>OY998241.1:34006394-35206394 GCA_963922005.1 Cornus suecica
TCTTATAAGCTCAAGAAATTAAACAAACGAACTCAAAACGGATAAAAAACGGACCTTGAAAATATTTCTTGGAGTCACCCAGTCGACTGACCTAGAGCCCAGCCGATTGGATGAACCAGTGAGCTAAACATTTTTATAATTGCCCGAGGCAGTCGACTGACTCATTAGGTAGTCGACTGGCCTTCTTGAGGCAATCGACTGACCATAGCCGTTGGGGAAAATATTTTAAATCTAAGCATGGAGGTAGTCGACTGGGTGCCGGTAGGCAATCGACTGGGTGCTTCAGGATTTTCAGGAAAAGTATTTCTAAACAATATTTTTGCCCAAAAACAAATGGTATTGCTTGCTACTTTTCAAATCCCACTCTCCAATATGTCTAGGGTGAGATACACTATCTTAACCCTAGTGATGCACTATATAAAGAAAGAGATATGGATTGAAAACTTAAGAGTTCTTGTGTGATAAATTTTTCTAAAAATCATTCATCTCTTATTTTCTCTCAAGCACTTTCTGGAAAATCTTTTGATAGCAAGAAAGATATAAATCTCGTTTTTCACTCAAATCATTTTTGAAGATTTAAACTCAAGCTTTGTGTTTATTCTCTTCTTGAAAATATCTTTTGAGAATATATATATATATCTTGAGTTCTTGAAATATCACCTAAAAACACTTGAGCTTATATTGATCTATCTTCCATAAAAACCTTAGGGTTTTAAGGGTTTTTGTTTATTGAGTGACATATTGATTGCATACACAAATTTGTGATCTTGGGTGAGTGAAGCCCATTGTATCAAGGGATGATTGTTCTCTTGATTGTGTGAAGAGCTAGTTAGCTCTTTTATAAAGGTTTGCTATTCCACCTATTGAAGGAAGAGCCATAGTGTGAGGATTGGGAAAGTCTCAAGGAAGGGGATTCTTTGAGCCGATGAGTAGGAGTTACCGAACCTAGTAAAAATCACGGTGTCAATATCTATATCTCTATCTCCTTACTTTGTGTTCTTGCAAGCTAAATTTATATTATGGTAAATTGATTGTTGAAATTGAATTAGGATATTCATTGCATATTTACCTTGTAAGTCAATATAATGTTTTTGTAGAAATTGCTAGTAAGAATTAAAAAGAGTTAGATTTTTTTTAAACCCTATTCACCCCCTCTCTAGGGTAAATTAGTGACTAACAATTGATATCAGAGCCTAATCTCTACTTGTTTTAGACTTAACCGTCTTAGAGAATGATCATGACCTCAAACATAGTCACTCATGTAGAAGGACAATCAAACACTAGGCCCCCATGGTTTGATGGTTCAAACTATAGTTATTAGAAGACTAGAATGGTAGACTTTCTTCAAGCTATTGATTATCAAATTGGGCTAGTTATTGTTGATGGACCTTTCACTATAACCAAAGTAGTAGATGGAGAAACTATCCCAAAATTGCCCAACGAATGGGACAATGATGAGCGTAGACTTATGTCTTTTAATGCCAAAGCTAAGGTTAATCTAAATTGTGCCTTAAGTCCAAATGAATTTAATCGCGTCTCTACTTGCTCCACGACCAAAGAAATATGGGATAAACTTGAAGTTACTTATGAAGGAACTACTCAAGTTAGAGAATCTAAAATTGATATACTTATGCATGAATATGAATTATTTGCCATGAAGGAAGATGAAAATATCAATTCTATGATGTCTCGTTTCACTAATATTTTGAATGGACTAAAGCATCTTGGTAGAATTGTTCCTAGATTTGATGCGGCACGCAAAGTCCTTAGAAGCCTTCCGGTCAAATGGGATGCGAAATTGACGGCTATTAAAGAAGCGCATGATCTTAGCACAATGAGTCTCGATGAGATTTTCGGGTCACTCCTTACATGGGAAATTACTTTAAAGTCTCGTGAAGAAGACGCCAGGCCTAGAAAAGGTATAGCCTTGCAAGCTTCCACTAAAAATGAAGCAAATGAGAAAATCGAAGAAGAGGTAGATGAAGACATTGCCTTTATCACTCAACAATTCAAGATATTTCTTCAACGAAATAAGGCTAAAGGTCGGAGGTTCATAAAAAGCAACGAACCAAGAGGAGAGACAAACAAGAAGGAGTCCATTACTTGTTTCAATTGTGGAAAACCGGGACACTATAGAAATGAGTGTTTCAAGCCCAAAAAGGAGAACGAGAAAAGGCCAAACAAGATGGCCATGAATGCAACATGGGACGACTACGACTCTTGTGATTCGGATGAGGAAGAAAATGGTGAGGAAATTGAAAATCTTTGCCTCATGGCAAATGAAGATGAGGTACATTTAAATTTACATGCATTAGATAAATCCATTTTGTCATATGATGAGCTTTTATTTTCCCATAATGAATTACAAGATGCATTTGAAGATTTGTATAATGAGTTTGAAAAACTAGCTAGAAAACATAGTTTGCTTAAGAAATCTAAATCTTCATGTAATTCTACTTGCATCACCGTAGTTGATTCAAATGTAACAAATGACAAAAGTATTAAGATAGAAGAGGAAAATGTCTTGTTGAAAAAGACTATTGATGATCAAATAAACATCTTATAAAAATTCACAAAAGGAAAAGAAACTTTGAGCATTATGTTGGGAAGACAAAGATGATCATTTGATAAATGGGTCTAGGGTATGATGCTTTTGACAAAGATGCTCTTATCTTGAAAAAGAGAACCATTAAGGCATATATTTACAAGACAATCATCTCATGCATCATCAAATGATCATAAGCATGTTACATGTTATTATTGCAAGAAAAAGGGACATAAGGCAAATACATGTTTACTTAGAAAGAAGAAAGTGATAACAAAAATGTTTTGGGTTCCAAAAGGAACCATTGCATGCTTGCATAGAAAGGAGAATGTTATACCAAAAACTATTTGGATTCCGAAAGGAACTATTGCATCTCTCTCTAACCCTAGTGGACCCAAGATAAATTGGGGACCAATGAATGTTACTTAAATTTGTTTTGTAGGTATGCTTGAAGTTCGCCTTAAAGGAAAAATGATTTCTTGATAGCGGATGGTCAAGGCATATGACGGGAGATAACTCTAAAGGCAAAATTATAGGGATTGACTCAATTGGTATATCTTCCTCTCTTTCTATAGATAATATGTCTTTGGTTGATGGTTTGAAGCACAACTTATTTAGCATTAGTCAATTGTGTGACAATAACTATAACGTTATTTTTAGGACCAATGCATGCTTAGTTGAGAAAGATGGGAAACAATTGTTCAATGCTAAAAGAACCGGAAATTTATATACTATGTTGCTTTATGAATGTATTCATTGATTGATGAATGATCATTGTTCATGCATCACATTCTTTTGATTATTGAAATTGCATGAGAAAAGTGACACATTGATTTAGAGATAAATTATTTCAAAAGGGTGACTCTTATGAAAGTATCTTTTCATTATGCTTTCAAGTGTTCAAAGATTTTTGAAATGAAGAAGAAATAAATCTTCCTATGTGCTATAGCTTTACAAATCTTGAAAAAGGGCATATAATTTATTATTGCTAATCAAGGGAAGTTATATTGGTTTTCTTGTCATTTCTTGAAATTTGAACATGAATGATGCATATGGTTGTTTACTATGATTCATTTATGAAATAGAGTTTCATTCCTATTATTAATCTCATATTGATTCATTTACTTGTTAAATAATGATGAGCATATCCAACTATTTGAATTGACAAATGAAATTCATGATAATGTTCTTGAATGATAAATTCAATTGAAGCATAGTGGATGTAAAAGATCATTCTTTTTGTGCTAATGTGCTTATAATGAATCATGCCCATAAATGTGCTAACACAAATGGACCCTAGAGCAAAAAGGGTACCAAAGAAAGCTACTTGACTGTGTTTTGTAGGTGTGGATTGATTCCATACTCAAGAACCATTGATTCTTCAATTGTGATGCCATAACTCAAAAGGGGAGATGAAATCAAGGTCTCTCACAAAATGAGTGGACAATACAAATCATCAACAAGCAACTCTAAGGAAAATGGTTAAAGCTAGCACCATAGTACATATTTTCTAACCAACATTACTAATATGCTTTCATTGATGTGTTTTAACATGACATACATATACTTATTCAAGTATGTTGAATTGTTATTGATACGTCATGGAATAAATTTGATGATTGGTAATAAGGGTGGTTGGCTACGTGGTGCATGAAATTGACTATGCTTTTGATGAATTCTTGAGAGTAGCTTGTTTTGAAATGACTTGGATATATGAAAGAAAGTCTTGATCATGCATGAATTTTAAAGAATATAGTCATGACCATCTCTAGACCATCAAAGATATTTCACTTGATTTTGGTTGATTACTTGAGTAGCTATGTCTTGATATTTGTTCATGGGCCTTCATGATTTTAGTGCTTTATCTAAATTCTCTTGACATGACATATTGCACATTTATTTGAGGTGTTTAATTTTGAAGTGAAATTTGGACGGACTTAGAATATATGTTTAATCAAATATGTCCACACTAGTAAACCTCAAGAGAACATATTTTCTTTGAATGGTCTATCTAATGCAAATGAGGATAAGGAATATGTGATGAAATTATATGCGATTAAATGATTCATCATCCTCTATTATATAACTTCTTAGTAATCATTCTAGAGGTATTTGCATAAAGATTTTCATAAAAATGATATTCATGTGCTTAGCCTTTGTTATTTGAAACTGTAACATTGGTTGAAGCTATTTAATATATGTTTGGATCTTTATTATGAAAAGGTACTATAGGTTCCTCTTTGAAGGAAGCATGTTGAAAAGATGGAGATATTGTGCTCAAATGTTGTTATCTTGAATGTTTATTGAAAAACATGATTCATGAGTTTTATGTGCACATATCATGAAAGACAAATGTTTTTAATGTTCTTGCATTATTATGCTTTTCTCAATGATATATAATATTTTCTATATCTTAAACTTCTATATCATTATCATACATGCATACTCTTGTATATTTTATAATGCATATTAATGTTGCAATCTATGTCTAAAAGTGGTGACCAAAAGTTTTAACCATTATTATCCTAAGATCTTAACCAATAAGGATATAGATTATTCTTTGCACATGTGAATGGAATTAAATTTCTAAGAATGCCACATGCCTCTTTGCATGAAATGTTTTTATCTAATGCATTCTCATATGATTTTAAAATAAAAACATTTTCATGTAGAGAATCACAATGCTTCGAAATGTATAAGTTTTAGAAAATGGGTTTTAAAACTATCATAAGCCGTGCTTAACTTGAAAAATGCTCAAGGAGGGTGTTTTGAATGGCTTTAAGTGATTTTCTTATGAATGAAGGTTAGTTTAGAACCTATATTGATAAACATTATTTTTGTTGTTTATCATTTATAACTTATCACAAATTTGGTTATAAGATTCACATTGGAGTATTATGTTTACCAATATTTGATGTGTTGTGAAAATACGTTTATCACAAACATGCAAACTATTTCAAAATGAGCATGATAGATGAACTTATCTTCTTTTTGGATAAAATCCATTTAAGTGTCATGAACATAATTTCAAATACTTTTTGACACTTTGGTTTTGGGACTCTATGGTTTCCTTGGTTGACTACTCTTGGACTTAGATGATTAATAACATAAATAAGAGTATATATTATATGTTATTTTGTTCATTATCTTGGTTCATCTCTTATTATTTTAGATAAGTATTTTTACCATATATATAAGAGATATATTTTTATGCACTTGAGAAGAATGCATATAATGCCATCACATTACATTACAATGACATGTATTTATGAGAGATATTGAGCTCATTGTAATGATTATAAATTTCTTCGTCAATATTCTCACCATATTTCTCCAAGGGAACTTATTTTGTAAAATTCATAGAGAAATGGAAATGTCTTTGAATATCAATGTGTTAGCATATGTCTTGTGTATTTTTCATATGCTTACTTTAGGATTTTCATCTTTTACTCATCATTATGATTTATTCACATTATATTCCATGATTAGTTATTGCATATGTGTTTATTATAATTCAAATGGTTGAGATGGAAGTAGTGTTGACTCTTTCTTAAATGCTCATATGTGATTTTAAGTGAATCTTTATACATGACTATGTGATTTTAAATGATCTAGTAATTGAGTGTTTCTTGCTTGCATATAGTATGTTGAATACTTATGATTTGAACTTTCATTCAAATACACTTACTTGAACATTAAGTCACTTTGCATTTGAGTCATTCACTTGATACATGTACTTGATATATGAAAATCTATGTTGATCATATATCCTATTTGTCTATGAAAATCAAGCAAATGTTTTCAATCATGTGCAACTTGTTTCTCTTCTTGTACTTAATTGTATCTTTTTGTTTTGATGATGTCATAGGGGGAGAAAATTAGTTGGTATATATATGTTGTATGCACATTCTTAGGGGGAGCTTTGCTCCTTGGTGATAGGGGAAGAAATCCCAAACTTTATGCACATAACTATGTGCTTATTTTCAATCATGTGCCCATTAAATGCGATAATATAAGCGCTATGTGTATATTAAAGAATCCTTTTTATCATTCATGAACTAAGCATATCGAGATTATGCATCACTTCTTACGTGATCATGTTGCTAAAGGACGTTGTATTGGTTTTTATTGATGTATTCGCTTGATAAATCCTTTATTCAACCGTCACTTCCCACCTTTTTATGTTGCCAAAGGGGGACAAGTTAGTTGTTTTCATTTATGCAAGTCATGTTTATGTGTGACTCCATGCAAGTGTATAAAATTGCAAAAATATATTTATTAAAGGGGAACATGTAATGCACACATTGAGGGGGAGTATCACTTGATACAACACCAATTAGACGCAAACACGTAATGTTTTGTCAACATAAAAAAGGGGGAGATTGTTGACCTTGAAATTCTATTTAAGACAATAACTCTTCTTTTGATACTAACAAAACATTCAAAACCATGTTTGGTACTAATATGACTTTGAGCTAAATGTTTAAACAAGTACAGGTAAATGATTCGGAAAGATCATTAATACCAAAAAGTGACAAGCGATAAGGAAATTCAAGCGCAAAATCGGAAAAGGACAAAAAGGTCAAAGAAAGAACAAAAGCTGGACTCAAGACCTGGGGTAGATAGGTCTGGGTGAGAATATTGTAACAAGGTACCTTATGCGTAGATTGGTCTTATAAGCTCAAGAAATTAAACAAACGAACTCAAAACGGATCAAAAACGGACCTTGAAAATATTTCTTGGAGTCACCCAGTCGACTGGCCATGAAATGGCAGCCGACTGGCTGGTGACCCAGTCGACTGGCCTAGAGCCCAGCCGACTGGATGAACTAGTGAGCTAAACATTTTTATGATTGCCTGAGGCAGTCGACTGGCCTTTTTGAGGAAGTCGACTGACCATAGCCATTGGGGAAAATATTTTAAATCTAAGCATGGAGGCAGTCGACTGGGTGCTTCAGGATTTTCAGGAAAAGTATTTCTAAACAATATTTTTGCCCAAAAACAAATGGTATTGCTTGCTACTTTTCAGATCCTACTCTCCAATATGTCTAGGGTGAGATACACTCTCTTAACCCTAGTGATGCACTATATAAAGAAAGAGATATGGATTGAAAACTTAAGAGTTCTTGTGTGAGAAATTTTTCTAAAAATCATTCATCTCTTATTTTCTCTCAAGCACTTTCTGGAAAATCTTTTGATAGCAAGAAAGATATAAATCTCATTTTTCACTCAAATCATTTTTGAAGATTTAAACTCAAGCTTTGTGTTTATTCTCTTCTTGAAAATATCTTTTGAGAATATATATATATATCTTGAGTTCTTGAAATATCACCTAAAAACACTTGAGCTTATATTGATCTATTTTTCATAAAAACCTTAGGGTTTTAAGGGTTTTTGTTTATTGAGTGATATATTGATTGCATACACAAATTTGTGATCTTGGGTGAGTGAAGCCCATTGTATCAAGGGAGGATTGTTCTCTTGATTGTGTAAAGAGCTAGTTAGCTCTTTTGTAAAGGTTTGCTATTCCACCTATTGAAGGAAGAGCCATAGTGTGAGGATTTTGAAAGTCTCAAGGAAGGGGATTCTTTGAGCTGAGGAGTAGGAGTTACCGGACCTAGTAAAAATCACGGTGTCAATATCTTTATCTCTATCTCCTTACTTTGTGTTCTTGCATGCTAAATTTATATTGTGGTAAATTGATTGTTGAAATTGAATTGGGATATTCATTTCATATTTACCTTGTAAGTCAATATAAAGTTTTTGTAGAAATTGCTAGTAAGAATTAAAAAGAGTTAAATTATTTTTTTAAACCCTATTCATCCCCTCTCTAGGGTAAATTAGTGACTAATTTGTCGGCACAACTTTTATATAATGCTTCAAACGCTGACCATTCACAACAAATCGCTTTCTGTTGTTAGGGTCGTCAAGTTTCACCGCTCAATGGGGGTAAACCTTAGTAATTTGGTACGGCCCGTCCCATCTTGATTGGAGCTTACCGGAAAACAATTTGATTCTTGAATTGAACAACCACACTTTCTGGCCGACCTCAAAGCTGTTTTTTCTCTAATATGTCTATCATGGAATTCTTTGGTTCAGGATTTATATATTCTAGAATTCTCGTATGCGTTGTTCCTCAACTCTTCAAGCTTTACAAGTTGGAGTTTCCTATGAGCACCCGATCTTTTTATATCAAAATTCAATCTTCTGATCGACCAATATGCTCTATGCTTGAGTTCCACAAGGAGACGACATGCCTCACCATAGACCAATCTATATGGTGACATACCAATAGGTGTCTTATAAGCGGTCCTGTATGCCCACAGTGCATCATTTAGCCTTCTCGGCCAATTATTCAAATCAGGATCCACTATCTTTTCAATAATGTTCTTGATCTCCCTATTCGAAACCTCCATTTGACCACTCGTCTGTGGGTGATATGGTATTCCAATTCTATGAGTGACATCATACTTCTTGTACAAGGCCGGAATAAACTGGTTGTTAAAGTGGCTGCCGCCATCACTGATCAACACTCGTGGCATACCAACTCTAGAAACGATATTGGATTTTATAAACTCCTCAACCACAATGTGATTCACATGCGATGTGGCAACAACCTCCACCCATTTAGAAACGTAATCAACTCCCACTATTATGTACTGCTTATCGCCGACTTTTGGAAATGGTCCCATGAAGTCAATGCCTCAGACGTCAAACAACTCAACCACCAAAATAGGATTCAGTGGCATCATGTTTCGTCAAGATATGGATCCCAACTTCTGACATCTTAGACAAGATTTGCAAAACTCGAACACATCCTTGAATATGGTGGGCTAATAAAAACCGCTATGTAGGACTTTGTGAGTTGTCTTCTATGCACCAAAATGCCTTCCACACTCTAGCGTATGACAGAATGTTAGTATGTCTTGAACTTCACTTTCTAGAACATATTTATGAATTATCTGATCCGGGCAATATTTATACAGTCACGGATTGTCCCAGATATAAAATTTTACTTGGCTGAAGAAACGATCCTTCTCATACTTAGACTATCCATTAGGAATTCTACCTGTGGCTTTATAGTTGACAATATCTGAATACCACGGTATTTGTTCCATAACAGCCATACTGAACATATTTTCATCCGGGAACTCATCCTTAAGAGGAGTGTCATCCTTTGTGGACTCAAGGAGAATTCTTGACAAATGATCAGCTACAACATTCTTGTAGTAACAGAATCCATCGAATCAGTCTGGGCTTGAAGTCTTTCTTGGTTAACAAATGCCTTAGTGCGACATGATCTGAGTACACGACCACCTTGGTTCCTAACAAATATGACCCAAATCTGTCCAAGGCGAACACTACTGCCAGCGACTCCTTCTCGGTAGTTGTGTAGTTCATCTGAGCTTCGTTTAGAGTTCTACTGGCATAGTAAATCACATATGGCAACTTGTCTTTTCTCTGCCCTTGCACAGCTCCAACTGCATAATCTGAAGCGTCACACATCAGCTCGAACGGTAGAGACCAGTCTGGTGGACAAATAATTGGGGCAAATGAGAGTTTAGTACGTAATTCCTCAAAGGTATGAAGACATTCTTCGTCAAGGACAAAGACTATATATATTTAGCTAGTAAATTGCATAATGGCCGGACGATTTTGCTAAAATCTTTGATAAACCTATGTAAAACCCGGCATGGCCCAGAAAAGAGCGTATCTGCTTCACAGATGTGGGAGGAGGTAATTTTGAAATTAGCTCGACTTTTGCTTTATCGACCTCAATCCCCTGCTTTGATATAATGTGGCCAAGTACTGTTCCCTCTTGAACCATAAAATGACTCTTCTCCCAATTAAGAATTAAATTAATCTCTTTACACCTTTCAAGAACTAGTGTTAAATGCCTCAAACAGTGTTCAAAGGTTGCCCCAAAGACTGAGAAGTCATCCATGAACACTTCCAGAAAAGTTTCTACCATATCAGAGAAGATAGACATCATACACCTCCGGATTGTTGCTGACGCATTACACAAACCAAAATGCATCCGTCTATATGCGAATATGCCATATGGATAAGTGAAAATGGTTTTTTCCTGATCTGCAAGATCAATTGCCACTTGATTATAGCCGGAATATCCATCCAAAAAGTAGTAGTAGCACTGTCCAGCTAGTCTTTCCAGGATTTGATCGATGAATGGTAATGAAAAATGATCATTCCTGGTGTTAGAGTTAAAGCTTTCTTTAGTCGATACACACATGCCACCCCATAGTCGTGCATTGAGGAATTAGCTCACCTTTTTCATTGGGTACCACTGTGATTCCCGACTTCTTCGGAACCACTTGAGTTGGGTTTACCCACTTACTATCAGAGATCGGGTAGATGATTCCTGCATCCAATAACTTTACTACTTCCTTTCTTACTACCTCCATCATGTTCGGATTCAATCTTTGTTGCATCTCCCTTGACGGTTTTGCCTCATCTTCTACATAAATCCGATGCATGCAAATTGATGGATCAATCCCTTTCAAATCAGTGACATTCCATCCAATTGCTTCTTTATTCTTGGTCAAGACCTCAATCAAACTCGATTCCTGTTCTGCTGTCAACTTTGATGAAATAATTACAGGAAGAGTTTCGTTGGGTCCTAAAAAAACATACTTCAACTTCTCTGGCAACTCCTTAAGTTCTAAAACAGGCGGAGTCGTAAGTGATGGAACTGGGGGAGTACTTGAGACTATTGGGAGTGGTTCCACTATCTCTTGCTTCCAAGGTTACGCGTATAACGCAGTCTCAATTTTATCCAACTCCTTGTTATACCATTCCATATACGCATCCCAATCTTCAATTTCTTTATTCGGCACTTCATTTGCTAGAAATTCTTCAGGCTCGTCTTTCTAAAGAATTTGAGTCACAAAATCATGTATAATATCATCTAGCTCATCGCACTCATCTATCTGGAAACAGTCCATAGACTCAGGTAACTGATGGCTTCCCTCAAACACATTTATCTTGACTTTCATGTTCCCAAAGGTCAAATCTATGGCTCTGGTTCGGCAATTTATGCACGTATTTGCCGTGGCCAGAAATGGTCTGCCTAAGATCACTGGGATGTGTTTTTTGAGTCCGGGATAGGTTTCGTCTCCAGGATTACTGGAAAGTAAAACTTGCCCACTTGAGCTATGACGTTTTCCAAAATTCCTTTCGCCTGTTTGACATATCGATTGGCAAACTGCAGTACAACCTCTGTGGAACTGAGCTTTCCTAGCCCTAGCTATTTATAGACTGAATAAGGAAGCAAGTTAATACTCGCACCTAGATCAAGAAGGGCTCTACTAATTTCCTGGTCACCAATAACACAAGAAATAGTGGGAGCACCGGGATCTTTCCTCTTTGGTGGAGTATTGCTTAATAGCAATGAACTCACTTACTCAGTCAATAGTATTTTCTTTAGATTCTTCATTCTACTTTTCCTGTTCTACGTACATAGATCCTTGAAAAGTTTTGCATAAGGTGGGATTTGGGCAATCACGTCTAAGAGCGGCAGATTAATCTTGACTTGTCAGAATGTATCCAACATATCAAATTATTTTATCTTCCCATACTTAGCCGGTTCTTTAAGACGTTGAAGAAATAGCGGTGCCTGCTCGTAGTTTGCCCTGTCTGGCTTATCAAACAATGTCTGGTTGACACTCTTATCTACTAGAAGTTTATCTGTCTGAACTTCAGCCTCTCTGCTCTCAACCTCTTTCTGCTGTGCTTTTTCCGCTTCCTTCCTTTGAGCTTGCTCTGCTTTTTTTCTTCTATGCAGCCTCTCCTCATGTTCTTCCTCCACTCTGCTCTCCACTACCCTTCCACTTTTCAAAGTCATAATTGCTTGAACAAACTCATGATTATCATTGGTAAATGATCCAAGCTCTTAGACTTGCTAGATCTTTAGGTTAGCGATAGGCTGACTTGGCAATTGACCTGACTCTCTAGTATTTCTATGATTTTCCATTTGTCCTAACTTTATAGTGATTTGGGCCAGTGCTTGAGTATGTACCCCATCTAATTTTGGAGGTCCACCAAGGTCTGCTCTATCCTGTTATTTTAAAAATCGAGTGGTGGAGCTTGGCTTCTTTGAGGCTAGAGCTGGTATTGGAATGGTTGGATAGCCTGGTTGTTATTGAATGGCTAAAGAGCTAGATAATTATTAGGTGGCTGTCTGGGTTGGAAATTTGATTGAGAATTGTGAGCTAGTATAGTTGGTTGAGATTGGAATAATTGTTGGCTCTGTTGGAACCTTGGCTGTGAGGTAAATTGTTGCCTTGGTTGAAAATTAGATTGAGAATTAGACCACTATCCTTGTTGAACTTTTTCTTGAGGATTCTCCACATTTGTTGACTTATAGGACAAGAATGGATGATTTCTATCATTTGGAGAGTATGAGTTAGACAACGGGGCAGTATTGGAGTAATTCCATCCTGCATTGACATCAACGACTATTACGTCCTCACACTCATTTTGAGAATAATCTGGTTCAACCTCATAAACTTTTCTTTTAGGGGAATGAATTCTTTGGGTAAGAAGTTTTTCAAATCGCTCTAACCTCTCCTCTATCAATGCCACTGGATTTTTCATATCATGATTAACTTCAAATACTTTTTCTGATCTTCTATTTAGTTCACCCTTAGACCTCAGATCAGATTCATACTAAAGGGCATTTTCACTGATGTTGTCAAATATTTTTAAAAGCTCTCTTGTGGGTTTCAAGGTAAGCTGACCCTATGTAGAGGCATCTATCAGATTTTTATGCTTTTCGCCTAGACCCATGTAAAAATTTATAGCAACATCCTGATCAGAAAACCTATGGTGGAGACATTTATACAAAATCTCATTGTACCTCTACCACGCATCATGGAATTACTCTCCTGGCAACTATCTGAATCGCTTAATAACATCTTGGGCTTCTGAAGGCTTTCCTGTGGGAAAATGTTTTTCTAAGAATTCCCGCTTAAGTGTTTCCCAGTCAAGTTTAGTTGCTTGAGTCAATTTAATGTACCATCTTTTTGCTTTCTCTTTTAAAGACCATGAGAACAGACGCACTCTTATATCATTTTTAGTTAAACCATCATACCTAACAGTTGATGTAACCTCTAAGAATTCATTGACATGTTGGTATGGATCTTCTATCCTGAGACCAGAGAACTTTGGGAGCATGTTAATCACACTCGTCTTGATCACGAAACGCTTTGGACCTTCCTATTATAGAAATACACCATACGATTCATATGCGTCCGATGCGTAGAATCCCTTCAATGAGGTGTCTGGTCCTCTTTGTGGATTGAATCTTTCGTCACCCATCTCGACTTCTTCGGTCTGATGATGTTCTTCAATAGATTTTTGTAAACGCCTTAGAGTTCTTTTGATCTCCGGGTTGTATACAACTAATGCAGAATTTGAATTTTAAGGCATCGAACTATCAGACATAAACTAAATTTTTATTTATTTATTTTTTTTTGAAATAAAGTAAATTAACTAAACTAATTCTAAACTAATTTAAACTATGAACAAAAAGCAAAGATAAAAATTAAATGCAAAAATCAAGCAAAATTGAAACTAACAAAGGGTCAAAATGCAACTTCAACAGTTTTGTCTTTTCCTTCACGCTCTTCAACTGTACCTAAAAATCACACAAAATTTTTAACTTTAGCTTTAATCTACAATAACGCAATGCAAATAAACTACTAAAGCTATTGAACAATGCCAAGTCCCTAGCAACGATGCCAAAAACTTGATGGGCGTCAGGTATGTGCAAAATATGTGGTTAAAAATGACACCTTAACGACACTTTAGGTTTTACCCTTCTGCAAGCGCACATATCAATTGTATATAGTTTTGCTTGAGTAAGGGAATATTGATCACATAGAGATGAGGATTATTCACTTTAATAGTCCAAAAACACTGAATTATAATTTTCCAAAAATAGTTTGATTATGTGAATTATCTAATATTAATGAAAATAAAACAGAAAATAATGATAAATAATGGTTGTGATCTAGAGGGAGAGAAAACTAGGGTTTCCTCACTCCACCACTAACTGCATAATATAGTCTAAATTCTATTTCAATTGTATGAGGGTGATCTATTGATTGTGAATCAGGTCACACCGCACCAACAGTTTGACCCTAAAAAGGATTACTCTCAACCGGATCGCGACAACCCATCTCAAGACTAAATTGATTAGTGCATGTAAACTACTAACAGAAAAGTAAATTAAAGCATGAAAATAAACTAAGGCATGTCTATATCAGTTTGTCAGGGTATGGCCTGTGTCAACCTAGGGTTTCGAGTTTTATGACCACCATTGTGTAGAAAATCATAGATTATCCATCCGAGTTCCAGCCCATAATGAATAATTGTGATTGTGTAAGATAAATATATTCGAAAAGTCTGAGACAAGAATCAATTCAAATATATAAACTTGTATCACGAATAAAAATGGTCTCTCATCTAACACAATCATCACAGTATAGTCACAGTTTCCCCTCTCTACAATTGAATATAAAATCAGAACTACATTACTTGGCTAGGGTTTTGCGAGAAAACCCTAGATACCGAATTAGTTGATCATGGCTGAGAGAATCTGCATTGTCGGTGAATAAACACTCTCCATGGCCTTTTTCTCCGGATCTCTAGGTCTTCAATGGTAGTTCTCTTAAATGGAAGAACTCTATGAATGAACGTGCATGAACCAGCCTCCAAAAACTATATGAAAACTAGAACTAAATATAAAACTTAAAACATAACCTAACCCTCTAGTATTTATAGACAAGTGAGGGAAACCCTAATGGTTCCCCTTTTCTGTAATTTAATAATACATGAATAATCTCTTAAAATCATATGTAAATATGTGTATAAGCTTGTATGTATAGGTCTGGAATCACCGATCACTTGAAATATCGAAGTAGGGATAAAACTGGAAAATTCTCAAACAACTCCGAAACAATTTCAGCATGTCGAGGGATCACGTGACCACCATGTGGGACCTACGATCCTGACCTATGCTTGGGCGTAGGTCTAGGGCGTAGGGTCCAAAACCATAACGTAGCTTAGGAGCGTAGGTTGGGTCCAATTTGCCCTTTTTCTCTCTGACGACGTAAGGTATAATGCATTTTTGCTGTAAAAACTCGTCTTTTCATATTTGAGCTAGACTGGTCACCTTTGACTCCCGATGCTTTTCGGTGAAGTAATAATGTCTGAAAATGATATTTTTGCCCTTCAGTGCAATAATGATGTCGGGAAATGACCATTTTGCCCTCCGGTAGCTCTTCTTCGCTCTGGCGCACCTCTTGATTCCTTTCTCGAGATAGAAACGAACACAAACTCAGTTAATTCCCCTAGATTAGCTCTATTTCTTCATTAAGCTCCTGAAACATGCTTACACACAAATGTAAGATAGGGGAAAAAAATTACCAATATTGAGCACCTATCAGGAAGATAGTGTTTAAATTTATCTCACCTACCCACTGTCTCCTCACAATTGCTCGGGCAATTGACATATCAGCCATGATCACCGTCGGAATACACACTTTATACCCATGATTTAAGACATACAACGTTCTAAGCATCGTGTGATCCCTTACACTAGTCTGATTATTTGGACAAATTTGAGCCGAAATGACATAATCCAAATAAAGTAGATCCGACTTCAACCACCAATTAGCATATGTCTTATCACCTAGATATGACATAATACACAATTCTCTCACCATCTCCTTATCCGTATGTGGCCATACTTGAGGATGCTCCATCAGTTTTCCTTCTAAGTTTGTCGGACTACTAATTGGTATATTCCACTCATTGGCAATACTTCTTCTTCCAATTATAATATGAGCACTCCACTAAGTCACTTTAGCCGTCATCATCTCGAATCTTGCCGATCCCGAAATTATCATATTTTCATAGAATTTTTGGACCAGACCCGGATACACCTTTTCTCCCGCTGGGTGCTCTAAACTTCACAATCCTCGTTCCCTAAGGATTTTCCTCCCGGGTATAGTTAATACTCGGTTCATCCTCTCCGGATAAAACACTTCTTCAAATTGCAGCCTGCACTTCCGAAACAATTTCGGTGTGGTTCCTTTTCCTTTCCGGCTTGTTGCTCCATTACTTGAAATTTCAGACTCTACATACGGTTCTTCCTCCTCTATGAACTCCTTTGGGTCATAATAATTCTCATTATCACCATCCATCCTTACACTCCCAGGATATAAAGAAGAAGAAGAAAGAATAGAATGAGAAAATCTAACTGTATTGCCCAATTGTTGTGAATTGTGTCTACCCTATGGGTGTATTTGTGAATTGTGGAAACAACTCATGATCCAACTCCAACTTGTATTTTCATTCCACTTCCTTGTCGGACTAGGATTACTCTAAAACCTCTACACAAATTCTACAAAAATAAAATCCTAAAAATATCTTAAATAAATCCTAATACAAATACATATACAAACCAGGCCAAAACACCTCTTAAACAGGTCAAATTTATAATTTTTCAAAATCACCCTCGTAATACCCTACACTTCAAACGTAGCTATGCTCCAAGCATAAGTTGGCTTGAAATATATATATATATATATATATATATATATATATATATATATATATTCAAATGCCCCCCTTCTGATCAATTTATATATGTATAAAACACATGCACCCCCAAACTTAAACGCACAAATGTCAACATAGTGTAATTAAAAACTTGAAAGAATTCAAAACATCAACACACTGAATATAAGCGTAAAAATTAGGGGATACATTAAACTTGATAAAATTGATTTAAAAAATTGTCATTTTATAAAATATGAAAATAAACAAAACATTTAAAGAATAATCGTTAAAGCGGTCACATAAAACCCTATCACAAAGTCTATCCGCTCCACGATTTATCTCTAATGTACCAAAAATAAAACAAAAGAAAAATAAAAATCTCAACTAAAACTACACTAATCCTCATCATTCGAGGTCGGTGGTATATGTGGAAGATATACACCCAAATGCTGGCTTATGCCATCAACACTATGGCATAACTGCCTATGATCTCGTCGACTGACCTGTATTTCCTGATTAAATATCTGCTCTAGCCTCTGCTCTAATCCTTGTATCCGTGCCATAAGAGCATCAAACTGAGCCTAAGACAAGGTGACGGTACCACCTGCAGGTGTTTTTGGCATAATAACCTCCTCATTAACTGCCGATATTTGCGGCATAACAACATCAAAATCGGTGACGTGAACATCCTGAGCCATACCTGCATCAGCCTGATTGACATCATTAGCCTGTGCTTGAGCCTATGCATCCTAGCCTGGTAATAGACCAAACTCCGGTCTCTGTGCCATAACAACATCCCCATGTAACCGGGTCCAGACACCTGTCCACTTCCCTCTAGAATACTAAGACGCATTCCTGAATCGATTCGGCCCACCCGTATCTATCTCCATCCTGACATCAAATATCAACTTCATCATTAAGCACAGGAATCGGATCTTGAATAAACATTGCCAAACTTTTGACTCCTTGCGCAAGTGGATGTAATGCGTATACAAGCACCCCCATAAAATCTGTGGAATAGAAATCCACCGCCTGAACTCGAAAGCATAGTGGAGGGCTGGAAATGGCGCATAACACATAGTCACATGGATGTGCAGAAGAATCTGTGAACGGACTATCACATCCCAAAACTAGAGCCTCGGGTGATAGTTCGACTTCTTCATGCAGTTCCTCCTTTCATCAGCCTACTCCCCCGCAGTCTGAAGTATAACAAGATCGGTAATAGACAGGAGTATCCCGGGCATAGGTGGGAACTTAGCAACTAACTCGTGTGGACACTCGTCCGGAATACCCCATGCATCAGCAATAGTCTGGGGAGTAATCTCAAACTAAGTACCTCGAACCACTATCCGTAGCCTCCTCCCTCTGCTGTAATGTTACATGTGTAGCCAAAACTCCCGAATCTTGTCCTCACAAATATGCGGGGTGGCCGGGGAAAAATAGGTAGTAAGTGGCAGGCCCTCAGTCGGCCTATCATCCAAGCAGGTACTGGCCGTAGCCTCTCAAACACAGCCAACAAATAGGTACGCTCCTGCTGATATTTTTTTTGGATAGCCCGATCTAGCAAATCCTTAACCGATGTTGTCCGGAGGACTGGTAGAAAAATAGTCCAAACACCCGGGTCACCGTCCACTGGTGTCTCAGGTACCCTCTGATCCAGATGACCGACATCATCTCCCTGGTCAGCATCATCCTCTTGTGCACCACTATCACTCTCAGTATCCTCATCCATCTGCTCAACCTGTGACTCAGGCACAGGTGGCAGAGATGGTGCACGTGGGGCAACTGGCCCTACTGTAAGCCTACCATATGGCAAGTGAAGATCATGGCCTTATGTGGTGGGCTCAGGCACCTCCACCTCAAAAGATGATGAAGATGATGATGCCGAGTTTACATACTGTGGTCTCGAGGCACGTGTACTCTGGCGACGAATAGGTGCTCGGTCAGGAGATGATGATCTTGACCTCTGCCGAACATCACACTCTACTGGTCTGGCCGCCTCGGCCATTCGCCTCGTCGCACCCTTCACTCTAGCCATGCCTATAATATAATTTTTTTGAAAAGTGAGCGATACTATTCTGGACACCGAATCAAACTAAAACTATATCTAAATATACCTAATATGACGATTAAACAAGCCTTCATCCCAAAAGTTTGATATTCAAGCCGCTTTCGAAGTCGAAAAACTCAACTTATTGGAAAATGGATCAAAACACAATTTTGATCGGACTCGTTCATCAATATTAGTTTAGAGTAGTTAAATAAGTCATATGAAATCAAAATAATGGAACAAAACTCACCGAATTGAGAGAAACGATGATTTTCCCAAAATTGATATTTAGAGACTTTTCAAGTCCTTTATGCGAATCCGGACGAATTACAAACTAATATGATGATCTGTTGTCAATGAACGATGAGGAATTAGATGAATAAATGGTAGAAAAAAACCTCATGAATATTGGTGGAGAAACGAGGGAGAGAGAGGAGTTTAAAATAAAAATGGGGGGAATAGCCTAACGGGTCTGTTTTATAACTGGCCCGTCGCTATGCTTGAAGCGTAGGTCCACATGGCCCAAAAATATTTTCTTCGTCTTCAAATGCCGTTTTCAGCCCCATTCACTCTCAAGGCTTCCTACACACCCTTATCTATCCTATTGGCTTAATTTACCCTTCCTACTTAGATGACGATGGTTTCGCAAATCGATTTTACAAACTCGATCTTAAATATAGAAACGACTAAATTAATGTCTACAAGTAAAAACTAGGATCGAATGCTACTCTCAATCACCTAGTACCAATATTTAACGTTGATGGTGCGACGTTGCTACCTCTCAATACTCCAGATCAAACTTATCCAGCTCGAGTGGTGGTTTAGTTAGATAAATCATTTCTACCACACACTCGGTTGGTTGAACTTCTATGTGGTGCTTCAATCTTTGCCCATTGACATCAAACTTCTTTCTAGTGTCAGGATCATCGAGCTCCACGACTCCATGGGGAAAACCTTTGTAATATTGTATGGCCCATCCCATCTCGATTGGAGCTTACTAAGAAACAACTTAAGTCTCAAATTAAATAACCAAATCTTCTAGCCGGGCTAAAAAGCTTTCTTTCTAATATGTTTATCATGAAACGCTTTTGTTCGAGCCTTATAAATCTGAGAGTTTTCATATGCATCATTTCTCAACTCCTCAAGCTTTTGAAGTTGGAGTTTCCGCTTTGTACCGACTTTCTTCATATCAAAATTTAATCTTCGAACAACTAAGTATGCTCGTTGTTCCAGCTCTACAGGGAGATGACACGCTTTACCATATACTAGTCTATACGGTGTCATACCAATTGGTGTCTTAAACGTAGTCCTATACGCCCAAGTGCATCATTTAGCCTTCTCGGCCAATCCTTTAAGTTAGGACGCACAGTCTTTTCCAAGATATTTTTGATATCCCTATTTGAAACCTTCACTTGCCCTTGTGATTAGGGGTGATAAAGCGTACCAATTCTATGAGTGACACTGTACTTCTCACATAAAGTAGGAAGAAACTGATTGTCAAAATGGCTTCCACCGTCACCAATCAACACTCGTGGTATACCAAATCTTGAGAAAATGTTCGATTTCAAAAACTCTTCCACCACATCATGGTCAGCACGTTTGGTGGCTATAGCTTCTACCCACTTTGACACATAATCAACCCCCATAAGTATGTACTCCTTCCTGTCTGCTTTTGGAAATGGTCCCATGAAATCAATACCCCATACATCAAACAATTCCACAATCAGAATTGGGGTTAGAGGCATCATGCCACATCGAGATATGGATCCCAACTTTTGACATTGTAGGCACGCTTTACAATATTGAAAATCATCTTTGAATATGGAAGGTCAGTAAAATCCACTCTGCAACACCTTGCGAGCTGTCTTCTGAGCTTCGAAATGCCCTCCACACTCCAACGTATGACAAAATGTCAGTATGCTCTGCACCTCACTCTTAGGGATGCATTTTCTAATAATATGATCAGAGCAATACTTGTACAGTCGCGGATTATCCCAGATATAGAATTTGACTTGGTTGAAGAATCAGTCCCTTTCATTCTTGGCCATCTTTTTGGAATTCGACCTGTGGCTTTATAATTGACAATGTCAGTATACCATAGTGTTTGTTCCATAACAGCCACATTGAACAAATGTTCATCCGGGAATGAATCCTTAAGAGGAGTAGTTTCCTTTGTGGACTCGACTATAATCCTCGACAAATGATCTGCAATAACATTCTCCGAACCCTTCTTATCTTTGATTTCCAGGTCGAATTCTTGCAACAACAAAATCCACCGGATCAGTCTGGGTTTAGAGTCCTTATTGGTTAGAAAATGCCTCAACACGGCATGATCCGAGTAAACAACAACCTTGGCGCCCAATAGATATGATCGGAATTTATCGAAGGCAAAGACAACTTCCAGCAACTCCTTCTTGGTAGTTGTATAGTTCATCTGAGCTTCATTCAGAGTCCTACTGGCATAGTAAATCGCATATGAAAACTTTCTTTTCTCTGACCCAACACAACTCTTATGGTATAGTCAGAAGCGTCACACATGAGCTCAAATGGTAGAGACCAATTTGACGGACGAATAATTAGGGCTGTTGAGAATTGAGTATGCAGGTCCTCAAAGGCATGAAGACATTCTTCATCAAAGAGGAAGGTCACATCCTTAGCTAATAAGTTGCATAACGGCCAGGCGATTTTGCTAAAATCTTTAATAAACCTTCGATAAAACCCGGCATGGCCCAGAAAAGAGCGTATATGCTTAACATATGTCGGAGGAGGTAATTTTGAAATTAATTCAACTTTTGCTTTATCCACCTCTATCCCTCACTTTGATACAATATGGCCCAGTACTATTCCCTCTTGAACCATAAAATGGCTATTTTCCCAACTTAGGATCAAATTCGTCTCATTGCATCTCTTAAGCACCAGTTCTAGATGTTTTAAACAGTCTTCAAAGGTTTCCCCAAAAATTGAGAAGTCATCCATGAACATTTCAAGAAATTTCTCTATTATGTCAGAGAAGATAGACATTATACACCTTTGGAATGTTGCTGGTGCATTAGATAAACCGAAAAACATCCGTCTATACGCAAAAGTGCCATAAGAACAAGTAAAAGTTGTTTTCTCCTGATCAACATGATCAATCGCCACTTGATTGTAGCCAGAATATCCATCCAGAAAGCAATAATAGCTCTGCCCGGCTAACATCTCCAGGATCTGATCAATGAATGGCAATGAGAAATGATCCTTCCTGGTGTTCAGGTTGAGCTTCTTGTAATCAATACACACACACCATTCTATGGTCATGCGCTATGGAATTAGCTCACCTTTTGAATTTGGCACCACTGTGATGCCCGACTTCTTCAGCACCACGAGTTCGACTTACCCATGTCCTATCAAAAATGGGGTAGATGATACCCGTATCTAGCAATTTCACAACTTCTTTCATCACCACCTCTTTCATATTTGGATTCAGCCTTCGTTGCATTTCTCTTGATGGATTTGCATCCTCCTTAAGATGTATGCAATGCATGCAAATCGAGGGGTATATTGCCTTTCAAGTCAGCAACACTCTATCCTATTGCCTCTTTATTCTCACTCAAGACTTCAACCAGACTCGATTCTTATTTTTTTGTCAGCTTTGAGGAGATAATCACAGGAAGAGTCTCATCGGGTCCTAAGAAAACATATTTCAACTTTTCATGCAGTTCTTTGAGTTCCAAAGTAGGAGGAGTAGTTAAAGATGGAATTGGTGGAGTATTTTAAACTATCAGAAGTGGTTCAATCAGATCCCGCCATGGTTGAGTGTATAATGCAGTCTTCATCTCATCCAACTCTTTATTTTGAAGCTTCCAATGTGACTCCCAATCATCCACTTCCTCATTCGGCCATTCTCTAGTCATAAATGACTCTAGCTCATCCTTCTCCAATATTTGAGTTACAAAATCTGTTATGATATCATATAGTTCATCGCACTCATTAATCTGGAAACATTCCCCTGATTTAGGCAATTGGTGGCTTCCTTCGAACACATTCATCCTAATATTCATATTTTCAATCGTCAGATCCATGGCTCCAATTTTGTAGTTAATGCATGCATTCGCCATGACCAAGAATGGTCTTCCTAATATCACCATAATGTGTTTCTTTGAGTCAGGGACATGTTTTGTATCTAGGACTCCAAAATCAACTAGAAAATAAAACTTGCCCACTTGAACAATGACATCTTCAAGAACTCCTCTTGCCTACTTGACTAATCGATCAACAAATTGAAGTACGACTTCAGTGGGACTGAGCTCACCCAACCCTAGCTGTTGGTAGACTGAATAAGGAAGTAAGTTAATACACACACCTAGATCTAGAAGAGCTCTACCAATTTCCTTGTCACCAATGACACATGGAATAGTGGGAGCACCGGGATCTTTCCTCTTAGGTGGAGTGTTGCTTAAAAACAATGAACTCACTTGCTCAGTTAAGAGTATTTTTGTTGGATTCTTCACTCTGCTCTTTCACTTTTGGGTGCAAAGATGTTTGAAAAACTTAGCGTAAGGCGGTAATTGGGCGATTACATCTAAGAGAGGTAAATTAATCTTGATTTTTCGAAATGTTTCCAACATATCAGATTTTTTCAACTTCCCGTACTTGGCCCACTCTCTAAGATGCTGAGGAAATGGCGCTGCCTCCTCGTAACTTGCCCTGTCCGGCTCTTCAAGTAATGTCTGATCGACATTGTCTTCCACTGATGGTTGATCCTTTTGGACTATTTCAGCCTCATTTCTTTGCTCTCCTTTAGCTTCCTTCCTTTGTGCTTGTTCGACCTCCTTTCTTTTCTGCAACCTCTCTTCATGTTCCTCCTCAACTCTACTCTCCATTTCCCTTCCACTTCTTAGAGTCGTGATTGCTTTAATTGTCTCATTAGGTTCATTGATAAATGTTCCAAGCTTTAATGCTTGTTGTGGCCTTGGGTTAGCAACCGACTGACTAGGCAATCTTCCTAGCTTTCTTATATTCCTCTCATTAGTCATTTAGCCCATCTGCATATGTAGTTGCACCAATTATTGGGTATGAATTCCTAGCTTGTTATGAATGTCTAGTATAACTTGCTCTAACCTATTAGTCTGGAAAACCAGGTGGAGGAGTTTGCCTTCTTTGAGGCTAGGTTTGGTAGTTATATGGTTACATAGCCTGATTATTATTGAATGGCTGAAGATCTTGGGAATTATTGAATGATTGTGGAGCTTGGGAATTATTGGATGTTCTGGTTTGGTAATTGGACTAAAAATTTCTAGCCATGATTGTTGGTTGTGAGTTGAATGATTGTTGACTCTGTTGGAACCTTGGTTATTGGTTATATGATTGTTGTCTCTCAGTGAACCTTGGTTGTGGGTTTTATTACGGCTGTCTGTCTGTGAACCTTAGCTGTTGATTAGATGATTGTCCCTGTTGGGACATTGATGGTGGACTCTCCATATTTATAGATTTATAGGACAAGAGTGGATGATTCTAGCATTAGAAGTGTATGAATTGGTGAAAGGAGCATTATTAAAATAGTTCCATGATGCATTGACATCAGCAACCATTATCTCCTGACACTCATTTTGAGAGTACTCAACTTCTACTTCAAACGTCTCTCTTAGAGGGGAATGACTTTGCTGCATAAAAATTTCAATTCTCTCTAATTTCTCTCCAAACAATGCCATGGTATCTCTCACATTATCATGCTCTACAACATAAGATTTCTTAGATCTCCTATCCTGTTGTCCACCTCTAGACCTCAACTCAGATTGATATTGAATTGTGTTTCCACTAATATTATCAAATATCTCCAAAAGTTCTTTAGTTGGCTTCAAGATAAGCTGACTTTGTGTTGCCACATCTATCAAAGTCTTATGCGCCTCTCCAAGTCCCATGTAGCAATATCCTATTCAAAAAACCTATGGTGGGGACACTTATATAAAATTTCATTATATCTCTCCCAAGCATCATGAAAATGTTCACCAGGTAACTGCCTAAAGCTTTTGATTGCATCTTGTGCTTCAGAGGTCTTTCCTATGGGATAATGCTTTTCAAAGAATTCTTTCTTAAGGGCTTCCCAATCAATTTTAATTTCTTTTGCTAATTTAGTGTACCATCTTTCAATGACCAAGGGAATAATCTCACTCACAAGTCATTTTTGGACAGATTGTCATACCTAACAGTAGAGGCTACCTCTAGGAAATCATTGATGTGCTGATATGGGTCCTCTATTCTAAGACTTGAAAATTTTAGAAGCATATTAATCACACTTGTCTTGATCTCGAAGTGCTTCGCTCCTTTTTCCTCTGGAAAATCAGCCTAGGAGTCGTACGCATCGGGCGCGTAATATCCTTTTAATGAAGTCTATGGTGCCCTTGGCAGGTGGGCTCTTTGGTCAGCCATCGCTTCTTCTTCTGACTTACGCTGTCGCTCTTTAATAGTTCGACGTAAACGACAGAGAGTCTTTTCGATCTCAGGATCGTACTCGACTAACGCAGTGCTAAAATTAGAACGGGTCGATCTATCGGTCAAACGCTAATTAAACGACTATTTTATTTTATTTTTTATGAAATAAAATCTAACTAATATTAACTACTTCTAAGATACTTTAACTATCAACAGAAAATAAAGCTAGAGTGAATATGTAAAAATCAAGGTAACACTAAAACTCACAAAAGTTCCAGACGCAACTTTAGAAGCTCCGCTTTTCCCTTATATGTTTTTCAGAGTACCTGTCAATGCAAATAAATTACTAAATTTATTTGAACAATGCTCAGTCCCCGGTAACGGCGCCAAAAACTTGATGTGCGTCAGGTGTATACAAAATATGTGGTTAAAAATGACAACTTAATGACGCTAGGTTTTACCCTACGCAAGCGCACGTATCGATTATAAAATAGCAATGGCTTGAGTAAGGGATATCGATCCCACAGAGACTAAGATTGTTCACTTTAGAAATTCAAAAATACTGAATTATATTTTTTGAAAATGGTGTGTTTGGGTGGTCAAAGACCAAATTATCTAGAAAGCAAATTAAATTGGTTGTATTTAAGATGAGAGAGAAAACTAGGGTTTTCATCGCTCCACCACTAACCGCATAATATAGTTCATCAATGTATCAACTGTAAGAGGGCGATCCATAACTGCGAATCAGGTCGTACCGCAAATAGCTAAATACGACCCCAAAAAGGAGTACCATCAACCGGATTGCGATAACCCATCTCATGACTAACCTAACTAGTGCATGCCAATTATATTACTCTAATATACTCCTAATGCATGAAAATAAACTAAAACATCTCTATATTAAATCGCCAAGGCATGGCCTGTGTCAACTTAGGGTCTCAAATTTCATTACCACCATTGTGTAGAAAACCATAATGAAGCATCCGAGTTCCAGCCCATAATGAATAATCATAGTTGTGCAAAATAATACATTGATTCCATCTAAGACAAGAATTTAGAACAAACATATTATTTTATATTGCAAATCAATACGGTCTCTTAATTACTACAATCATCACAGTATGGTCAATAGTTTCCCCTCGTTATAATTGAAAACAATGAAAGAACTACATTACTTGGCTAGGGTTTTTCTAGAAAATCCTAGATACTGAGTTAGTTGGCCATGATGAAAGGTGACTGCATCGGTGATGTAGAAATGATCTTCATGGTCTTCTTCTCCGGATCTCTAGGTTTGAATACGGCTCTCAACAGCAGTAAGTCTGAATGAATGAACCTCTCTGAATGAACGTGAACCTCCAAAACTCACAACTAAACAACCATAATGAACTCCATATGTTTGTGTATATATAGGTAATGGTATAGAGAGGTCCTTTTCAGTCTTTTCACTCCTCACCTCCTGCAAACCCTAACTTCTTATATATATAGGTGTATATACATGTATATAGAGGTTTGGAGTCACAGACACGTCTTCAAATCGAACCGGGGGTAAAACAGGCAAAAACCATCGAAAAACCATAAAACTTGCCGCAAATACGCTTCAAGGGTAGCTGGCCTACGCTTCAAACGTAGTTTCAAGCGTACCTCCAAGCATAAAAATGTGTTTTCTAGCCACTTTTTGAAACTGAAAGCATAGGCACAAGCGTAGGTATTTTATGGAAAACCACTTTTCTCTGTGCATGCACCAAAACGACCACCTTGAACCCACAATACTTTTTGCTGAAGATAACGGCTTCTAGAAATGCTATTTTTGCCCTCCAGGAGCCATTTTTGTCTCTGACTGCTTTTTTGACTCTCCTCTTTATATAGAGAGAACACACTCTTCAGTTAATTCACCGAAGTTAGCTCCATTTCTTCATTAAGCTCCTGAAACATGCTTTAACACGCAAAAAACATAAAAATACCAAATAATGGAATGAAAGAACGTAACAATAGTGAGTTAAGGGGTCAAAATGTCTAATATTTGACACTTATTAGTGAGCCAAAAGTGGTCAGGATTGGGATGGGGCTATTACAGTATATGGCGATTATTATGTGCTTGATGTCTTACTCATTACTAAATATTCACAGTGGACACCATTGAACATTTTATTTCCCACACTTGCTCTGCCATGTGGTGGAAGTGTGGCAGAGAGGATGGGTGTTGGATAGCCCTTTATGGAGCGTCATACCAACGACGTTAAACATTGGTCCTATGCTGTGAAAGTTAGTTTCTAGCCTCGGTTTGCAGAATAGGATGTCAGTTAATTTATGTAATTTCAATTCATAGGATTGTAGGCCCTTAAGGCCAAATAAAAAATTCTTTCATATATGTATATATATAAAAAAACTCATTCCTTGTGATATAGTGAGTAATAATTTTTGGAAAGCGATGATTGTAATTCTTCTTCCCTTGCTATGATATTGGGTATGCGTGCTTTGTTGAATATTTCTACATGTAACTCGATTCAAGTTTGGGGGGTGGAACGAGCATGAAGAGAGGAAATTCCGAAATTGCGCTTCAAGGGTAGCTATATTCTTTCTCATAAGTATGATTATGAACCATGCATACATGGTTTCATTTAAAATTTGGAGGGAAGGTATAGTTGGTTATAGGGAATGATTGAAAAAAAATTTGAATTTAGAAATTCTTTATTTTCGTGCATGAGTGTTTTGCCTTATAAGTTGATTGAATATATATGTTTATGATTTATGAGTAGTAAGTGATGCAATATTCCGGCTCATGAGAGTAATGATTAGATTGAATTAGTGAGGTGATGTGATTTTACATAGGTGAATGAATTAGTGAAATCGAAACCAAGAATGACGATTTTGACCTATAAGCACATGCACATGACCCCTACTGTTAAATTAGTTGATCTTTGAGTATTGAATCGGAAAATTTTTGAATGCTATGGAAAAAAAAGATATATGAAAAAAAAAGAGATTAGTGTAGAGTAGTTAGAATAGATAATATCTCATATCTCGTAGCTCCAGAATTTTAGCCAACTTTAGATGATCATATCTCAGTCAAAACAAGTCTAAATGGAGTGATTCTTGAGCCTAAACACAAGGGTTTGAAATCATATTTCGAACAAGCTAAAGTATGCCTCAATCCAAGTTATGTAGCTCCACTTATGATTAAAAGAGTGAGATATGTCTGTAGGAAAAATATGAAAACTGCAGATTCGGCCAAAAATCCCAGTTTGACCTGAATTGGTCCTTTTGACTTTGGATGACTTTATGTTAGACTCCAACACCTTTAAGAACATGTATAAGGTGTATTTATATCAGATTGAAGGGTTATGACTCAGAATTGAGGAGAAACACATCAAAGAGGAGTAGTGGGACAAGTCTAATACAAACATGACTCTTCTTAAGTTCTTTTCTAAATACCAAGGTCTGATTCATATCTAAGGATCTTCCAATTACATAATTTTCAGAGCACTATCTCTTGAGATATACATGTTTCAAAGAAGTAATCCATTCAAGACCTAGAGATCCGGATAAAAAGATCATGGAGGGCGTTTCTACATCAACGATGCAGTCTCTTTTTACCATGAGGAACTAATTCGGCATCTAGGGTTTTCTAGCAAAACCCTAGCCAAGTAATGTAGTTTATTTATTTGTTTCAATTGTAACGAGGGGAAACTGAAGACGACACATGTGATGATTATGTAGATGAGTGATCGTAGTTATTTATGATAATGGATTTTATATTTATTCTATTATTTTCTTAGATTGAATGAATGTATTATCTCAATCAATCATGTTTATCTGGTGTTCTCCAACATATCATGATTTTTTACACAATAGTGTTCAACACCCAAAATCCTAGATTTAAATAGGCCATGGCTTGGCGAGGTGGTATAGATATGCTTTAGTTTAATTTCATATTGTAAGAGTAAAGTAGAGTAAAGTAAATTACATACACTAATCACACTGTATTCGGAGATGAGTTATAGCGAATCCGGTGGACGGTATCCTTTTTGGGATGTATTTAACTATTTGTGGTACAGTCTGATTCATGGTGATGGATCACCCTCTTGCAATTGAGTAAATAGATAGCTATGTTATGCGGTTAGTGGTGGAGTATGAAAATCCTAGTTTTTATCTATACTGTTCTTGTCTTAATCTATCTTTATTTTATTTAATAGTTAATTAGTTAATAAATCACACACAACAAACCATACTTTTATAGCACTTTGAGAGTATTACTTTACGAGAGTTCAGAATATGACTTAGTCCCTTGGGTTCGATAACCTTTCTCAAGCCGAATTGTACTACAATATGACTCGTGCACTTATGATAGGTAAAACTTTGTTGTCATAAAAGTCTTTTCTTAAGCACTATTTTTAACCCCTATTGACGCGCATCACACACCATGTTTTCTACTATGGTCTAGAATTTTGACGTTAAAATTATGGTTATCCCACAATGGTACTTAATGAACATGGATATCTAGGTTTGGACAATTTATGCTAAGGAGAGGTAATGAATGCATGTTTAGTTTAATTTATTGCTTTGTAGGAGTAGTTTAGAGTAGAGTAGTTTACATACACAAGTTACGCTCATTCCAAAGATAGATTGTAGCCGAGTCAGATGGATTGTATCCCTTTAGGGATTAGGGTCTGCTAGTAACGACTTTAATCTGATTCACATGCGTTGGATCGCCCTTTTACAATGAATTAAATATATGTATATGTTATGAGGTTAGTGGTACCCTAGACTCTCTATCTATTGATTTCCATCCAAATTATCAACTTAGTTATTTTAATTATTTATCAATTTAGTAATAGAAAACAAAACAACACAAACTATATCTTTATAATTCAATTGAAGTAATTTAAAGGAGTACAAAATACGACTTCGTCCCGTGGATTCGATAACCCTATCATAAGTATACCATACTATAATATGATTCGTGCACTTGCGATAGGTAAAACTACCAAGAGGCCCGCATAAGTTTCCCTTAACCCTTACTATTTAATCACTATTATTACGACCCGTGGGCCGCAACAAGTTTTTGGCGCCGTTGTCAGGGACTAACGGATATTTTATACTCTAGAAGATTATTTTAGTTGAATTATTTATCTGCTTTATTTTATTTTCTTCTTTTCTAAAGATTAATTGTGTGCTTTGACGAGGTACACTTAAATAAGTAGAAGGAGAACTAGAGAAGCGGTGACGATTGCTTTGCTGGTCCGTCTATGAGTTTTTAGAGTATTTAACATCTTACACAATCCTATCTTTAATTTTATTTCTTAATTTCTATTTTATTTTGCTTTCTTTATTTGTTTTAATTTCTATTAATTATTATAAAACCATAAAAGGTTTAATCATTGTATGAGCGGGTTGCTTTCATTTTCTGAAGAACTGTTTCCTTTTGATCCCGAAGTTGATAGGACTTATCATAAAAATTTAAGAACTAAGAAACTAGAGAATCTTAAGGATAAGTTAGATTCTAACGAAATGGCTAATCTCGTACAAACACTTGGTTCCATGAAAGATTATTACACACCGTCTAATTTCGAATCACCTGCGGATCTCGTAATACCAGGAGATACATCGTCAAACTATGAGCTTAAAATTAGTATCCTTAATATGTTGGCTAAATTTTATGGACATAAACATGAAGATACCTATGAACATATTATGGAATTCATAGAAATTAGTGTGACGACCAAGACTAATGGAATGAACACTAACGTACAAAGAGTAAGAATGTTCTCATTCTCGTTAAAAGAAAAAGCTAAAAGATGGTATAATTCGTTAGATGGGAGTATAATAGCTAATTGGGAAAATCTTAAAAAAGAATTCTTACATAAATATTACCCCATGGTAAAAACTCATGAGGCACAAACTGCTATCATAAATTTCACCCAAATACCTAGTGAGTAATTCCATGAAATTTGGGAACATTTCAACGAATTCCTTGTGAAGTCTCCCCATCATAAATTTTTGAAATACGACTTGGTGCATAACTTGTATCACGGACTATTGGACTTACAACAGTAATGTATAGATATAGCAGCATGAGGAACATTTATGCTTAAATCGATGGATGATCTATGAAAGATATTCGAGAATTTGAGCGAGAATTCACAACAAAACGCATCGGAAGTAAAGGCAAGATCTATTCTTCTTAACCAAAGGAGAACCAAGACTGTCAAGGAAACTCATGAGACTGATGACGTGACAACCCAAATGGCTGAGATAAGTAAGAAATTAGATAGATTTCTCGACATGACTCAATCTACTCCTAAGGAAGTCTGCTCTATCTGTTCTAATCCTTCTTATCTAGCGAACGGTTGTCCAATAAATTATCAAGATGAAATCATAAATTTCGACGTCAACTCCGCCTTTATAAATCCAAATAATAATCCATTCTCTAATACGTATAATGCAGGCTTGTGTAATAACCCATATTTATCCTATCGTTCTCAAAATATTGAGAATCCAATTCGTACTCTAGGTCCAAATCAAAATCAATAACCTTTTGTTCAAAAGCAGAGACCATTCAATAGTTCTCAAAATTTTGAAAATAATAATCAAGCTTATCGACCTTATCCACAGAATCAACCTCAATTTAGAAATCAAAATCTTAATCCACCACCAAGACCATCCGGTTTTGAAGATAAAGTCTTAGCTGCCCTTGGTAATTTAGAAGCTAACACCCAATTACTCTATACACATTCACAAGTTATTTCAAAATTGGAGACTTAAATGGGAGAAATAGCTAATGCACTTAATATAAGAGAAGAGGGTAGGCTCCCAAGTCAACCAGTGGTGAATCCTAAAAATCAACCGATGAATCCTAAAGGCCAAAACATGATCGAGTTAGGATCCTTAGATAAAACTACGCATGAAATGGTTAGGCCATTACAACATTAAGGAGTGGTAGAACAGTAGATAATCAAGTTGAGGAGAAATTCGAGGAAAGGGTTGCGAGATAAAAAGCTTTGGAGAAAATTCAGCAAGAAAAGCCCAAAAAGAGACATCACACTAAGAAGATGAACCATCTACAGAAGCATATGAAGAGCCCACATAAAAAGAATATGAGCCGAAAGCATCATTTCCTCAATATCTCCGTGAGTCGACCTACTATGATAGGCAAAAAGAAAAGACAAATGAAATCTAAGAAACATTTAGACACATTAAAATTAATTTGCCTTTTCTTGAAGCGATAGCTCAAATCCCACCTTATGCTAAGTTTATGAAAGATCTATGCACACAAAAATGTAGAATTCGAACAAAGAACTTAAATAATGTTAACTGAACACGTGAGTTCATTCCTCTTGATCAAAACTCCACCAAAATATAAGGACCCAGGAGCCCCACTATTTCATGCATAATAGGAAACTAAGAAGTTGGTCGAGCTCTCCTTGATTTAGGTGCAAGTGTTAATCTGTTCCCATATTCAGTTTATTAATGGGTTGGGAGAAATAAGTCCCATGACGGTTATTCTTCAATTAGCTGATAGATCAATTAAGAAACCTAGAGGGATAGTTGAAGATGTGATAGTCCAAGTAGACAAGTTCTATTTTTTTATTGATTTCATAATCTTAGATACAGAACATGTCCACAGTCTGAAGAAATATATACCTATAATCTTAGGTAGACCTTTCTTAGCAACTATTAATGCATGCATTAATTGTAGAACTGGGGTTATGGATATATCTTTTGGCAATATGAAGCTGAGACTAAATGTATTTATTGCGAACCACCAACTCCTTGAAACTATAGAATGCTTTAATATAGATGAAATTGAACAATTAGTGGACGAGGAGGCATCCGACATTTTAATAAATGATGAATTGGAAAAAACATTGACTGTGGTAAGCAACGAGGACTTCTCAAATGTTGATTGGGATGAACAAATAAAATCAAATCTTGTGGACATCGCTGAAATAGAAGCCTCTCTATACGCTAAACCATGGAAAACAAGCCATTAACTAATATTCTGAGTACACCGCTAATTCCCTCACTTGTATCCCCACCTAAGCTCGAACTAAAAGAATTACCTACTCAGCTTAAGTATGTTTTCCTAGGTCCAAATGACACTCTTCCTGTGATTATATCTGTTAGTCACTAATTAACCCTAGGGGGGGGGGGGTGAATAGGGTGTTCAAAAATTAGGTCTAATTCTTTTCGAGATTGGAACACTCTCAAATAAAAACTATATCACAATAAGCAAGTGAATGATTTAATTTGAACTTCTCTAACTATTAATTTCAAGACAAGATAGCATACAAGATATTCAAGCATTTATGGCATGCAAAATAATTAAGTAAAGAGAAAGAGATAGAGAGATTTGACACCGTGATTTTTTCGAGGTTCGGTAACTCCTACTCCTCGGCTCAAGAACCCCTTCTTGAGACTTTTCCAGATCCTTTCACTATGGCCCTTCCTTCACAGGTGGAATGGCAAACCTTTACATCACAAGCCTCTCGAGCTTGTCCCTCAATCAAGAGAACAACCCTCTCTTGAACAATCAGTGGACTTCACTTGTCCGAGATTACAAATTCGTATGTAATCAATAAAATCACTCAAGAACAAAAGCACTCAAAACCCAAAGGTGTTTATGGAAGATAAATCAATATAAGCTCAAGTGTTTTTGGTGATTTTACAATAGCTCTAGAAATGTATTCTCAAAGGGTATGATCAATGAATGATATTTGGAGAATAAGAAGAGATACTAGAGGTTTTGATTTTCAAAGAAACTTTGAGAAAATCAGATTTTCAAAGCTTGGTTTCAATGGCTTTTGTAGAGAAAATTTCTGCAGAATTTTTGATAGCTTTGTTTCTTCTTATATTTCAATCTCTTAATCTTCAATATACACATCTCATTCTATATATAGCATAGCATTAGGATTTTGAAGAATGATTATAGTATTTGAAAGATAAGAGCCGTTTGAATACCATTGAACACAATCCACAAAACATGGGAAATGTTTTCTGAAGAATCTGCAGGTTTTGAGGAACTTCTAGTCGACTACTTCTCTGTTGTAGTCGACTACAATGGACCATCTAGACGACTAGATTGAGTTCTAGTCGACTAATTTGGACCATCTAGTCGACTAGAATGAGTTCTAGTCGACTACATGAAGTAGTTCAGTCGACTCAAGCTCTTTTCAGTCGACTCTTTTGATATGGATGAAAAACCTATAGCTACTGATTGTTTTAGTCGACTACTAGAAAAAACACAGGCTCATTTTAGTCGACTCAAACATGAAAAACATTTAATAAAAATATTTTTCTTTCCGTTTAAGTTCGGTAAAGCGTTTTTCATTTCATTTGAATTTGGTTCATTTTATACTTGAGCTTATACGATAAAATCGATGCATAAAATTACCTTGTTACAATGATCGCTTCCCGACCTATCTACCCCAAGTCTTGAGTCTTCGACTTTCACCTTTGCCGTTGATTTTCCATTTGCGCTTTAATTTCTTTTACGGCTTTTCGCTTTAATTCAAGCTTTCTTTCCGAACTTGCTTTCCGAGTCGTTTTCTTTCCGAGTTTGTTTTCCGAGTCGTTCACCTGTCTTTTGCTGAAAACTTAAGCTCGAAAATTCATTAGTATCAAACACTCTTCAATGGTTTGTTATCATCAATTTTGGAATTGTTTGCCGAAAGTAAATTTCAAAGCCAACAATCTCCCCCTTGATGATGACAAAACATTTTGTGTTTGCTTGGCATTTGGCGAAACATCAAGTGATGCTCCCCCTCAATATGTGCATACTATTTTGTTTAAATGCTCCCCCTTAGAAAATGAAATTTGCAATTTAACGGGCATTTTGATACAATATATAAATAGGCGCACATTTGAGATAACAAATATAAACAGCATATCATAGATGTTTCAATTTAAAACAAGCCGTTTATACTAATGAAAAACATGGAAATAACAAACAAGTCGCAAATAACCATAACAAGCCACACAAAAACAGAAATTGCTAATGTCGAATAATGAAATACATGATAGTGCAAATAACATAATTTCTCCCCCTTTTTGTCAGTGTCGAGGGGTGCGTGAGCGAGGGTTCCTTTGTCCAAGAGTGAGGTCATCAAGTGACCCGGCCAGATTTGTAATACGGGTAGACATTTCCTCATCATGAAGAACAAGGCGCTCATTGATCAATCAAATGGCTTCCGTATTCTGATTTACGGTCGTATCAAGGCGCTGAAGCATTTGTTCTTGCTGCCTAAGTAGCTCCGTATTGCTTTGAACAACTCCAAGAAGTTGGGTGAGAAGAGCAGCCTGAGAAGCCGAAGCACTGTCCAACGGAGGAACCGAGGAAGAGGCTTCTTGGCGCGATACAGAACCGCTAGGAGCTGTACGCGAACGAGGAGCAGGTGCACTTTCAGAAATGAAATTTCCTTCCGCATCAGAAAGAATATGCATATGCTTGACATGAGTAGCGTCAAGAAAAATAGGATGATGCTTGGATATTTCATTTGGAAATTTAAAACCTTTCCGCTGCAGTAGATATGTAATGTGCGCGGGAAAGAAAAGTGGGCCAGATGGCTTGCGCTGATATGTGAGGATGACGGAACGGAAAATATAAGCTAAATCAACGCGGGTTCCTGTCAAAACGCAATAAACCAAAAAGGCCTCCATACGAGAAACACTACTACGACTACCAGTTTTAGGCAGAATAGAGTAAGTAATAACATTATGAATTAATCTAGCCTCGGGTAGTAGCATAGAAGAGGTAATACCGGCATTCTGCGAAATTTCCTTGTCGATGTATATGACCCGAACAGCCTCAATACAATCGAAACCATCAGCCTTATACCAATCCTTGGAGAAGTGGCGGATACCGTCATTCGGAAGCAAGAAAATGCACTTGATTTCGCTGTCATCAACTGTCTCGTCTTCACCACATAGATTAAAATGAAGATGAGAGAGTAATTTCTCCTTGTGATTTGCAAGAGAAGCGTAGAAGGCTTTGACAATTCGCGAAAATATCGGAATGTCAAGAGAAACGAAAAAATCCCAACCAATTGCTCGAAATAACTCGAAAGTTTGAGCCCGAATTTCAGTGCATAAATCTTGTGTGACAATACGGCAAGGTGTAGGAGCACGGTGATCAAAAACAGTGATGAATTTATTTCTATTATCATCATCAAGAAGAAGTACCTCAAGAAGAAGAGGTTCATTCGACTCCTCTTCATCAACAGCCGTATGAATGCGTGGATTGGTGGAGCTTTGGCCTCCATCAATGCGTGAACATTTCCGAAATAGACCTCGAGTCTTCGGTGGAATTGTAGAAGATGATGCACAAATATATAGAGATATATAGATATATGATGGTGTATATAGATAGATGTGAGATAGTGAGAATGAAGAAATTTGGGTGAGGGAAATGGGTGGAAGATGATGGAAATGTGAAATTAATGAGAGATATGTGATGATTTGAAGGTATAGATGGTAGTAGGAGAGGGATTGAGAGGAGAGGGTTTGAGAGTGGGTGAAGGTTGAAGGAGGCGGATGGAGAAGATGAAAGGGGGTTTAGGTTTTATAGTGGGTTGAGTCGACTAGGTCTAGGTGAGTCGGTTAGATTGAGGTTTGAGTCGACCAGGCTGGGTTTGAGTCGACTGGGAAGGCAAAGTAGTCGACTAGAGTGAGGTTTGAGTCGACTAGAAAATATTTGTGTCGACTAGAATAGCAATGAGTCGACTAGAAGGTGAAGAAATTTCAATGGTGAAGCTACTGACCAAACTAGTCGACTAGAATGGTTTGAACTGCATAGGATGAGTCGACTAGAAGGTGAAAACAAATGATAAAAATAGAGAAAAAATAAAAAAAAACAAAAATATCAAGAAAATATGGAAAATAAAGATTATGACAGAGTTTAAGATAAAACATCAAAATCCATGGCCATACCAATTTCTCGACGAATTTTAGAAAAAGATTCGTCCGCAAGTGGTTTTGTAAAAATATCCGCCAATTGATTTTTAGTGTCGATAAAGATCAATTCAACGTCACCCTTAGCAACATGATCACGTAAAAAATGATGCCTAATCTCTATATGCTTGGTGCGTGAGTGATGAATAGGATTCTTTGAAATACAAATCGCACTCGTATTATCGCATTTAATAGGCACATGAGAGAAAGTAAGACCGAAATCAAGTAGTTGTTGCTTAATATAAAGATTTTGAGCGCAACTACTACCGGCTGCCACATATTCAGCTTCGGTCGTAGATAATGCAACGGAATTTTGCTTTTTACTTGACCAGGATACTAGTGAGTGTCCTAGAAAATGACAAGTGCCTCTTGTGCTTTTTCGATCAATTCTACATCCCGCAAAATCGGCATCCGAATAACTAATAAGATCAATTGAAGTTCCACGTGAATACCAAAGCCCTAAGTTTATTGTACCACTTAGGTAGCGAAAAATGCATTTGACCGCAAGCAAATGAGATTCCTTAGGACATGATTGAAACCGGGCACATAAGCATACACTAAACATTATATCTGGTCTACTAGCGGTTAAATAAAGCAAACTACCGATCATGCCTCTATAATTAGTAATATCAACACATTTACCATTTTCATCTTTATCAATCTTAATAGAGGAACTCATAGGAGTTATGGCATGTTTGGTAGCCTCCATACCAAATCGCTTTAGCAAATCTTTAGTGTATTTGGATTGGCTAATGAATAAGCCATCCGAGCTTTGCTTGATTTGCAACCCTAAGAAGAAAGTCAACTGACCCATCATGCTCATTTCAAATTCGTTTTGCATACTTATGGCAAATTCCCTACATAAAGAATTATTTGTTGAGCCAAAAATAATGTCGTCAACATAAATTTGGACAATCAATAAATTATTCTTAATGGTTTTTGTAAAAAGTGTGTTATCAATTTTCCCTCTTGTAAAACCATTTTGAGTTAAAACCCCGCTAAGTCTCTCATACCAAGCTCGAGGAGCTTGCTTTAAACCATATAGAGCTTTAGCCAATTTGAAAACATGATTTGGAAAAAGATTATTTTCAAAACCGGGTGGTTGCTTCACAAAAACTTCTTCTTCTATGACACCATTTAAGAAAGCACTTTTGACATCCATTTGATAAAGAGTGAAATTTCTATATGATGCAAATGCAAGAAGCATTCTAATTACTTCTAATCTAGCTACCGGTGCAAAGGTCTCATCGTAGTCAATGCCTTCCTCTTGATTATATCCTTGAGCTACTAATCTTGCTTTATTTCGAATAATTACTCCATTTTCATCCTTTTTGTTTCGAAAAACCCATTTTGTGTCAATTATAGTTTGATTTTCGGGTCTAGGAACTAAACGCCAAACTTGATTTCGTTCAAATTGATTTAGTTCCTCTTGCATTGCTACGATCCAAGAATCATCACATTGATCTTCGTGGAAGTTCTTGGGTTCGATTTGCGATACAAAGGCCATGTGGTTGCAAAAATCTTTAAGTTGAGATCTGGTACTAACCCCTTTTGAAGGATTACCTATGACTTGATCAAGAGGATGATTGTGAACAATCCTCCATGCTTTAGGCATTGAGTTGGTCAAGTCATCATTGGATTGATGCTCAACTTCTCTCATTTCCTTTTGGCTACATGATGAGTTGGAGATATTGAGAGTATTTGGATTATCCTCAATTCCAACAACCTCATCTTCTTCTAGGTCAATTCTAGGTGATGGTGGTGAGGGTGATTCATCAAAGACAACATGAATAGACTCAACCATGGTTAGAGTCCTTTTGTTATAAACCCAAAATGCTTTACTCCTTGTAGAATAACCTAAGAAAATTGCTTCATCCGATTTGGAGTCGAATTTTCCAAGATTGTCTTTATCATTTAACACAAAACATTTACACCCGAAAACTTTGAAATATCCAATATTGGGCTTTCGACCATTCCACAACTCATAAGGTGTTTTCCCCAACTTCATCCGAATAATAACACGATTAATTATATGGCAAGCAGTGTTTACCGCTTCCGCCGAAAGGCTTCGGGGAAGGTTGTGCTCATTTAACATGGTTCTAGCCATCTCTTGTAGAGATCGATTCTTTCTTTCGACTACACCATTTTGTTGAGGGGTTCTAGGAGCTGAGAGGTCATGAGAAACACCTAGGTCATAACATAATTTCTCTAAGTCTTGATTATCAAACTCCCTACCTCTATCACTTCTAATTTTCTTGATTTTCAAATCTTTTTCATTTTGAATGACCCTATAAAATCTTTCAATAATGGAGTGAGTTTCATTTTTATGAGCAAGAAAGTGAACCCAAGTAAATCTAGAGTAGTCATCAACTATAACAAGTACATAGAGTTTCCCGGCTAAGTTAGCCATTCTCTCCGGACCAAAAAGATCCATGTGAAGTAACTCTAGAGGTTTAGAAGTGGAAATATCTTTCTTTCTCTTGAAAGAAGATTTAACTTGCTTGCCTACTTGACATGCGCTACATATTTTATCTTTCGAAAATTTAGTCTTTGGGAGGCCTTTGACTAAATCATTTTTGGATAAACGATGAATAAGGTCCATACTAGCATGTCCTAGACGTCTATGCCATAACCAACTATTTTCGCTAGATGTGACAAAACATTTAACATCTTGATCATGCAATTCACATAGCAACAAAGTATACAAGTTTCCATTTCTTTTGGCATTGAACATTTGCTTCCCATCTTTCTTGATTATGCATGCATTTGTCCTAAATATAACATCATAGCCCTTGTCACATAGTTGACTAATACTAAACAAATTATGCTTCAAACCATCAACTAAAAGCACATCATCTATAGAGAGAGAAGAGGAAATACCGATTGAGCCAATTCCTATAATTTTGCCTTTAGAGTTGTCTCCAAACGTTACGTTTCCTCCTTCATATGGTTTTAGTGAAATAAACTTTGATTTATCTCCCGTCATATGCCTTGAGCATCCGCTATCAAGAAACCATTTTTCTTTTGATGCGGACTTCAACTATACCTACAAAACAAGTTCAATTAACTTTTATTGGTACCCAATCTGTTTTGGGTCCATTTTGGATAGATAGATATGCAATAGTTCCTTTTGGAACCCAAATTTGTTTCGTTACAACATTCTCTTTTCTATGAGAGCATGCAATAGTCCCTTTCGGAACCCAAACCATTTTTGACATAATTTTCTTCTTTCTATGAAAGCATACATTTGCTTTGTGTCATTTTCTATTGCAATTGATAGGTATAATTTATACGGCACGTGCATATAAGGATTGTAAACCACTACCTGCTACCAGGACTCTACACATCTCAACAGAATACCTACGGGTAGTTATCAGAATCCTATCAGGATACATACAGGTAGCTGTCAAGATATATACGACACACTACAGCTCTATCAGGACCACCGCATTAAAGACCCTATAAATATAGGGTTAGGGTCAACCTAAAAGGTACGCAATAATCACCCACCATTACTCCTGCAATAGTTTTCTGAGCGATTCAAGTTCTAACTTGACCGTCGGAGCCTATTTGGCCGGTACCCCACCGGTACCTCTTCCGGTCACTGTTTGTTCTTTTTGACAGGAACGACATCGTTTTCCACCCGATCTTTCTACGCTTCATCAGTTGGCGCCGTCTGTGGGAAGCGACAGCTTCTTATTTCCAGAAAGCGTTAGAATGGTCCAGCTACGAAGCAAAAGTAAGGTGGGTGATGCCTCCGGACAACCCAATGATCCCTTGCTCCCAACCAACCAAGGAGTACCACCAACCCATACTGGTCTACCTCCAGAAGCGGCTTATATAATCTCGAAGCGACTCTCCTTTATCTTGTTTGAGGTTTAGCAAGTAGGTGGCGGGCTTCCTATGTCTCCGCCCGGCAATAAAGTGTCCGATAAACTTCCTGCTTAACTCATCGAAGTCACGAATAGAACCGAGCCTCAACTTATTGAACCAGACCCGGGCTGACCCCTTTAGGGTGATGGGAAAAGCCCGACACATGATAGCATCTAGGACAGCCTGTAGATGCATGAGTGCCTTAAAGGTCTCCAGGTGGTCAAGAGGGTCCTTGGACCTGTCAAAGTTCTCCAATTGTGGCATTTTGAACTTGTTAGGTAGAGGAACACTCATCACCAAAGCATCAAAGGGGGAATTAGTCTTCTGTAGGAGTTCATCCACAATAGCGGGGCTTTTTCCCTTCATTATCTGTGCCATACCTTCCATCTGTTCTTTCAGGTCTTGGATCTGTTGATCCACACCCATGACTTCTGTAAGACCATCGGGTGTCGTGCCTCGTCGGGTGCTCCTGATTATCGTCCTTCGATCCTGGTTGTGGATATGCTCTGCCCCCTCTTCCAAATTATTATGTCCTGTCGCATCCGGAGCGGGAAGAATGAGCCCAGCCAGTCGTTGAAGAAGCAAAGCATTCTGCTGGTTCAGTTGGATTAGTTGGTCCATCCCTTGGGCCAGAGTTTGAACCTGCTGCTCTAATACAGCCACACGTTCTGTAGGATTGTTTTGTCTAATTGGGTCTGAATTTTGGGGACTTTCGGAGTTGTGTGATGACCTGTCATCACCAACTTCTTGGTCTCCCAGAGAAACACGTGCCTCCTCTTGGCCATCATGCCGGGGAGGATGCACTGGAGGTAGACCAGTATGGGTTGGTGGTACTCCTTGGTTGGTTGGGAGCAAGGGATCATTGGGTTGTCTCAACATTCATATGCTTCTGGGCTTTAACAAGTAGTTCTGCCATCGTCTCGAGATACTGGTCTACAAGTTAATGAGGTTAATGATAACGTAGCAGTGACAACCTTCATGGGAGGATTACAGTCTTCTAGGTTTCTTTTTTCCTTATCAAAAGAACCGTCCGAGACGATGGCAGAACTACTTGTTAAAGCCCAGAAGCATATGAATGCTGAGGATGCCATGAATGCCCGAAAAGGAAAAGGGACTGAAGAAAAGAAGGTGGAGAAAAAGAGACCAGCAATAACTACCAGGGACGAAAGAGAAGCTAAAGGCCGGAGAACCCAACCAACTATGGACAGGTCATCTCGACCTGTAAAGAGTTAAGATAAGTTCACTAGCTTCACTCCATTGAACAAACCGATATGTGAGATCCTTTTTCAAATACAAGACGATCGTTCATTATCCTGGCCACCCAAGCTGAAGTCGGATCCATCAAAAAGGGCGCGCGATAGGTTTTGTCGCTTTCATCGTGACCATGGATATACGACAGATGAATGCATTGACCTCAAAAATCAGATTGAGAGCTTGATCCAGAGAGGGCGTTTGAGCCGGTTCACGACCAATGACGATAAAGGAAAAGGCTGACAAGATGCTCCCCGAAGAAGTCGCACACCAGATAAACAGCCGGTTCGGGTGATCAATGTGATTTCTGGAGGGTTTGCAGGAGGTGGGGAAACAAGCTCATCCCGAAAAGCTCATGCGAGAAGGGCTAGAAATATGATGGAGGTTCAAGGGGTGGATACCTCTGCTCCACCTTCCAAATCTCCACGACTAGAAAAACAGGTCATTACCTTCACTGACGATGATGCACGGGGAGTACAACATCCCCATGATGACCCACTGGTAAGTACCGTGGCAGTGGCCAATTTTACTATTCGACGGGTGCTGATCGACAATGGAAGTTCTGCAGATTTGCTATTCTCTGAAGCTTTCGACAAGATGGGTATAGGAAAGGACCAGTTAAAGCCATCCAAATCGCCTCTAGTCGGTTTTTCTGGAGAAAAGGTTTCTCCACTGGGGATAGTGACCGTTCCTCTCACTGTAGGGGTGGCTCCAAGACAGCTTACCATCATAGTAGATTTTTTTGTAGTGGATTGCCCTTCCACCTACAATATCATCCTCGGAAGAACAAATCTTAATGCATTGAAAGCAGTAACTTCAACTTACCACTTGCTAATGAAGTTCCCAACTGATCATGATTTAGGAGAAGTAAGAGGAGACCAAGCTATGGCACGGGAATGCTATGCAGCCGCTCTGAAAGATAGAAGGTCACGGGAATCACTTACTATCGAAGGTCTCGAATCAGTCTCAAGTCAAAATACTCCCCGACCAGAGCCAGTAGAGGACCTTATAGAGGTAAGCCTGGAAGAAGGCGAGAACCGAAAAATAGTAAGCATCGGGTCACTGCTCCCCGATGATGTTAAGGATCAACTTATTCGATTCTTGAAACAAAATCAAGACATGTTTGCCTGGACACATGAAGATATGCCGGGCATTGATCCTCAAGTTATGCAACATCGCCTAAATGTGGATTCTACTGCCAAGCCTGTAAAGCAGAAGAAAAGAACATTTGCCCCAGAAAGGAATGCAGCTATAATGTCGGAGGTTGACAAGCTTCTAAAGGCGGACTTCATTCGAGAGGTCCACTACCCCGACTGGTTATCGAATGTGGTCCTAGTAAAGAAGGCGAATGGAAAATGGAGGCTCTGTGTCGACTTTACAGATTTGAACAAAGCATGTCCAAAGGATAGTTTTCCGCTACCGAGAATTGACATGCTGGTAGAGGCTACTTCAGGGAATGAACTACTTAGCTTTATGGATGCGTATTCGGGTTACAATCAGATCCCCATGCACCCTCTTGACTGTGAGAAAACATCTTTCATCACCGATAGAGGCATTTACTGCTATAAAGTCATGCCCTTTGGGTTAAAGAACGCTGGAGCTACCTACCAGAGATTGGTCAACAACATGTTCAAAGATCAAATTGGAAGGAACATGGAGGTCTACGTAGATGACATGTTAGTGAAAAGTGTCAAAAAAGAGAATCATCTGGCGGACCTTGAAGAAGTTTTTGAGGTGCTTCGAAAACACCAAATGCGCCTTAACCCAACCAAATGCGTTTTCGGTGTATCATCGGGAAATGTTTTGGGATTCATGGTCAGTAGAAGAGGCATTGAAGCTAATCCGGAAAAGATTCGGGCCATCCTGGACATGAGGTCTCCCCAGTCAACCAAAGATGTGCAGCGATTGATGGGAAAGGTGGCTGCCCTCAACAGGCTAATTTCTCGAGCTACTGACAGAAGTCTTCCTTTCTTCAAAGTGCTTAAAAAGGCCTTTGAGTGGACCCCTGAGTGCGAACAGGCATTTGTGGATTTGAAGAATTATCTTGCTTCTCCACCCCTGTTGACCCGACCAGTACCAGGGGAACAACTTCTACTTTACTTAGCTGTCTCCTTAACGGCAATAAGTTCTGCCCTAATGAGAGACGATGGGTCTATTCAGAGACCAATCTACTACACAAGTCGAGCCTTACGGGGAGCAGAAGAAAGGTATCCAGAAATGGAGAAATTGGCATTCGCCCTCGTTATTTCTGCTAGGAGATTAAGGCCATACTTTCAGGCTCATACGATAATAGTCCTTACTGATCAACCACTCAGGCAGGTACTCCACAAGCCGGAAACATCCGGTCGCTTAGTGAAATGGTCGATTGAGTTGGGAGAGTTCGACATCCGCTACAAGCCCAGAGCAGCGATTAAGGGACAGGCACTTGCAGATTTTGTGGCGGAGTTCACCTATCCTCTAAAAGAAGCCCCTGAAGTTGCTGAAGAAATACTCATTCCTGAGGCAGAAGGACGGATAGACCCGGAGGTGCTCTGGACATTATATGTGGATGGTTCATCCAACTCACAGGCGAGCGGGGCAGGATTACTTTTAATCACTCCTGAGGGAGAAAGATTTCCTTACGCCCTCCGGTTCAAGTTTACAGCTACCAATAACGAAGCAGAGTATGAAGCTTTAATAGCAGGACTCCGAATAGCGCAAACCTTACAGGCACCCTACCTGAAGGTCAACACCGACTCCCGTCTGGTTGCAGGCCAGGTCAATGGGGAGTATGAAGCGAAAGAAGAAAAAATGAAGGCTTACCTACTGAAGGTAAAAGAATTGATCGGTCAATTCAAAAAATGCGTAATCTGCCCGATACCAAGAGAAGAGAATCGTCATGCAGATGCCCTTACCCGGTTAGCTACAGCTATTGAGTCGGATGATGATATATTTCCCTTAGAACATTTACATCAACCAAGTATTCACCAGGAGGAAACTACAATGATCATGCAAGTGGAACAAGGTATGGAATGGGCACAACCTATCATCAAGTATATCCAGGATGGGGAATTACCAGAAGACCGAATGGAAGCCCGAAAGATAAGGCTTCACGCCACCAGATATGCTCTCATCAATGGGATTCTTTATAAGAGGAGTCTTTCCCTTACCTACTTGCGTTGTGTCTCTACTGCAGAGGCAAACTACATCCTCAAAGAGATTCATGAGGGTTTATGTGGAAACCATGCAGGGGGTAAATCTCTAGCCCATAAGGCTATAAGACAAGGGTACTACTGGCCGACAATACAAAACGACGCATTACAATACGTGAAGAAATGTGACAAGTGCCAGCGATTTGCTAATGTCCCCAGACTTCCAGCAGAAGAATTAACACCCATGACTGGGCCATGGCCTTTTGCTCAGTGGGGAATCGACTTGGTTGGCCCATTGCTTCGGGGTAAGGGTCAAACCAAATTTGCAATAGTAGCGATTGACTACTTCACCAAATGGGTAGAAGCACAACCACTAGCCCGAATCACTGCCAAGAATGTCAAAGACTTCACCTGGAAGTCTATCATTTGCAGATTCGGCGTCCCCCGGGTCATAGTGTCTGACAATGGAAAACAGTTTGAAGGAAGTGTATTCCGAGAGTTTTGTTCGGGTCTGGGAATAAAAAACCATTACTTTTCTCCTGGACATCCGCAGGCTAACGGGCAGGTAGAGGTTGCCAACAGAACGATTCTTGGGATGATAAAAAAACGTCTGGAAAAGGCCAAGGGGTTATGGCCTGAACAGCTGCCCGCTATACTGTGGGCTTACAGGACTACGACCAAAACACCCACGGGCGAGACCCCTTTTCTCCTTGCTTTTGGTAGTGAGGCTGTGACCCCAGTTGAAATTGGGTTGGAAAGTTACAGGACAAGTCACTATGATTCAGAACATAATGAAAAGGAATTGGCAGTCAGCTTAGATTTGATTGAGGAAAAGAGGGAGCAAGCCCAAATGAGGGTTTCTGTCTACCAACAGGCAATGTCACGATATTACAATGCGCGGGTAAAACAGAGAAGGTTTCAGCCAGGAGATCTTGTACTACGGGAAGTCACCCCACTCACCAGCAACCGTGAAATTGTGAAAATGGGAAAACTGGCTCCCAACTGGGAAGGCCCCTATAGGGTAACTCGCACATATCGGCAGGGGGCATACTGGATAGAGACCCTACAGGGAAAGCAGCTACCCCGTCCTTGGAATGCGCAACACTTAAGGAAGTATCACCAGTAAAAGTGGAAAGGTAGCATCAGGGTCAGTTTAGGTTACCCTTTATTTTATTTGCTTTAGCATCATTTTTAGTAGTTTCATTTACTTAGATTTAGTTTGCAATAGGCTATCGAGCATTCTGCAGTAGAATTTATTTAATTTACATTAATTATCAATAAAAAGAATTCTTTTTCTACAATTATTAAGCACCTACTGTGTTATCATAAATATGTTCTTCCACCCAAAAAAAAAAAATGGGTCCCCTAGCAGAAAGGGGGGGCTGAGTGAAGCTCGAGGTTATAATCTTATTATTGAAAGGATATGGCTGAGTGAAGCCCAAATCCTACAAACAAAATAGAGTAAAAATTACTACTCATCTTCTCACAAAAACTGCCTTAATATGAAAGGTCAAGTTTTTCCTACATAAATTAAGGATCAAGGTCCATAAACATCATTTCATTCATAGAATTTGAAAGTACATCAGATGAAAATGAAAGAAAATGAAACATCACAGCGATACTACAAGATTTCAACATAGAAAAAGAAACAACTACTGCCTACGACGTCCATTAGGGTTGAATCCTGTGAAATCCTGTGATGGATAAAAGGTAGTTGCCTGCTCATGAAAATCCTCAAAACCACCAAGGTAATAAACTAGTTGCTGCTCCTGAAGCTCAGGAGAATGTCTGAATTCCTCAACTGCATCAATCCTTGCTTCGCCCAACTTTTGGGCCAAAAGAGAGGCATGTTCCTCTTCTGCCCTCTTGAGGTCAAATTCATGAGTCCCCTTTAGCTTGTTGATCTCCTCCAGTCGGGCGGTCTCAAACTGCTGGTGTTGACGCTCATAGTGGCGCCGAAGCTCGTTGATCTCCGCTTGATGATTAACAGCCATCTTATCTCTCTCAGACTCGGCTCGCATGCATCTATGGGCTATGTACCTACCTCGGGTCAAATTCTACAAAAAAAAAGATGGTTCAACATAGAAAATATAAAAGCGGACATTAAATAATGTAGGTATACTAACCCGTCCGGCATCAAGAAGAGATCTCCGATTTTCCAATGACTGGAGGTCCTCGTCCATCAAAGCGCCCATGAGTTTTTCAGTCGCTACCTGCACGCTAGACATCACGGTATCACCCGATGAAGACTTGGGCTCAGGGGCGGACATCCCAAAAATGGACCCAGGTCGCGAAGACTGGCCGAAAGTAGGCGGTCTAGAGAACTGGCTGAACCCCGTCTGAACAGCAGGCCCCATGCTCATAGTATTTGCATCAAGATACAAGGTCCTAACGGGACCAGAAGAGGCTTTCGCCGTCATCTGGTGAGAGGGAGAAGAACATTGGCCAGGCAGGGAGGAGGAGAAGCAGGGAATCGATGGTGACAAACTGGTCTTACGCTTTTTATTTAAAAAGTTATCAAGCACATCTTGAGGAAACCACATCTTGAGGAAACCAATAAAAAATTACTACAAAAAAAAAATAAAAAAAAAATAAAAAAAATAATTAATTAATGATGATACCTGCACTGGAACTGGTGAAAGGAGCCCGACTCCTGCCAACTGTCGGGGGTGAGTCAAGATCTCCAGTCGCTCGACTCATGCCAACTATCAGGGATGAGCTAGGATCTCGAGGAGTAGAAAGTGCCTGACTCCCGTCAGAAATAGGCGGAGGAATGAAGAGTGCCCGATTATCGGTCGTCGGAGGAGCGGGGGAGGTCTGACCAGAGTCACCAGTTACCCGACATCCTCCAGATACCGAAGAATGGAGCTCCGGATTTGATGGCGAAGCTGATAAACTCCCACTCGGAGAGTCAAGGAAAGGAGGTACGGGTGGGATATTATGGTTTCCACGAAGGCCAAGACAATAACCTGACAAAGCACTTGAGTCAAAAAAAGACTCTTCCTTATGACGGGCCAAGAAAACTTTTGCCCTCTTCAGTCTCTCCTTCATATGTTTTTTCTCTTCAAGAAGAAGAAGAAAGAAAGAAAGTTTACCCGCTTCCGTAAGATCACCCGCTTTCTTTGGAACGGACGGACCATTGTCCTCACCTTCGACCGCATCCAGGAACTCCAATCCGTTGCCATTAGCGTGAAAGAAACGACTCCACCAACACTTTGGATTGTCACCAGTCTCCTGTGGAAAGCCCTTTACTGCAGTTAAGAAATTGGCCCAAGCACCATTGCGTTGAATGTAATAGAAAGAGAGAAACTCTTGAAGAGACATGGGTCCATTCCCGCACAGGCACCAGAGAAGAGGAGCCCCTAGAATAGCCTTCCAGGCGTTCGGATAAAGTTGGGAAGGGAGGATACCAAAATGGTCTAAGATCTCTCTTGACAGTCGGGGAAGCGGAAGGCACAACCCGACATCAAAATATGAGGTGTAAAGAAACATCCCATGTGGAAGGGAGTGATGCGCCCTTTGATTTATACCCGGACAGTTTAGCTCAACTTCGTACGGAAATACAAAGTCCGTCTTCAATTTATCAAGCATGGTTGGGTGGACAGTGGAAATTATGTCCCCTACATTTTTTGGTGCCATAAAATATTTTTGTAAAAATATTCTGGCAAAAATAAAAAAATAAAAAAAAAAACTACTGCAAAATAGAATGGAGCTGGTGATTTATCGGATGTTGGCTAGGAATAGAGCCGATGATTGAATGGTAAAAGAGGGGGCGAAGAGAGAATTTATAAATTCAACGAAATATATCCGTTGAAGCAAAATATAGCCGTTGCAGTCCATTTTTCAAAATGAGCTTTGCATCCAGGTGGGACACGTGTCTGGCAAGAGAGAAAGATCAGGCGCAGGCTGACCGTTAGCGAGCGTGTTTCACACGACTGATTGTTTAAGTTTCGTATATGTTGCAGCCAGTTGGGACACATGTCTGGCAAGAGAGGAACCACAAGCGAGCGTGGGTTACACGCCAGCCTCCCAACTTCCTTCCCTACACGACACCTGTGCACATATATATAAAGTGTGTTGGACAAATATCTACATCTATTGACTTTGCTATCCACCTTCATACATATATATATATATATATATAATATTCGATCAAATACCTACATCTGTTGACTACTTTGCTATCCACTTTCATATATATATATATATATAATATTCGATCAAAAAAACATCTCAGATAGTGGGATTGAAAGATAATTAGCTTTCCTACCCATAGAATTCTATATAATTATTTAGAAGCCCTTAATTAAAGGTTTTTCGTAATTAATAAAATAACCCCTTAAAATTTTGAAAGAAATTTTTGAAGGGATTATATTTTACTTAAATATATATATGTATAAATAAATCACGACAAAAAAGAAATTTCGTTCCCTAAACTCGGCAAGCGAATTCGGGAACAGGGGGCAACTGATAGGTATAATTTGTACGGCACGTGCAGATAAGGATTGTAAACCACTACCTGCTACCAGGACTCTACACATCTCAACAGAATACCTACGGGTAGTTATCAGAATCCTATCAGGATACATACAGGTAGCTGTCAAGATATATACGACACACTACAGCTCTATCAGGACCACCGCATTAAAGACCCTATAAATATAGGGTTAGGGTCAACCTAAAAGGTACGCAATAATCACCCACCATTACTCCTGCTATAGTTTTCTGAGCGATTCAAGTTCTAACTTGACCGTCGGAGCCTATTTGGCCGGTACCCCACCGGTACCTCTTCCGGTCACTGTTTGTTCTTTTTGACAGGAACGACATCGTTTTCCACCCGATCTTTCTACGCTTCATCAGTAATAGTAGCAAGTAACATGTTTATAATCATTTGAAGATGCATGAGATGATTTTTTAGTAAATATAGAGCTAAGTGATTTTCTTTTTTTCAATATAAGAGCATCCTTGTCAAAAGCATCATACCCTAGACCACATTTATCAAATGATCCTTTTTGTCTTCCTAACATGATACTAAGGTTCTCTTTTCCTTTTGTAAATTTAGCTAAAACATTTATTTGATCATCAATAGTATTTTTCAACCGAATATTTTCCTTTTCTAGCTCAATGCTTTTGTCATTGCAAGAAACTTATAAGTTTGAATTAGTGAGACTACATGAAGACTTAGCTTTCTTAAGAAGGATATATTTTCTAGCTAATTTTTCAAATTCATCATGTAATTCTTCAAACACATCTTGCAATTAATTGTAATCAAGAAGAAGTTCATCATATGATAGTTTATCTAAATCACTTAAATTTAAATGTACCTCTTCTTCATTTGCCATGAGGCAAATGTTTGCCGTTTCCTCGCTACTTTTCTCCTCATCCGAGTCGCATGAGTCATAGTCCTCCCATGTGACGTTCATTGCCATCTTGCTAGGTCTTTTGTCGTTTTCCTTTTTGAGCTTGAAGCAATCACTTTTGTAGTGTCCCGGCTTTCCGCAATTGAAACACGTTGGGGGTTCCCTTTTGCTAGTTTCGCCTTTAGGTTCGATTCTCTTCATGAATCTTCCACCGTTTGCTTTCTTTCTTTGAAGATGTCTCTTGAATTTTTGGGTGAACAATACAATGTCCTCATCCTCTTCTTCTTCACTCGGCTCATTGATTTCATTTTTGGTGAAGGCTTGCAAAGCTATTCCCTTTCTTGGCTTGATGTCGTCTTCACGAGCTTTCAACGTTATTTCCCAAGTGAGTAAAGAGCCGAACATTTCATCGAGACTCATGGTGTTGAGGTCATGAGCTTCTTTGATAGCCGTTACTTTTGCATCCCATTTTGCAGGAAGGCTTCTAAGCACTTTTCGTGACGCATCGGATCTAGGAACAATTCTACCAAGATGCTTTAGTCCATTCAAAATATTTGTAAAACGAGACATCATAGAATTCACATTTTCATCATCTTTCATAGCAAATAATTCATATTCATGCATGAGTATGTCAATTTTGGATTCTCGTACTTGAGATGTTCCTTCATAGGTTACCTCAAGTTTATCCCACATTTCTTTTGCCGTTGAACAAGTAGATACACGATTAAATTCATTTGGACTTAAAGCACAATTTAAATTTACTTTGGCTTTAGCATTGTACGACATGAGTTTACGGTCATCATTATCCCACTCATTGGGTAATTTGGGGACGGCTTTTCCATCAACAATTTTAGTTAATACAAATGGTCCTTCAAGAACTACTTGCCAAATTTGGTAATCAATAGCTTGAATGATTTAATTTGAACTTCTCTAACTATTAATTTCAAGACAAGATAGCATACAAGATATTTAAGCAATTATGGCATGCAAAATAATTAATTAAAGAGAAAGAGATAGAGAGATTTGACACCGTGATTTTTTCGAGGTTCGGTAACTCCTACTCCTCGGCTCAAGAACCCCTTCTTGAGACTTTTCCAGATCCCTTCACTATGGCCCTTCCTTCACAGGTGGAATGGCAAACCTTTACAAGACAAGCCTCTCGAGCTTGTCCCTCAATCAAGAGAACAACCCTCTCTTGAACAATCGGTGGACTTCACTTGTCCGAGATTACAAATTCGTATGTAATCAATAAAATCACTCAAGAACAAAAACACTCAAAACCCAAAGGTGTTTATGGAAGATAAATTAATATAAGCTCAAGTGTTTTTGGTGATTTTACAATAGCTATAGAAATGTATTCTCAAAGGGTATGATCAATGAATGATATTTGGAGAATAAGAAGAGATACTAGAGGTTTTGATTTTCAAAGAAACTTGGAGAAAATCAGATTTTCAAAGCTTGGTTTCAATGGCTTTTGTAGAGAAAAGTTCTGCAAAATTTTTGATAGCTTTGTTTCTTCTTGTATTTCAATCTCTTAATCTTCAATATACACATCTCATTCTATATATAGCATAGCATTAGGGTTTTGAAGAATGATTATAGTATTTGAAAGGTAAGAGCCGTTTGAATACCATTGAACACAATCCACAAAACATGGGAAATGTTTTCTGAAGAATCTGCAGGTTTTGAGGAACTTCTAGTCGACTACTTCTCTATTGTAGTCGACTACAATGGACCATCTAGTCGACTAGATTGAGTTCTAGTCGACTACTTTGGACCATCTAGTCGACTAGAATGAGTTCTAGTCGACTACATGAAGTAGTCTAGTCGACTCAAGCTCTTTTCAGTCGACTCTTTTGATGTGGATGAAAAACCTATAGCTACTGATTGTTTTAGTCGACTACTAGAAAATACACAGGCTCATTTTAGTTGACTCAAATATGAAAAAAATTTAATAAAAATATTTTTCTTTCCGTTTAAGTTCGGTAAAGCATTTTTCATTTCATTTGAATTTGGTTCATTTTATACTTGAGCTTATACGATAAAATCGACTCATAAAATTACCTTGTTACAATGATCGCTTCCCGACCTATCTACCCCAAGTATTGAGTCTTCGACTTTCGCCTTTGCCGTTGATTTTCCATTTGCGCTTCAATTTCTTTTACAGCTTTTCGCTTTAATTCAAGCTTTCTTTCCGAACTTGCTTTCCGAGTCGTTTTCTTTCCGAGTTTGTTTTCCGAGTCGTTCACATGTCTTTTGCTAAAAACTTAAGCTCGAAAATTCATTAGTATCAAAGACTCTTCAATGGTTTGTTATCATCAATTTTGGAATTGTTTGCCGAAAGTAAATTTCAAAGCCAACAATATCATCATATTTAACAAAAGAACATGAGGATAATTTAATTAAAGTTTTATCTGACCATAGGGAAGAGATTGGGTGGAGTGTAGCTGATTTGAAAGGAATTGACCCCTCGATCTGTATGCATCGTATACATTTAGAGGATAATATGAAGTCATCTCGAGAGATGCAAAGCGGTTGAACCCTAATCTGAAGGAGGTGGTGAAAAATGAGGTAGAAAAATTGCTAGATGTGGGTATTATATATCCCATCTCCGATAGCTCATGGGTCAGTCCAACTTAGGTGGTGCCAAAGAAATTCGGTATCATAGTCGTACCTAATTAAAAAGGTGATTTAATTCCTCAACGTACCACCACGGGATGGTGCGTTTGCATTGATTGTAGAAAATTAAACTCACACACTAGGAGTGATCATTTTTCATTGTCATTTGTTAATCAAATCCTAGAACGTTTACACGGATAGAGTTATTATTGTTTCTTATATGGTTATTTTGGCTATAATCAGGTGGCAATTGATCCCATGGATTAAGAGAAGACCAGTTTCACATGTCCTTACGGTACATTTGCATAGAATACCATTTGATTTATGCAATGCACCGATAACTTTTCAAAGATGCATGTTATCAATCTTTTCTGATATGGTAGAAAAGTTCCTTGAGGTATTTATGGATGATTTTTTAATTTTTGGAGCTACATTCAAAGATTGCTTATAACATTTAGCACTTGTACTTCAATGATGTAAAGAGACAAATCTAGTATTAATTCGGAAAAAGAGTCACTTTATGGTTCAAGATGGTATAGTCCTAGGTCATATAATTTCTAAACGAGGTATAGAGGTAGATAAAGCTAAAGTTAAACTCATCGCTAATTTGCCTCCTCCGACGTCTGGTAAGAAGATTAGATCATTCCTAGGCCACGCCGGGTTTTATAGGAGATTTATTAAAGATTTTAGCAAAATATCCTTGCCGTTATGCAACTTATTAGCTAAAGATGTAGATTTTGTCTTTGACAAAGAATGTCTAGAAGCTTTTGAGAAATTGTGTACTTTACTCTCAACAACCCCAATTATGGAAACTCCGGATTGGTCTCTATCATTTGAATTAATGTGCTATGCATCTGATTATGCAATAGGAGTTGTCTTAAGACAAATAAAGGACAAGTTACCACATGTAATTTACTACACTAGTAAAACCCTTGTGAAAGCACAATTAAATTATACAACTACCGAAAAAGAATTGCTAGCGATAGTGTTCGCCTTTGATAAATTTAGATCATATCTATTAGGAACCAAGGTGATAATATTTTTCGATCACGTTGCATTAAAATATTTGTTGACCAAAACCGATACTAAACTCAGACTAATTAGATGAATTTTGTTGTTACAAGAATTTGATATAGAGATAAAAGATAAAAAGGGTACGGAGAATGTCATAGCTGACCATTTATCACGATTAATTGTTGAGCCTACTATGGATAACATTCCTTTAAAGGATTCTTTCCCTGATGAACAACTCTTTAGTATTAATGTGATAGATTATTTACCGTGGTATGCTGATATAATCAATTACTTAGCCATGCGTCGAATTCTGAAAGGATTGTCTAAGCAAGAAAATGATCATTTCTTTGATAAAATTTGGTTTTACATCTAGGAAGATTCTAAATTATTTAAATATTGTCCTGATCAAATAATTCAAAAATGTGTTCCTAAGAGCGAAACCCAAGTTATTTTAAAATTCTATCACACCTTAGCATGTGGAGGCCATTTTGGAGCAAAAAAGACGACAACTAAGGTCTTCCAAAGTGGAATTTATTGGCCTACCATATATAAAGATGCCTTCGAATATTATAAAATGTGCACTAGGTGTCAACAACTAGGGTCAATCTCTCGAAGAGACATGATGCCATTATCCCCAATCTTGATTGTTGAAATATTTGATGTATGGGGGATAGATTTTATGGGACCATTTCCGAAATCAAATGACAAATAATATATACTTGTTGGGGTAGATTATGTTTCCAAATGGGTAGAGGTTGTAGCTACTGCGCATGCAGACCATGATGCCGTAATTAGCTTCTTACGATCCAATGTTCTATCTAATTTCGGTATACCAAGAGCAATAATTAGTGATAACGGATCATACCTTTGTAATCGTTATATGAATAGTTTATGTCTTAAGTATTCTATCACTCATAAAGTTGGTATATGATATCATTCCCAAACAAATGATCAGGCAGAGATTTCAAACAAGGAAATAAAACATATCTTAGAGAAAACAATACGTCATGATAGGAAATACTAGACCGATAAGTTAGCTAACGCACTATGGGCATATAGGACAACTTACAAGACAACCTCCTTATAGACTTGTGTATGGTAAGGCATGTCATCTCCCTGTAGAATTAGAGCATAAAGCTTATTGGGCGGTTAAATGTTTAAATTTTAACTTAAAAAGAGTTGGCTCTAATTAGAAACTCCTATTAAATGAGCTTGAGGAAAATCGTAATGACGCATATGAAAATGCGAGAATTTATAAGGCTAGGACTAAAGAGTTTCATGATAAACACATTTGACTTAAGTCTTTTGAGCCTGGTCAGAAGATATGGCTATTCAACTCGCAATTAAAATTATTTCCAGGAAAACTCTAATCATAATGGGACGGACCTTACAACGTTATAACGGTTTACCCTCATGGAGTAGTAGAACTCAAAGATCCAAAGAAATGGAACTGATTTAAAGGAAATGGTCATCATCTAAAACATTTTGTGGAATGTACTCCCGAACCAAGGGACTTGGATTCTATCGACTTGATAGATCCCACATATGACCCGGATTAATGGAAAATACTAACGTCGAGCCAATGACGTTAAGCAAAGGCACCAGATGAGGAAATTTGTATTTTCTTGCCCGGGTATGTAATTATAGGATTTTAGTTGCTATTAGTTATTTTTCGTAACTTTCAGGAACATAGACGTTACATTCGTTAATTGTTACATTTTCATGAAAACTAACACTTAAAAATACATTTAGAGACTTAGGAGATGTAGGAACAATCACGAGATCAAATAAACTTAGAAAAATCATGTTTTTGAAAAGAGAAAAATTTTCAGGGAAGTTCGAAGTCTCGAGCCTATGCTCGAGATCTCGAACCTAGGCATAATCTACATAAACTATCGAGATCTCGGTAAACTAGTACTGAGACCTTGAGGTGTCATGCCCCGCCATCCGTAGTCCCATGCTGGGTTCATAAATGGCAGTATGCGACGCAGAAAGTGAATAAAATTCAAGGAACATGACCTTTTTGGACCAATTGTGGAAAACATGTTTTTGAACCCATTTTAGGGGTATAATAGGCATTTAAAACATAAGCGGAGTCGCAATAATCGTTGGAAGGCGAAAAGGAAGCGAAAGAACTAAACGGCCTATTAAAATGATCATTTCAAGGTCACACGTTCACTCAAGGGTAAAATTGTTATTTCAGGGACAAATTGGGAATTTTAAAGTAAAAATGTCTAAATCCAACATAGGAGAAGACATAAAAACAAACGGAACTCAATTCGGAGCAACGAGGTGAGAGATACGAAGTTTTGAAGTTCAGAAAAAAATTGCCAAACAGAAGGAGAAGGATGGCAACCCCTTGTCTGAGCCCAAGGCTGCTCCAAGAAGGGTTTTGTGATGGTTTTCGGAGCTCATTTTAAAATGCTTTGAACTCAAATAAATTCCCAACCCTTAGCATGCTAGATTGTCATATTAAAACTCATATTTTCATGTCAAGAAGGAAGAAAATTGATAGAAGTAAGTGGCCTTAAAATCGATCCGAAACAAGGAACTCTTATAAGAGCGTTTCCAATAACGAGATCCTTTGGGGTGAGCCGAGATCCACGCTTTTCCAATTAACCAAATAAGTAATATATATGAGCCTTCAAGCTCCAAAAATAAATATAATCGACAACTTAAATCAATAACCAACATTCATGTAACACCCCGTGTTATTTTACCTTTTACTGAAATTCTTTCCGAGTTAATTCGGTTATGATGTCACTTGTTCATAACGTCCTGGTTATTCCTGGTAATTTGGGTGTAAAGTTTTTGAGTTTACGTTTAAAGTCGACTGGACGACTTTACGATTTCTCTTTGACGATTTCGTGACTGTATTTATTGTTGACTACGTGGTTTCGTATCGACCTTTAGCGTTTAATGTTTTCACTGAGTGACGATATATTTTATTTGATCGAACTTGTTAGGCGTTCCGATGAGTGGGTTTTATACCCCGGATTATTTATTTTAGGTTATCTCAGTTATTTGGTGGCCCAAGGATTTTTTGGGTTCGCATGATTTCGTTGGGGAGTTGACCCGGTATATTTTTCGGGAGTATTTGTGTAACGCCCCACGTTTTTCTTTCACTATTCTGGAATTCTTTTCCATGTGTTAACGTTTTATGACGTAACTTATTCATGACGTCTTGTGTATTCTCGGTACGAGTAAATTTTTTCGCGTTTAAGTTTTGGACTCAGCGGGACGACTTCGTGGTATTTCGTTTTCGGTTTTGTGGATTTGAGTGTCGCCAACGACTACGAGGGTTCGTGCAATGTTTTCTCGTTGGAGCTTCGACAATCGTGTTGCATTCTCGAAAGTTCTAACCTAATTTAGTGTAGACGTTCGGTGTAGCGCTTATGTGAATTTCTTGTTATATTTTCGTATTGTAGGTCATGAAAATAGTTAGAAACAATTTCGGGAAAGAAATGACCTAGGGGTATATGAGTAATTCCATATTTGGAGCACTTACTGAAAAGTGTAGATATTTGGCTAAGTGTTGGTGTATAGATGACATAGTGGTAATTAGAGAGGATGACAAAGGGTAGAAGGGTAATTAAGAGACTTGATGGCACTCTTGTAATTAACCCTAAGTTGAGAATAGTTTGGCCATTTTCACTTTTCATGTGGTGTCTCATTCCTAGCCCTTGATCTCATTCTCCCATCTTTGTTTTAGACCCTTACATCATAAGGCCTTGTTTGGTTGGGACTTAAATGGAATAATCCATTATTGTTGGTCTTCCACTTGGCAAGACTTTTTGTCAACCATTGGATGATTAATTCTTTCCCATCTTCATTCTAAGCCCTTGGATGATAAGGCCTTGTTTGGCAAATTAATGGGTTTTGTGAGTTCTGTAATAAGTCTTCCAATGGCAAGACTTATTCCTAGCCCTTGGATTCAATTTCTTTTTCCCCATCTTTATTATGGACCCTTGGATGGTGAGAGGTGTGAGTGGGAAATCTCTACATATTGCAAGTCTTCCACTTTGCAAGACTTCACTTCTTCTTCTCCATTTTCTCTCCTCTTCTTCCTCTTTGTTCTTCTCCATTTATGGGTGGAATTCATCACCCTAAGTTGGGAGTTTCGTGTGGCCATCAACATGGAAGATGTTCATGGTGTCCTTCTTTTTGGTTTAAGTTAAAGATGGGTAAGTGTTCGTTCTCCCTTGTGTGTTTCCATTTCAAACCTAGTTAGGGTTTCTTGTTAAAACCACTAAATGGTTCTTGCTCTCTTCTTGTGTTGGAGCTTGATTCATGGTTGGGAGGTCATGGTGAAGCTATCCACCGGTTTACTCCTTGGATTTCGGTTGAGGAAGAGCTAGGGTTTCATGGGCTTGCTTGGTAGCTATTGTGGTTTGCTCTACAAAAGAGGTAAGGGGAAAACTTCCTAACTAGCCATCTTGTGATTGTGTAGTAGGGTAAATTTGATTCTAGGATTCCTAGAATTAAAATGAAATTGTTATGTATATCATTGGAAATATGAAGTTAGGGTTATAGCATGTTATGTGACTTAACCTTTGTGTATAGAGTATTTTTGATGGTATTGAATAGGGAACATGCTAGCTATGTGGTTGTTCTTGAGATTTCTTATATGCAAGTGTGCTTGTATGCGTATATATATGTGTATGTATGTGGGTATAGCTATGTATATGTGTAAGTGTAGTTATGCATATTAGTATATGGGTGTTAGGGAGGTAACCTTGAAATGAAATTAGGCTAGTTTCTTTGGTGAATACCTTTGAGGTATTTTGGGATTTCATATCATGTTGAGATGTGATATATGAAAACTTGCTAAATTATACTAAGAGCATGTTTAAATGAATGACTTGTATACTTGTGAATTGAAGTATAATGATATGAAGTCGCAATCGGGTTGTGTATACGAAGTCGTGACCGGGTTGTGCATATGAATTTGCAATTGGGTTGTGCACTTAAGTCGCAACGGTGTTGTGCATACGAAGTCGCAACTGGGTTGTGCATTTAAGTCGCAACGGTGTTGTGCATACGAATTCGCAACTGGGTTGTGCATTTAAGTCGCAACGGTGTTGTGCATATGAAGTCGCAACTGGGTTGTGCATCCGTTTTCGGATTTCAAGATCGCAACTGGGTTGTGAATTAAGTTTCATGGGTTGAGTATATGTACCATAAGGTGTGTGAGTCACATTGCATTTGAGTTTCTAATATGTGACTTATGTTTACATGTGAATTATGATATTATTCCATGTGATTGAAGAGCATGTTTAATGTGAATTTTGTGATATAATTCATTTGTTATTAAAATGCTCAAGTGAAATTGAAGGATGTGAAATGTAAATTCCATGGCTTGTTTAAAGTATAATGTGAGATCAATAATTATACTTGTTGCAATGTGCTTATATACCCTAGGGGGGGGGGGAGTGATATGAGTTGGTTTAAGGGTTTTCTTGTGATAAGTAAAGTCGGTATAGGTTGTGATTTTAGTTGATTGGCTACAGGGACCTTACGATCTAGTTAGAAACCTAGGTGATGTGGTTTCGAATATGAAATTAAGGTTTGAAAGAATCGGAAGGTGTTCTTGGTTGAAACTAGTTAGTTCCGTGGAAACGGCCACTAGGTTCCCTTTAGTGATCTTTAGGAGATTAAATGATAGTTTCTCATTTCTAAAGTTCCTAAATGATTTGAGAACTTTTGTCTCATGATCCCTAAGGCTTTGAAGTTGTTTGGAAGTCATTTTTGAGGTTTTCTAATCTAGGCAGTCGACTGGCCCCTTCTAGGTAGTCGACTGGGTCAACCAAGTTATTTCCCGTAAGGATTTTGGAACTCTCGGGTTCAGCCAGTCGACTGGGTCATTAGCCAGTCGACTGGGTCATCAGACAACCGACTGGGTAAACTAGCCAGTCGACTGGGTCAGCTTTGGATGGATTTTTTCCTAATTTTCAAAATTTCATTTCTCTCACCCCGTAACTCGGATTGAGGTCCCGTTTGTTCCTATGGCTTGTTCTAGGTACAAAATTTGTAGATAAAATTTAAAATAATTTATTTACATTCTAAATGACTATTTTACCCTTGGATAAAGAGGGGTACTTCTGCTTTCCGTTTTTATCGGCGTTATCCGATACCGTTTTAAAAAATTCATCTCTTGCGTCAGGGCTTTGAATTTGATCCCGTTTGTTCCTATGGTTCAACCTATGTCCAAATAGGTGGGGTAACATTTGAAAGTACATCTTTTCCCTTGAAATGACCATTTTACCCTTTGGCGAACATGTGACCTTCGAGTGGTCGATGTGATGGGTTATTCAACCATTTCACTTCCTTTTATTGTTGGGCAACCTTTGTGACTTACCTTAGGTTTATATGAATTTTTAACCCTGTGTTGGGTTTATGGATGTCATTAGTGACATGTGAAGTGATTGATAGTAAGATTCTATAATGATTTGAGGTTTTGGAGTTCGGTATGCTTGTGGCTTAGGAACAGTAAGTGTTATCCTTCCTGGAGTTCGGTATGCTTGTGGCCTATGAGGGTTACTCCCATGATTTGGTGATAGTGTTGTGTTGATTGTCAGTGTAGGACTGACGGGTACGAGTCGTAGTGATCTATGAGGGGGTCTGAACTACGTATCTTGTATTGGTTGTATATCTCCATATGTATCTATATACGTGTGTACATATATATAGGTGTGAGTTATTACATGTTGTGATGTAACTTCACTATATGTTAGTTGTCTTATTTGTTGATGCATGGTAGGGGACTAGTGGAATGTATTTTCGGGGTCTCGTCTTGGCGTGATTGCCATGTGGGACATTTGACTAACTTAGGGTAGATGCATGTACACGGGTTGGTTTTCACTCGACTTGAACGGTCGTAGGATGTGACGGTTATGATTTCTTTCTCCTACGGCTCAATGGGCTCACCCCGGCAGTGGTATGCCTGGTGGTTTACACCACCAGTTTGTAGGAAATGTTTCGGTTATGGACAATGTGGAGTGCAGGATGGCTCATGGCACTGATGCTGTTGAGGGATTTGGGACATTAGTATATATAATTGGTCCTTTTGTTTCATTTACTTGTTCCCTGTATTGGGACCGTAGATGTTGTATCTCTTGGGAGCCATTCTGTTGGCTTATCCCTTCCATGTATTTGGTATTGTTGCATCGTTGTAGAGATGTATTCTTTTGGCACTTAGACGTGCCTTGTGTATGATTTGGTTTAGCTTCTGCTTTGTTGTGTATGGAATTTTTATTGCTAATAAGATTCCATTCGGTTTATGGTTGTTTAGTAGCTTAATTGGTCATTCATTTTATGGATCACGACCCGGATTCCTCGGATGTCCCAGTTCGGGAGTCTTTGTAAATTTGGGGCGTGACAATTTGTTTACATATATATTTTTCATAATATATATGGGTAATTAATAAATAAATTATGGGTATTTAATTATATATATATAGAGAATATATGTTTCGGGTGTTGGAGAACTGTGTTTCTTCTTCTTTTCTTCAGCCGACACTCTTCCTCCTTCTTCATGACCTACGCATGACTTCTTCTCCACCATCATCACAGATCACACATGTGGGAGAGAGAGAGAGAGGTCGAATAGGAAGAGAGATTTGGAGTCGTAACTCGCAACTGGGGGGTTCACTGGTGCAGCGATGACCTTATTTGGTGGTTGACGACTGTAGGATGGCGATGCCTGGAGGTCGCCAGAGATGGAGGAGAGGTGGCATAGTTTAGTCGCGCGTGGCGGTGCAAGGCCAAGCTGCGAACTATTGCAGCGACATGGTGACGAGGAGTAGGCCTACTTTCAGCTAGAAACTTTGGCGTAGGATTTAGGCGACTTCCCGAGGTTCGTTTAGGCCAATTTTTGGAAGGTACATTCATCTTGATGTCAGGTACGGCATGTATAATTTCGTATTTTTTCATTGAGCAGTTTGTGACGGGTTGTGATTTGATGATATTGTGTCGTTGTTTCACCACACCCCGATCAACAAGAATTTATACCTACTAATACTTTACTTAAAATAGTATAACAATAAGTAGGGTCGAACCACTCTCAACTTGGAACTCGTTTTGAGACAAGGATCCAAAACTTTACTTTTCGAGATAAAAATAAATCACTTAAAACAACTCTTGAATTTTTTTTTTAATAGTAAACTAAAATAACTAGATAAAATTATCAAATGGTGGAAAAAATCTCAAGAGAAAAGAATCCACCACCCGGGTCTATATAAATAATATTATATATTTCTATTGCAAATTCTCCTCCAACCTATTAAACATAAACATAGATATTAGTAGGCATTCCCCGTATTTCCATTAATTGGTAATCACGAAGAATCCTCCCTCTAATGTTTTGGTTTAAATAAAATGTAAATAGTAGTAGGCATTCCCCGTATTTCCATTAATTGGTAATCACGGAAAATCCTCCTTGTATTTTTTAGTGTCCAACCTCTATTGTAAGGTTTTTGTTCATTGAGATTCATAAAATGAATACTCTCGGGACGAGAATTAAACAATACGAAATAAAATAAAAATTATTTATATCTTACCCATGGTGGCTTCATCACCCCCTTGAGAAGAGTTTTAAGCTAGCATGTTGATAAAAAAATGAAACAAGGTAATAGAATAAAATTCCATTGATAGAACAAAAATTACACAAAATATGAAAATGGTATAAAAGTATTCTAAGCTCTCATCCTTCAACTCCTCCCTCTCCACTCTGATATGTAGATGTATATATATGCGATTGGTTCTGCAACTTGATCCATCTGTATTGCATTTTATTTCCTGAGATAAGCTTGGCACGCATATTGAGGCAGCTACAAAATTGATTACACCATTTATTCCAACCAACCTTTCTCACCAACCCTCTCTCTCTCTCTCTCATATTTAATATTCCTCCCACCAACTCACCAACTCTCTCATAAATATATATTTTTTTTCCTTTCTTTTACACACATACACACGTACACTTACACACATATATATATATATGCATTTATTACATTATCCCCCTCTAATTATTTCTTTTTCTTCATTTTCATCCTTCTTGCTTTCTTTTTCTTTTCTTTTGCAAATCAACCCCTGCATGAAATAAAAATATATACATATGAGGACATTATGTTAGGTAAATTACTCTATTTTGTGCACTTATCAAATTACCCCCAAACAAGCTTTTGCTAGTCCTCTAGCAAATAAGGAAAAAAATAGATAAGTTCACAAAAATGATATATTATTGAAGTTTAACTAAAGATGTGCCACTTTCGTAGGCTGCATTCGATTGCATTTACCGTATGCAATAAGGCCTTAAACCCCTAGGTTACCCTAGTGGACGAGCAATAGCCTCGTGAGGGTTTATAGTGAAGATACCCACAAACTTCTTTAGTCTTCATTTTCACGCATTCATGCATTCACACACTCATTAATTAAGCCATGATACAACATATAAGATAATATGAATGCAAATACTCCCACTCACTACCGAACAATAACTATCTCAAGTTAATGATATGAACGGTTCCCACTAAAGTAAATAACTTCGTTACTCTCTACTCCCAATCTAGACAACCTTCCGTGTTTTTGTGAACATTCTACTATGGTATGTCAATTTCTCTTCTTCTACTTCATTGATCAAACTTTGCCATTTTTTCATAAAAATTCATTCTTTCCATCATTCCACTTTTATCCATTCTTTATCTTTCTAAACTCCGGACTTTCCAGCGAGGATTTTTAGTCCCGACCAACTGGGCCCGAGCTTCTTCCATAGGATTTATGCTCATTAGTTTTCTCCCCTTTTTACGCGAGCAGTGATATTGGTGATACCAAGGCCCGGTTACTCAGATCGAAGAACTACTTTTTGCATTTCTTTCAAAATAAATTTTTAAATTTCTCCATTCTTTCTCCCCTTTTTATAGCGGCAAAGCTATTTTTTCAACTTCATAGTCAAAGATCAACTGTTTTTCCCATAGTGAATGTGTGCATGTGCTTATAGGTCAAAGTTGTCCTTTTCGGTTTCAATTTCACTAATTCATTTACCTATGTAAAACCACATCACTTCACTAACTCAATCTAATCATTACTCTCATGAGCGGGAATATCGCATCACATACTACTGCTATATCATAAACACAAACTTAATCAACTTATAATGCAAAACACTTATGCATAAAAACAAAGAATTTTTTTTTTATTTTTTATTTTTTATTTTTTATTTTTATTTTATTTTTATTTTTATTTTTTTATTTTATTTTTTTTATTTTTACAACTCTATTTGATTAAATAGATATCCTCCCCCAAACAAAAATAACACTGTCCCTAGTGTGTAAAAATACATCTAAGAGACAAATTGGAACAAATTACCGCAATTGAGGTGGAGGTAAGGAGTATAGTCCCTGTAAAGATCCTGGGCAAAAGAAAAGTCAAGTGAGTGGAAATATTATGACAGACGTTACCCCCAAACAAAATCTAAACATACCCAAATAGAGTGAGAAAGAAATTTTGTAGAAAATATTTACACAACATACTGGGTTACCTCCCAGGAGCGCTAAGTTTAACGTCATCAGCCAGACGTAAGGGATGTGCTACCCCTAAATGGATCAGTCCGAATAAATCGGATCAATGAGGAGAATTTCCTCAGTTTCAGAAGCTTCAAGTTCTAGGAAAGGCTTGAGGCGATGAGCATTGACTTTAAACAACTGTCCATTCTTAGGGTCTTGTAACTTAATGGCACCATGACTAGAAATGTGATGGACATAATACGGGCCTGACCAACGTGACTTTAACTTCCCAGGAAACAATTGAAGACGGGAGTTATACAAAAGAACCTTTTGTCCTATGAAAAACTCCGTTTTGAGAATGTGTTTGTCATGTTCCATTTTAGTCTTAGCTTTATAAAGTCTTGAACTCTCATAGGCATCATTTCTAATTTCTTCTAACTCATCAAGTTGAAGGGTCCTACGTTGACCGGCTTTATCATAGTCAAAATTCATGGCCTTGATAGCCCAATAAGCACGGTGTTCGAGTTCAACAGGCAAGTGACAGGCTTTGCCATAGACCAATCGATATGGGGACATTCCTATAGGGGTCTTGTAAGCAGTTCGGTATGCCCATAACGCATCCTGGAGTCGAAGACTCCAGTCCTTCCTTGTGGGGTTAACAGTTTTCTCTAAAATCTGCTTAATCTCCCTATTGGATACCTCAGCTTGACCATTGGTTTGAGGATGATATGATAGGGCCACTTTATGGTTAATTCCATATTTGGACAACAGGTTGCCAAAGACTTTATTGCAAAAATGTGAACCATTGTCACTGATTATGGCTCGAGGTGTTCCAAATCGAGGCAAAACCTGGTCTTTGAAAAATTGCACCACAACTCTATGGTCAGCTGTTTTGGTGGCTAAAGCTTCTACCCATTTTGACACATAATCAACTGCTAGAAGGATGTAGAGATTGCCAAACGAGGATGGAAATGGTCCCATGAAATCAATACCCCAGACATCAAAGATTTCAACGACGAGAATTGATTGTTGAGGCCATTCATTTCTTTTGGTAATCTTACCGAGCAGTTGACATCTATGACAAGCTAGACAGTATGTGTGGGTGTCTTTGAAAAGGGTTGGCCAATAGAATCCTGACTGCAAGATTTTTGCAGCAGTTCGTTTGGAACTAAAATGGCCACCACATGCCTGGTCATGACAGAAGGAAATGACAGACTCTTGGTCTACCTCAGGAACACACCTACGAATGATCTGATCTGGACAATATTTAAACAAGTAGGGGTCATCCCAAAAATATTCCTTAGCCTTGGCCAAAAACTTATCTTTCTCTTGCTTTGACCAGTTGGAAGGAATTTGACCAATCACAATATAATTGACTATATCAGCATACCATGGTGCATGAGATATCTCAAATAATTGCTCATCAGGAAAATAATCAGAGATGGGAATGGAGTCACTAGTGGATTCAATAACTAGACGGGACAAATGATCAGCGACTACATTCTCAGAACCTTTCTTATCTCGAATCTCAAGGTCAAACTCTTGAAGGAGTAAGATCCAGCGTATCAACCGAGGTTTTGCATCAGATTTGGACAAAAGATGTCTTAACGCGGCATGATCTGTATAGATGATGACCTTAGATCCAATCAAATAAGATCTAAACTTCTCAAAGGAGAACACGACTGCTAGCAACTCTTTCTCAGTGGTTGAGTAGTTGATTTGGGCATCATTTAAGGTTTTGCTAGCATAGTATATGACATGTCGTGCTCTATCCACTTTCTGGCCTAAAACAGCACCTACTGCATAATCAGACGCATCACACATAATTTCAAAAGGTAAGGTCCAATCAGGTGAGCGAATGATAGGTGCAGTAGTGAGTGTGGACTTCAAGTGCTCAAAGGCGGACTTACAGGCATCAGTAAACTCAAATTGGGCATCTTTTGCGAGAAGATGGGTCAAAGGTCTAGCTATCTTACTGAAATCTTTGATGAAGCGCCTGTAGAAACCGGCATGACCTAGGAATGCTCTAATATCTCGAACAGATTTAGGGATAGGTAGATTGGAGATTAGATCAATTTTGGCTTTGTCGACCTCAATTCCTGCACTAGAGATATTATGACCTAGGACAATTCCCTTTGTAACCATGAAATGACACTTTTCCCAGTTAAGTACCAAGTTAGTGTCACGACAACGTTGAAGTACGAGAGAAAGATGGTCCAGACATTGCTCAAATGATGATCCAAAGACAGAGAAGTCATCCATGAAGATTTCTAAAAACTTTTCAACCATGTCACTAAATATACTCATCATACACCGCTGAAATGTAGCTGGGGCATTACACAAGCCGAATGACATACGACGATAAGCGAATGTACCGAATGGACAGGTGAAAGTTGTCTTGTCTTGGTCATCTGGGTGGACAGGAATTTGATTGTAACCAGAATAGCCATCTAAAAAGCAATAAAAGGCCTGGCCAGCTAATCTCTCTAACATTTGGTCGATGAAGGGAAGTGGAAAATGGTCTTTCCGAGTCACACTATTCAGTTTCCTGTAGTCTATGCAAACTCGCCATCCAGTTTGAATGCGAGTAGGAACTAGCTCATTGTGGGCATTGGACACAACAGTGATGCCAGACTTTTTTGGAACGACCTGGATTGGGCTCACCCACTGACTATCAGAAATCGGGTAGATGATATCAGCGTCAAGAAGTTTGATAACTTCTCCGCGGACAACTTCCTTCATATTGGGGTTAAGTCTCCTTTGAGGTTGCCTACAGGTTTTCGCATTATCTTCTAAGTGAATGCGATGTTGCACCACTAGAGGACTAATGCCTTTGATATCATCAATGGACCATGCTATGGCTTCCCTATTTGTCTTAAGAACCTCAAGTAATTGGGACTCTTGTTGCTCAGTTAACTCAGAAGATATTACCACTGGAAAAGTCTCAAATTCCCCAAGATACGAATATTTTAAAGTCTCGGGTAAAGGCTTTAATTCTATCTTAAGTGGTTTCTTTGCATGTTCAGATTCAGTGGTAACCGGTAAGGACAATGATTCAAATTTGGATTTATACTTGGGGGCTTCAAAAGGTGGGGCAGAGTTTAGCAAATCATTGATTTGGCTAATATAATTAGCCTCATCAAAACTATCACCAAAATGGGCTAAACACTGCTGAAGTGGATCCTCAGGATAAAAGTGGTTAAAGGTGTGGGTGATCAATGAATCAATAAGACAAACTTCCTCAACAGATTCTGATTCAATGGGTTGTTTCATCAAATTAAACACATTGACTTCCACTTTCATGTTCCCAAAGGTCAAAGTCATGCTACCATTTCTACAATTGATCAAAGCATTGGCTGTGGCTAAAAATGGTCGACCTAAAATTATTGGAATTTGTTTCCCTTGAGTGGGCTGAGTGTCTAGCACAATGAAGTCTACGGGGTAATAAAAATCATTAACTTTGACTATCACATCCTCAATGATACCCCTTGGAATTTTTATGGATCGGTCAGCTAACTGAATTCTAACGTCAGTTTTCTTCAAATCAGTCAATCCTAAATCCAAGTAGACTGAATACGGTAGCACATTGACACTGGCACCAAGATCCAATAAAGCCTGACCTTCAAAATTTTCTCCTATCCTACAAGTGATAGTGGGACTACCAGGGTCTTTGTGTTTAACCACAGCTTGGTTTTGTAGGAAAGAGGAACAATGTTGGGCCATGAAGGCTTCCTTAGGGATATTGGTTTTCCTCTTGACTAAGTCTTTAATGAATTTTGCATAAGAAGGAATTTGCTTAATAGCAGTGAGAAATGGAATGTTAATCTGGAGATTTTGAAAAATCTCTAAGATTTCACTGTATTGAGAATCCTTCTTATTGTTGACTAGTCTAGAGGGAAAGGGTGCACGTGGAACAACCGGCTTAGGAATAACCTCATCAAGCTCAGGATCTTGATCCTTTTTGGATTTTGGGGAATTGGGTCGAAGAGATTTGGATTGTTCATTTTCATGACTGATGGGTGGCTCAACCTTATTATCAATTTTCTTTCCTGACCTCAAGGTAGTGATAGAATTGACATGGTCATTTGAGTGGTCAGAATTAGAAGTGGTCCCTATGTGATTAACTCCTTTTCCTTTTGGATTGATTTCGGGTTGGCTCGGGAATGTACCCTTTTGTCTTTCAGACAGAGCTGCAGTGAGTTGACTCAACTGATTTTGGAGAGACTGCTGAAATTGCAGTTGATTTTGAGTCAAGAGATCAAAGTTATTTTCTAACTTTTGGAATCTCTGATTGGAATGCTTATTGGATTGATCAAGATTAAGGGCAAGCATTTTCAAAGTGTCATCATAATTGGAAGTATTATGGACCGGTGGGACCGGAGCAACATAGTTGTTCATGGGATCAACTGCTAAATCTCGGCTTGGATTGAACTGGTTATTCCTGGGGAATTGAGTTTGAGGAATGATTTGTCCTTGAGGTGGAGATGGCCTATTGGAGTTACCTTGAAAACCGGATGAACCACCTAAGTTTTGTGGAGGTAAATTTTGCCTCCATGAAAAATTAGGGTGGTTTCTAGTATCAGGATGGTAACTTTGGCTAAATGTGTTAGGCAATGGTCTCCTAAAGGTATTGAAAGCACAAACTTGCGCATCCGAAGGTTCAGATGTGCAATAGACCGGACATTCCTCTGTGGGATGAGATAAACCAGAACAAACATTGCATTGTGCAGGTGTGGATATTAGGGCAAATGCATCAAACTTTTGCTTAAGTCTTTCACTCCATCAGCAAGACTTTGCATCACAGACTTTAACTCATTTTCAGGTTTGATCTCATAAAAACCAGGTTTTCTATTCATTTGATCATTCCTAGAAAAATCATTATCACTTTGGTTCCAATTCCAATTTTGGGCATTTTCAGCTAGTTCCTCCAAAAATATATAGGCTTGGTCAGGGGTTTGGGCATTGAACTTTCCTTGGTGCATTGACTCAATCATGGTTCGGTTCATAGGGGAAAGTCCCTTATAAAAGAAATGGACTAACTGTGCTTTATCAAAGCCATGATGTGGGCATTTGAGGAGCAAGTCATGAAATCGGTCCCAAGTTTGGTGGAATTGTTCTTCAATTTTTCCTCTAAAAGTACTAATGGCATCTCTCATTGATTCGGTCTTTTGCATGGGATAAAACTTACTCATGAATTTTTTTGCAAGTTCATCCCATGATCTAATGGAGTTGGGTGGAATGGAGTTTAGCCATGAAGCAGCTTTATCTTCTAAGGATAGGGGAAAAAGACGCAGTTTGACACCCTCTTCATTCAAATTTTGATTTTTGAATGTGTTGCATATTGTCAAAAACTTCCCTAAATGGATATAGGGTTGTTCACTTTCGAGTCCATGGAATTTTGGCAACATATTGATTGTGGCAGGTCTAATCTCAAACTGGGGTGCATCATTCTCAGGTAGAACTATGCTATTGGGTGGGTTGGCTGTGATTGGGGCAAAATAGTCATTAAGAGTTCTTGGTGCAGCCATTGATGAATTATTGGTGGTTGACAGATATAACAAGGGAATTGATTTTTCTTCTAAATCAATTAGAGATAGATCACTAGGAAACCTGACTAGACGCTTGTTAACTCGCAACCACTGGGGCATAAACAAAAAGAAACCTAAAAGGGCTAGATGAGGGACAAAGCACACAAAATTTTTGCCTTTTTTTTTTATCTTGAGCTTAAATTCAAAGGTGGTGAATTTTTAAATCTAATATTGTAGAGAATTAATAGGATGATGTCCAAATTAATTCTCTCCTAATTAGACAGCTCCTACTCTATTCCAGATTAAGTCGATAGATTACCAGTTAAGGATCATCAAACTAACAACGGAGTAGTTCCCAGGAAACTGTGGCGAGGCACGTGGCCTGCTTAATGCCGAGTCAACCTCACTTTCCTAGACAGAACTGTCCTACCGTTTATCAATTTGATAATGACTCACTGGAGTGACTACCAACCGTTTCCTTCCTAGAGGGCCTATGAGCTCGTAACCCTAAAGTGACTGATTTCTAATGAATTTTAATCAAATCTGGCTCATGGTTTAACAAATGTAAGGAATTTTTGTGATTTGTGGGCCACGGAGACGGGTGATGAAATCCCGACCGTATCTTGTGGGAATTTTTGCCCTTAAGTATCTTATGCAAAATGCTAATTTAAAATATGCACAAGCAAGACAAGAATAAAATAAAATACGAAAGAAATACACAAATTTTGTTTTTTTTTTTTTTTTTTTTTTGTTTTAAGATAATATTTATATGAAAAAAAACTAAATACAAATAACGGGAGCCTAGGGTAACGTCTAATGTTATTCTACCCTAAAGGTCGCATGCAAAATTCTTACCTATTCTAGGGGAAAAGAATAACAATAATAACAAGGGTTTAGAAATATGGAACCTGGATGACGACCCGGTACGGTAACTCCTGCAAATAGAAAACAACAAAAATAAACAAGTAAGTAAAAAAAAATGAAAATAAAATTGAGTGAATAATAAAAATAATAAGAATTAAACTAATCTAATTTTATTTTATTTAATTTTTTTTTGTATTTTTTTTTGTATTTTTTTTTTTTATGGGTGGGTTTGATTATTTTGAAAATAAATAGGGGAAGCAAAAGTAATTTGCAAAATGATTACTGATCTGACTTGAGTGCTTCAAAATTTATTGTATTTTTTTTTTTTTAAGACGGGCCCACAACAAATGAAAGTGTAAGAAAATTTCACACACAATTCAAAGTGAGTCTGCTGGGATTTGTTTTTTTTTTGTTTTATGTTAAATGGGCCCACGAAAATGAAAATGTAAGAAAATTGGCAAAAGTGATGCTACAACTTTGATTTCTGATTTTTTTATTTTTTTTTTTATTTTTTTTTTTTTTTTTTTTTTTTAAAGCACAAAATGATGGTCTGGCAGTTACAAAATATGATCTGTGCACTGAACCTCACGCAATCAAAACTTATGACATTAATTACCAAATTGTATTGTAGGGCAGTTTCATAATTTGAAAGAAAATTAATAAAATAATAATATAAGAATCTAACTATCAAAATAGACACAACAATGAAAAGCAGAATTGGAAAGTGACTTTTTTTTTTTTTTTTTTGCGAAAATTAACAAAATGCACACAATATAGAAAAATTAAAATAAAGGAGGAATAGAAAGTTCGGGCGGGTTCCCGAAAACTTGTAGTCTCGAATCTTTGACTCCGAATTCAATGTTGAACCGGCAACGGCGCCATTTGACGGGTTGTGATTTGATGATATTGTGTCGTTGTTTCACCACACCCCGATCAACAAGAATTTATACCTACTAATACTTTACTTAAAATAGTATAACAATAAGTAGGGTCGAACCACTCTCAACTTGGAACTCGTTTTGAGACAAGGATCCAAAACTTTACTTTTCGAGATAAAAATAAATCACTTAAAACAACTCTTGAATTTTTTTTTTAATAGTAAACTAAAATAACTAGATAAAATTATCAAATGGTGGAAAAAATCTCAAGAGAAAAGAATCCACCACCCGGGTCTATATAAATAATATTATATATTTCTATTGCAAATTCTCCTCCAACCTATTAAACATAAACATAGATATTAGTAGGCATTCCCCGTATTTCCATTAATTGGTAATCACGAAGAATCCTCCCTCTAATGTTTTGGTTTAAATAAAATGTAAATAGTAGTAGGCATTCCCCGTATTTCCATTAATTGGTAATCACGGAAAATCCTCCTTGTATTTTTTAGTGTCCAACCTCTATTGTAAGGTTTTTGTTCATTGAGATTCATAAAATGAATACTCTCGGGACGAGAATTAAACAATACGAAATAAAATAAAAATTATTTATATCTTACCCATGGTGGCTTCATCACCCCCTTGAGAAGAGTTTTAAGCTAGCATGTTGATAAAAAAATGAAACAAGGTAATAGAATAAAATTCCATTGATAGAACAAAAATTACACAAAATATGAAAATGGTATAAAAGTATTCTAAGCTCTCATCCTTCAACTCCTCCCTCTCCACTCTGATATGTAGATGTATATATATGCGATTGGTTCTGCAACTTGATCCATCTGTATTGCATTTTATTTCCTGAGATAAGCTTGGCACGCATATTGAGGCAGCTACAAAATTGATTACACCATTTATTCCAACCAACCTTTCTCACCAACCCTCTCTCTCTCTCTCTCATATTTAATATTCCTCCCACCAACTCACCAACTCTCTCATAAATATATATTTTTTTTCCTTTCTTTTACACACATACACACGTACACTTACACACATATATATATATATGCATTTATTACAATATCCCCCTCCAATTATTTCTTTTTCTTCATTTTCATCCTTCTTGCTTTCTTTTTCTTTTCTTTTGCAAATCAACCCCTGCATGAAATAAAAATATATACATATGAGGACATTATGTTAGGTAAATTACTCTATTTTGTGCACTTATCAGTTTGTCGAGAAATCGCATTTATAGGTTCGAATTTTTGTTTGGGTTATTTTAGATTTGTACCAATTTATTAATCTATTGATAATATGCTTCATGTATATTGATTAGGTCGTCGAGGTGGACGTTTTGGTATATTCGAAATAGAATTCGAGTGACTTTGGTCGGCGAACCTCACTTTCGGGTGCCGGTACTGTTCACGTGGGCCGCACTTCGGCGTGAACATTTTGGGACAGAAGTTAGCATGCGTAGTGAGCGTCGTATCGGTGTATCCGGTTCGGTCACGGGTGCGACGGTTAGTTCATAAGCACACGTCGAGAGGTAGGGGAAAATTCATTATCGGTACAGATAACTCTAGGCTATTATGTGATATTTATTTGAGCTTGCTAATTGTATAAAATGAATTAGAAATCCTATTTAGGATTAATTATCATGCTTGAAGTTATGTTGTGACCATGGATAATGGGTTAGACTAGTTCCATCTAGGTGATTAGAATTAGTAGTGTTATACGTATAGGCGCAGTTGTGTATGGTTTCATTTTAATTGATTAGTGAGACCATACATGTGATTATGTAATTTATGTGACGTGAAAATTTGTGAACTTAGAACGTTACTATAGTACCCCTATCTTTGTTGATAATTGCTTTAAGTGAATTAAAAAACATGTTTAAAGGAATGAAATTGTCTCCTTCGTGATTTAAATGCTTTAATTGAATTAAAAGCATGTTAAAATAAATAAAATTGATATTCTCATGGTTTATTGCTTTAGAGATTTAAAAGCATGTTAGAGAATATTTTCTTAAATATGATGCATTACATATTTATGTTGAGGCATAATTTTGAATGAGGCCCTGTATGTATATTTAGTACACTGTGTCGTGTTGAGTACATGGGTGTTGGTCTATACGGGTCGTGTATATCATGTGTGGCAGTTTTGTTTCGGATGAGTATGTAGATGTTAACCAGTATTGGGCGCCGTGTGTATCATGTGTGGGCAGTTTTGTTTCGGATGAGTATGTATCTGTTAACCAGTATTGGGCGTCGTATGTAATCATATGTGGGTAGTCTTGTGTCAGATCATTGCAACAACTGGCCAGGAGGGGTTCTCCCCTACGAAACTAGTAAATCCGAAAAGTGAAATTGGTATAGGAGTCGTAAGAGAGGCTCGTATTCTTGAGTGTGATAGTCTTGGCACAGGGAGTACAATCGGGGTTCTCGTGCAACCGTTTTCCTTGTTGAAATTGTGAAGTGTCAAAAGCACTTGGGAAGAGTCGGTGCGGTACTCTACATTACTTGATGAGCCTGTATCCTCAAAAGTAAATGGCCAGAGTTCGTATCCATTAACCTGTTTTGGGCACTACATGTATCAAGAGGTGTGTGAGTCACCTTGCAGTTGTGTAGCATTTATGTGATTCTATTTGACACGTAGATCATGATAGTATGACCTGTGGATTTTGGAATAGGTTTATTATGTGATATTATTACTTTTGGATTGTAGAGCATGTTGATTATGAATATCACAAAATAAATTCATATTTTTATAAAATGCTCAACTGAAAGTGGATAACGTGAAAATATGATCACATGCAGTAATTATTAAAGTATAATGAAATGTAAATTATTATACTTGTGATTATTTAAATATTTAGCCCTTTAAGGGGTAAGTATGTGGGATTAGTGACCTCTTTGGAGAGTTGAGGTCAGTGGTAACTTTTTGGTATCAACTGTGAGTTAAGGCCTTAGAGAAGGCGGGGGATAGTCTTGTGGTCTTGGTTGGTTGTGTATTACTGACCAAATAGATATTTATTTTACACTTAGAGGAATGTATCATCTATCGTACCTAGAGCATTTGAGTTGGTTAGGGTTATGATTGAACCTATATGGTGGTGTGGTAATAGTCTCTTGATTTCGTTGGTAATCTAGAGAGTTGTATCAAATGTGAATTTTGTAATACCCCATGATTTTGGGGACAAAGAAATTAAAAATATTTATATAAATTAAGTTGGATAAATTGTATTTATTTAATTAAATAATATAAGTTGGGCTTATAAGCCCAATGAATCACTATTTAATTACTTTTGGGCTATTACATATATATAGAAATTATTTTTGGGCCCATGGGAATTATGTAATATATATATATATATATATATATATATATATATATATTTATAAAAAGAAAACCCTAAAATAGTCTTATGTTTCTATCAGACGAGTAAAGGGAGATAGCAGAATCGCGAGTCGCGTAGAAGAGAGCATCGATCGGCCTACAGTTCGTGTGTGATTTAGCCTAACGATCAGGCAAGTAGAATGTTCTTCTCTTCTCCTTTATACCCACAACCCTAGCATCTTCGTGTTTTAGTTTTACATTATTTTGTGTATTTGTATAATTTTATATTATGCTCATATTTATTCATGTTCCACAATCAGTGTATAGATTTATAGGTGAAAATCTATAGATGTTAATACAGTAATTGGTTGGTTTGTAAATTAATTATTTTACATGCGTATATATATTCTATTAAATTACAGTTGAATTCGTATATGTATCGACACGTATAAAATTGGAGTAATAGGGTACAGTTGATTACTTGTAGGATTTGTAGAGTGGGTTTGTGATTAGGAGGTGATGGACACCTATTAAAGGTAACTGAAGACTTGTACCTATCCAACATAGTTCTTTTGAATTTAATTTATATATTATACTAGTTATATAGAAATGAGTTGGTGATTATAGTCTTGACAATGGTCAAGTATGCGTCTATGTATATAGCTTTATAGCTATAGATCATTACTGAACTGTTGGTTATATAGTTTTGGATCAGTTAATCGTTTACCAGAGCACTGCTACATGTACACTTATCGATATATGTATATCTATATGTATATATATAATTTGGTGTCTAGAATTAGCCTTGTTGTACGATCACGTGTGTAGGCAAGGTTGTGGAGTTAGGAATAAATTTTATTGATGCTAAGAATGGGTCAGAATCTTTGACTTATTTTAGGATAATTACTGTTATGGTTATAGCTATTGGGTGAAGCAACTGAGTAAATAAAATATATCTAAATAAACAAATAAATATATTATTTTCTTATGTTGACGTTGAGATCAAATCTAATAAATTCTCCCGGACACAGAATTAATAATATTTATTATTTATTTTGTTTTACTTTATTGAGGAATGTAGGAAACCATGATGAACTGACTAATAAGCCAGTCTCATCTGTACCATAGTCGACTAGTCATGACAATGATAAGTTGTCGGGTACGTGGTTATGGTTAGGCATGGTTAAGTTCCCAATTGACATGTGAATTAATTATGGTTGCACTTTATTTGCTTTACCTATTGACTTGTGATTTAATTTTAGTTGTGTTTTATTTGCTTTGTTTGTGGACTTGTTATTTAATTATGATCATACCCTATTTATTATGCTTATTTTCTGGACGATATATATTTAAGTGTGGTACTTATAGGAATTATAATATTACTCTTATATTTATAATGGATAGATGATGGGATTATTGGTACTCTGTATGGGATCATGTAGAGTCTACTTTGCTCGTGGGTCTGACCCACCATTGTTGTTTCAGGTCTCAGCAGTTTCAGCCACAGGGTTGAGGTCTCTTATCATTCATTCGCGAGTTCTTCCATTTTGACTTCAGTTCAGTGTAGGGACTCAATTTAGTTATATTTTTTTAGAGTCTTGTTTTTTTTTTTTATTAAGGTTTAGGGGTCCATAGATATGGATTTCCGAGTTGTACCCTTTGGGGGTTTTTTATTTCTGAATTTGTTTATTCATGAGAATTAAACTTTTGACACTCTGTTATTTATTAAGTATGTCATTTGCTTCCGTGCTTGTTTATTATTGAGTGTGGATGCGCCTTAGTTTTAGGAATAGGCCTGGCCAACCTATGCATGAAAATTAGGGGTTATCACAGTTGGTATCAGAGCACTCCGGGTTCTAGTGTCCTAGGAATGTTTTCGCTAGATTTTCCGCATTGCGTATTCTAATAGTTCTAGAGCCTAAATTTAGGATTCGTTGTACTCTTTTAAGTTCGTTGTTGTGGTATTAACGACTCGTATTACTGTTGTTTCAATATACCGCCTCGTAGGAGAAGGAATGCGAATTAGGGTCAGGGCAATGCTCAGGATGGCAATGCTGAACTTCTTCCTAATCTCACAGCTATCATTGCTCAGGCTGTTACTGCAGGGTTGGCGGTCGCTCTTCAAAATCAGCCGCCTCATCCTCCACCTCCTCAGCAAGCTCTCGTTGTTGAGCAGACAGTACAACCTGTTACATGGGAGAAAGTTCGGAACACTTTCATTAAGGGTCATCCACCCGAGTTTTCAGGGTCCACTGATGTAAAAGTATCTCACCAGTGGTGGAAGGATATTGAGCGTCATCTCCGTATGGTTGAGTGTACAGAGGTCCAGAAGCATATGCTTGCTACTTTCAAGTTAGTTGGTGATGCTTTGAAGTGGTAGGAGTCAGTTACCACCTCAGAGGAGAGGGCCACATTGACCTATGCTCAATTCCAGGCTCGGTTTGACGCGAAATATTTCCCTTTTGCAATAAAGGCAGCTAAGAAAAGAGAATTTCTTGATTTACAGCAGGGAGATAAGACTGTAATGAAGTATGAGCAGGAGTTCACTAGTTTATCATTGTTTGCATCCGAGGAGGTCAACATAGAGGAGAAAAGGAAGAATTACTTTGTGCACGGTTTGACATAGCCCATTAAACAGGTGATAGTGGGTAATCCAGCTTACACCACTTATGCTCAGGTGGTGGATGCAGCATTACAACATTGTCAGCTCAGGAGGGATCACAAGAAATCTAAGGGGGAGAAACTCAGTGATAAGGACTCTACTAGTCAGACAGGGAATGGTCAGAGTGGTAGACACAGTGATAGGGGCAGATCCCAGGGGTATCAGCCTTGGAAAAAGCAGAAGGGTAGCCATGATACTAGTAAGGAGATGTCTTCTCATCAGGGGCAGCAGGGTGGAACACCTCAGATTAGACAGGGTCAGCAACAGGGAAACTACTAGAGGAGATTTTCAGGTCCTTTCAAGACATTGTTATGGTTGTGGGGAGTTTGGGCACTCTGCTAAGAGATGTCCTAAGGCTAATCAAGGTCAGCATGGCCAGCAGGGTCAGACTGGTCAGCAAGGGCAGAGGCAGCCACCACCATTACTGACACCACATATTCCAAGTATTTAGGGCCTGGCATACCCAGCTTTACCAGCACCCCCACCAACATAGGGGCAGCCAAAACAACAGCTGCATTATGGCAGGGTATACAACATCATGCCTTATGATCCTCGGGCACCTCAGGCTATTGAGGGTATGTTTCCTATTTATGGTAGACTCGGTCGAGTTCTTTTTGATACTGGTGCATCACATTCTTTTGTGTCTCGGTCGTTTGTCTCTTTATCTAGATTATTGACTCAGTTTTGTAGTCGACCACTCAGTATTTCCACGCCAGTAGGTGTTTATGCGATTTTACGGGAGAGTTGTGGACTGGTCCCTATTGATATTGACAGGCTTAGATTTCTAGCTGATTTGTTAGTACTTGATATGCACTCTTATGATGTAACAGACTGGTTATCTCACTACCATGCTCAGTTGGACTGTCATGGTAAGACGATAGTCTTTACGATACCGGGTCAGGAGATGTACTTGATTGTTATGCCTCGTCCACATGGAGGGTCTAGTACACATTTATTTTATATTGATACAGAGACCCATGAGAAGATCACTATATCCACGGATAGTATTCCCATAGTGCAATATTTTCAGGATGTGTTTCAGGAGATTTCAGGGTTACCACCGAGTTGTGATATTGACTTTGTTATTGACTTAGCTTTAGGCACCATGCCTATTGCTAAGGCACCATATAGGATGGCACCGATGGAGATGCGGGAGTTGAAGGAACAAATTCAGCAGCTTCTTAGCCAGGGTTTCATTCACAGGAGTACTTCACCCTGGGGAGCACCGGTGTTGTTTGTGAAGAAGAAGGATGGTTCTCTTTGTCTTTATATCGATTACAGGGAGCTGAATAAAGTCACAATCCGCATTATTTGATCAGCTGAAGGGAGCCACCTACTTCTCGAAGATAGATTTGAGGTCTGGGTATCATCAACTTCGTGTTAGGGAGCAGGATGTACCCTAGACAGCATTTCTCACCAGATATGGGTCGTATGAGTTCCATGTTATGCCTTTCGGGTTAACCAACGCTCCAGCTATCTTTATGGATCTGATGAATAGAGTATTCAGGCCATTTTTAGATCAATTTATTATTGTATTCATTGATGACATATTAGTCTACTCTCAGTCTGAGGAGGAGCATGCCAGACATCTACAAACAGTGCTACATACCCTTAAAGAGCACCAGTTGTATGCAAAATTTGAGAAATGTGCATTCTGGCAGAGAGAAGTGAAGTTTTTGGGTCATGTGGTGTTAGAGAAGGGGATTACAGTGGACCCAACAAAGGTCTCAGCGGTTTTGGAGTGGGGACAACCTACCTCACCTTCAGAGGTCCGTAGTTTTTTGGGAATAGCAGGTTATTATCGTAGATTCATTCAGGGTTTCTCTAAGATCGCCGGTCCGCTTACCAACTTGACTAGAAAGGGAGTGTCATTTGTTTGGGATGATCATTGTCAGACAAATTTTGATGAACTGAAGACTAAGTTGACTTTTGCACCTGTTCTGGCCACTCCACAAAGTGGGGTTGAGTATCCTGTCTACACCGATACATCGTTACAGGGTCTGGGTTGTGTGTTGATGCAAGAGGAGAGACCAGTATCTTATGGTTCATGTAAGCTCAAGCCACATGAGCTAAATTACCCTACCCATGATTTGGAGTTGGCAGCGGTAGTTTTTGCATTGAGGATCTAGAGACATTATCTCTTATGTGAGACTTTTAGATTATTCAGTGATCACAAGAGTTTGCAGTCCATGTTTACGCAGAGGGAGTTAAATATGAGGCAGCGCAGATGGCTGAAATTTGTGAAGGACTATCATTTTTCCATTCAGTATCATCCAGGGAAGGCTAATGTAGTGGCAGACGCCCTCAGTCGTCGACCCTATGCTAGTCTTTTAGCCTTGTTCGAGACTGAGTGGAATGCATTGAGGTCAATTGATGAGTTAGCTGACGCTTTTGCGGCATGTGTTATGGTGACACCCGTCATCATTCGAAGAGTGATTGAGGCCCAACAGGCAGACCAACAGTTTATAGATAAAGTTACAAAGTTGGCATCAGGAGAGATTCCCTTTTACTCAGTTGGTTCAGATGGGGGGTTGAGGTACAAGAGTCGATTAGTTGTTCCTCCTATCGATGAGTTGAGGAGAGATGCGATAAGAGACGCTCATAAATCTCCATTTGCAGTTCATCTTGGAGGGGATAAGATGTACCAGGATATGAAACGCCAATTTTGGTGGGCTGGTATGAAGACAGACATAGCTGTTTTTGTCTCCAAATGTAGTACTTGACAAATGGTTAAAATCGATCACCAGAAACCACCAGGAGTATTGCAACCACTTCCAGTGCCTGAGTGGAAATGGGAGAGAATTTCTATGGATTTCATTGAGGGGTTACCTACCTCACATCGGAACCATAACTCCATTTGGGTGATAGTTGATAGACTTACAAAGTCTTCCCATTTTCTACCTGTTCTCTCATGTTACACTTCGGAGTAGTTGGTAAAGCTTTACATTGCAGAGATAGTGAAGCTTCATGGGATTCCTTTGTTTATTATATAGGATAAAGATCTGAACTTTGTATCTGGGTTTTGGGCGAGCTTTCAGCAAGCTTTGGGTACAGAGTTGCACCTTAGTACAACTTATCATCCACAGACAGATGGTCAAACTGAGAGGGTTAACCAGATTTTGGAGGATATACTTCGAGCTTGTGTCCTTGATTTCAAGGGCAATTGGGAGTTCTATTTGCCACTTTCAGAGTTTGGCTATAACAATAGTTATCAAAAGACTATTGGTATGGCACCATTTGAGGCATTATACGGTCGACCCTGTAGATTTCCGGTATGTTGGCTTGAGGCTGGAGAGAACAGATTATTTAGTCCTGAGTTCATCAAGGACACCTCAGAAAAGATTCCTCTTATTCGGGACCGTATGAGGACTGCTCAGAGTAGGCAGAAGAGTTATGCTGATCGGCGGACTCGAGCTTTGGAGTTCAGAGTGGGGGATCAGGTTTTACTCAAGGTGTCACCCATGAAGGGAGTAATGCGGTTCAGAAAGAAGGGGAAATTGTCACCTCGTTTTGTGGGTCCTTTTATGATTACTGATAGGATTGGACCGGTGGCGTACCGTTTAGCACTGCCAGATTTTATGCACAGGGTTCATAATGTATTCCATGTGTCAATATTGCAGAAATTCTTACGAGATGAGGATGTATATCAGCAAATTGATGTGGGAGAGATCGAGTTGGAGCCGGATGTGACTTATGTGGAGCAACCTTATCGCATTATCGATCAAAAGGAACATGTACTTCATAAGAAGATCATTCCTCTGGTGCGTGTTCAGTGGAGCCATCACAATGAAGCAGAGTCCACTTGGGAAAGGGAGGATGAAATTCGTGCAAAGTATCAAAAGCTATTTAATTCAGGTATGTGGTGAATTATGGGGACGAAATTCCTTTAGTAAGGGGGGAGAATGTAATACCCCGTGATTTTGAGGACAAAGAAATTAAAAATATTTATATAAATTAAGTTGGATATATTATATTTATTTAATTAAATAATAGAAGTTGGGCTTATAAGCCCAATGAATCACTATTTAATTACTTTTGGGCTATTACATATATATATAAACTAATTTTTGGGCCCATGGGAATTATGTAAAATAAATAAATATATATATTTATAAAAATAAAATCCTAAAATAGTCTTACGTTTCTGTCAGACGAGTAGAGGGAGATAGCAGAATCGCGAGTCGCGTAGAAAGATAGAAGAGAGCATCGACCGACCTACAGTTCGTGTGTGATTTTCAGACGAGTAGGATAATTACTGTTATGGTTATAGCTATTGGGTGAAGCAACAGAGTAAATAAAATATATATAAATAAATAAATATATTATTTTCTTATGTTGACGTTGAGATTAAATCTAATAAATTCTCTCGAACACAAAATTAATAATATTTATTATTTATTTTGTTTTACTTTATTGAGGAATGAAGGAAACCACGATGAACTAACTAATAAGCCAATCTCATCTGTACCATAGTCGACTAGTGATGACAATGATAAGTTGTGGGGTACGTGGTTATGGTTAGGCATTGTTAAGTTGCCAATTGACATGTGAATTAATTATGGTTGCACTTTATTTGCTTTACCTATTGACTTGTGATTTAATTTTAGTTGTGTTTTATTTTCTTTGTTTATGGACTTGTTATTTAATTATGATTATACCGTATTTATTATGCCTATTTTCTGGAGGGTATATATTTAAGTGTGGTACTTATAGGAATTGTAATATTACTCTTATATTTATAATGGGTAGATCATGGGATTATTAGTACTCTGTTTGGGATCATGTAGAGTCTACTTTGCTCGTGGGTCTGACCCACCGTTGTTGTTTCAGGTTCTCAGCAGTTTCAACCACAGGGTTAAGGTCTCTTATCATTCATTTGCAAGTTCTTCCATTTTGACTTCAATTCAGTGTAGGGACTCAATTTAGTTATATTTTTTTTTACTCTTGTTTTTTTTTTATTAAGGTTTAGGGGTCCATAGATATGGATTTTCGAGTTGTACCATTTGGGGGTTTTTGATTTCTAAATTTGTTTATTCATGAGAAATAAAATTTTGACACTCTCGTATTTATTAAGTATTTCTTTTTATTCCGTGCTTGTTTATTATTGAGTGTGGATGCTCCTTAGTTTTCGGTATAGGCCTGGCCAACCTATGCATGAAAATTAGGGGGTATCACAAATTTGAGGTTTGAATGAATCGGAAGAGGTATTGATTAAAACTAGTTAGTTCCGTGTTATCGGCCATTAGTTTTACCTTTTCATAATCTTGAGGGGTCGAAGTGATTTTATTAAGTACTCGGGGTATTGTAGGGTTGCAACATGATTTTTCGTGCTTAGTTCTTTCTCCTTGGAAATCCTTTCATTGTCCTTGGTATACAAGTGTATGTTTTGACTTATATGTCATTCCTTGAGCCGTCAGTTACGGTGTGGTGCCGAACCTCTTCTTTGTGCTGTCATTTGTTTTCGTTGAGTTGGAAACGAATGGTTGTGTTCCGTGAGTCCAATGCGTTGCTCTTCCTTCATTGTCCTCTTGGACATTATAGGAATCCTTGGAGTTGTAGTCACTCTTATCTGGCTATCTTTCGGAAACGGAGTTTTCCAAGTTTTGAAAACAAACTCATTCATATTTAAAAAGGAAAAATGAATTTTCGCCTACCCCCGTAGCCACGACAAGTCTTTATACTTTAAAAAGTGATCTTAGGATATGATTTAAAAGGAATTTAAAATTTTAATAGTCGGTGATGGTGACTGACGGAGATCGGGGGCAAGATGGTCATTTTCACTGTATGAATTTTTAAAGAAAACCCATTTTTATAATTCTCGAGATTCCGAGATTTTGAGTCTTCTTTCTCAAGATCTCGACCTGTAGAGTTTTGAAAGGTGTTTTCTTGTTTAACCTTTACTTCCTATCATTTATAAGTCTCGGGTATGAGGCTTGTTGTTTAGTGCACACACGTAATGTTGCCTTTCCTCTTTTTTTGGTTTCTTTGTCCGAGTGTTTTCCCTAAACACTTATGGTGTTCTTAACATTGACATTGTTGTCTTGGTTATCCATTGATTAGTATTGGGATCTCTTTTTCCTTGCGTTGTTTCTTGACCCTTAGGTGGTTGTTCATGAGAGTAGTGTTCATGTACTCTCTGTGAGTTGATCAATTAGCTTTCTTTTTCCATAGTGAGAGCGTTTGTGATTTATTGATCGTATTGGAGATAGTATTATATGATTCATATAGTGATATGATTGAGGTGATTCAATCCTTGAGGTGTATATTTTCTCTTGGAATGGGATGATAGTTCTTATATATGTATATATTGTGCATATATATATATATATTGATGATGATTGTGTTAGTACGCAAGAACGTGAGTACTTTCCCTTCTATGTTCTCGGGGAGTGGGTTGTGAGCATTCCTTGGTACTATTTGTGGATTTATATTCCTGTGGATATTAGAGGTGAGTGTGATTCTCCTTGGTTGGATTGTCTGGTTAGCGTTGTGAGCACTTGGTGATTGTTAGTTTGGACTTGGGTGTCATGTATTTAGAACATGTTTGGCAACATGGAGTGGAGCCAAAATTTTGGGTTTGGTTTGAAAATTTTGCTCCACTCCATGATTGGCAAATGGTGTGGAAACTTGGAGTAGACACTGTAGCAATTCCATGGTGCAACTTTTGTGAAGGAATGAGCCAAAATTTGGAACCATCATTTTTTATGGTTCATGGTTTTGGTTTTGGTACCAACACTGTAGCAAATTCATTTTGATATTAATAAATTTCAAAAAATTAAATATTTATGAAAAATTAAATATATTAATATATTAATATATTAATATATTAAAAAATGTTAATATTAATATATTTTAATATTATAATATTAATATATTAATATTAATATTTATTAATAAATAAAATGTGAAACCCATATATTAATATATTTTAATATATATTAATAAATAAAATGTGAAACCCATATATTAATATTAATATTTATTAATAAAATTAATTAATATTTATTAATAAATAAAATGTGAAACTCATATATTAATATATTTTAATATATTAATATTAATATATTAATATTATAATATTAATATATTTTAAAATATATTAATATATTTTAATATATTAATATTAATATTTATTAATATATTAATATTCAGAATTTCAACCCATACCAACTCTACCAAACATGGTTTGGTTTTTCAGCATTACTTTTTCTCACACCAAAACCATCTGCACCAAACATGATTTGGAACCAAAATAAAACCACACCAACTCCAACCCAACTCCAACCAAACCAAAACTAAAAACCAACTCCACATCGTCTACCAAACAAGCACTTAGTGTACGTTTATGTGAGTAGTGTAGACTACCGGCCTTGGATTGATAGGTACAAGGCGTAGTGTTCTCTTGTATATTTGTACTACATGGCTGGTATTTATTCGTTATATATATATATATACGAATGCATATATATATGGGTATGTGTTTGCCATGTAATAGAGATTTGTCATTAGCATTGTATTCTATGCTTTGTGACATATTCTGCTTCCCTGAGTTATGTGGGGTTATTGCATTTAGTTCCTTTACCCACGTTGTATGGGATTTCCATGTATTTCTCTTAGGAACCAGTCTGTTGGAATATTCCCTTCCGATGTATCTTTATTTCAAACATTTATTGTTTCGGGATGCCATTATACCTTTTCGGAATCGCCATGTGGCTTTATTTGTAATTTCATTTGAGCATTTGGGGCTCTGCTGATTTTAGAGGGGTTATGTAGAGGTTGTCGTTTCTTTCCCCTACTTTAGCCCTAGTAGGATTGGTGACTGTTGGACTGTGAGCCATTGTTATTACTACACTTGTTATTGGCATGACACGCCCCAAATTTCCAAAGACTCCCGACCGGGACATCTGAGGAATCCAGGTCATGATCCATAAAATGAGCGATCAATTAAGATCCTAAACAACCATAAACCGAATGGAATATTATTAACAACAATAATTCCATACACAACAAAGCGGAAGCTAAATCAAATGATACACAAGACACGTCCAGATGCCGAAAGAATACATCTCTACAATGATTCAACAATGCCAAATACAAGGAAGGGATAGGCCAACAGACTGGCTCCCATGAAATACAACAGTCCCAATACAGGGGACAAGCAAAGGAATCTAAGATGGAACAATACTAAGTACATACATCCCAAAACCCGCAACAACATCCGTGCCATGACCGTCCTGCAAGAAAACCTGATACCTAACCAAAACATCACTTGCAAACTGGTGTAAACCACCAGTCAAACCAAAGTCGGGGTGAGCTCATTGAGCCCCGTAGGAAAAAGGAAATCGAAATCATCACATCCTCCGACCGTCCAAACCTAGTGTGAACCAATTCATGTACATGCATCTACCCTAGGCCGGTTAATTTTCCCACATGGCAATCACACCAATACGAGACCCCTGAAACAAATCCCTCTAGTCCCCTACCATGCATCATCAAGGCAACTAGCACATAAGAAATCCATAATATCACATCATATGGTAAACGCACACCTATATATATACATAGATACAACAAATAAGTACAAGTCACGCTGTCCTAACCTCACGAGAGAATATATATATATATATATATACATAGATACAACAAATAAGTACAAGTCACGCTGTCTTAACCTCACGAGAGAACACTATGACTAGTACCCACCAATCCAACAGTAGTAGTCTACACTACTCACATAACCGTACTCCAAGTACACAATACCCTAGAGTAACATAGCCAATCACTCTAGCGGCCACAACAATAACCATAGGATCCAAATGAACTAAGAACACCACAATGTCTACAAATATCCATAATCAGTACTAAGGAAACTCTCAATTCCTTACGTACCCACATAACCATCGTCAATGCATATATACATAATACACATATGACACCTCAATCTCTTCACAAGGACGAACCACACTTACCTCAATATCACTACTGATGCCACAACATCAATCCCACGATACCATTTACAGGGGGATCAATTCAATCACTAACGTCCTCACTATGAACAAGGAAGGATAACTACTTAACCACGAAGGGTACGGAAACACTACCCTCAAGGATGGCCACACAAGACCATGACATCAAGCAAGGGATGAAACTCCAATGCTAACCAAAATAATAACCGGAACATCCCGTCAACATGGAGGGCCATCCACATGTGATGAGGAAAACCACCAATATGTATGTTCACTAAGACACACACATCATAACCGAAACTCGGAATGGAAGAATGTACGAAACACACATACCGAGAGAATACACTCTCAAGTTAACCGAACAACCACAACCCAAGGATTCCTATGATGTCCCGAGGACGAATAAGGAAAAGTGATGCGCTGGAACCACATAACCCAATGTCTGTTTCCCACCCCACAGATCAAATGATGACACAAAAAGGAGTAGCTCGCATCATGCCACGACCAACACTCAAGAAAGATGGACCTAAGCCGATCCTTCAACTTAACAAAACTCATCCCTAAAGACCACTAATCAATGCTTCAAGCATAGTAGGAGAAGTGGTGAAGAACAAGGGAGAGAACGAAAAGAAGTTGCAAGAAATACCTAAACAGGTGCCACCGAGTTGTACATCGAGTACTCGGTGGTGGAAGCTTCGAATACTCGGTATGAACAGTAGCCGAGTACTCAATAGCCTTAAAATGCCCAAAACTCTCGGGTGAAAATGAGGCTCGTGCGCAAGTGCATGCACTTACGCACTCATCGAGTACTCGGTAGAATCATCACTGAATACTCGGTGGCCCCCAGAATGCAAAGTCAAAGAATGAACCCGAAAAGCTTCGAAATGAAACCGGACAACTCCGGGCCAAACCCAAACACACCAAAACATCTACAACACGATGCGGAGTGACTCAACATCCGACATGAACCATAGAGAACAAAGAATGAAGAATGAAGTTCAAAAATGAGAACTCTTCAACGAAAATCGGGAAAGAACAATCCCATAACCCTATTCTCAATCGGGAACTCAATCCAATTCTCAAAACAAAAACTCATCTCAACCACCCCAAGTGCTTAAGGAAATCACCTCAAGAACACTCCTATTCTTAGGATATGAAGAGGAAAACCTAGTAGTCAAAACTCGGATACTAACTAGGTTCACTTAAAATCACCTCCAATCCATTCAAACCTCGATTCCTATATAATATATTCTCTCTTAGAATTCTAATGGAATCAAGAACCGTTACCACACAAATGACTAGGATCAATCCTCACTTCACCTAATCAACTCAAAACCTCAAAGTATAATCAACGATACCTTTCTCAAATGCCAAAGAAGTATCAAATGACCATCACTACATAGCCAACCAAATTTCAACCTATCAAGGATCGCACACCCCTCGAAGGTGCAAAAACATTAAGTGGTTAATACACTACTATCAATCAAGGTTGTTCAACTATCACCCTATTCTCAAAGGTCACATATCACAATCGACCCCCTAATCCACTATCGACTTTACTTATCAGAATAAAGCCATAGAAAACGAACTCATAACCCCACCTAAGGCCATACAAGCACATAAAAACAAGTATAATTATTCATTGCACATTATACTTTAAACAAGGCATGTAAATCATGTTATCACATAATTCTATTTCGCTTTATCATTTAAATAACATGTGAATTATATATCGCAAAATCCACATTTAAACATGCTCCACATGCCAACATAAGTCACATATTAGCAACTCAAATGCAATGTGACTCACACACCTCATGATACACACTTGCCCAACACAGGTTAACGAATACGCACTTTGTCCACTTACTTTTGAGGATACAAACTCATCAAGTAATGTAGAGTACCACACCGATCTTTCCCAAGTGCTTTTGAAACTTCACACTTTCAACAAGGAAGATGGTTACACGAGAGCCCAGTTTGTGACTCCGTGCACCATGACCACCAAAGTCAAGAATACGAGCCTCTCTTACGACTCTTAAACCAATTTCACTTTTCAGCTTATTAGTTCCATAGGGGTGAACCCCTCTTGGCTAGTTATTGCGATGATTCGACACAAGACTACTCACACATGATTATACAACCCGCATATACCAACACCGTGATTTGACAATACACGATGTGCCCAATATGCATCCAGATTCTCAACAACAATCATGCCCCAGTACAATATATATGTTTTTCTCTTTTGTAAAATATTGTACTCAATAAACCATCATGCTTACAATTTCAGATTTATAAACAATGGTCCATAAAATATTCAATCACAATACATGCTTTCATCTCAATTAAAGCAATTTTACACATTAAATCATTTTCGTACACGAGTTTAATGTCAAGATATCAACTTAAAAAATAACAAGAATGGGGGAAACTAGAATAACACTCTAAGTTCCACACCTCAATTCACTAACCAAGGTAGCTAGCCTACTTACGGTATCAAGGCTACACTACTAACACCCAAAATCCTATATGTATACTACACTTATATATATACACCTCAATACTCATATTCATATATATATATGGATACAAATATATTTTCATCACAAAAATCCACAACTCATAATCCATCTAGCATGCATCATATACCTATTTCAAGGATGATATAAACATGGATTATAGCACATAAACACCAATAAACCCTAAATTCATATTTTCAAGTTTACACTTAGCAAAAATACATCTAGGGTTATAAAGTCTAGAAATGAAATAGCACACTCACGAACAAAGAATGAGAGATTAGAGATGTTTTCCCCTACCTCAAATGAAGAATAAGCCATCCTCCAAACAAGGCTTATGGAACCCTAGCTTTCACCCGAAACCGAAACTCACAAAACCAATCGGTGAAAAGCTTTGCCATAGCCTCCTAAGGATGAATCAAGACTCAAACCACAAAGAAAACATGAATCAACATATGGTTTGACAAGAAAATTCAAAAATAGGGTTTGGGAAAAATAACTTACAAAAAGAGAAAACCACTTACCAATCCAAGGCTCAAACTGAAGGCAAGACTACCACGATCAACTTTCGTGTTAAAACCGTGACCAAAATTCAAGTATAATTAGATGATATAGGCAAAGATAGAGAGAAAAACCAAATGAGAGAGAGTAGGCTGAGTTTGGAGAAGAAATGAGAAAAGTGGGAATGTTTTTATGTCAAGACTTTCTTTCTGCCGAGATGTACCACGAGTACTTGATATGAATAGTAGTTGAGTACTCGGTAACCCTAAAACTACTAAGTGCAAGAAAAACCTCCTAGGCCCCAAGATGACACCGAAAAACTCCGAAATAATCCGTGACAAGTCCAAACACTCCAAAACACATAGGAAGACTCTCATACTTCCTCAATAACTCCCACACACAAGTGAAATACAAGGAATACCCCTCACTTCCAAAAGTTCCAAAAATAACAAATAAGCACATAATCACATAAGTGCTACACCGAAACGTCTACAATAAACTATGTAACACGTTTGAGCATGAAACACGATCGTCGAAGCATCAACAAGAAAATGTTACGATGAACCCACGTAGTTATCAACGAAATGTAAACCGACAAAGCCAGAAACAAATTACCATGAAGTAGTCTCGCTAAGTCCAAAACTAAAATGCGAAACATTTACACGTACCAAGATTACACAAAATGTCGTGAATAAGTGATGTAATAAAACGTTAACATTTGGAAAACAATTTCAGAAAAGAGAAAGGAAAATACGGGGCGTTACAACAGGTTATTTTGTTGTGGTTGTGTTTCCGGAATGTTCCATTTACAAACGAAACTCTGCCGGATTTTTATTGGATTCCGCTGTTGTATTTCTACCATTTAATTGGGTATGGAATATATCATTTTCATCATATTTCATATGTTTTAGTGGTTAATGATATCTTAGTTGGTCGCTTATTGTATGGATCACACCCCAGATTCCTCGGATGTCCCGGTTCGGGAGACTTAGGAATTTAGGGGCGTGATAACATGGTATCAGAGTATTCTGTTGAGTTTCTATCATTCAGTTAGGCATGAAATATATTATTTTCTTTGTTATTCCATGTATTTCCTTGTTATTGTTGACTCTAGTGGTCTCTTGACTGACATCACCCCTTAGAAATTCGCTGATTCTCCGGAGTAGATTTTAGGAATTTTATGGGCATGATAATTCAAACACATATTTAGAATCATTTTACAAAGATAAACATTAACACCTCAAATATCAAAAATACAAAGTGTCATACAAAATAAAGTCTAAAAAAGGTGTTAAACACTTAACGTCATATAATAACATCTAAAATTAGCCTTTCAACTTCTCAAAAAGGTAATTATACATCAAAATAGTTTTACATTCCCAAAGTGTACAAAAGATCATAGTTTTTGCCAAAATAAGAAAAATGAGAGTTTTCAAGTCTTTAACTCCGCTAGCATGCTAAAGCACATCCTTTTCAACACGGTCACCTGAAAAATATTAAATAAGGGGTGAGCTATAACTAGCTCAGTAGGAGACGCTTCCCCACCTCAATCTCAGCCATCCGAGTAGTACAACCCCAACCCTGGGTGCATGATACTATCCTAGGTCAGTCCAAGCGTCCCACTTGGGACATGTGCCAATTCGGGACCCCCATCATACCCACAAACAAGTCTCAAGCATGTTATATACATAAAAGTCTCAAATATAACCAATATCAATATCATCAATATTAATATAGAATGGAATAAAATAAGTGAATGTCATGCTAATGCAGCCCTAGACTCAAAAGGGTGACCGGGTATATAGTTTTATCACAGTACTATCAACCACGAGGAATCTATCGACCCGTGGATAAAACTGTGATTGGATCATGTCCTCACACGTCTCATTAATTTCCAGAATACTAGTCCACCGGTAGACGAGAGACACCACCTTGCCAGTTGTTGCGACAAACCGAAGTTACGACAAAGGCAAATCGAGACATGTTACCACTACAAGAAATAAAGCTTTTAACAAGATGTAATGCGCGTCGTTAAATACTTTTAACGACGCGAATGATCATGTCATGACTAAAGGTGTCATAAAAAGTTTCTATTATTCACGACGTTCTTTACTAGTCGTTATAACCAAAATTTAACGACACTTGGTGCGTGTCATTAATATTAACTTAAATTAATGACGTGGATAGAAATTCATTAATTCTTCTTTTGACGACATGCAAAGTATGTCATTGTTACATATGACAACCTGCATTGCAACTCGTGAATAGTATCTAGTAATGACATGCAATGCACGTTGTGAATAGTATTATTATTTACGACATGCAATGCATCTCATTAAAACTCGTTTTTTTTTATATAAAAAAATATATTATATAATGGAAAAACAATTCCAGTCTTGCACCTGTTCAATATTACAAATATGTTTATCCTTAATATGAGAATAATCAACATCATATAAAAAATATAACAACATAATATGTAAACATTTATTAAAGAGAATAATCAAATATCAAGTTTTTATTAAATCAAAATATCAAATCTAGTATCATGTTTCCGAAATACCCAAAAATGCCTAACCATAAAATGTACAAAAGATTAAAACTACACCACAACTTTTTAAAAACTAACAAAAAAGCCTCACTGTTGAACATGCTCAATTGGTCTCCACTTATCCAGACAAAGTCTCGTCAGAAAATCCATCACTCAATCAGAATCTGTCAATGACACAAAACAAGAAAGAAATAAACCAAGTGCGTCATTATTTAAAATATTAAAAAAAAAAAATTGTTACTATAGTGGAAGGAAAATAAAAGGCTAATAAGTCATGATTTTTAGTTGAAAATGGAAAAGAGACAAAGGCAAGGAAAAAATAAACACTCAATAGTTCACTGATTTCATATGAACACGTACTAAAAGTAGACATGTGTGAAGATACTTTTAACTGACGAATAACATTTTCTATATAGACCACTACAAAAATGATGCATAGGAGTGATATATATATATTTTTTGAAAAGTAAGCATTTTATAGAGAAAAAGAAGGCAAAATGTCGTGTAATTACTTGGGTCATACCCTAAGAAGAATACAAATAGTATCTATATTGAATCCCCAACTCCACCAAGGAGAAACCAAAACAAAACAACCAAATAGAGAACATAAACAATGCAAAGTTATAATACTCAGTACAAACAATAAAATTTCAGTGTAAGGACTCCTGTAGTAATGAAGAGCATCATAATGAACTTTCAAAAAAATAAAAAAAAGCATCATAACCCAACACATGAAAACCAAGCTTGAACCAACATAGACAAAGTTATGCAAGAACAACAAGCAATTCCAACCAAGTCCTAGGGTCTCATGTAACGTCCGGTATTTTTACATGTTAATTTAAAAAAATTATTTAAATAATTATGTGCTTACGTGCTTAATGTGTTTATTTGTTTTAGTATGACTTACATGTTGTATATGATATAAAAATTGTAAGGTGCATGTTATGGTTTCATTTTAAGAATAATGAAAATTATTGAAAACGATTTCGGAAAAGAAATGACCGAGGGGTAAATGAGTAATTTCACATTTTGAGCAATTATTGGAAAATGTAGAAATTAGGGCATGAATGGCGTTTTGGTAATTAGGGAGGATGACAAGGGGTAAAGGGGTAATAAAGAGTCTTGATGACACTCTTGTGAATAACCCCAAGTTGGGAAAATTTTGGTCATTTCCACTTTTTATGTGGTGTCTCATTCCTAGCCCTTGATCTCATTCTTCCATATTTGTTTTAGACCCTTGGATCATAAGGCCTTGTTTGGTTGGCACTTAAATAGAATAATCCATTAATCTTTGTCTTCCATTAGCAAGACTTCCTCTCCACCCTTGGATCATTTACTCATTTTCCTAGCTTTATTCTCAACCCTTGGATTTGAGAAGGGTTAGTGGAGAATCTCTACACTTGTGTGTTTCTTTCATTTGCAAGACATTTCATCTTCTCAACACAAAATCTCTTGCTCTCTCATTCTATCCTTGCTTGGTGTGGTCTAGGGTGGTGTTCTTGAGCTATTTTGGGTAAGTTTCTCTCCTACTCTAGGGTTTTGTTTCCAAGAACCCTAGCTTTCAAGTTCATGAATTCTTTTGTGTTAGTATTGATTTTACTCTTCCTTTTATTCATGTTTATGGAAGGTTGAGTTTCTCTTCCAACTATCAAGTGAGTTCCAATTATGGTAGCTTTTGATTTCCTCTTGTGAAGAAGCTATAGGTGAGTTTATGGTTTCTTGATCTCTTAAATTCAATTTTTTCATGAAACCCTAATTTAGTACTCATTAGGGTTTGATTTGATTCTTGTGGTTGGAGCCACAAGGATGATTTTCGGTTTTCTTGTGACACCATAGTAAATCTTATTGTTTATGTGGTATGTTGATAGTTGGAAGCTAATCTATTGAGCCTTTGGAGGAGTAGCTTGAGTTAGACCTCTTTGGGGCATTCTTGAAATAGTTTTCTTGGAGTTGAGGTAGGGGAAAAACGATTTGTGTTTGTCTTTGTACGAGGGTGTGTGCGTCTATGTGTATATATGCCATATATATATATATGCGAGTTGGTCTTGATAGCTTAGCCTATGATTTAGGCCTTTGAGAACATGATTTTGTGATATATATATATATATATATGCATGTTGTATTTTATGGCTTACAAATGTGAATTATAAGCATGTATTGTGATGACATAGGGTTGGGATCAAAAACCTTTATGCATTTTGGTTACACTATTTAGTGTCAAAACATGGGTGTTGGGTTATACATGATGTGTAAACCTATGTGCATAGTCTTGTGTCGAATCGTTGCAACAACTGGCCAGGAAAAGGTGTCTCCCACCTCTGGACTAATAAGCCGGGAAATGGGGATATACGGTTGGTTGTTGCCCCATCGTGGTGGTATGCACCACTCTCGGATCTTTGAAGCATGGGAGTCGTCAGTGGGGCTCTCGTGTGACCGCCTTCCTTGTTGAAGTGAGAAGTTTCAAAATCACTTGGGAGGAATCAATGCGGTACTCTTTCTTGTTATAAATGAGTAGGGTGCGTATTCGTTAACCCTGAATTGGGGCAAGCGTGTAATATGGTGTGTGTTGAGTCATATTGCACTTGAAATATCATGTATATGTGATTATGATATTAATATGGAAGCATGCTATAATTGTGGAAAATTATTTTGTGAGCATGTTGGAAAAAATTATTTGTTGGGTTCGATGGGGTTCCGGATTGGTGTGAGAGTCATGTGGAACAAGAGACCGACTTAGGGTTAGTGGCATGAACCTCGGTTGGGTTGAACCACCCGGACTACCGAGATGGAGGCAATGACGCTTCCTCTACTAGGCTAGTGAGCTCATCCCACGCCTTATATATTTTTTAGGTGATGATTCCGTTGGGAGAGTTCCGTAGTCTTTCCATGGACGTGAGGCATTATGTCCACCCTTTTGTGCATGGGAGGCGGACCATACTTATATTTTGTTGGGTATTAGGTTGATAAACATGTATCAGTATGTTCCTTTTGTCCATGTAAATCAAACTTGTGAAAACTACTTTATTTTGATCCGGCTAGTATGTTAGCCAATGTGTTAGTATCGATGTACATCCCTTGGAGCGTTATAGGCGGGGATTATATTATTTTGGTGTATTTCGGTGCAGGAAATGTAAGACTAGTTTGTATTATGAAAACTATGCCCTATTTTGCCTTGGTGCGGCGTAATTATTAAATGTATAAATTCTTTTATCTTGAGTGTGATGTGAATAATAGTTATTGAATGTGGTTATTAGGTGTCCGGTCGAAAACGGCGTTTTCCTAGGCTTTCAAACAAACCCTTTCGTTTTGAACGGAAAAACCCGTTTTCGCCTACCCCCGTAACCCTAGTAAATTTCCTTGTTTTTAGAAATGGATTTAATTAAATTTGTTTTCATTTTTTTCTAAGTTTACGTTTTACGCGTTTCCCGAGGTCTCGGCGACTATTTTTGGGTTCCGCCAAGGAAAAACTAACTTTTCCAATATTTATGATTTTTAGGGACTGACGGTGCGAAAAACAAAGCCTTATCGCAAAATATGAGATTTTGCATGTTTAGGAAGTTGTTGAAAAACCAGTGTCTGATGGCTTCCATACTTAGAAAGTTTTTGTTTTCAGTTTTTCAGCTTTGCCAAAAATCTTAACATTTTTGGCTTTAGGCATGCCAGCCCGCAGAAGGCCGCGCATGGCTGCTGTGCGATCTTTTGAAATTTGCTATGTCCAAATTATCGAGATAAAATTTGAAATGACCAGTTTAACCCTGAAATGACTATTTTACCCTTGGTGAAAGAGGGGTACTTCAACTTTAGTTTTTTGGTCGGTGTTGTCTGACACTAGTTTTGAAAATTCATATCTCATTCCTCGTGGCTTCAAATTAGGTTCCGTTTGTTCGTATTGCTTGTGCTAGGTCCAAAGTTTCTAGTTGTAGTTGGAAATTATTATTTTACCCCTGATTTGACCATTTTACCCTTGGGTAAACATGGTGGGTTGGAATGTTTCGTTCAAGGTACCAAGTGTTTCGGTTTACCTCTTTTCCGATCCCGTGCGATCGTTTTGGCATCTTTGAGACGTTGTAGGTCTATTTTACCCGTTTATGGGTGTTTGTCGACTTAAAAAGGATTTTTTTTCATTTCCATTTTTTTTCCGCATTCACTCCCTTAGCTCTTAGGCTCGGGTTTTGGAGTCCTAGGAAATTAGGGGCGTGGCATATCATAACATCATAAACAACAACAAAAGTTTCTAGATAGCCTAAGGAGATGGAGGAAATCAACAAAGCAATCAACCAAAAAGACCAGCTCCAACAACTGAGAGCATTCCACCACAACAACATATTGTTACTTGAAACTTGGATACCCACAACAGCCCCAACAAGATAATACATAGCAAAAAGAAATTTCATAAGGAAAAAATATTATTAGGCAGATTCCATAGCCTAGCCAATCTTAAATTATGATAAGAGGCCTTCACTGTTTAAAGAGATTGAGCTCTGAATCTAATGGTATCAACCAATTCCTAAAACAAATTATCCCTGGTCTGCACATGAGTGATTTCATGCAAGTTTAAGTCAACAAAAGAACAAAAGGGCCAAAAAGAAAACTCAAGCTAGGTTATGTGATCATATACTCCAGCCTTATGCTAGAAAAACAAGGCAAACAATGTGGCAAGATGCGCTTGTAGGGGAAACTTTGGTGACTTTTATCTATTTCTTGCATTTTTGTGCAAAGATGTAAATTATGTTAACTAAAATTGAAGGCTATATATTTTACTCTGCAGCAGTCCACTAAACAAACATTTTTAAGTAGCACCGCATTAACAGTAAAATCAATTGAATTGCAAACAAACAGAAAAGAAAAAGGGTCTCAATATTTTCAAACCACATTTATATACAAAATCAGAAATAGGATTCAAAGTATCTGTTACTTCAAGACTTAAATATATTTACATATTGAAAGGGTATTCTAGTATGGTAATATTCTGGTATAAAATTTATCTGAAATGGATTAATCCATTTTACTTTTATTTGAACCCCCAAATAATAATAAAAAATAGTATAAAAGAATTGCAATATAGACAGAAAAAATAGGGGTTTTTAATAATTCCCTAGAATTTTAGAATTACATAGTGGGTATAGGAAGTGGGGAGTTAGAGGCAGTTTTGGTGTTTTGGACAAAAGTGAAAATATAATGGGTATAATCTCTGAACTTTATAACATCCACTTTTTTAAAAAAAAAAAAATAAGAAACTGGATTAGCATGAATCTTTGGGATGAAATAACAATAAAAAAGGGTACTGGAACATAAGTAAGTCCCGTGAACTTGTGACGCAAAACAAAAGTGTCATTGGATATAAACCATAAACATTTTGCTCTCGTGAAGGTTTTTCTATTGTTAAACAACAAAGTAACAATAAAGCAGGACATGATGTAAGATGCATATTTGAAATTACCTACACTATAAATGAAAACAGCCTAGAGGGGGGAATAGGTTTTTGGTGGATTTATTGACAAATTAATAATAATTGCGGAAAAGTCAATTTTAATCCAATTCTCTATCAATATAAATCATGCAAATAATAATCTAAGTGCAGAATATAAAGCAATAGAGACACAATATTTTTACATGGAAAACCTTGGAAAGACTCCAAGTAAAAATCATTGATATGCTCGGCTATCGATGCATTATGAATCAGAGAATTTGTACATACTTTATGAAAACAGTACTTGCAACCAATGTAATCTGCTGTTCTTCACTCGATATCTAAAATTCTAGATTCACTCGCGCTCCACGAAGCTCTCGCTCTGCTCCGTACACTGAAGGCTTTGTTTCTCAATAGATCAAACAACCACGAAGCTTTTCGCTCCGATCTCCGCACATATGGCCCCGTTCTTTAATGGATCAAAGCAACATCGTTACAATAGACGGTGTGATGGTTTTTTAGCAACTAGATCATCGAATTGTGCATAAAATCTTTGGTGTAGAAACACAATTGGAAAATCCTAATAACAAGAGAGAACTTGAATATATATGATCACTCAATAACTTGAATATATATGATCACTCAATCTTTTTTCTCTTTGTGTATATCTATGTAAAAGAATATGAATGATAGAATACTACAGATATTTCTCAAAAATCGTGGCCACCTCTATTGTAGACCTTGGTATATATAGGCAATGTAGAGTACAAATCATAACTTCGCCCTCTTTGGTAATTTCATTATCGACTGAGCCAAACCCTTCAATATCATGTATAATATGTGATATACACGTGCTTATAGGTGTTTAGGTCAAACTCAAGGGCATCTGGGTCAACACGGATTAATTTGAGTCAAAATAAAATTTCAGCCCGATTATGAAATTTCCAGTTTTTCCCTGCAGGACACCTCTCATTCTTTTGATCATATCAAAAGCTATAAACATTGTATGAAGACTTATAATATATAGTTGGAAATATGACTTCAAGATCTTGATGTTAGGCTCAAAAATCACCTCATTTGGACCTTTTTTGACCGATATATGAGCTCCCGAAGTTGACTAAAAATCTTACTGAAATCACTATTTCCTTTCTGAACTAGGAGTCTTCCCTTATTTAATCCTATTATAACTGGGAATGAATCTAGTCAAATTTTGTGTATATATCCTTTATACACGTCCTAGGATATACATGAGTATATCACAAGTCATAATAGGATACATAACAACCAGCCACGTAGTCATAATATCGCACCTACACTTTACAAAACTCTGCCGCATCTACACTTGAAGTGTTGGTCCCAACGTACCTTCAAGCGTAAAACTCAACTTTCTAGCCACTTTTTGATTCTGAAAGCGTAGGTATTTTTGTTAAAACCATTTTTCTCCGTAACTGCGCCAAAATGACCCTCTTGACTCCCCGAGACTTTTTGCTTGAATTGACGGCTTTAGGAAATGCCATTTTTGTCCTCTGAGAGTCATTTTTATCAATACACTCATTTTTACACTTCACTTGTATTCTTCACTACTTCAATGTTTGATTCCGCCTTTGTTGAAGCTTGTAAATGTCATTGAAACCAGCACAACCTATCTAACACTAAACCTGGTTATTGTCTGGAACATGCCATACATAAACAATTACAATAAATGTTCTTACAATATTAAACTGAAGATTTAAAAAAAGAATAACTTCAGAATTGGGAATCACCTCAACCCATATATCATTTTCCATACAATTAAATCGCTAGATTCTCTTCCTACAAAAGTCCTGCCCTGCTACGAATCCATTATGGAGTTGTTTTCCTTGTTATAAATGCCCTAAATTTTCCTAATCAACAACTAAATTTTCATAGCCCTAATTTTACGATTAAATAAATAACTCGTATATGGGATCTTAAAATTCTTAAACCAACTCAATTTTTCCAGAAACTTATGAAATCTTGATTTGGATATAAGAAATCTATTGCTCTATCTTTAAATACTAGAGCTTTTGTTGAAGAATACATAAAAACCCCTAAATTGCGGTGATGATTACCTCTCTTCCGTCGATCCTCTATTCTATTGCAACTTCGCGTACAAGATATTGCTTTGGGTTAATAACAGTTTGGGTTAAGAACGCCGTTGATTCCCACGGCCAAGTCGAAGGGGTTGGTGCGCATACAATATGATGCGCTTCGATAATGATAATAGGAAATATGATGAGATGTTCAAAGAAATAAACTTCACCCACGATCAAGATTAGTGTGAAAAATTTAAATTCGCGCTAAGTGTGAAAATTTTAAATTTTGATGACTTTTTAGACGACTTACAAAATAAGTCATTATATTGAGGAACGCACGTCTAAAAAACAAAATTTAAATATGTAGTTAATTGCGAGTCGTGAATACTATTATTTAACGATGTACATTTAAAACAGGTCATAAAAATTTACTTAACATGACATGCCTAAAAAGCATGTTGTTAATACACATCATAAAAACTAACTTTTCTTGTAGTGGACCGACACCAAAATAAATTAAATATGCTCAATGGTGTTCAACAAATTCAACATGCCTCAAATAATCCATAATTATCATAATGATCACTATAAGTAAATCAATATAAATCATTCTCCCACCCCTCATATAGTCATAAGCCACAAGATATATATCAATTTGAACATCAATTCATCAACAAGCAAATATAAGGGAAGCTTAAAGCACGTTTCTAAGTCATACTCAAATCAAGTTCGCATCGTCTGTCACGTCCCTAAATTCCTAAGACTCCCGAACCGGGACATCCGAAGAATTTGGGGTCGTGATCCATAAAATGAGCGACCAACTAAGTATATTAATAACAATAAAATGAATGGAATAGATTTAATAACAATAATTCCATACACAACTGAGCGGAAGCTAATACCAATTAATACACAAGGCACATCAAAGTGTTGAAAGAATATATCTCTACACTGATGCAACGATACCAAATACAAGGAAAGGATATGCCAACAGCCTGGCTCCCAAGAGAAATACAATAACAATCCCCATTAAATGGGGCTAGCATAAGGAAAAGCTAGAAGGAACAATATTACGTTAAAACATCCTAGTCCCGCCATGACATCCGAGCCACGACCCATCCTGCGAAAAGAACCTCATACCTGCAACTGGGGGTCGGGGAAAAGGGAAAGGGGTGAGCTCACAGCCTCAATAGGAAAAATCCTAAACTGCCACATCCCCCGGCCGTCCAAGTCTAGTGCTAACCAACCCGTGTACATGCATCTATTCTAAGTTGGTCAAAATCCCACATGGCCCTCACGTCAATATGAGACCCCAGAAACACATCCCTTTAGTCCCCTACCATGCATCAACAAATAGGGCAACTAGGACATATTGAAACCATAGCACAACAATATATAATAACGCACACCTATATATATATGCACGTATATATATATACATATAGAGATATACAATCAATACAAGACTAACAACCAACACAACACTATCATCAAAACACAGGAGTAACACTCATATTCATAACAATCCAGGAAGATAAGAATCACACTTTCTAGATCACGAGTATACCGAGCTCCAAAACCTAAATCAGTATCAACTCATACTATCAATCACCTCACATGTCACTACCCGACATCCGTAAACTCAACACAAGGTTAAAACAGTCACTTCAACCTAAGGGAATTCACAAAGGTTGCCAAAAACCAAAAGAAAATGAAAAGGATTGAATAATCCATCACACCGACCACTCCAAGGTCACATGTTCGCCCAAGGGTAAAATAGTCATTTCAAGGGTAAAATAGTCATTTAAGTGCAAATAAGTGATTTTAAGGTTTGTATCAAATATTTGGACATAAGACAAGCCCTAGAAACAAACGAGACCTAAATCAAAGGCACGAGGCGAGAGATATGCATTTTTGAAAAAGGTATCGGACAACGCCGATAAAAATGGAAAGCTGAAGTACCCCTCTTTCACCAAGGGTAAAATAGTCATTTCAAATATAAAATAATTATTTCAAGTTTCAAAAACAAAATTTGTACTTAGCACAAGCCATAGGAACAAACAGGACCTCAATCTGAGTTACGAGTAAGAGAAATGAATTTTCGAAAATGGTCGAAACATGACTGAAATTCCGAGAGTCGGCTGCCCGGGGCCAAGAGTTGGTTGCTGGCTCTCCGGCAGTCGGCTGCCCAAGGATGAATATTAACAAAAATTTGCAGCGAAGCCAAGTTTCCACAAGTCGGTTGCTAGCTCTCCGGCAGTCGACTGCTTCAATACGAAACATAAAAAATCACTCTCAAACAGTCTTAAACCCTTAGGAATCATGAGGCAAAGTCCTCAACTCATTTGGGAAATTGTAGAAATGAGAAAATATCATTTAATCTCGATTTAGTTTTATCAAAAATGCTTTCGTGAAAATCCGTAAAACTAACCATCTTTCCCCCGATCTCCATTTCGTATACCGCCGACTTTCAAAAGTCAAAATCGTTTATTTCATGACTTTAAAACACAAATTACATGTAATATCTTATCACTTATATTACTATCAATCATAGCCTCATAAACCAACTTAAAACCTCAAGCCACGACTCATAAACCATAAATAAACTCAATACACTTCGAGCCACGATTCGCATATATATGAATCACTTATACATACCTCGAAACAATGATTCATATAACCATGAGTTGACACCACTCATCTTAAATCCACAATTCAAATATCCATGAATTGACATAACATACCTAAAATTCATAATTCACCTTACCGTGAATTGACATGATGTACCTCAAATTCATAATTCATGTTACAATGAATTTACACAATGCACTTCAAATTCATAATTCATATTACAATGAATTGGTACACATACCTCGAGTCTATAACATATTTCATGATGGAATAACTCATTACCTCGAGACCCAAAATCCATATCTCAATGGATTCACACACCTCAATAGATTCTTGCAACGCAAGCCCACCATCCATACTTCAAAGGATTTCTACTCACACACCTTAATCCGTAATCCACGTCAAAATGAATTTACCTCAGCCACACCTCAATTTTCTTTATCCACCTCTAAGTGAATTATTATAATCATACCTCAAGATCACAACCCCAAAACCCGGGTTCATACGTACAAACCTGAATTATACAACACTCCCACATTAACGTTAATGCCAAGTCTGAGCATTCAAAGCTACAATCATATCTCAATGATTAAATAAGAAAACATATATATATATATATATTTATATGTACACAATTCATATCATAATGAATAATTATACATCAACTCAAGTTCATAAGCAAGTATAACATGGCATAAACAATATCCGAATACTAGGTTCAAAATTCAATATATCAATTAAACATAATAACATTATGACAATTTATAATCATGCATCCAATGCCATGAATAAATGTACATGACCCATGAACGCACCCGAATGCAATGAACTCAACACCAGCACGTGACTCAACACACGCACCCAAAAACTACGGGCTTTCTAACATACGGCCAAAGCCCAAACATGTTATACTGCATTCGATCAATTGGAAAACTAATCCAAAGGTCCACACGTAACCTCAAGGCCATGTTTTGGGGCCTTGCACCCTAGGGATCTGGGCCCTTCTTGCTATTGCCGTAAAAGTTTTATAAAAAGCCTTTTCTTTTAGGATAACTCCACACCAAATTTTTATAAGCACAAACCCATGTGTAACCGGTATGCAACCCATGAAACACATGAATGCAATGATCATGCAATAATACAAAAACAATATTTATGCTTATAAACCGGAAATTACCACTTAGGAAATTTACCAAAAGCCAACACATAATTCAATTCACGCACTCAGTATGAATTTAACAACCATGAAATCGCAATGATGTTTTTAAACTAGTAAATTAAAACTAAGGCAATTTACCAAAAATTATCATACCTTTCAATTCACATACTCGATATAGAATTTAAAATCATAATATCAAAATTATGCATGTTAACCGAAAATTATACATTTAAGCAAATTTATTGAAAATCCTTATATAATACAATTCACATATTTAATGTGAAACTAACAACCATAATATCAAAATTATACATTTAAACCGGAAATTAACATTTAAGCAAATAAACCTAAATTTCAATAATTTTCATAATACTAACATATATGTATATATGTTCACAAAATGAGTTTAATAATTCTAATTGTTCAATTTCATGATCAATTAAACAATTAATTCGCAAACTCACGCATTGAAACCAAAAACGGATAAAACCCCCTATTAATATTTTTCAAGTATACACTTAGCAAAAATATATCTAAGGTTAGAAAGCCCTAAAACGAAATCGCACACTCACGAAACCAAAGAATGAGAAAGGATAGAAGTTTTCCCCTACCACAACGATTTGGGAGAAAAATCACCAAATCGGCCAACACAAAAATGAAGCAATGAAAAACCCGAACATGAAGGAATCAAGACAGTATCCTCGAGAGTACACTATTTTAAACGGCTCGCCCAAAATCTAAAATTCAAAAATCCGATCGCCGAAAAAGTTATTCCGATCGTCAAACCGAAGGTAGATCCCGGAAGCTCTCAACCACCTTTACAACATACTAGAATCCTACGATTCAATTCAAAGAAGAACTAGATCAAAATCTAGAAATAAGTCAAGAAAATAAAATTTATGAATTTTCATAAAAGAGAGAAACACATACAAATATTGGTATCAAATTGAAGACCTACCCATGAGTAACACAAGTCTAGTTCATCTCAAGGCACAAATCCAAACCGAGAAGCAAGAAAAATCAAAACAAAAGCTTGAGGAAGCTTTAATGGTAAGAGAGAGAATCGGATGAAGAGAAGAGAGAAATGAGGAAGAAAGACCAACTTTGGCAATATAAGTCAAAATGTAAAAATAATTACACTTCGACCCCTCATTCATCCCGAAATTGCAAGATGATCCCCAAACAATTACCATGAATCCGAAATATCACGAAAAACAAATAAGATAAAATAAATCATCATCTGATAAAATTTCATACCCAAAGGCCCAACTAGTCTAAATCACACACACATAGTTGCCAACAAACAACAAACCACGAAGCCGGAAACGAAAGTCCACGAAGTCACCCCGCTAAGTCCATAACATAAATGCAAAAATTTACACGTACCAAGATTACACAATACGTCATGAATAAGTGATGTCACAAAACCGTTAACACTTGGAAAAGAATTCTAGAAAGGATAAAGGAAACGCGGGGCGTTACAACCTTCCTACCTTAGGAAATTTCATCCTTGAAATCAGGGAGTACCTTAGTCCGCGAGCTACATCATGTTGGCCAGACCGAATGATCTACTCACATTCCTCGGTAACTAACCCATGATATGAGTATAAAAAGAAAAGGTGACTAAGGAGTGGTTCTACCCCATTGGGATTAAATCACAATGGGATATATCTAGTAAGACCCGTCCTCGACACAACACAAGTGAAAACACGGGAACACTGAAGCACACAGAGAAAACGCATACCGAAATCGCAGATAACACGAAACGTCGAACGTATTGTCGACACTCACCTGTCGTCCCTAAGACAGTGAAACCTAGTGCTCTGATACCAAGCTGTCACGTCCCTAAATTCCTAAGACTCCTGAACCGGGGACATTCTAGGAATCCGGGGTCGTGATCCATAAAATGAGCTACCAACTAATAATATTAATAACAATAAAATTAATGGAATAGTGTTAATAACAATAATTCCATACACAACTGAGCGGAAGCTAATACCAATTGATACACAAGGCACATCAAACCTGCCGAAAGAATACATATCTACAACGATGTAACGATACCAAATATAAGGAAAGGATACGCCAACTTATTATTCAATTCACACATTCAGTGTGACAATCAGTAAATCGCAATCATGTTTTTAAACCGATAAATTAACACTTAGGGAATTTACCAAAAATTATCATACATTTCAATTCACATACTCGATATGGAATTTAAAATCATAGTATCAAAATTATGCATGTTAGCCAAAAATTATACATTTAAGTAAATTTACTGAAAATCCTTATATAATACAATTCACATATTTAATGTGAAACTAACAACCATAATATCACAATTATGCATTTAAACCGGAAATTAACATTTAAGTAAATAAACCTAAATTTCAATAATTTGCATAATACTAACATATATGTATATATGTTCACAAAATGAGTTTAATAATTCTAATTGTTCAATTTCATGCTCAATTAAACAATTAATTCGCAAACTCACGCATTGAAACCAAAAACGGATAAAATTCCCTATTAATATTTTTCAAGTATACACTTAGCAAAAGTATATCTAAGGTTAGAAAGCCCTAAAACGAAATCGCACACTCACGAAACTGAAAAATGAGAAAGGATAGATGTTTTCCGTTGCCTCAACGATTTGGGAGAAAAATCACCAAATCGGCCAACACAAAAATGAAGCAATGAAAAACCCGAACATGAAGGAATCAAGTCCATATCCTTGGGAGTACACTTTTGTAAACGGCTCCCCCAAAAGCTAAAATTTGAAAATCCGATCGCCGAAAAAGTTATTCCGATCATCAAACGGAATATAGATCCCGGATTCTCTCAACCAGCTCTACAACATACTAGAATCCTCCAATTCAATTCAAACAAGAACTAGATCAAAATCTAGAAAGAAGTCAGGAAAATAAAATTTATGAATTTTCATAAAAGAGAGAAACACATACCAATATTGGTATCAAATCGAAGACCTCCCCATGAGTAACACAAGTCTAGTTCGTCTCAAGGCACGAATCCAAATTGAGAAGCAAGAAAAATTAAAACAAAAGCTTGAGGAAGCTTTAATGGTGAGAGAGAGAAAAGACAGATAATCAGATGAAAAGAAGTGAAAAATGAGGAAGAAAGACCAACTTTGGCAATATAAGTCAAAATGTAAAACTAATTATACTTCAACCCCTCATTCATCCCAAAATCGCAAGATGATCCCCAAACAATTACTGTGAATCCGAAATATCACGAAACGCAAATAAGATAAAATAAATCATCATCCGATACAATTCCATACCCAAAGGCCCAACTAGTCTAAATCACACACACATAGTTGCCAACGAATAACAAACCACGAAGCCGAAAATGGAAGTCCACGAAATCGTCCCGCTAAGTCCGAAACAAAAATGCAAAAAATATACACATACCAAGATTACACAATACGTCATGAATAAGTGACGTCACAAAATCGTTAATATATGGAAAATAATTCCATAAAGGAGAAAGGAAACGCGGGGCGTTATATTGTCAAACGCTCACTTTGACGCACACACCCACGTAACCGAAAAAGAAAGTGGATCGTCATTCCCCTACCTCAATTGAAGGCCGAAGGGTCCAAAAGAAACAAAAATCTCCAAGCTCAAAGGAAGATGATTTTCCAATAATTACTTCAAAAGTGCGTTTGAACTCCAACACCAGCAATAAGGAGATCAAATAATAATTATAAGTGTGTTCTAAGTAAGAGTTTAGCCCACTTTAGAAACCAAATTACAAGTTTTCGAAACAAGCTCTCAAGAATAGAATCTTTTAGTGATAAATGATCAAGCCATCCAAAAGAGTCAAAGCAAAGAAATGAGCTCAATGTCCATCCTTCTCAAGATTGGCTAGAAGAGATGAATAAAAAATCCAAGATCAAGCTTAATTCCACAAGTAAACCAAGTTATCAAAGTTTGAATAAAGAAACCAAAATAGGAGAACCCACTTACGAAGACTTGGATCAAAACAAATATGAGAGCATCAGAAACAATCTTGTAGTTGGAGAGGTCATCAAAATTACAAGGGAAATGGAAGAATTTTGGAGATGAAAAGTGGAACAAAAGATAGCACCAAAAAGGCCCTAGTATTGGTCGGCCAAAGAGGGAGAGAGTGTGGGTAAATGGTGTGTTTGTTTGAGGGGAAGGAAAGGACTTAAGTGTTCTTAAGATTTCATATATATATTGTAATACCCCATTATTTTTAAGTATTTAAATTGAATATATTTAATTTAATTAATTAAATAATTATAAATTATTTAGTTGGGCTTATTAGCCAATGGGCTATTATATATTTTGGGCCCATTGGAAAGATTAATTATATATTTATATATATATATTTTTATAATAAAAGAAATCCTAGGAGACTTGTATTACGTTCTGTATCAGAATATAGGGAGAGAAGATAGACGCTTAGAAAAGAGGAGAATAAGCAACGATCAATCCATCGTTCTAACATTCTAGATTCTAAAATCAGGCAAGTAGAATGTTCTTCTCTTTCCCTTTGAACCCGTAATCGTATTCTCTCTATATATTGCATATTTTTCATAAATTCATGTGCATGTATATATTTATATTCAAATTTGATCCGTGTAATTATATATATAAATAAAATTGTGTTAGTATGTATGCTACATATAAATAGTTGTGACACTATCGTTTATATATATACATATATATAAACCAAATCCGATCAGTGTAATTATATTTGATCAGTTGGTTTTGGGGTTTTTAGAACACATGTTATGTAACATAGAATTGGACACGTAGTTTAGGTGATGGATTGTTGGGAATCAGATTTTTCTTTTACTTCTATTGGACTGGATTGCTGTACATATGTATATATATATATATAGCTATATATGGGTAAACTGAGGATGTGGATTTTGAGGTTGTTACCTAAAGTATTTATAATGAAACAATACTATAATCTGATTAAGAGAGCAGGTGTGACGCTATAGTGTGTGTGTATATATATATATAAACCATGTTTGTTTTGTGGTTGCAGTACATATAGGTCATGTTTGCTTTGTGAATTCACACGGACATGATTTGGACACATATTACTAGTTTAGATAATGGCTTGTTGTGAATAAGTTTTTCCTGTTCCATATTGTTTTGTATATAAATATATGTATATTTAAATATATTAATATAGGTATGCTTATGTACCATATGTGTTAATGGAGGTAAAGGAAAAAAGAAAAAGAAAAAAAGAAGTTAAGTATATATATCTCTATATAGGGATAATAATAAAATAACAATAACAATAATTATTATAATTATAAAATAAAATAGAATGGAATAAAAGAATGTGATCTAGTCTATTATGTGAAAAAAATTATTCAATACCCTTTCACGCATCATAAATAGTGTTATTTATTTTATTGATATTGATATTGTTATTTTATTATGGAATGAAGGGAACCACAATGGACTGACTATTAAGGCAGTTCCATATGTACCCTGACATGGAGATCGGGTACGTGGTTATGGCTTGACATGGTTTAGATGCCTATAGACTTGTGATTTAGTTATTGTATTATTTTATTTGCTTTGCCTATTGATGGGCGTCAGGTGTGTGCAAAATATCTGGTTAAAAACGACACATTAACGACACTTTAGGTTTTACCCTTCTGCAAAGCGCACAGATCAATTATAGACAATTTTGCTTGAGTAAGGGAATATCGATCCCACAGAGACAAGGATGGTTCACTTCAATAGTCTAAAAACATTGAATTATATTTTTCCGAAAAGAGTTTGTTTTTGTGAATTATCTAATACTAATGAAAATAAAAACAGAAAACAATAATAAATAATGGTTGTGATTCAGAGAGAGAGAAAACTAGGGTTTCCTCACTCCACCACTAACCGTATAATATAGTCCAAATTCTATTTCAATTGTATGAGGGCGATCCATTGACTGTGAATCAGATCGCACCGCGCCAGCAGTTTGACCCCAAAAAGGATTACTCTCAACCGGATCGTGACAACCCATCTCAGGACTAAACTGATTAGTGCATGTCAACTACTAACATAAAGTAAATGCAGAAAAGTAAATTAAAGCATGAAAATAAACTAAAGTATGTCTATATCAGTTTGTCAGGGCATGGCATGTGTCAACCTAGGGTTTCGAGTTTTATGACCACCATTGTGTAGAAAATTACAGATTAAACATCCGAGTTCCAGCCCATAGTGAATAATTGTGATTGTGTAAGATAAATATATTTGAAAAGTATAAGATAAGAATCAATTCAAATATATAAACTTGTATCACGAATAAAAACAGTCTCTCATCTAACACAATCATCACAGTATAGTTACAGTTTCCCCTCTCTACAATTGAATAAAAAATCAGAACTACATTACTTGGCTAGGGTTTTACGAGAAAACTCTAGATACTGAGTTAGTTGATCATGGCTAAGAGAATTTGCATCGTCGGTGTAAAAACGCTTTCCATGGCCTTCTTCTCTGGATCTCTAGGTCTTTAATGGTGGTTTTCTTCAATGGAAGAGAACTCTATGAATGAACGTGAGAACTCAGAACTAGGACGAGCCTCCCACAAACCAACACACTCTCTAAACCTAACCCTCTCATATTTATAGACAAGTGAGGGAAACCCTAATGGTTGCCCTTTTCTGTCATTTCATAATACATGAATAATCTCTATAAAATCTCATGTAAATATGTGTATAAGCTTGTATGTAGAGGTCTAGATTAATCGAACACTTAAAATATCGAAGTAGGGACAAAACTAGAAAATTTGGAAACAACTTTAGCACATAAAGGGATCACGTGGCTACAAGGTGGGACTTACGCTCCTGACCTACGCTTGGGCATAGGTCTAGGGCGTAGGGTCCAAACCAAAGCGTAGCTCAGGTCCAATATGTCTCTTTTTCTCTCCGACAACGTAGGGTATGATGCATCTTTTGCTGTAAAAACTTGTCTTTTCATATTTGAGCTAGACTGGTCGCCTTTGACTCCCGATGCTTTTCGGTGAAGTAATAATGTCTGAAAATAATATTTTTGCCCTTTGGTGCAATAACGATGCCGGGAAATGACCATTTTGCCCTATGGTAGCACTTCTTTGCTTTAACACACCTCTTGATTCCTTTCTCGAGATAGAAACGAACACGAACTCAGTTAATTCACCAAGATTAGCTTTGTTTCTTCATTAAACTCCTAAAACATGCTTACACACACAAATGAGATAAAAATACCAAGTAACGGAATGTATAGACATAACAAATGTAAGATAGGGGCAAAAAATGACCAATATTGAGCATCTATCACCTATTGATTTGTGATTTGATTTTGGTTGCACTTTATTTGTTTTATTTATTGACTTGTTATTTAATTATGATTGCGCCCTATTTGTTTTTCCTATTTTCTAGAGGATATATATATTTAAGTGTGGTATTTAAAGTTATACGAATTATAATATTACTCTTATTTTTATACTGGGTAGATGATGGGATTATTAGTACTCTATTTGGGATCATGTAGAGTCTACTTTGCTCATGGGTCTGACCCACCGTTGTTGTTTCAGGTCCTCGACAGTATCTGCCACAGGGTTGAGGACTCATCTCATTTGGTCACTCCTTTTCAAGTTGTTCAGTTTTTCACTTTATTTCAGTGTAGGGACTCAATTCATAAATATTCTTTAGACTATTTTTTTCATTTATGTCTATGGGTCCGTAGATATAGATTCCCGAGTTGTACCTTTGGGGAAATTGGATTTCTTGATTTATTTATTCAAGAGAATTAAACTTTTAAGACTCATTTATTTATTCATTATGTCTTTTGATTCCATGTTTGTTTATTATCTGGTGTTGATGCGCCCTAATTTCGGTATAGGCCTGACCAACTGATGCATGAAAATTCTTAATTATCCAATTGTAAATATCAATTGTCTACCTTGTGTGTTATTTCCTCACACTCACTAGTGGTTGCTTCAATATTCCTTAGGGTCGTTAAAACATTATCTTCAAAACTCAATGGCTCTTGATAAAAATATTGATTTAACTCCTCAAATTGGAATTTACTAGATGGTTGAGGGTAGTAATCTTGATTATATGATGATAAACCTAATCCTTGATCATATAATTGAGAGCTCAATGGTTGATCGAAATATCATGGATCTTGATTTAAGCTCTGATATTGACTTCTCGTGTATGGTTGGTGATACGAAAAACTGGGCTCATCTAACCAACTAGGATTATATATATTATAATATGGAATATCGGTCGAATTGGTATAGGCGTTATACAATTTTTTATATAAATATGAATCTTTGAGGTCTAAAATCGTGATTTTGAGGCCTTAAATGAATCGTTTCTGCCTAAACTCACCTGGACTCACTATTAGACAGAGAGTTTTGTTCAGTGGCCCTTTTCACTCAAAAACCTCTCATCTTTTGCTAAAATTTGACTTTCTGACAGTTAATACGAAAACTACAGAGATTTGTTTTTCGATACTAATAAATATAAATAGTGAAATTACCTATACGATCAATGAAAATAGCCTAGAGGGGATGTGAATAGGATTTTTTTGGATTTATTAAAAAATTAATAATAATTGTGGAAAAGTTAATTTTAATCCAATTCTCTATCAAGATAAATCATGCAAAAATAAATCTAAGTGCAGAAAATAAAGCAATACAGACACAAAATATTTTTACGTGGAAAACCTTGGAAAGACTCCAAGTAAAAATCACGGATACGCTCGGGTATCGATGCACTATGAATCAAAGAATTTGTACAGACTCTATGAAAACAGTACTTACAACCGATGTAATCTGTTGTTCTTCACTAGACGTCTGAAAGTCTAGGTTCACTCACGCTCCACGAAGCTCTCGTTTTGCTCCGTACTCTGTTTCTCAACAGATCAAATAACAACGAAGCCTCCTGCTCCGATCTCCGCACTCAGACGGCTCCGTTTCCTAAACGGATCTAAGCAACCACGTTGCAATCAGCAGTGTGTAGCTTTTTTAGGATCTAGGTCATTCAATAATGCATAAGATCGTCGATGTAGAAGCACAATTGAATAAACCCTAACACAAAAGAGAACTAGAAGTTATAGAATCACTCAATGATTTTATCTCTCTATCCCTATCTCTGTAGAAAAATATAAATCTGTAGAAAACTTGCAGAGATCTTTCAATGGCTCAAAGACTCTAGGGCTCAAAAGCTACCTCTCATGTGAAGAAGAACTTGGTATTTATAGACCATAACTGAGAGAAATCATAAGTTTGCCCTTTCTCATAATTTCACATCCATCTCAGCAAAACCATAATCTTTAATGTATATTATATGTATTGCACGTATACCAAGGCGTAGGAGTCGTCAACGCATAATAGAAGGACATAATGACATTGCAACAGAATATAAAATTTCCTGTCGCAGCTATGCTTTAAGCTTAACCTAGCTATGCTTTAAGCGTAGCTTCAAGTGTAGAACTTCACTTTCTGGCCACTTTTTTATTTTGAAAGCGTAGGCTTAGGCGTATGCATTTTTGTTAAAACCACTTTTCTCCACAACGGCACCAAAATGACTGTCTTGAATCCACGATACTTTTTCCTTGAAGTGAATGCTTTGAAAAATATCATTTTCACCCTTCGGGATACATTGTTCCTCAATACGCTCACTTTTATGCTTCACTTGTATTCTTCACTATTTCAATGCTTGATTTCACCTTTGTCAAAGCTTATAGATGTCGTTGAAACCAAAATGACCTATCTAACACTTCACATGGTTATTGTCTAGAACATTCCATAAATAAACAATACTCAAAAGTGTTCTTACAAATAAAAAAAAAAAGAAATAGAAATTAAGCAAGAAAAGTAAAGTAGAATTGTGCAATAATGCTAAATACACTTAGAAATCACAAATGGTCCAGCAAAACAGTGGCCACCTGCTCCTCTAGTTCCCTCTTTTGCTTATTTCGATGTTCCTCGTCAAAACATACAATTCAACTATAAAAATAAGAAAATAAAAATAAAGCAAGTAAATAATCTAGCTATAATAATTATTCTAGAGTATAGAAAATTCATTTAGTTCCCTGGCAACGGCGCCCAAAACTTGATCGGCCAAAAACCTTGATTGGTTTCTGTAGGCTAGGATAATGATTAATGATAATAATAGTGCAAATAAGCCTTTAAATGTGACATAGTTTTACCTATCGCTAGTGCACAAATCGTATTGTAGTAAAGTATGATTTTGATAGGGATTATCATATCCATAGGGACTAATGATTTCCAAAACTCTATATATAATTATCGTAACTAAATTATTAAAAGTATTTGTTGGATTGTTTTCTATAACTACTTTGACAAATAAATAAAATAACATAAAATAAAAATATATTTTGGTTTTTAAGAAAAACAGTAGAGATAGATTCTAAGGTATTTCTAACGCCACCACTAACCTCATAATATAGCCTTATACTCATTCAGTTGTAAAGGGTGGTCCATCATGTGTGAATCAGATATAAGGTTGCAACATTGGCAAATCCTAATCCCAAAAAAAGAACAATTCATCCGACTCGCCTACAACCCATCTTCAAACAAGTATGACTAGTGCAAGCATCTACACTACAACTACTCCTAAAACATTAAATAAAAAGCATTCCTATATCATCTTCTCTTAGCATGGCCTGTCTAAATCTAGATTGCATGTTTATGACCATCATTGTGTAGAAAATCATGAATTAAGCATCTGAGTTCTAACCCATATTGAATAATCATGATTGAGTAAGATAAGATATTTGTTCAAGCTAAGACAAGATATAAAATAAACATAGAATCTTCTATTAAATCAAACTTGTTCACTCATCTATACAATCATCACATACGTGTCCTTCAGTTTCCCCTAATACAATTGAAATAAGTAAAAGTCTACATTACTTGGCTAGGATTTTTAACAAAACCCTAGATACCGGTTTAGTTGCTCATGGACGTGGGTGTCTGCATTATTGATGTAGACACACCCGCCATGGTTAATGTTCTTCTATGGACTAATGCTTCAAAGTCTGCAATTCAATTCTCCATCTCCGACCTTACTTGTTGAAGTCTAATAAAAGTCTCCCAACTGTAGGGGAAACCCATCTCTTTTATAGAAAAAGAGACATCTTTATTTGGCATGTTGATTGCTTCAACATCAAGTTAGGATTTTACATACGTGTAATCCTTGAAAAAGAATGTTAAAACTGATCAATTATGGTCAATAATATGTCCCAAAGTAGTTTAGAATGCATTCCATATTGATTATGATCAAAATGGGCCCCTCAGGTTATGTTGAAGGCGGCTGACTTTACTTGGCCGAATTTGGCTCACTGAGTACTCGGTGAAGATTCTACCGAGTACTAAGTGGTTCTCTCATGGTGCGCAATAACGCAGCCATGGCATGGATGGCTACTGGAATCCGCACTATTAGCGCAGATTTTTTGCTTGCCAAGTACTTGGTGAAGATTCTACTGAGTACTCGGTAGTTCTTCACACCAACTTTTCATGTTTTGTCTTCTTTGCTCCGTTTCTCTTCTCGGCTTCATTTTTCATTTCACTTGTCTTACATCCTTAACATGGTTTTAGTCTTTTATAGGTCTTTTTATCCTCGGTTTCGGCTCTCGAATGATCTTGAGTCAGTAATCCAGTTATTTTACCGAATTTAACTCACTTTGCATAATATAGTCCTGAAATATCTTAAAGCACGCAAACAGTATAAAAGCACCAATATAATGATGTATATAGACTTAACAATGCGTAATTAGGAGCCTAAAATGTATGATATTTGGCTCAAATCACTCACCTCACTCTCTGTATATATGACCAAATGTATATATATATAACTCTGATCTATATAGCTAAACGTTATTTTAAAATTATTAAATTGTAGAGGAATGATACTTTTTTGCACCACTTTTTTACTTACAACTCACGTTTTTGACTTCTTCCCCCACCCAGTACCGTCATATCCCCTCTTTCTAAGATAGACTCATGTAAATGGCGAAAAATCGAGTCCAGTCCCTCTCTCACTAGGTAAGTCCCTTTCACAGTTATCGGTTATTGATTGGCCACGCACCTGAAAATGCCATGTCACCAAACTTCCATCTCATCAACTGATATATATACATATATGTATATGTTACTTAGATACGACACTGTTTGTCTATAGTATTGTACTGTACCAAAGTTGACTTCCCTAAATACCAATTTTTGGCTCCAAAGTTTCGCTTTATTCAAAATCCAAACAGGTGCTTAAGATTGGGCCCCACATGTCCCAAGCCTTTAATATAAATATAAATGATCACTGTAGCTGAAATCCCTATAGCAATAATTGGTCGTCTTCCAATTTTCTCTTTACGAAAGCAATTATTTACCAAAGCAAAGAGAAGATCGCCGTACCATTCGAACCCTAAACCTAACTAAACTTCAATGATTCCTTGGTTTTCTCTTGAAACTCATTCGTTTTTTCTTTTAATCTCTTCATTTTCTGTTGAAATCAATTCCCCATCTATTGTTTTTACCCAAAACTCATAACATTAAAGAGCGGGTTTAGTTTTCTCTTGAAATCTCGTTAGGGTTCGTACACTACCCTTCCTAAAAATTCCATTTCCCTTTCCTAATTTTGTGGGTACAACATAGTACAGAAGAAGAATCTAAAGATCGTCTTCCATTTTTTCCTGGAAATCAAGTTAGGGTTTTGAAAATGGTTGTTAAGAAGATGGCTACATGAAAGAGTGTAGGTGGTCTGGGGAAGAAATCAAAGGATGGAAAGTTGGCGAAAGCCAACAGTGTGGGTTGCGCTGGCAAAAAATCAGAGGTTGAAAACTTTTTGCTTAAGAGAAAAGCGAAGAAAGGTACCTCCAAAAAGGGAGTTAAATCTCGGAAAATAGCCGACGTGGTGGACAGAGCAAATCAGGCTTCTTCTTCTGGACAAAACTCCCCTCCTCCAACATCCGTCAGTATTTCGGTGGAGAAATTGCATAAATTTAGGTATTAAAATTTTTTTTCGGTAATAATAAATTTAGGGTTTATATTTAGGTATCATATTGTAACTAAAATTTTAGAATTATTTGGCATTAATTATTTCATTCAATTGTTTAATATTTGTTTGAACTCATCTTAAATGCCATGTAGATTCAAAATTCATGTTTATTGATTTTGGAAATGTTTTGGGTCCATTGTATTCTTCGTAATTTAAAATGGGCAGTTGATATTTAAGGAATTTGAACCATTTCAATATTGTTACATAGTTAACATAGTTATTGTAAAGTTCTATTTTAATTAAAACAATCAAATATCTAAGGAAACGGAATATTTGTTCAGTTTTATCGGAAATAGAAACGTAACTAGGATTATATATGGTGGGATGGCCAAGTTTGTCCACAATCAGTACAACTGTAAACAAACACAAAGTTTTTGACATATCTTGCATAATTAAATTATATATTCTTGCACCTTATGAATTCATTACAAATGGTGCAACTTGCCAACATTACTGTAAATATATATATATACACAAATGTGGGAAGCATTTTGCTTGTAAGGAGATAGTTGGGACAAAGTTGGGATTTAATTCCTTGGAAGCGAAAGAGAGATGAACCTCCCAAACCTCAACTGAGAGATGAACCTATGACAACATTGAAGTTGGTTTCCAAAGGTTACAATGTTAAAAATATGTTGTATATGTGTCCCAATTGTCCCCTTAGTAGCGTGCACTTGAGGAAATTGGCTTTTTGAAAGATGCTTCAATTGGTGTGATATGTGTTATCTTCTCTATGTCTGTTTACAGAATATACATGTCACACTTTAATTGTACCATCTTTCCAAATCCAATCTCCTCAATTTTGCTTTTGCTTCTCGGGAAATAGATTGGACACAGTTTGTGGTGTATTTTGAAAATAAATCCGAAAGACATGAACCTTGTGAATCTCCAATGAACGACGACATAAAAGGTGGTTGGCAAAGTTCACAGTTTTAAAAATATGCCGAACTTGTTTCCCAACTGTCCCCTTAGTAGCGTTCAGATGAGGAAATTAGTGTCAGGAAGTTGCTTGAATTGGTATGATATGTGTTATCCCTTTTTGTTATGTTTGCAAAAGATTCATTTCACACCTCAATCAAAGCATATTTCCGAAGCCAATTTGCTCATCCATCTTTGGTTTTGTTTCCAAAATATACATGTCATTTTTCAATTCTAGTAGCTTTTGGAAGACAATTTCCTTATCTTTGTTTCTTGCTTCTCGGGGGATAGTTTGGACTCAGTTTGTTGTATGTTTTAAACAAAGATCTGAAAGAGTTATGAACCACCTAAATCTTCAATGAATCAATAGCATAAAAGTTGGTTGGAAAATGTTGTACTTGAGATAGTTGTGACACAGTTGAGATATATTCCCTTATAAGCAAAACAGAAATGAACATGCGAGAGTAACACCTTTGACGCCGTCTTTCGTTGGAGGTTCATTACAAGAACCTCCCACGGGAGATGTTTGGGAGATGAATATTTAATGAACAACGACATCATAGGTGGTTGGGAAAGACTATAGTTTTACTAATATGCCAAATCTTTGTCCCAAATCTCCCCTTCGTAGCGTGCCGTTAAGATTAGGTATATTTTGACAACATAAGAGGTAATAGAGAATGAACCTCTTGAAACTACAACAACGATGACATCAAAATTAATTGCTACAGGGATTGAAATTTCTTAATTTGTCAATAAACTAGGTCCCGATTATCCCCCCCACAAGCAAACCCTAATGACTTTATTACCCTCCGAAAACTGCTTCAATTAAAGTGCGATATTATTAGTACACGTTTATCCCCTTAGTTGATTTTGAACTTTGATTGTAGAACCCACTGTTTAGCAATTGTGTTGCACAATGTGGTTGACATGCCTTGCGGAATAATTTGTTTGTTTTTTCACGTTAAGTTGTGTTGACACATGGTGTCGTAGTTTTAATTTCGTGCTTCTGTTTTTTAATATATGTTTTGATAGGAGATGTGTGTAATGAGATTGAAGGCATTTTATAGTTTTAATTTGTTTTGTAAGGAAATTGGTGGAGCGAAAATTGAAGGAACACGACGGAGGGGAAGGTGGTTTTATGCTCGACTTCGATACCATATCAAGAGAGGTTGGTGTTGATTGGCCTAAATTGACCTCGGATGATGATCAATTGTATAATGAGGAGATGAAGTTGAGCAATAAGAACCCATCGGTATGTAAAGTGTTTTCCAAAAAATTTCAATCATTTCACAGTTCAGTAATAGGATTTTATGTATTTATATTTCCTCAGAAGCGAAAGAGAGATGAACCTCCCCAACCTACATGCCCCGACGACATCAAAGCTAGTTGGCAAAGAGCACATTTGAAAACAATTATCGATATTGTGTCCAAACTCTCGCATGAGCAGCAAAAAATAGTGGCGAAAATTGGATTTGGGAAGCTTCTGGAATTAAAGTGTGATATAATCAATAAATATTTATGTCTTTACTTGATTTCCAACTTTGATTGTAGAACCCATCGAGTTAGGATTCATGAAGTCGGAGAGTTGTATGTTAGCGGTACTAAAGTTTGCAATGTATTTGGAATACCATCAGGTTGTGACAAAGTTCCCAAAAAATCCCTTTTGAGAGAGAGAATTGGATGGTGAAAGCGGGTCTATTTTGCAAAGACGGCATAAAGATTGAGGAGTTGGTCGAGAAAATTAAAAAGGAAACAAATGTAGAATAATTAAAGTGACTATTTGTTATACTGGCATGTGGTGTTGTCCTAACCCCTATGTGCTGGAATGATTGTCACTTGGCCTTGTTGCCTGTTGTTGACAATGTGAAAGCCATCGGTACATAAAACTGGGCAAAATTTATTGTTGATTCTCTTGTTAGAGCCATAAGTCCGGGATCAAGTGGTCCATTGAAGACTTCGTACAGTGGTTGGATGTTGTTCCTGTAGGTATTGTGTGGTAGTTTTGATGCCCTTGTGTTGTAACAATTCTTATTTGCTTGTTAATAATTTCTACAGCTTCTGTACTATGTGCGTTTTGAGGCGATCCAATTTCCTTATTCGGAAGGCAACGTTCAAACACTTAGTTATTGGACGGTGAACTTTGTACGCCTCATAATCAAATGGGAGGATGGTATGGGTGCATATACTATTACTATCGTAAGCGATGACCTTATACATGTTATCTCTTATTAAACTATTTCAAAATATTTATAATGTCACATTCAACTATCATTTACGGTGTTATCATGTGTACAGCTTAACCTAAAACTACATTGAGTTAAAAATAATTCTATATGTCCACAGTTGATACCTTATGGTCCCACAAGCACTAATATTAGTCGTCGAACTATGCCTTCCACTGGTTGTACCTCGGCAAGGAATGATAGACCATGCACTTTACATAATGATTATTGCGTGGATTAAGAAACTGATATGGGTTATAAACTAAGTATTTATCTTCCATGCACTGTATAAATAAATTTTATGTCATGATATTTATGGTGTAGGAAAAAAATTGTTAGTATTAAGTTTTTGCATTATATTTTACAGGATTGGATTCATTTTATGAGTTTTGTAGTTGATACAGCTGATCAGTTATCTAAAAAACTGAGAAAAAAAGTTACCACCCTTGATAATCTGAAGAGGATGAAGGTAGATTTAATGAATTCCAATGCCAGAACTAGTACGACGGACATTCATATACAAGAAGTTGTTGAGCATCCGAAGAGGAGGAAGACAGGCGTGAAGAATAACCAAGTGGTCAGAAATAAGCGCAATGTTGTTGTTCTAGAAGAAGTAGTTGAATCAAAAGTAAAGTCAGATGATGAAAAAATAGAAGAGTCCAAGGAGTATAAAGACAGTGATTTAGATTCAGGTTCGGGAGAAGAAGCAGAAGAAAAATAAGCCGAAGGAGAATAAGAAAGAGAAGGGAGGGGGGAGGTGAGGAACTAGAAGTAGAGGAAGAAGTTGTACTAGCAGAGCAAGTTAAAGGAATTGAATAAGAGCAAGGATATTTACATGAAGAAACGGAGAAACCAAATGAGCAGAAGAAAAACAAACAATACAGGTAGAAGGTGATGGAGCAAATACAATTGTATGAAAATCAATGATTATTGGCGAAGGTGATGATGATGTTGATGGTTTGGAGGTTGGGGTTGGAATAGATGTTGGAGAAATATGTGAATCAAATATACAAGAGGAATGAGATGTTGATGAAGAAGGAGAAACGAAACCAGTAGAAGATGAACCAACACTACATCAAGGAAAAGCAACAGGTCTTTGCCAAAATGATGAACCTTGTGTTGGAGTGCATGTTGGGGCTGAAAGAGGGGAGAATCTTAAAGTAACTGTTGATGTCGAGGAAGTTGCTGAAGTAGAGGAACAATTTTACGACATAAATCTATCATCTGATTCGGATTATCCGGTAGATATTATCCAAATAATTGTGCATTTTGGCGATTCTGGTAGTGTCCGTGAAAATGGGCACGATAAATATATTCAATTAAAAAATCAAGATGAACGACAATCTGGTGGTCAATTGAAAAGTGATGTTTTCAATGAGGATGTCCGAAATCCTGATTCCGTTTTAGTTGTATGTGATAACTGAGCAGAGATCAATGTGTCTGTACAATTCGAGAAAGTGGAATCATTAAAGGAGTCCACCGATTCTGACGAATGTCGTACAAGTGTTATTCTTACGAAGATAGTGGACGGTCTCCACAAATAATACAGCGTTAGTATATCAATCCAAGAGGAGTATCAAACTCAATGTGCTCAAGCGACTCCCGCGACTAGGGTTTTGCGGCGGGTGATGTCTGTCGACCGGGGTTTAAAATAATGGTTAAAAAAAGCCCCTTATGACAACTTATGTTTTACCTATCGCAAGTGCATGAATCGAATTGTAGTACAGTTCGGCTTAAGAAAGGTTATCGATCCCTTGGAGACTAAGTCGTATTCTGAATTATTGCAAAGTAATACTCTTAAATTGCTATGAAAGTATGATTTATGATTTGTGATTTATTAACTAATTAACTAGTAAAGCAAATAAAGATAGATTAAGAAAATAAAAGTATAGATAAAATCTACGGTTTCCATGCTCCACCACTAACCGCATAATATAGTTCTCTACTTGCTCAATTGTAAGAGGGCGATCCATCACCATGAATCAGATTGTACTGCAAATAGTCGAATATGTCTCAGAAAGGAAACTATCCACTGGATTCGCTACAACCCATCTTCGGACAGAGTGTGACTAGTACATGCCATCTACTTTACTCTAATCTACTCGTACAACATAAAATTAAACTAAAGTATGTCTCTATCACCTCGCCGAGGCATGGCCTATGTAAACCTAGGGTTTCAAGTGTTAAGCACCATTGTATAGAAAATCACGATATATTTAATATAACATGATTGGTTGAGATAATGAATTCATTCAATCTAAAACAATAATTAGAATAAATATAAAATCCCGTGTCACGAATAACTACGGTCACAGATCTACACAATCATCATAGTGTGGTCACAGTTTCCCCTCGTTACAATTGAAAACAAATATATAACTACATTACTTGGCTAGGGATTTGCTAGAAAATCCTAGATACCGAATTAGTTGCTCATGGTGGAAGGAGACTACATCGTTGATGTAGAAAGGCACTCCATGATCATCTGTTTTGGACCTCTAAGTCTTGAATGGCTCCCTTCTTTGAAAGATGTAAATCATTAGAGATAGTGCTCTGGAAATTATGTATTTTGAAACTCTCCAAAATCTATAGTAGACCTTGGTATTTATAGACAAAGTCGAGGGAAACCATAATTTGCATTAAACTTCTCCAATTGAGAGTAGGATTATCATTTTTCATAATTTCACACCGAACTGAGCAAAACCTTTCAATTTGGTATACAATATGTATATATCACGTGTATCGAGGTGTTGGAGTTGAAGTCGAGCCAAAGGAATTTAAGTCGGGCTAAAATTGTAATTTTCCAACATAATTACGCTTGACCCTCCTACGCTTAAGCATAGGGTAGGGGTGCTACGCTTAAGCGTAGGCCATGGATACACTTAAGCGTGGCTTCAAGCATAGGTTATATTCACCAAGCATAGTTTTAGCCCTTTTTAGCCACTTTTATCTACTGGAAGCGTAGGTTAAGCGTAACAAATTTCTTGAAAACCATTTTTCTTAATAGTTGCTCCATTTGAACCCTCTCAACTCCCTTGTTATGATTCCTGAAGTTGCGGCTCCGAAAATTAACGTTTTCGCCCTCCCGGAGACACTTTTCTCTTGAAATCACCTCTTTAGCTCTCCTTTTGGATAGACACAAGCACTTCTTTAGTTAATTCACCAAAGTTAGCTCGTTTTCTTCATTAAGCTCTTGAAACATGCTTAGACACACAAACCGTATAAAAATACCAAATAATGGAATGTAAACACGTAACAACAGCAAGTTAGGGGCCTAAAATGTACAAAATTCGGCACCTATCAGCGGGTATCTTTTTCATCTAAGAAGATGACCAGTGAAGATACTGGTAGGGGAAAGAGGACGAAAAATCAAGGAAGGAATGCGTACTTTCCTTGGATTCAAATTGGAGAGACAGCAACTGATCTCACTGATTTCTAGATGGATCTTTTTTATTATGCCTCTTTGATCGACGCCGATGAAAGTTGAGTGGCCACTTCTTACCAATTTATGTTAATATCAATACATTATAATTTAGATTCAAACTATAAATTTTATTATCTCTTGACTATAACAATGAGGTTATGGTCCAGAATGTAATGAAATTTTTTGCACCGAAAGACCTTGTCACTCTTTTTTATACAAACTGGGTTCTTGACTCTGTAAGTGAACTTCTCCACAATGTCAACTTCAGATCGTTGTTATTTATTACTTTAATTTAATTTTCTAAAACACCCTTCTCTCGGTTTCTAAAAAGGTAATTATTATTTTTGCTGAGAAACTCAATCATTTTTCAGATAGGGAAAAAGAGAGCCAAGTATTACTTCAAATCCCAAGTTGTCATGAAGATGACTACTGCTGCCATTGGTAGAAAAAAGAAAGCTTACGATACGACCTACAGTGTTGAATTAATGGTAGTCGAATATAAGAGAGTTGCAAGTTGTCCCTATTTGGAAACCGTTAAAGATGCAAAACTTGTATATATTTTACCTTACAACAAACCCTGAATTCGAAATTTATACAATTTATAAGTGCTTTTAAAGTTTGATAATTCATTTATGTTTACTTCTTCTTATATTTATCTTTTCCATTGTATTAGATTTTTTTCCCATCTTGCATTAATGGCCATTGGTTTTTGCTTGTCCTTAACCAACGCAATGAATGTGTGGACTACCTTTGCTTTATGGGGAAGACGTTCAGACATGGAAAATTGGTGAAAACATTGGTACCTCATTATAACACGAAAGCTATTTTGTATTTTAGGTCTATGCGTCACAATTATGTTGCTATTATTTATTCTTTCCCTTTTTCAAATAAACTTGGTACTACGAGTTTGCCGGCTTTGTTTTCGTAAAGGACTTTAGCAAGTATGAATACAGTAAAGCCCGAAACATAACAATTTATCTTGACGGGTATGTCTAAATCCCTACTGATGATTTTCAATAACATATCAGCTGTGAAATCTATTTTCCACATTACCTTACACAGTCATATGAACAGGTGTTCTTCCAGTGTCTTTCTGATGCAAAACATGGAGGCTTGCGACGACAATCGCTTATTCGCATATTTCTTTTTCGTGAGTTATTGAAATAATCAACTTATCTTGTTTTCAGTAAGTCATATCCTTTTATCCTTTTGTTTATAGTAAACGTATGTATTTTAAATGAATATAGGAGGACCCCTCAGCTGTGTGGTCGGAGATGTTGCTGAAACTGATGGATGATCCCACCAATGAAAAACGCAATTATTTGATTTCAAAATTAAAGGAAACCAATTGATATGAATGACTGTATTTATTTTTGTGATGGTATGCCATGTAATTATAGACTTCTCGTATTGACAGTGTGCTTGTTTAGTTCTGTTAGTGTCACGCCCCTAAATTTCAAAGACTCCCAAACCGGGACATCCGAGGAATCCGGGGTATGATCCATACAAAGAGCGACCAATTAAGATCCTAAATAAAGAATAAACGAATGGAATATAATTAATAACAATAATTCCATACATAACCAAGCAGAAGCTAAACCAAATAATACACAAGGCACATTGAGGTGCCAAAAGAATACATCTATACAATGATGCACTAATACCAAATACACCGAAGGGATATGCCAACAAACTAGCTCCCAAGAAATATACAACAACAGTCCCAATACATGGGACAAGTAAAGGGAAAGAAAAGGAATAACTCTACGTACAAATGTCTCAAATCCCGCAACAACATCCGTGCCACAAGTCATCCTGTAACTAGGAAACAAAAGAAAGTGTCATTGCACCCCATGTTGCCCATAGCCGAAACCTTTCCTGCAAACTGGAATTTGGGACGTCAGGCAAAAGAATGTCGGGGTAAGCTCATCGAAGCCCCGTAGGAGAAAGGAATCGTAACTATCACATCCTGCGACCGTTCAAGTCGAGTGCGAACCAACCCGTGTACATGCATCTACCCTAGTCCATTCAAATGTCCCTCATGGCACTCACGCCAATACAAGACCTTGGGAATACATCCCCTAGTCCCTTACCATGCATCAAAAAATAAGGCAACTAGCATGTAGTGAAAGCATAGCATAACAACATATAATAAACGCACACCTATATAAATACATATATATATGTACGTATATATATATAGAAAGAGATATACATCCAATACAAGCTACATAGTATAGACCATCTCTTAGATCCCTACGACTCGTACCCGCTAGTCCCACACTAACAATCAACACAACACTAAACATCAAATCACAGGAGCAACACTCCTATTCATAACACCCCAGGAAGGATAACAATCACACTTCCTAGATCACGAGCATAACAAGCTCCAAAACCTCCAATCATACTACTCATCACCTCACATGTCACTACCAGACATCCGTAAACCCAACTCAGGGGTAAAATAGTCACTTCAACCTAAGGAAAGTCACAAAGGTTGTCTAAAATCAAAAGGAAATTGAAAGGGATTGAATAACCCATCACACCAACCACTAAAAGGTCACATGTTCACCCAAGGGTAAAATGGTCATTTCAAGGGCAAAAATATATTTTCAAACTTTACCCCATCTATTTGGATATAGGTTAAACCATAGAACAAACATAACCGAATTCAAAGCCCTGACGCGAGAGATATGAATTTTTGAAAATGGCATCGGACAACACCAACCCAAACAGAAAGTTAAAGTACCCCTCTTTCACCAATGGTAAAACAATCATTTGAATTTCAAATAAATGATTTCAAAGTTTTTTATCAAATATTTGGACATAGGACAGGCCCTATAAATAAACGAGACCTAAATCAAAGTCACGAGACGAGAGATATGCATTTTTGAAAACGGTATCGGACAATGTCGACAAAAACGGAAAGTTGAAGTACCCTACTTTAATCAAGGGTAAAACAGTCATTTAAAGGGTAAAAATAAAATTTCAAAGTAATAATACAAATTTTTGACCTAGCACATACCATAGGAACAAAAGGGACCTAATTCAAAGCCACGAGGCGAGAGATATGAATTTTTGAAAACAGTATCGGACAACGCCGACAAAAACGGAAAGTTGAAGTACCCAACTTTCAACGAACATATCTCACTCAAAAATATGTTAATTCAAGCGATTCAAAAGCCTAAAAATAAGTTCAATATGTCAACTTTCCAACTCCATAAAAATTGGCTCCATCCAAACTACGAGGAAGGAACTACAGCATTTTGAAAAACGCCGCGTGCGATGGGCTGCACCCGGCAGCATAGGTGCGGGTGTACTGTAGCATCAAAACTATCTGTCCAATTTCAAGTTCTGAAAAACTGCATTCAACCCCTATAAACTGATTCAATATTACACTAATAAGCTTAGAAATGTTTCGTTTTGTGAGGATTTGCAGCAAAATGACCGTTTTGCCTTCGGTCTCCATTTTAGCATCCTACAGACTTTTTAAGTGCTAAAATATTTTCAAATGACTCAAAATCATTTTCTAAAGCTCAAAGTTTTAGTCGGGTCACGGGGTAGGCGAAAATGGGTTTTTCACTTAAAAGCCAAAACACCAACGGAAAAACCAAAGAGAATTTAGAGACACTTAATGGAACAAATTAATGAAGAATCGGAGCTAAAAAGGAACTCGAAGGAAAGGGTAAGTGACTATACGCAAAGGCACTAACTCTAACCCAATCATAACAACATATTCAAGAATGTCCACAACTCCAATGACTGAATATCCTTAAGATCACTAAAAGGGAATCTAATGGTCGTTGCCACGGAACAAACTAGTTTCAAATCAAAACATCTTTTAATTCCTTCAAACCTCAATTTCACATTCGAAACCACATCACTTAGGTTTCTAACAATATCACATGGCTATCATTACACAATCGACTAGGTTTACTCATAAACTCGTCTATAACCAAAACATCAATATCACCATTGATGTCACGTTGCCATACCAACGCTAACTAGACCACAAAACCATCGCCCGCCCTTTTCAAGGCTTCAACTCACATTCAACTCCATAGTCCACTACCGACTTTACTTATCAAAAGAAAGCCATTAAAACCACTCATATCACAACCCTAAGGTATATAAGCACATATCAACAAGTAAAAGCATTTATCTCACATTATACTTTAAACAAGGCATGCAAATCATATTTTCACATCCTTCAATTTCACTTGAGCATTTTAATAACATATGAATTATATATCTCAAAATCCACATTAAACATGTTCCTCAACCACATCGAATAATATCATGATCCATATATAAACATAAATCACATATTAGCAACTCAAATACAATGTGACTCACACTTCTCATGATACACCCTATACGCCCAACACAGGTTAGCAAATACGTACTCTGTCCAGTTACTTTTGAGGATACAAGCTCATCAAGTAATGTAGAGTACCGCACTGATTATTCCCAAGTGATTTTGACACTTCACACTTTCAACAAGGAAAGCGGTTGCACGAGAGCCCAACTTGTGACTCCGTGCCCCATGACCACCAAAGTCAAGAATATAAGCCTCTTTTACGACTTCCAATCCCTTATCATGTTTCCGGACGTACTAGTTCCGTAGGTGTGAAACACCTCCTGGCCAGTTGTTGCGACGATTCGAAAGACTACAACACACACATGATTACAAAACCCGCATATACAAATACTATGATTTGACACTACACGATGTACTCGATATGCATCCAGGTTCTCAATAACAACCATGTCCCATTACAATATCTGTTTTTTATCATTTACAAAATATTGTACTCAATAAAACCATCATGCTTACAATTTCACATTTATAAACAATGGTTCACAACATGCTCAATCACAATACATGTTTTTCTCATTTCCAATATATTGGACTCCATTTATCATAATACTTACAATTTCACATTTATAAGCAATAATCAACAAGAATATTTTCTCATGCACCATTCATGTTCCAAATCACCAAGTTATCCTTTTATTTCACAAGGATAACATTTCATTCATTTAACATGCTCTTAGTTCAATTATGCAAGTTTTCCACAAATCACATCTCAAACATAACATCAAGTCCCAACAAAGTAAATATCATTTACAAAAGGGAAATCACATAGTATATCCTCAAATGTGCTAACCAAAGGAGCTAGCCTAATCTCACTACAAAGGCTACTTCCATATCACCCACATACTCATATATATAATTACACTTACACATATACATAACTATACCCACATACATATACATATATATAGGCATACAAGCACACTTGAATATGGGAAATCTCAAGAACAACCACATAACCAGCATGCTTTATAATTCTATTCAATATCATTACAAGTACTCCATACACAAGGTTTAGTTCACATAAACATGTTCAAACCCTAATTCACAATTCCAAGGATACACTTAGCAATTTCATCTAAGTTTAGGAACCCTAGAATCAAACTCATACCCACACAAACATAAGATGAGCTAGTTAAGAAGTTTTTCCCTACCTTTTGAAGAGCAAAGCAAAACCACTAAGCAAGGCCAAAAAAACCCTAGCTCTTCCCGAACACCGAAATCAAAGAAGGATACCGATGAAAAGCTTCATCATAGCCTCCTAACCATAAATCAAACTCCAATACAAGAGGAGAACAAGAATTATAAAGTGGTTTAACAAAAACCCTAAACTAGGGTTTGAAAGGAAACACACAAGGAAGGAAGAACACTTACCAATCCTTGGCTCAAACTAAAGAGAATAACACCATGAACATCTTTCATGTTAATGGCCACATCAAACTCCCAACTTAGGGTGATAAATTCAACCCATAAGTGGAGAAGAAACAAGAGGGAAAAGATGAGAGAAAATGGAAAGAAATAGATGAAGTCTAGCCAAATGAAAGACAACTACACTCATACATGTGTAGAGATTCTCCACTCACTCCTCTCACAATCCAAGTGTCTAAAACAAATATGGGGAAAATAAATGGATCCAAGGGCTAGAAACAAGTCTTGCAATGGAAGACTTCAACCAAAACACACCACTCTTATACACTTTTCAAACAAGGCCTTAACATCCAAGGGTTGAGAATAAGGCAATGAAAATGAATAAATGATCAAAAGGTTGACATGAAGTCTTGTCAAGTGAAAGGCTAAGAATAATGCATTCTTGCATTTAAGTGTCATCCAAACAAAGCCCTATGATCCAAGGGTTTAGAACAAAGATGGGAGAATTAGATCAATGGTTATAAATGCAACACCACTTGAAAATGGGAAATGACCAATTTATTCTCAACTTATGGTTAATTCCAAGAGTATCATCATGCCTCTTAATTACCCTTCTACCCCTTGTCATCCTCTCTAATTACCACTATGTTATTCATACCCCAACACTTATCAAAATCTCTACACTTTTCACTAAGTGCTCTAAATATGAGAATACTCATTTACCCTTCGGTCATTTCTTTCCCGAAATTGTTTCCAATAATTTTCATTAATTACTAAATGAAAATATAACAAACAATTCACGTAATTACACCTATAGAAACGCATCCATTAAATATGTTACACCAGAACTTTTAAAATAAACTAAAGTAACACGTTCGGGAAAGCAATAAGATTGTCGAAGCTCTAATGAGAAAATATTGCACGAACCCACGTAGTCGCCAACGAACAATAAATCACGAAGCCGGAAATGAAAGTTCACAAAGTCGTCCCAATAAGTCCGAAACTCAAACACGAAAAATTTACACGTATCGAGAATACACAAGACGTCATTAATAAGTGACGTCATAAAACGTTAACACTTGGAAAAGAATTCCAGAAAGGAGAAAAGAAACGCATGGCGTTACAGTTAGGGCCGCTTGTAATTGTTCGTAATTAATATTTTGCAATGATTGTGATTGTTACTATTATTTTGGTTGTTAAAATGTTTGGTTATTCAGCGGCCAAATGGAAATCGTCATTGGGAATGCGGGGTTTAATGCTAGTAGTGTCCACAATTGCAAATATACAAAACGAAGAAACCTCTATATGTCCCTATCACCATTTTCTCAAGCCTTATATTCCTCTAAATCCTATCATTTAACTCCGAAAGGCCAATTTTTCCTTCCCTTTGTTAACAAATCGGACTATCCGATTTGGATCAAAATCGTATTATCAGATTTTTTAGGTAATCCAAACCTGACTAATCAGATTTGCATCAGATTCGGATTATAATCGGATTCCTTGACAGGTTTATACAACCATGAATGGTGAAATCCCCATAAACGATTCCAATCCGATTCAAAACCGTTGATTGGTCACATTTTAACTTAGTTAGTTCATATCTGAATCTCTTCACTATCGGTTATTTGATTGGATAGTTTGATCAGATTATGTAATTACAAATCAATAAATGTTTGTAACTTTTTCCTTCTTTTCCTAGAATAAGAAAATATCAAATTACCAATCAATAGTAATAACACATGTCCGTGACATATATCAAAAATTAAAATTGAATAAAGAAATTGGGACATTATTAATTATACTATTTACTACTCAACATTTATATATTAATGAATATTATATAAAATTAAAGAATAAATAATGCAACACTGAATTAGTGATACAAACAAAATATTTTACAAACATTTATACAAAGGTATAGTACTAAATATATTCGCATAAAAAATGTCAAATAAATACATATATCATATAGTATTGGATCGGATTAGCATAAATCATCTATAAATTTGTTAACAAATCGGATTATCGGATTCTGATCGTAATCGGGTTACTGCAATTTATTTCAAATCCATATCTGGTTAATCGTGTCGGATTCACATCAAAATCCGATCAATTGGCAAGCCTATCAATCATTAGCCCATCGGGTCATTGGCCCAACATGGTACTCACAAGCCTGAAAGAATAAGCCCATTACAATTTATACTTTTCTAGAAATAATGATAATGATGTCATCATGATGTAATTAAAGTGGTATTGCCCTAATAGGCCTAAAGCCCAAAAGGGAAATGTATATATGGAAAGCAAAAATTAAATAAAAGGGGGTTTTTTTGGTGTTGTTCAATTTTAGGCATTTACACTTTGGCGCCGTCTGTGGGAAACACCTAAGGTGGTGTTTGGTAACATGGGTTGGTGCCATTTTTTTGGTTTTGGTGTGAAAAAATGGTATCAACCCATGTTTGGTAAGATTCGTGTTGGTACAACTGTAGCAAACCATTCGGTATTGTAGCAAACCATTTGGCACCATTTTTGGAACCATCAACTTTGATGGTTTTGGGTGGTGCGGGCACTGTAGCACCCCATGTTGCACCATCTCACCCACACCAAACCAAATCCCATTTTTCTAATATTAATATATTAATATTATTTTAATATATTAATATGAATATTATAATATTAATATACTTTAATATTATAAATTTTAATATTAATATATTTTAATATTATAATATTAATATATTAATATATTATAAATTTTAATATTTATAAATAAAATGTGAAACCATCCAAGTTACCAAACATGGTTTGGTTTCATAATTTCAACCCATACCAACTTTACCAAACATGGTTTGGTTTTTCAGCATCACTTTTTCTCACACCAAAACCATATGCACCAAACATGGTTTGGAACCAAAATAAAACCACACCAAACCAATTCAAACCCAACCCAAACCAAAACCAAAAACTAACACCGCACCGCACTATTACCAAACGCACACTAAGGAGTCTTTGATTTTTCGAATCTGTCTTTCGGGATCTGAAAAATCGTCTCCATCTTCCTACCTCGTTAAGCTGAGTTTGTTTGTTAAACCCAAAGATCGAGAGCTTCCTCTTGTCCTTCACCACCTTCTAAAAGCCTCCACTCACGACTTCCTGGGCAAAGATGTCGATAACTCATTCGCAAGCAGATGTCCCAACCACTGCGGACAGTCTTGCATGAGGTCCCCAGTCCATGGAGCAAATCCTTCAACGCCTGATAGCTGCTAAGGAATGCAGCCTAGCTCTAGAGAAACAGAATGCAGAGCTTATGGCAAGGTTGGCTCCACCACCAGTTGCCCCTCCGGTAGCGGCGCTCGATCATTCTCTGAACCAAAGAGATAGCGACATAATGGAAGAGCACGCTGAGTCTTCCTAGCACTCAGGAAAGGCTCCCGCAGCCAACGAGTCCATGACTCCCCAGAAACTTCAGGCGATGATGGACAAATTCCAAAGGAAAGTCCTCGGGGACTTGAGAACCCGAACTACCGATGATCTGGCCCTCCAAGCGTCAACCGAGTTGATACAGTCACCTTTCGTCCCCGAGATAACCCAAGAGCTTTTCCCAAATAAATTTGTTATGCCTCAGTTCACCCTATACGATGGCACCAAGGATCCCGAGGAGCACATTTATCAGATCCACTAAAAGATGACCATGTACGCCAAAAACGAGTCCTTGCTCTGTAAGGTGTTTTCCACAAGTCTTGCTGATGCAGCTCTATTATGGTTCAGGAAGCAGCCACCCCGATCCATCGGCAGCTGGCAACAATTGACCACGCTCTTCATTGCCCAATATTATGGGAACAAGAGATAGAAGAAGACCATATCCTGCCTCTTCACCATGATTTAGGATAAAGAAGAGTCACTGAAGAGTTTTCTATCCCAATTTAACATCGAATCTTTTTATGTCGATAACTATGACCAGCACTCTGCTGTTGTGGCATGCCGGATAGCCCTTATTCTAGGAACTAAGTTCCATCAGTCTCTGGTAAAGTGCCCTCCATCGGGCATTGGGGAGTTAAACTCCAGACCTCAGGGGTACTTGAGAATTGAAGAAGAGGAAACCGTCAGGCAGAGGAGGGTGACCTTAGTCAGCATTGAAGCCCAATCAAAGGATCGAGCGACCGATCAAAAGTGTCCAACTTCATCCGGATCATCAATTCCTTCGGGATCATCAACCCCGAAACCATTCAAGCGCTCCAACATTGAAGAGAAAATGACACCCCTAAAGGTCAGCCTTGCTAAACTCTACCAGGAAAACAAAACCAAGGGGATTTTCCAACAACCCCCAACCATCAGACAGCCACTTGACCAAAGGGACAAGTCAAAGCACTGTGTTTTCCACGGTGATTTCGGGCACATCACAAATGAGTGTCGTAATCTAAGGCAACAAGTGGAGACGTTACTGCTTCGCGGGGAACTCCGAGATTACGTCCAATGGGACAGACCAAGGACCGATCAACGTGCCCCTAGCGCCCCTCGGAACCCCTCAAACGCACAGCCGATCAGGATCATTAACATGATTCATGGTGGCCCCCCATCTAAAGAGACGAAAGGATCACGCCGGAGCCATCTGCGGAGAGCTCGCAAGATGAGAAGAATCAACGGAATCAATGAGGTCCACCACAGGGCAGGAGAAACGCAGATCATTTTCTCGATGTCGGACCTTCGGGGTGTCTAGACCCCACATAACAACCCTCTGGTTGTGAACCTGATGGTGGCCAACTGCCTTGTGAAGAGAGTTATGATCGATCCTGGGAGCAGAGCAAACATCATCCCTAAATGGACTTTTGAAAAGCTCGAGATCAACCCGACCAAAATTACGGTATCCCGGTGCCCCATTGCAGGTTTCGATGGAAGGAAAATTGAGCCGATCGGGGAAGTCCAGTTATCGATATCTATTGCTCAAAGGACCCTGACTGAGACATTTATTGTGGTGGATGCCAAGCCTTCATACAACCTGCTCATGGGAAGGGGATGGATTCACCGAATGCAAGGTGTGCCCTCAACTCTCCACCAGGTCATGAGATGCATGAGCCTCAACGGTCTGGGTACCGTTGACATCAAAGGTGACCAGGTGTCCACCAAGGAATGCTACGCGGTCACCGTGGAGGAGATCCGGAAGGGGAAAGTCCCAATGGCATCCCACTCCAAGGAACAGAGTCCAGGCTCCAAATAGCAATTAAATGAGGGGGATTTGGGTACCCCAATTGTGATCAAACCATTACATACAGTCTATGTTATACCCGATAGCCCGAAAAAAGTTACTTTTGCAGGTACAAATCTTACCGACCCTGAATTGAAAGAACTAACACAATTGCTGCAGGACAACTCCGATGTCTTCGCATGGGAGCATACAGACATGCCGGGGATCGATCCTGATATTGCCCAGCATTCATTGCACGTTGACCTGAACGTAAGACCAATCAGGCAAAAGCAGAGGCGTATGGGGACACATCGGAACCAAATTATAGCAGATGAGGTATCCAGATTACTCTAGGCTGGTTTTATCAGGGAGTTCAGGTATCCCGAATGGCTTTCCAACGTAGTGGTCGTGCAGAAGAAGACTGGTAAATGGAGGGTTTATGTTGATTTTACTGACCTTAATAGGGCATGCCCGAATGACAGCTTTCCACCGCCAAAGATCGACCAGATGGTTGATGCTACCACTGGATACGATCTTCTAACTTTTCTGGATGCTTATTCAGGATACAACCAGATAAAAATGAACCCGATGGACGAAGAAAAGACCTCATTCATTACTGAAATAGGTACTTATTGCTTTAAAGTTATGCCCTTCGGACTGAAAATTGCAGGTGCCACTTTCCAGAGGTTGGTTAATAGGATCTTTAAGGGAATGATGGGTACAATAATTGAGGTTTATATCGATGACACTGTGGTTAAGAGCAGGAAGAAGGGAGACCATCCTACCCACCTGCACCAAGTGTTTAACACCCTCAGGTTGCATGGCATGAAGCTTAATCCAAAGAAATACTCTTTTGGTGTATCACCCGGATAGTTCCTGGGATACATCGTGGACCGAACCGGGATCCAGGCCAGCCCGGCACAAGTCAAGGCCCTGATGGAAATGAAGGAGCCCCAGACACATAAAGACATTCAAGTTTTGACGGGAAGAGTGGTTGCACATAGCAGATTCATTTCACAAATCACAAATCGGTGCAGACCATTCTTTCAGGCAATCAAGGCGAAGAAGGGAGAAGTCTGAGGTCCTGAGCAGTCCGAAGCCCTGGCAAGGTTAAAAGAGTACATGACCATACCCCCGATCCTGTCCACACCGACTCCCGATGAAGTCTTGCATCTGTACTTAGCAGTATCCTCTGTGTCGACTAGCGCAGCCCTCATCAGAGAGGATAGGAACCTTTAGATGCCAGTCTTCTACACCATTAAATCCTTGGCTGAGGCAGAAACCAGATATAGCAGGCAGGAAAAATTGGTTATGTCACTGGTGAATGCCAAGAGACGACTAAGGCATTACTTTGAAGCTCACCCAATCATTATCCCAACATCCGCGCCTCTCCGGGTTATTATGTCAAAGCCTGACCTCTCAGGCAGAATCTCCAGATGGGCCATCGAATTAGGCATATATGACTTGACGTACATACCCCGGGTTTCCATCAAAGGACAAGAAGTGGCAGACTTTTTACTTGAAAGTGAAATTGAAGAGCCAGACCAAAACATTAAACCAAACACCTGGAAGCGTTTTGTGGATGGATCAGCCAGCTGTGCCGGATCAAGAATTGGTTTGGAAATCTTGACACCCGATGGGACACGCCTTCATATGTCAGTGCAACTACAGTTCCCAGCCACGAATAATGAGGTTGAGTATGAGGCCGTCGTATCTGGCTTGAGGTTAGCCCGGAGCCTCCAGATTCAGGCCCTAGAAGTACATAGCGACTCTCAACTGGTCATTCGGCAAATCAAGGGAGAGTACGAAGCAAAGGATCCAAAAATGGAGTCTTATCGGGCACTCATGTTAAAAGAAACAGAAAGTTTTCAAAAAATAACCTTCACACAGGAACGAAAACTCTGTAGCTGACCACCTAGCCGGTCAGGTATCCTCAGCCAGAGAGGACCTGACCTAGGTTGCACTGGTGGATTTTATAATCAAGCCAAGTATTCAGGAGCCCGAACAAGTAATGTTTATCCCATGGGAGCCAGCTAGATGGATCCCCTGATGGATTACCTATGAGGTGGAACACTCCCAGAGAACAATGCTGAAGCTCACAAGATCAGGAGGAACTCAGCCCGATACTCAGTTATAAATGGGCAACTCTATCAAAAATCCTTCTCAGGTCCCTACTTGAAATATATTATGCCATCAGAATCAAGGGCAGTAATGCAGGAGATTCACAGTGGAGCTTGCGGGAACCACTCTGGAGGTAGATCCTTTGCCCATAAGATACTCTCCCAAGGATACTTCTGGCCCTATCTATCGCGTGATGCCGAAGAATACGTCCGACGGTGCAAGCCATGCCAGATGCACGAAGATGCTATCCATCGGCTACCTAACTTCTTACATCCCACCATAGTACCGCACCCATTCGCCAGATGGGGAATGGATATAGTGGGACCTCTCCCGAAGGTAATTCGGTCAAACGCCTATGTCCTTATAGCCACTGATTACTTCACCAAATGGGTAGAAGCTGAAGCCTATCCCACCATCAAGAGTGGCCACGTCATCAAGTTCATATGGACACACATAATATGCATATTTGGGCTACCAAAGACAATCATGATGGATAATGGGACAAATCTTGATAACAAAGAAGTGAGAGCGTTCTTTGCCGAGCATGGTATCAACTAGAGTACATCTTCCATCGGGTACCCACAAGGGAACGGACAGGCAAAAAGGAAGAATCAAACCACATTCAACACCCTAGCTAAAAAGCTTGAGAAAGCCAAAGGGGCCTGGCTCGAGAAACTACCTGAAGTGCTCTGGTCATACAGAACGACTCTCGGACAACCCACTGAGGAGACCCCCTTTGCCATGGCATACGGCGTTGAGGATGTTATCCCAATGGAGGTTAAGGTTCCAACCCTCTGGAGCCAGGCATGGGTTGAAGGGCCAAATAACCAGCACTTGGCTCAAAACCTTTATCTACTAGATGAAAGAAGGGAGGCCGCCGGGATCAGGTTGGCCGCCTACCAACAGCGCGTCCGGAACCACTTCAATCAAAAAGTTAAAAGAATAGAGTTCTAGGTCAGAGACATGGTCCTTAGGCGAAAAAAAGGGCTCGTAGGCAAGCTCAGGAAGCCTTGGGAGGGCCCGTACACCATTACCGAAGTCGTCGGTCGCGGGGCATACCGCGTTTGAAGGAATATTGATGGCGGAATGAAACCAAACTCCCAGAATGCCTCTCACCTGAAGAGGTACTACCCGTAAAGGGCCAAGTTTTGCTTTTATTTTGATCTTCTTGTAAAAAAGGCTATAGCACCCGATCAATAAGAATCATTTCTATGGCAAAATAGCTTATAAATATCTACTGATTCAAAAAATAAACCAAGTGTTGCATTGTCTATCGCACGGCATGAAGTGCCCCAAAGGCACAACACTGATCCTGAAGAGATCAGAATTTGCAAAAAATAAACCAAGTGTTGCATTGTCTATTGCATGGCCTGAAGTGCCCGAAAGACACAACACTGATCATGAAGAGATCAAAATTTGCAAAAAAAAAAAACCAAGTGTTGCATTGTTTATCGCATGGCTTGAAGTGCCCGAAAGACACACCACTGATCCTGAAGAGATCAAAATTTGCAAAAAATAAACCAAGTGTTGCATTGTCTATCGCATGGCCTGAAGTGCCCGATAAACACAACACAGATCCTGAAGAGATCAAATTTGCACAGATCCTGAAGAGATCAAAGTTGGCAAAAACAAACCAAGTGTTGCATTGTCTATCGCATGGCCTGAAGTGCCCAATAAACACAACACAGATCCTGGAGAGATCAAATTTGCACAGATCCTGAAAAGATCAAAGTTGGTTTATTTGTCTATCGCATGGCTTGAAGTGCCCGAAAGACACAACACTGATCCTAAAAAGATCAAAATTTTGTAAAAAATAAACAAGTGTTGCGTTGTCTATCGCATGGCCTGAAGTGCCCGAAAGACACAACACAGATCCTGAAGAGATCACAAAATTTTACAAAAAATAAATAAAGTGTTTCCTTGTCTATCGCATGGCCTGAAGTGCCCGAAAGACACAACATTGATCCTGAAGAGATCCTAATATTGCACAACAAAATAATATAAACATTGAAAAAGTCAACTAGACAAAAACCATGATCTTTCATTCAAAAATGGGCCCCGATGGCCAAGACTTACAATGTGTTTTATAAACGAAAAACCCTAAGTGTCAGCACCAGTGCCCACCGCATTGGAGTTCACAAGAACAATGGCCCCATCGGGAGCTGGAGGATCGAATTCGGACATAATACTCATCCCCGGGAGAGCCTTGGTCAGGAATTCACAGAAACGAACATCATCAGGACCTCCAACAGGATCGTCGTACGGTGGAGCGATGCCCAAGTTCTCATCCAATTCTTCCACTGAGGCGAAGTCCCTCTCCTCAACGGTTTCTGCATGTCATTGAAGCATGACCTCCATCCGAACCTGATTCAGTACTAGGAGGTGTCACAGAAGCGTTTGTACATCTCATTGCCACCCCGGTGACATATCTCCACCGTCAACCTCTCCACTGCAAGGAGGTTCTCGGTCTCAGCCTTCTCCTCCAGAAGTTTCACCTTAAAAGCCCTCAGGCCCTCACTCTCAGCCCTCGGGCTTTTATTCTCAGCCTTCAGGGCCTCCATTTCAGATAATAGGGTCCGCCGTACTGCCTCCATCTCCTGGATTTGATCACGGGCAGCCCGAAGATTTTGCTCTGCAGTGATTTCCCTCGTTGTCTGAACTTCCAATTTTTCATTGGATATTAACAACAAGGAGGTAGCCTTTTGCCTGGCATCTTCCTTCACCTTCAGAAGTTCATTAGATTTACGAAGCAGCTTAGTGTCCTCCTCCATCTTTGCATTATAGGATTGGGTCAGATAAAGCATCTACTAAAAGAACAAGTGTTAGCTTGATCAAAGAATAAAGGAGAGATATACCAAGTATGACTAATGAGACAGTATAGTGAAAAAGTACCTCATGGCAATCTCTGGACCAGTTAAGGCCAGTTCTGCCTGATCGATCTGTCTCAGTTTCTTTTTGTCCGCAGGAGTCCAGATCTGGGAACCCATTGCCCGAAGGGCTACATCATTGTCGATGGTCTCATGTCCCCTGACCAAAAAGTCACCACCCGGAAGTGTTATTTTTGGCGCCCATGGGATGGGTCACTCCTCTTCAGTTGCAGCCCCAGTCTCCTCTACTATGATTGGAGACAACGCTGTGGTCAGACGGGGCCTAACCGATCGGTCGAGAGTAACCTCCTTAGATCGGGGACGTTGTCTCCCCGCCAGACTAGCCTCTCCCTCAATCATCCGGGATTCTAGATTGGGGATGTCTCCTGAAGAAGGAACGAAAGGTGTTCCGGCAGTACCAGCTCCTAAAGAAGGGGGCAGAGTAACCTGAATGTTTCCCATCGGGGGTAGAGTCACCGGGATGTTTCCCATCGGTGGTGGAGGAGCAGTCCCAGATGGAGGAGTCGAAGTACTTTGCGTCCCCTGACCGTTTTGACCCTCCTCCGATACTGAAGGGATCGCTTGAGGGCCAGGAGCCCGCTTGGCCTTCTTCTTAAGCACAGCTTGCGGGATTCTCAGTATTTCTGATGTGAGTGCCTGCAAATTAGAACCCATCAGGTAAACGCCACACATCCTCAGGGGCTGCCCCCAAATGTTTTATCTAAGGATATCAAATCGGGACTTTATGTATTTTGGATTTTTAAACTGGTCGTGCGCTCCCAGAAACTCCAGCACATGATGACCCAACTTATCATCGCATTGTTCACAGTAACAGGACCCTCTATGGTAAGGTTTGAAATAAGGGAACAAGGATCTATCAAACTCACTAGAGACTTTGAATCCAGCTGAGCCAGGAAGCCTCCAATTCCCGCTCACCAAGATTATTCTCTCCTTCCACCCCTTATTAGACTTCTCGGTGCCGTCACAAATCTTTCTCCCACTTAAGGGAAAAAGGTTGTACCAGCCCCTATAGTCCTTCTAGTCTTGTATCTTGTAACATAACAGAAGCTCAGCTAAACCCAGGTCAAGACCCAACTCCCGATTAATTATCAGGAGCATAGACATGATCCTGAAGAAGTTGGGGCCCACCTGAAGCTGGGCCAGACCCAAAGTAGCCAAGGTGTAAAGAAAGAAAGGGTGGATTGGGAATTTAAGGACCTGAAGGTGGAAGGCTGACAGTAAAATCTGATGATCCATGACCCCCTCACCCTTCCTAAAGTCGTATTTTTTGGGATAATTCTTAATGATAACCCCATCAAGTATCCCGCACTTGACCCTTAATCTTTTCAATATTGTTTCTACCCTGTGTGTAGGAGGGAGAGGGTCGGCATAAAATTGGTCACCCGAACTCCCTACAACCGGATCCTCAATCGCTACAACGTTTTGACTGACCTCAGGAGGACTGGACCCGACTGTCCTAACCACCTCTACTGAAGGAGAACTAAGGGAAGCATATGGGTCTACAGAAGAGGGGAGACGGTCGCTACCTGACCGGGTGTCGTCACTATCAGACATATTGAAAGAAAGGTAGGAAAACTAAAAGAAAAGAACTTACTCTAGGATGAATCCCGATGAGTTTTCGGACATTTTCCCGTAAGAGTGAATGGAGTATGGCAATGATAAGCGAAGAACTCAAGTTGGAGAGAGTTTTCTGAGAGCAAGTGGCTTTGAAATACAATGACTTTTCAGCAAATGGAATGGATATTTATAGAGGTTTCTGAAGTATTCGAAAAGCCATGCGCTCGAGAAGCGAAGCGTCACATCGTTTCACGTGCACCTCCTCAACCCCCATTCAGTAAATCGAGATTACCTGGTACATGGACTTCAAAGTGGTTGAATGCTGGGACGGCTGTCATGATTGAAGATACCTGCCACGTCATCCCGATAAGATGAATGCACCTCAATTTCCATTTTTATCTCCTTGGTAATGGGCCTGATTGCTCGAAGGCCCATCACCAAGAAGAAGGCCTGTGTAAATGTGGAAATTCCCAAGCCCATCAATCATTAGCCCATCGGGTCATTGGCCCAACATGGTACTCACAAGCCTGAAAGAATAAGCCCATTACAATCTATACTTTTCTATAAATAATGATAATGATGTCATCATGATGTAATTAAAGTGGTATTGCCCTAATGGGCCTAAAGCCCAAAAGGGAAATGTATATATGGAAAGCAAAAATTAAATAAAAAGGGGTTTTTTTGGTGTTGTGCATTTTTAGGCATTTATATTTAGCATTCCAATACTATATGTGACTTCCCTCTAAAATAACCCAAAGACATGTATTTTTTTTGCCCCATGCATGAACCTTTAGTTAGAAATTATAAAAGCAAATCCAGGTGACTTGACAACTCCTAATTATTCAAGCTTCAAGGTACAGCCTACTCAGCTGATTAAGTCACCCCCTATGGTAGGATTTGACTATGCAGTATTATCTTCCTCGCATATAGCAACACGGATACGATTGATGTGCAATCTTGGTGCTTCATTTTGTTTTTGATGTGAAATTTACCCTCAATATTTATTAATGTACCCATTAATTTAACTCTAATCTAACCTACAACCACTATATTTTGTAATGCATATGGAGGCTTGGTTACAAATTAAAAACCCGAAGCCAGTATGATGTGACAATAATAATGTACCAAGCCCATCCTATCCAATAGACCGAGTCGACCCCTATGCTTTAGACCTGTCAATGGATCGGATTTTGATCCGAATCCGATCTTAATCAGATCCGATTAGCCGGATATGGATTGAAAATAAAATTTGATAACCCATTTAGGATCTGAATCTGATTTCTTAACAAATTGGATTTGTATTTAATCCAATCGTATTCTTAGACCTATATATGAATGTTAATTGTTAATTATTTTTTTATTTATTAATAATAATTGATCATCTATACTATTATTAAAAGTGTGAATTATTTAAGTGTTTCTGTATTTATATATTAATGCAATATAATATTTATTAATGTATAAATGTTGAGTAGTAAATATAGTATACTTAATAATGTCCCAATTTCTTGTTTCGCTTTTTTATTTTTATATTTTTCATGGACATGTGTTATAAGTATTGTTTGATAATTTGGTGTTTACTGATTATAGAAAAATAAGAAAAAATTAAAAATTATTTATTGATTTTTGTATTTTTTTTAATTTGATAATCAAATCGGATTATCGGATAAGATATTAGATAATGAAGAAATTTAGATATGAATTTCTAAGTAAAAATTTGTCGAATTGTTGGATTCGGATTGGATGGGGGGTGGTTTTCCATCCCTATCAATAAAATTTTCATTTTAATCTGAATCTGATTTGAATTCAATGCAAATCCGATTAGTCGGATATGGATGAAGAAAAAATTCGGATAATCCGATTATGTTCCGAATCCAATAATCTAATTTTTTAACAAATTGGATATGGATTTAATAGATCCGATCCCAATCCGATCCGTTGACAGTATAGGCTTTGGTATGATTTTACTGTGCATAATAAAGTTATATATATGTTACTACACGTTTTCGATTGATATGCAATTATGTGGTTCATTTATTTTTTTTTATGTGAAATTTACCCTCAACATTGATTAATGTACCCACTAATTTAACTCTAAGCTAACCAACAAACATTGGATTTTGTACACAATATCGAGGTTTGGTTAGAAATTATAAACCCTAAGCCATTTTAATGTGACAATAGTAATGATTCAACTCACACCCTACCTATCAAACTTAGTCGACTCCTACGGTAGGATTTGATTGTGCAATTTAATGTTCGTCAGATACATATATATGTATACATTTTCGGTGCAATGTTTGTGCATCATTAATAGTAAACTGAAATTCATCTTCCATTTGCCAATTGTACCCACCCACCAATTTTCCTCCACATTAATTAACATTTCTATCCACTTTCTGTTAAAAATAGGGGTCAGTCATTAATGATATTACTCATAGAGAAATATTTACTATCTTTTTAATTTAAAGAACAAGCATCTACCCTTTACCATGGCAAGCTTAGTTGGCTCAACCTCCGGTGGTCATTCAGGCATTCGCATGCAAGTTTGGAGTGTTCCGGCATTAGAAACATAGTTGGTAGGAACCGTGGGACTGTAGTACTCAACGTCCCCCAATGCCTCCCCCACCACCACTCCTGTCTTACTAGGAGCTTGTCCAGCAAGTACAGGAACTGATGCGGCAACTGGCCGCCCATGAGGAGCAGACCCACCGCAGCATGGCTGAACTTTGGTTTAGTTTCCAACGCCTCAATTTGGAGGTCAGAGACATGGAGACTCATCTCTAGTAGCATATCTTGGCCTCACAAACTCCAAATGTGAACAGCCAGAGGTCCGTTGAGGCCAATCAGGCTAGTCATGATGATGGAGATCAGGTCGGCCAGAACTCTAATGGGTCCATCGGAACTGTCATCATTCCAATGATGATGTCAATTCCGATGATGATGGGTCGAAGGAAATTTGATCAAGTCTAGGAAGCCTGTGCATAGGTTGGGGAAGGTTTTTGGCAAGTTTTGTGAAGCTTTTATGGTGCCTTGCCCGTGTGTGGCCATATGATGTAGGTTGCCAACATCTTTTTTTATCACCCTTGTAAAGAATGTGGCCAAGTGAGGATCTTTGGTGTCTTCCACGTCCATAATGAAACTGTTTGGTTGGGGTTGGTTTTCTGCACTATCATGTGAACTTTTATTTGTGATGTCATGTCTGTGGGTGGCCATGACTATGTATATTTTCCTCACCCTCTACCGATGTAATCTTAATCTTAAAGTTCCATTCCTATATCATACCTCTTTTTGTACTTCCTTTGTCATCACATTTATGCATTACTTCCATCAACTAAACTATCACATGTTTCAATATATTTATGTTAATATATATGAAATAATGTATATTGCATAATTAAATTATAATATCTTATAGCAATGATATATTCATTTAAAGTAAATCGAATATCTTATTTTATAGTTAATATTTATCTACTCATATGTAGGCATGGACAAAAATTAGGCTAATCCAAAAATCCAATCCGACTAATCCGGTCAGGATATATTCGATTGATTTCATTATGGATTGGACATAGATTAAAAAATATTGAATCCAGTATTTTACGGATCGATTCTTGATTTGCTTTTTAATAATCTGGTCCAATCCGATCCAATTTGTTACTGTCCATCACACCTTTTAAGTATATTTATATTAATATATATCAAATAATATATTAATTTAAACTCAATTATAATATTTTACATCATAATATACTATTTTAAACTAAGTTATAACATCTTATTTTACAGTAAATAATTATCTATTTATATTTCTATAATATTCTAAAATTGTAAAGCATTTTTTTTGTTATACATTTATCTACTAAAAAAAGAATAAAATTAATTAAATTCTAAAATTACAACATCTACATTCAAAAAAGTGTCATTAAAGTGCATTATTACAATATATTGTTTCAATACATGCATTTTCTTCAAGAAAGTAATTATAATTTATTTTTTACATTTATCTGCTTTCGAAATATATAATAATTATTAAAATATAAGATTCCAACAACTATATTGAAATAAGTACAGTATAGTGTTCTATTACAACCAGTAATGATCGGATTGGATTTAAGGATGTGCCGGATTTTTGGATGACCCTTCGCATATCTTCTTCAGAATAAATACATTAATAGAAATATTTTTTTTTATATTAAAAATTATGAGTTTAATAAAGTAGTTGTGCTCATATGAAAAATATATACATGACCAATCCGAAATAGAACCGAAACCCAAAATCTCGTTACAGTTCGGTTCGGATACCAAATCTTATATGTAATGAATCGAACCGGTTTTGTACACCCCTAATAAAATATATCTTTGTGTACGAAGTTCTGAATTATTAATGAGATTATTGAAAAAGAGAAAAAAAAATATCAACACACAAGTTTCACAGGTAGCTGTACTCATATGAAAAATATATACATGACCAATTCGAATTGGAACCGAAACCCAAAATTTTGTTGCGATTCGGTTCGGATATCGGTTCTTATATGTAATTAACCGAATCAGTTTTGTACACCCCTAATAAAATATATCTTTGTGTACGAAGTTCTGAATTATTAATAAGATATTGAAAAAGAGAAAAAAAATTATCAACATACTAAAAATTGATTATTACAAGTTTCACAGGGGGCAAAAAGGTCAATTTACAACTGAAAATATGCATACAATCCTGTCGATTGCTGGGAGCACAACATATGGTTTTGAACGAGCGAACACATGCTGGAAGGATAGCATCAAGTGGTACATGAACTGGAAATAGATGGACCATGATTGTCACTCAACTAAAACCACAATAGTAAATTCCACATGTACGATAGTGGCGAACAAACATGTCCAATTGAATGCACAATATCAGTGACATACAATGCATCACATAGAACTATAGTTATGCATATAATCAATATACAATCTTGCCGATTGCTGGGAGCACGGCATAAATTGAGATCGATGGTTTTGAACAGGGGAACACATTGTGGAAGGAGATTAACAAGGATGGTATAGATACATGGATTGGAAGTAGATGGACCATGATTGCCACTCAACTGAAACCATAATAGTAAATTCCACATGTACGATAGTGGCGAACAAACTTGTCCAACTGAATGCACCATATCAATGACATATAATGCATCACATAGAACTATAACTATGTATACAATCAATATATAATCATGTCGATTATTGAGAGCACAGCATAAATAGATGGTTTTGAACGAGAAAACACGTGGTGGAAGGAGATTAACAAAGATGGTATTGATACGTGGACTAGAAATAGACGGACCATGATTACCACTCAATTGAAACCACAATAGTAAATTCCATATGTACGATAGTGGCGAACAAAGTTTTCCAACTGAATGCACTATATCAATGACATTGTAACGCCTCGCGTTTCCTTTCTCCTTTCTGGAACTCTTTTCCATTTGTCAACGGTTTGTGACGTCACTTATTCATGACGTCTTGTGCAATATTGGTACGTGTTGATTTTTCACATCTATGTTTCGGACTTAGCGAGACGACTTCATGGACTTTCATTCCTGGCTTCGTGAGTTTACATTTCGTTGGCGACTAAGTGGGTTCGTTGTAACATTTTCTCGTTGGTGCTTCGACGATCGTGTTCCATACTTAAACGTGTTACTTTACTTTATTGTCCACGTTCCGGTGTAGCCTCAGTTATGTAATTATATGTTTATGTTTATTTTTAGAGCTTTTGTGAGTAGTGTGAAAAACGGAGTCCGTAAGCAAAATCGGCATATTTCCACTTTTTCCAAAATTTCACATTTTTGAGGTTTCGGGGCTGGAAAATGTAGCTAACTACATTGCAATTGCACTAAAAAGTGTAGTCTACTACATCTGGGGCTACAATAGCAAAGCTCATGCGTGTACTTTCAAAAATGCGTAATTTCCGTCTCGGACCTTCAAATTGAGTCTTGTTTGTTTCTATGGTCTGTCCTATGTCCAAATATTTGATACAAAATTTGAAATCATTTATTTTCACCTAAAATGACTATTTTATCCTTGGTGAAAGAGGGGTACTTTAACTTTCTATTTGGGTCGGCGTTGTCCGATGTCATTTTAAAAAATTCATATCTCTCATCTCGTGGCCTGGATTTAGGTTTCGTTTGTTTTTATGGTTTGACCTATGTCCAAATAGGTGGGGTAAAGTTTGAAATTACTATTTTACCCTTGGGCGAACATGTGACCTTGAAGTGGTCGGTTTGATGAGTCTTTTGATCCCTTTCACTTCCATTTTGGTTTTAGGCAACCTTTGTGACTTCTCTTAGGTTGGAATGACTATGTTACCCCTATGTTGGGTTTACGGATGGTGGGGAGTGACATGTGAAGTGATTAGTAGCATGGTTTGATAGTAATTGGAGGTTTTAGAGCTCAGTATGCTCGTGATCTAGAAAGTGTGATTGTTATCCTTCTTGGGGTGTTATGAATAGGAGTGTTCCTCCCATGATTGGTGTTTAGTGTTGTGTTGATTGTCAGTGTTGGACTGGTGGGTACAAGTCATAGTGATCCCTGAAGTGGTATGTACTACGTGGCTTGTATTGGTTATATGTTTCTATATATATATATATATATATATAGGTGTGCATTTATTATATGATGTTATGTTATGGTTTCACTACGTATTAGTTGCCTTATTTGTTGATACATGGTAGGGGACTAGAGGGATATGTTTCTGGGGTCTCGTATTGGCGTGAGTGTCATGTGGGATGTTTGACCGACCTAGAGTAGATGCATGTACACGGGTTGGTTCGTACTATACCTGGACGGTTGGAGGATGTGACAGTTACGATTTCTTTACCCTACGGGGCTTTGATAAGCTCACCCCGACGTTTTTTTGGCCTAGTGTCCCTCACAAGTTTGCAGGAAATATTTTGACTACGGACAGCATGCGGTGCAACAACACCTTTCTTTTGTTTCCTCGTTACAGGATGGCTGGTGGCACGGATGTTGTTGCAGGATTTGGGACGTTCATACGTAGTGTTATTCCATTTTAGTTTCCTTTGCTTGTCCCATGTATTGGGACTGTTATTATATTTCTTGGGAGCAGTCTATTGGCATATCTCTTCCTTGTATTTGGTATCATTGCATCGTTGTACAAATGTATTCTTTTGGCACATTGATGTGCCTTGTGTATCATTTTGTTTTAGCTTCCGCTTGGTTGTGTATGAAATTATTGTTATTAATAATATTCCATTTATTTTACTGTTATTTATGATCTTAGTTGGTCGTTCTTTGTATGGATCACACCCTGGATTTCTCGGATGTCCCGGTTTGAGAGTCTTTGAAATTTAGGGGCGTGACAGATTTGGATTTATGAATTTGTTTATTCATGAGAATTAAACTTTTCAGACTCAATTATTTATCTTTTGATTCCATGTTTATTTATTATCGGTTGTTGATGCGCCTTAGTTTTCGGTATAGGTCTGGCCAACCTATGCATGAAAATTAGGGGGTATCACAACTTTACTGGGTTGTATGGCCAAAGACAAATGAGCATTATGTTGTCGTACAAGACATTCTTAAATGATGGCTTTCATCTTAAAGACCTGTGCCAAAACAATTTTAAACCCTTCGCAAGACATCAAGGCAATGTTTGCTGCTTTGACCATGGAACGACACAGGATTTTATACCTTCTTCGTTGTTCCTGTGTTTCATTAGAAAAATTATCGGTTCAAAGTATTTCGTGGAGGTTCTGGTCCTTCACATTTCTGGTCCACCGCTTCAATATGTAATGTTGGGGGTTTACATTGACTCTCATGACATCTTTAAGAACTTTAAGGTATGGCTGCACATTATACCTTAAATTGGGGTGAATTGTCAAATCTAGTTGCCAATATTGTAGATGCAACTGTACGTTCGGTAACATCTATTAATAATACAAAGGGTAATAAACCCCCTTTCTGATTTCATCTATTTACAATTTCCCAGATTATCAATGCCACACCGCTGCGCGAACAGTTTAAATATAGGATTAGTACTTTCATCAGCATAACCTTGTAATTTGCAATTTTACATATTTTGGAATGATTGATATATTTTTCATTACATATATAATGTACTTCTGCCAATATATAGGACAAATTCAAATTATAAAACAACTATATTTTTATTCAACACGTGTAACTAACACGTACATGTACATTGCCCTCAATGGCATATTGTGTTTTTGTATCCCACACAACAAACATCAAATAACTTCTATTTTTACAATTACTGTACGTTCCATTGATTTCTCCACCAAGGTCCCTGAACTCTACTACATTGTTGCTGGTACACCGCACATACCTTTGAAATGGGATTTCAAAGTCCACTCTTCCTGGAATAATTTCTAAGTGTTCACGGACAATAACATTAAACCGGCGAGTCACTTCTTTCCTCACCAGTAATTGACCAATCATACCCTCCCCGGTTATATCATGAAATATATCCAGGAAATTAGGGATACCGTCAGTACCAATAGGTGGTTGATTATCAACAACCACAAAGAATGTGACGGTACCACCCATGAACACTCCAGCAGGTCGTTTACTCTCATCTGTATCCATCAGTCCTGCCCTTGACGGAACCACAAAGGATCCCGAAAAATGCAAGCCAGACACATTTATTTTATGTCGTTTCCTTTCCTGCCCAAACATGGGCATCTTAATATAATTTTTATACGCCGTTCTTGGGACCAATCCAGGTTCAGTCAACTGAATATCATCATCAATAACTCCTGATTCAGTCACCAAACGGGATGGTCTGTACTTCCGACCATAATACTTACGGGTCCTTGATGCCTTAGGACCAAAATATGGGGGTTGATAAACCTTTCTAGATATACCGTATGATCTATACCACATACGGTTGTTACTCCTACCACCATAATTACCACGTCTATTATATGAATTAACCATATTTCGAATATCACTCTTTGAATTACACAAACCCATATATAGTAATTATGTATATAAAAACGACGCCGTTTTTATAACTTCCACACGAAGAATAAAACAGTTCGATACATGTGATGTGGACCACATTTAATTCCCACATCAAATAATTTGGGCGGGCTGCGCGGCCTTATTCAAATTTTAAATTACAAGTGGGCCGACAAGTGTACGACAATGTACAGTCGTCGACCAATCAACACACGCCACGTGTAAAGGTTGTCGGGAGGTAATCATTACATTACTTGAATGATTACTGGCGTACCCTCAATCTTTTGTTTATTTACAATCCAGTCCCGACAAAACACCGCGTCTTTGCCTCGCGGAACCAATTAAAATCCTCCACGTGGTGGTGGGGCCCACTATATACCCCACGGCAAAGGGGGGGGAGGCAATGTTATAATCTCCCCCCCCCCCTCCCTATATATTGGCTCTATGTCTCCAGATATAGGAGAGCTTACAGCCCTCTCCGGATTCAGAGACACCCCCATATTTACAAATATGCCATTATTTTAACACAGTTCCAATTATACCCCTGATTCCATAACATCATATGGGTATATAAATAGTTTATTTCCTAATATACCCTTCCATCACTTTCCCAATTCCTCTATATATACTTACCCTAACATGTTTATAACATATTCCTCCTCAAATCTAAGCTAGATTAATAGCTTTAAGAGGATGGATATTAATATCTCCGAACAAATAAACGGAGATTATAATTCTGGAAGAATTCACAGTGTTGCTTCCACACAACCACAACAGATTAAATTTTACTTCCCCTCTCTTGTTCATCAATTACGACATACGGTGACACTGAGATCTATTAAGATAGATCGATGTATTTTCAAGTATAGGAATCAGACGGCTTACAACGTCGTAGGTACAGTCCGCATCTCCATATATGATACCAGGATATTAGGGGATGATAGTAAACAGGCCGAGTACATATTTCCAGTTAAATGTAATTGCAATATAACATACTACGGCAATTCATACTTCTCCTCAAGGGATAAATCATGTCCATGGAAGGCTACATATCAATTGGAAAATACAACCATCTCTTCCACACATAATTTCTGCCAATTGATAGCTCAATTGAAGTTATCAACTACAAAGACTCTGGATGATATCAATATACGACTGCCGGATATTCAGATTATATCACCAGGATACACTGCTGATAATGTAAGTGTTTGGCATTGTCCACCACCAAACAACGCATTAAACCGTATACCGTTAAGGCAACCTCTACGGATTACTGCATCCTCTTCAAATGTAGATGCAGTCTTGCGCAGCTTATGCCGCAAAAAGAGGCAGCCGCTTTAAGGATGGTGCCATACTTGACGAGGCACCTTTTATAAAAAAGTGCAAAGTTAAAGTACTCAAACTGGTGTCATCACTTCTTCAAGGAGTATGAACCAAAGTTGCCCCTTCTCCGCGGTCAAGACCGCGAATTAGTGCCCGGCCCTAAATTCAACGGCGACTTTGAACTGGAAGGCTTTTTAGCCTATTGGATGGACCGCTATATTTTTCAAGAACGTCCTGAAAATGGGCCCAATAAACTGGTATTTTTTATGGCTTCTATAGCCTCGCGAGGCATCAGGCTTCCCTTAGCCCCCCTTTTCCTAGGTACCCTTTATTCCCAGTTAGATACCTTATCCAATGATTTCCTAAGGTCAGTTGGTAGATATGACATAAGCACCCACGTCCCTTGCCTTTTCCTTATGCTTTTTATTTTTGAAAGATTCCCAAAATATGCCCCCAAACCCCTCAGTTTTCCTTCATCTTCAAACACTGCTACCATTAGTCCCAGATCGCGAGCTGCTCATTGGTCTTGCCTTCTTTCCACCAAGCGACTTGAAGATTTTATTGACTTCAGTCGGAATTTTTCCTGGAGACCCTACTCAATGCCTCTAGATGGCATCTATTTTCCCTCTTTTTACCCTTTAGAGGAGCAGACCACTTATAGTTATAAACACCATGAAGAACTCATTTTTGCTTCCTTTTCATTCGAATGTTGTTTGCCAATTTTTGATGATTCTTTCTCGCGAACTACAGTCTACAATCCTTCGCGTGTGGCTCGTCAACTGGGCTTTGAGCAAGCGATTCCAGTTTACGTTGCTCCTCCCTCCGACGATTCCCCTGATAACTATGATGCAGTCTTAGTGAGATTCCGCGAGGATTATGAGAAAAAATACCAAGATTTCTCTTTTGCCATCTTTATCCCGCGAGATCTCGAGCAGATGGTCGAACCGTAGCTTATGTAAAGTTTTGGTTCTAGGTCACCACAGACTTTCAACCATTCATGATGGGTCCTCCAAGGCCAGTTGCTCCTGTAAATATATTCACGGGGGATTCCTCTTTGAAGTTACACAAACCTCACGGTTCCCGCGGCTTTTATAGCAAGTTGGCTCTTCATGCTTCTGAGAGTCAGGTACCAACTGGTTCCACTCAAGTTTCTAGACAACAGAAATCCTTCAAAGACAAAAAAGGCAAATCCAAGGTTCCCTCATCCGCTCCTAAATGAAAACGTTCTGAACGTGTCGAAGTTTCCACCTCTATTCCGGTTCGCGAGGAACCCATTTCTAAACGTCTGGTAATGAAGTTATAACCTTATATTTTTACCCTTACTCTCAGTCACTGTTATCAGCTATTTTTTATCTATTTTATTTATTTTTCATAGATCCACGAGTTCGGCTGTCACATCTCCATTGCGAGTTCCTCCATCAATAGATCCCCCGCTAGCAGTTAACTCTACGGGTGATTCCTTGGATTATATTCCATTATCTCAACGAAGAAAAGATCATAGAGCTCAAATTCTAGAAGCTGCTACTAATACTTCCGAAGATGATGAGGTAGATAATATTCCCTTGATTCGCAGAAGGTCGAATCCTTCTGCTTTGATCTCCTCTTCTGACAGATTTGGAATTGAACCTCTTACTTTTCAGTCACATCCAGTCGAGGCTGAAACTGCGAATTTTATTCAAGGTGAAACTGAATCATCTTCTCCGCGAATAGAAACCGTATCTCCTCATTTAGAGACATCCTCTCCGCGGGCAAAAGCAAACTATTTGCTGGATACAGTTGCAAAGGCTGTGGAGGATATTCATGCTTTAGATCCCTTATTCTCATGTACTTTCTGACTTGTCAAATCCCCTTATTCATACCTTTTTTCTCTTTTTTTTTCTTGCCTGTTTTCATACTTAATAGAATGTATTTACCATTTTCAGCTCGCGGGACCGGAACGGAGGCCGACCATTCTATTGATGACTCTGATCGCGAGGTTGCTGACATTCTATCGGACTTCCCAGATCAGGGACAAGAGAAGCCAACAAAGATATCAAAAATTGAGAGGCAGATTTTGCTATCTGATTCAGACGATGGTGATGATCTTCCTATTTCTACTGTCATTTGTAAAGATGCTCAGCCATCCTTCGCGAACTCACTTCCTCATGGTCAATCCGCGGTACCAGCCAATCATGATGTGGAACCAAATGATGCCGCGAATCCATGAAATACCTCTGAAGAGAATGAAACCCATCATGTCCCAGTAGTAAATGTCGCGGAAACAACTGATCTTCAAGCTTCCAGTTCTGACACAGACGTTCGACATATGGAACCTCTTGTTTGTGATATTGCTGCTGAGCTTGCTGCTACTTTGCAAGATGGGCCTCAACTTCAAAGGTCTTTTTTCGGAGGTCCTGAGGCTGATATGGAGACTATTGCTGAATCTTCCCTGGGAGCGACTCAAGTTCAGCCCGCGAATTAAGGTAAATTTTATCCACTTTTGTACTCTTTGCATAGAATTTTGTATTGTGTTGTTTTGTTGATAATTCTATCTTTTTCTACAGATAAGTCAAACATGAATCCTAGATCCCTGTTTCCCGACTCTGCGTTCGAGGATCCAAAAGCGCTACTCAATGGATTCCCATCGCCCCCAAATATTTTACAAAACTTGACATTTCCTAACTCTGATTCCTTTTTTCTTCCCATTCATCCTCCTCAATCCTCTTTACAAACCCAAATGCAATCTATACCTGACCTTTCGTCCGCGCCACAAATGCAGTCTCGTCAACCCTTGCAAACACCTCCATCCATTCCTACTACCACATCCGCACCATATATACCATCTCATCAACCTTCGTCTTCCCATACATCCATTCCTACTACCACATCCGCGCAACAAGTCCAAACTCATCAACCCCCTCCTCAAGCCATTCCCGCGCCTTTAACTCAAAACCCACGACAGGATCAAGTCTATTGGCGTAACTTTTTATACTATTCAGGTAATATGGCCATTTTGGATCGCATTTTTAGCAGTCATTCAGAGACTTTTGCTACCATGGAGCTCTGTGATCCCCTTCTACAACCTACATTTTTGCATATTATCACGGATACTTTCGCTTCCTTGACAACTACTTGTATCCGGGACCTTACCTCTACAACTTTTCCACTTTGTCGCGCCCGTATCAAGGATTAGAAAAATATGAAAATGAACGTGACTTGTTGGGAGGTTCATCTTGAAAAGATTGAGCGCTTATATGCAAAACATTGTGTTGAGGTCAAAGCTCTTACTGAGTACCAAGCCAGTATGTCAAGAGTGGAAGAAGCTCGCGCTTTATTAGCTGTTGCAGAGCAAGATGCCTTGAGGCTTAAAGATTCCGCGGAACATTCTATGCGTTCCCGTGAGTTACAAGAGGAACATGAAAATCTCCACATCTCCTCTCCTGTTAGCCGCGATTTGTACTAGCGGTGATTTGTACTAGTGAATATATATATATATATATATATATATATATATATATATTGATGTACTCCATACACATTTATATATGCCATATTTTTTTATATACATTGTGTTGATATTGTTATCATTTATCACCATTAACCTCTTTTATCTAAGATTGGTACAACTTGATCCATTTTACATTAAGGGGTCTTGCTCTCTCGCGGGTGATTTCATGCTCCATTCTATAGTACCCACTACTACCTTCACTTACAATCACATATGGACCCTACCACTTGGCTTCAAATTTTCTCACCCTTTGTCCCCTCATGATTGCTGGTACTACTTTCAACACTCTGTCCCCCACTTTAAACCATCTGTACCGTACCTTTTTGTTGTAGCTTTTTGCTTGTTTCTGATTGTACTCTTTCTGATTTGTAAAAGCCTCAGCCCTAGTTTCATCGAATCCTTCTATCTCCAGTAGTCTATCTTCCAGAATGCTTTTGCATGCCAGCCTTCTAACAGCCAATTCTAGCTCCGCAGGTAGTACAGCTTCTGCTCCGTATACCAGTGCATAAGGGGTCATGTTTGTCGCACTTTGGTATGCGGTTCGATGTGCCCATAGTGCTATTGGAAGTTCTTCTGCCCATTTCTTCTGATTATCATGCACCATTCTGGACAGGATTCGAATTAACGCTTTATTAGAAGCTTCAACCTGTCCATTTCCTTTTGGATAGTAAGGCGTGGACTTGTGATGAATTATTGAATATCTCCCCAACAAATCTGCGACCTTGCTATTGACAAAAGGAGTCCCATTATCTGACAGTATCACTTTCGGAATTCCAAATCGACAGATGATGTTTTCTTTTATGAATCGAACCACATTGTTTGTTATCGTCCGTCGTAGCGGGATAGCTTCTACCCATTTTGTGAATAATTTTGTTGCCACTAAAACCCACGCATATCCCTGAGCCTGCGGCGTGATTGGTCTAATTATGTCCAATGCCCAAGTGTAGAAAGGCCAGGGGGTTGCCAAACTGTGTAATTCAGTTCCCGGGGCATGAATAAGATCCCCGTACACCTGACATACATGACATTTTCTGACAAAATCGTTGCAGTCCCTTTCCATTGTTGGCCAGTAATACCCGGATGATAGGATTTGTTGGAACATTTTTTGGGGGCCTTGGTGACCAAACATGTGGACCTGTTTTAATACCTCCCCTGCCTCTTCTTCACTTACGCATTTCATCAGTTTTCCTTCAAAACTTTTGCAGAACAATTTTCCCTCTTGTAGAACAAATCACGAAGCCAATTTTCTGAACCATGGGTGATCTTTTTCAGGCAAAATTCCTTATTTCAGATAATGCACATATTTTTTTCGCCAGTCTATCGTGTCTGCCATATTACCTTCGTTTCTCGGAGGGATGTGCATTGCAGTTTTGACAGCTACCTTGTAATTTGACTGCATCATTTTTCATACATGGCCAAAAGAAACCTTCTCGCTGCAAAACTCGATAGAGACTGACGTCTGTCTGGCCACATATTTTCTTGTGAGTTTTCTGGAGTAGTTTGTCTATTTCGTTCATTGCTACGCATCTGGCTAGGATTCCTCCAGCCGCTCTGTAATACAATATGCCTTTTATAATCTGGTATTCTCATCTCAAGGCATTGTTGTCATTCTTTAGTAGAACTTGTGTTATCTGTGTTCTCCAATCGTGTTCTTCATACTCCTCCAATTCCTTCTTACCATTGACCACAAAGTTAGTTCTTCGCACTACCTGCACAAAAGATTCTAACCCCTGGAACTGCAGTCGCGAACCCAATGTTGCCAACGCATCGGATCGTCAATTGCTCTCTCGCAGCTCGTGCTGGAAATCCACTTTCTCAAAGCTTTCTATCATCTGATGGACGAAAGTTCTATAAGACACGAGATGGGGTTCTTTGACAGCATACTCCCCTTTCACCTGCTTAATGACCAATTTGGAATCACCCCTTATATGAAGTATTTTCACCTTCAGCTTTTAGGCCATCATTAATCCCAATGCCAGCCCCTCATATTCCGCAATGTTGTTGGTACAAGGAAAATCAAGTTTGTAAGACATCACTAATTCCTCCTTTGTTTCTTCATTTCTTAATACAAAATCGGCCCCACCTCCTTTTTCCGTGGATGATCCATCAAATTCCAAAGTATATTCCGCTTCTTGTGTCACACTTGCTACTCCCACTTCCTCTGCTTTAGGTTCAGCTTCCCCAGGAAATAAGGCTAGCAAATCTGACAAGGCCTGACTCTTTACTGCTTTCGGTCTGGAGCATGCGATCTCATATTCAGATAATGCTAACAGCCATCGGGTCGTTCTTCCACTGAGTATGGGCTTTGTGAGTAGATACCGTATAAGGTCGCTTTTTGTGATTAGCTCCAACGGATGTGCCAGTAAATAATGTCTGAATTTCTGAGCCGCGAATACTAAAGCAAGGCAATGTTTTTCCAATGAGGTGTATCGCGACTCTGGTCCCTTCAATACTCGAATGATATAGTAAATAGGCTTTTCTTCCCCTTCACGTTCCTGGGCCAGGAGTGCTCCTACAGACTTTTTGGTGGAAGTAAGGTACATGATCAATGGTTTCCCTGTTTCTGGCACTATCATCGTTTTTGGTGATGCCAAAATCCTCTTGATTTTCTCAAAAGCCTCTTGCTGCTCTTCTCCCCAGCTATATATAGATTTTTCTTTTAACAATGGCATTAATGGATAAGTTACTTCTCCCAGTGCTGGGATAAACCTTCTTAAGTAAGATATCTTTCCCATAAAAGTTTTCAACATTTTTCGGGTTGTGGATGGAGCCATTTCTAATACTGTTTTAGCTTTTATCGGGTCCATATCAATCCCCTGTCGATGTACTACACATCCTAAGAACTTTCCTTCTGGTACTCCAAAGGCGCATTTTAGGGGATTCATTTTCAAGTTATATTCGCGACATCTTTGCAATACTTTTCTCAAATCACCCAAATGATCCCGCACAGCCTTGGACTTCACCACTAAATCATCCTCATAGTCCTCCACAGTTTTATGCATCAAGTCATGGAATATGGTTGTCATGGCACGCTGATATGTGGCTCCGGCATTTTTAAGACCAAATGGCATGACTGTATAATGGAAATTCCCCATTGGGGTGCAAAAAGCAGTTTTCTCAGCATCCTCCGGTGCCATCTTAATTTGGTTGTACCCACTTAATCCATCCATAAGTGAAAAGATTTCATGTCCTGAGGTTGCATCTACCATAGTGTCAATGTTGGGCAAGGGGAAATCATCCTTTGGGCAAGCTTTATTGAGATCACGATAGTCTACGCATACGCGGATCTGTCCAGTCTTCTTTTTCACAAGCACAATATTAGTGAGCCATGTCGGATGTTGAGTTGGCTTGATGAACCCTACTTTCAGCAATTTTTCAACCTCTGCCTTAATCTGTATTTCAAGCTCCGGATGAAATATTCGTTGTTTCTGCTTCTTCGGCTCTGATGCTGGACGTACATGAAGCTGATGGCTAATCAATCCAATATTGAGTCCCGGCATTTGACTATAGTCCAAAGCGAACACATCCCGAAACTCTTTGAGCAAATCTATCAAAGCATTCTTAGTTTCGTCTGGCAATGTATTGCTTATGAAGGTAGGTCGCGGATCTGTACCATCGCCTAAATCCACTTCACACAAGTCGTACTCTGGTCGCGGATTCACTTTCATCACTTCAGGGTCTGTATTCAGTTTTCCTTGCTCAATCTCTTCTTTCCCGGGGTCAGTGCCAACTGTGCAAGTTTCTGACCCCCAACCCCGTCATAATTTGTACACTACTCGCCCATCGGGAATTTTAACCCGCGACCAGCTCACCTCCTTGAGCCTCTACTTAGTTGAATTTCCATCATCCGCATATTTCCATTTCGGTAATGGTGTAGCAAAAACACCGGGCCCATCCTCCTCACTGTATTCCGAAAAATAGACTGCATCTGCAAAATGGGCTTCTGATGCACAAAATGGATTCCTAGAGGCTTTTACAGTCATAATCCCTTCTCCCCAATTGGCTTTCATCACTTGATGATAGGATGACAGTACTACGCCATGCGCATGTATCCACGATCTGCCCAACAACAACTGATACGAGGGTTTCCCTTGAATGACATGAAACTTGGTGGGGCCCCTAATTTTCCCGATTTTGAGATCTAATGTCGTGAATCCCATAGTGGCCTGCTGGTCTCCATTGAAACCAGTAACTGCAATGGTATGGTTTACGATTTTGCTTTCAAGAAAGTTAATTATCCGTAAAGTGGCTAGCGGGATTAAATTTACTGACGCTCCTTCGTCCAAGAAAGCTCGCTTCATCTCCCGACCGTTCACCACAACTGGTACATACATAGGTCGGTTGTGGGCAAATGGCACTTGCTTGTCTGCTTCAGAAAATGTAATCTTACTGGAGGTCCTCTCATGCTGAGGAATCGCAATGGTATGATTAAGAGCAGCTACTGTTTGTTCTTTCAAGAATTCCTTCACATGTTCCTGTATCGGGAGCTCATTGAAGAAAACTTCTATCTTATCGTTTTCCTTTGTTTCACATGCTGGTGGGCACTCATTCTTGATGGTATCCTCAGTATTGTCTCGGGCAGTCACTACAGCTACATGTGCAGGGAAGGGCTCATGAACTACATTCTTCGCCACTTCTAACTCTCCTGATGCTATTTTCCGGTGTACCAAACCGCGAAACGCCCAGCATCCCATCAGCGAATGCCAAATAGTCCTGTGATAGGGACAGTAGTTGTTCTTCATCCTTTCCTCTCTCGGCGGCATCTTTTGCACTGGAGGTAGCAATATGACATGATCTGCAATCCATTGATTCAGTAAAGCAACTGCCTCTTTTTCGCTGAAAGGTAAAATGGGTGGTTCAGATCTCCCAGCACGCTCTTCCCTGGGCTTTTCGTTCTGCGTAGCTGCCACCATTGGTATCCGCCTTGTACTGATAATTGGTCGTGTCGGGGGAGCCAAAACTTTTCCCAATCTGCGGGCGTTATCAACAAGTGCAGAAACATTTTTGAACTCGTGATTGACCAAATGCACTCTGTATTCCCACAGCATTCCTTCTATACAAATTTTCATCAATTGCAGTTCGGAAATTGGTTCATGACATTGCAAAGCAGCTTCGTGAAATCTCCTGACATAAGTTGCCGCCTCTTCCCCAAAGAGTTGTCTTTGCCTTGTAAGTGAAATCATTGAGACCTCTTCATCAGCTTGAAAGAATTTGGTGTAGAATCTGAGCACCATGTCCGTCCAACTGGTTATTGAAGCCGCAGCGAGGCCAGTATACCAAGTATATGTTGTTCCAGTTAAAGACTTGGAGAACTCTCTAAGTTTCAAGTATTCGTTGTTTCTGTGAGGTCCCAGAGCATCCGCAAACCTAGCTATGTTCTCTTTCGCATTTCCCTTTTTACCATCAAATTGATGGAAGCTTGGTGCCCCATAGTTTTCTGGATAAGGCAACGCCATGATATTAGGATGGTATGGTGGGGCAATTTCAACTTCCTCTATTTCAGATTTTTCGTTCAGGATAGCTTGCAGTTGTTCCTTGGTGACGTATGACTCTTTCTCCAGGGGCTCAATTCTCACTGACTCGCGAAAAAGTTCTTGTGTTGAATCCTCTGGCAAAGTCTAATTGTCCATTCTTGGCAATTCAGTGTTTGGTGCTTAAATGCGCGAGGCCTCCATGAAGTAAAGTATGGCATTTTGCGTCTCTTGGATGTTAAGAAAAGTTTGCAGTAGAACCGGTGGAAATTCTACTGAATTTTGTACTGGCTCTGCCATCGGAGGGGTTTCTGCCTCATCCGTACCAGTATTTGCGCGACGACACTGTCTTCACGCCGGCAGGACTGGTTCGCCTCCTTGTTTTTGTGCCACTATTTCCTCTTCAACTTGCTCGGTACGCCAGGTAGGTGGACGACCTCTCCACCGAGTCTGACGAGGCTCTACTTGTGCAGAAGACATCTTCTCCCCAGCAGAGTCGCCTTTAATGCAGGGGTTCACAAGATTTAGATGATGCGAAGATAGTTTCTGCGCAAGTTCGTCAGCCAAATAATGATGCTTTTATTGCTTTTGATTTACTTTTTACAGAGAATGAAAGAGAAATAGGGGAAAAGATAACAAGTACAAGTAATTGAGAAGTACTTTCTCTCTCTAGGATTTTCTCTCTCCTCCTTCCAAAAAAGTCCCCTTTTCAAGTGAGCTCTCGCCTCTATTTATAGACATGAATGCCCTCGCGGATTATGTTGCCACGTCAGCACCTGTTTCGTCCTCGTGGATTCTATTGCCATGTCAGCACCTATCTCGCGACATGGTCCCTGCGTATTTAATCCGTGATATAAATACCTTGCACAGTATTATCTCATGCATTTGACTACGCGAAACGGATTCGCGTCATCTTATGAGGATCATACTGTGCGCCATAAATACCTTGCACAACATCATCCGCGAGACAAATTCGCGGATCATACTATGCGCCATAAATACCTTGCACAACATCATCCGCGAGACGAATTCGCGGATCATAATGTTCGTCATGCCCCGAGATCCGTGCATGTTGCATCGCGGATCTGATTTATCCTTAGTCAAGGATGCTGTTATAGCTTTGCTGGGTCATAACCAATCATGCATGCCTTGGTCATGTCCCTGAATACTATCGGCCTCTCTAAGGTACTCTTACTTAGGACGATGTAAATAAGGTCGCGACCCACTATTTACTCATCCCAAGTTTTTCCCCTAGATTCCGCGTAGTACTCGCTACGCGAGCAGCATATAGGGTTATGAGTTCCTGATGCGAGCTATAAAACACATCGGTTCCTCATACCTCCCTCTGTATAATGCAAGCTCTCGTGTGAAAACCATATTTGGGCTATTTCCCCAAGTTAATCAATTATTTGGGCCAATCTCCCAAATAATCTTTTACTTGGGACGGTTTCCCCAAATATACCAAACCTTGGGCCATATTCCAGATAAATTTAATCATTGGGCCATATCCCAGATAAATTTAATCATTGGGTCATATCCCAGTATGAGCCATTTTGCCATTATACTATTATGCTATTCTTCCCTCTTTACAGAGTGTTTGTTGAAATTTTGAAATCTAACATAATCCTTTGTTAATTATAGTAGTTTTGAGTATATATGAGAGGAACACATCCACTGCAATGATTAAAACGATATTATCAGAAACCCCCAGTGATTTTTAAAAATGATCAACTACCCTCTTGGGTTCAAAAAATTTCCTTGTGATTTCAATTTTGATCATCTTTGCCCCATTCCCTCTAATTTAAGATAAAAATGTCTCTAATGAAATTGTAGGGGGTTTACTAATAGAAATAAATAGGTTAACTTCATTTACACCCCTGAAATTTACTTTATATTCAATCAAATGAATTTTTTTATATATATTTTACGATAAATAATATTTTTTATTTATTTATGACTAAATAAAAAATTAATGCCGAAATATTTTTTTGAACTTTTTTATATATATTTTACTATAAACGAAAAAAAATTTTGATTTATGTCAAAATAAAAAATTAATACCAACAAATTTTATTTTGAATTTAATATCGGAAAAACAAATTTCTCTGGTAAAAAATATATTTTATGCCGAAAGTTTTTTGGTAAACTTAATATTTTATGCTGATTTTTTTTAACTTAATATAAAAACAAATTCGGTAAAAATTTATATTTTATGCCAAAATAAAAAAATAAAAAAATTTTCAGTATTAATTTTTTATTTCGGCATAAAAAAAAATTGGTAGTTCGAAAAAAAATATTTTGGCATTAATTTTTTATTTTGGCGTAAATAAATAAAAAATATTGTTTATCGTAAAATATTTATAAAAAAATTCGTTTGATTGAAGACAAAACAAACCTCAGGGGTGTAAATAAAGGTAACCAATTTATTTCTATCAGTAAACCCTCTACAGTTTCATATCAATAAACTCTCCTCTGGTTTCATCAGGGGTATTTTTGTCTTGAATTAGAGGGAATGGGGCAATTTGATCAAAATTGAAATCATATGAGGGTTTTCTGAACTAAAGAGGGGTTAATTGATATTTTTGAAAATCACAGGGGGTTTTCTAATAATATCCCATGATTAAAAGGACAAACTATAAATAAATTGCAATTAAATTTGTCGTTTAGTTTAGCGGCACGAGATCATTAAAACGCGTACGAGACGCGGAGGGTATGAGCCCACAAGTGTCTTCGTCACCGATTGATGATATCTATGGTCTCATTTGACGGTCAAAAAGCATAGCCCCCACCAAAACGTAAGCGCTGACGCTCCACTGGATCCTATGGGCCCTCCTTCTCCATACATAGATGATAGTAATAAGGATAATTTGCATTGACACCTCTTAGATATTGGTCAATTGTAGGTAAATGTTGGTGAACGCATTATTTTACAGAGACACCTCCTAAAGTTTGTAAAGTGTTACAATGACACCCTTTTGAGGCATAATATGACTTTAATGCCCTTGATTATTTTAATTTTCATGTAAAATCTCTAAGTTACCACATACCTAAATTCTACACTTTAGTCATTATACCAACCACTCTTATCATCACACTCTTATTATTAAAAAATTTACAATAAATAAATAAGATATATAATTTTATTTTAAATATAAAAATTCAAAAACATCAAAAAGATTTTAAAAAATATATTTAAAGGTAAATCCTACCACTAAAAAAATTTCAACAACAATAATATTAAGAAAATCTCATTATTTAATTACTACTCTTAATTTTTAATATATTACTATATAAATATTTCTCAAAAAACAATAAAGGGTTATATCTAATAACCATTGTAGATATTAGATATCTAATAAAAAAATATATAAAATTTTATGTATGAATAGAAAATAAATTTATATATTTTTATACTATTGTCAATTAATAATTTTAATGAAATTTGATAATATAATGGTAGAATTTCTTAGATATGCAATACCTATAATGGAATATCTTATTTAGATATGTAATACCAAATAAATCTCATTCCATTATGAAATTTCATAATATAATGGTAGAATTTCTTAGATATGTAATACATATAATGGGTAAAATGTAAGATATTTTAAATAAGATATTCCATTATATTATCAAATTTCATTAAAAATATTGGTTGGCAATAGTATAAAAATATATAAAAAAAATTTCTATTCGTACATAAAATTATATATATATATTATTAGATATGCAATACCTATAATGGATATTAGATATAACCATTTATTGTGTTTTGAGAAATATTTATATAGTAATATATTAAAAATTAAGAGCAGTAATTAAGTAATGAGATTTTCTTAGTATTATTATTGATGAAATTATTTTAGTGGTAGAATTTATCTTTAAATATTTTTGATGTTTTTGAATTTTTATATTTATAATAAAATTGTATATATTGAATATCTTATTTATTTATTATAATTATTTTAATAATAAGAATGTGATGATAAGGGTAGTTGATGTAAGGGATAAAATATAGGATTTAGGCATGAGAGTAACTTAGAGATCTCACATGAAAATTAAAATAATCAAGAATACTAAAGTCATTTTATGCCTCCAATGGATGTCATTGCAACACTTTATAAACCTCAGGGGATGTTTATGTAAGATAGTGCAATTGACCAATACCTACCGGCAATTGACAAATACATCAGGGATGTCAATACAAATTACCGTATAATTTAATAAATATACATTCTTCATTTTTTTCGTTTCTTCCTCTTTGGTTTTGGAAAGTATACGGTACATGCACCACGGAAATTTTTAATTTATCACAAATAATTTTATCACAAACCTAATTTAGTGGTTTATTTTTCTTATAATTTTTTTATTAATTACAATATACAAAATTAGTGTCAAATTGTGATTAGGGTCCGTATATTGGAACAAAAAGTAATTTATTGTTCGTGCTAAATGGTTATTCTATTTTTTTCTTTTTTACATTTTGTGATAAAAACATTTGTGGTGTAAAATCAACTTTTTTGTGGTGCATGTGTACTCTATAAGCAAAGAAACTATTTTTTATACCTGGTATAATTTATACTCCCTCCGTCCCAAATTATAAATTCTTTTTGGGAAATTTAACTTTTTAAGAACATAACTTTTATTATACTGTTAGTGAATAAAATATTAACTTTACTCATGGTCCCACCATAGTGATGTGATGGTTTATAGTGGATATGTTTTATAATTTTAATGTTAGAAGGTTAATTGGTAAATTGATCAAATAAAATGTTTTGACTTTTCAAAATGAACACTTATTTTGGGACGGCTAAAAGAAGGAAAGTAGGCACTTATTTTGGGACGTATGGAGTATTATCGATGATTTTGTACAATTCCTTAATATGTCTTTAGATGTAATAATATAATTTTATTATTTGAGACTAATGATTTCTTATTTTTTGGTGAGTAATAAAATTTATACTCACCTATTACAATAAGCATTAAATATAATTTTTAAGTAATAATTCCTTTATTTATCAATCACAGATTTAAAGATCATTAGTATGAGTGAGTAAGAATTTGTTACTCCCAAAAAATAAAATATCATTTTCGATAATTATCACGAGTAAGTATATGTTACGAATATAATATCAAAAGATCATTTTTTATTATTATGTTACGAATATAATCCCATCGGAAAGACTAATTTGTTGATATGAAAGTGATCACATTTTATTGGGAGTCAAAGCAGATAAATTCGTTTTCAAAATTTAATGACAGTCTTTCATCTCACAAATCAAGGCAAAAGTGCAAAATGCCCCTAATTATTATCAAGTGAGCAAAATACTTCATGTATTATAAAAATAAGCAAAGTAGTCCCTTAAATTCTTAAAATTAAGCAAGTTGCCCCCGAATTCACATTTTGAATGTTAAATTACCATTGTACCCATATATTATCTTTTGTAAAATATAAAAATAATGATTAACTTTATTTATACCCCTGAGATTTATTTTATCTTCAATTAGACCCCCTCAAGTTTAACATCATTATCTAGTGATATAAATTATTTGTTATATATATATATATATATATATATATATATATATATTACTATAAACGATTTTTTTATGCCAAAATAAAAAATTAATGTTGAAGTTTTTTTTTTTGTTTTTTCTTTATGCCCAAATGAGCTATTCTCAGTATCTGAAGTCACGACTCCGTCGTTTGATAGATTGAGTCATTACCACTGAAACAGAAAATGTGTTTTAAAATCATCAAATTTTAGGTGTCAATTGAGAAATTTTTTTGGTCAATAGACAGAACCAACCTTTTGTTTTCAAACTACCATTAATTTCGGTATTAATTTTTTGGTCAATAGACAGAACCAATCTTTTTGTCAAATTTCAGCATTAATTTTTTATTTCGGTATAAAAATAATTGTATTTAGTAAAATATATAACTATATATATATATATATATATATATAATAATTTATATAACTATATAATAATATACCCTAATTGGTAGTTTGAAAAAAAAATATTTCGGCATATATCAAAAAATAAATTCATTTATAGTATAATATATATATATATAATTATTTCTATAACTAGATAATAATGTTAAAAGTGAGAAAATATTGGATAGAGATAATAAAATTTAAGGGTAGTAAAGAAATTGAATCATTGTTTTCAAACATCACCTATCTCACCATTGGGGGTAATTTAGGTATTAAGTGAAATTAAGGGGTGTAAATGAGGTGGGTTTGAAAAAATAAGAGGTGTAAATGAAGTTTTTCAAACTTAAGGGGGTTTAATTGAAGATAAAATAAATCTCATAGGTGTGAATGAAGTTAACTCTTATTTTTATATTTTATAAAAGGTTAATATATGGGTATAATGGTAATTTGAAATTCAAAAAATGGGTACAGGGGTAACTTGTTCAATTTTGAGAATATGAGGGATTGATTTACTCACTTTTATTATACAAGGAAGTATTTTGCTCACTTGAGAATAGTTTAGTGGGATATTTTGCACTTTTGTCCACAAATCAACCACTAACTACCAGTTATGTGTGGTGTAAAAAGTCGACCCCACTATTTTGCAATCTATAAACAAATAAATATTAGGGTAAAGTGCATTAAACCCCCCTGAATTATTTTTTCTTTCTCAACTAATCCCCCTGAACTATACTTTTTACACAAAACTCCCTAAACTATCCTAACTTGTACAATTCACTTCATTCCGTTATAACACCGTTAGTTAAATTAGAATAATTTGCACTCAGATCCCCTAAGGGTTTGGTTAATTGCACTCGCCCCCTGAGATTTCATTTTTCTTGCAATGACACCCCCTAAAGGAGAGAAATGACCGGAATGCCCTTGTGTTATCTCCCTTATTTTATGAGATAAATATCTAGGTGGTGAAATTACCTCCATACCCCAAGATGAAAACCCTATAATGTATATATATCTATAATAACTATTCTAAAATGTGAGGGGTTAAGAATATTTCCAAACATTTTCTTTAAAATAAAAATTAATGAATTAATATGTATTAGTTGAAGTGCAACTTTAAGGAGTATGTCAAAACGATATAGAGTAAAAGAAAATGGGTTGGAAATATATAAATACTTTTAAAAAATAATAATAATTAATTAATATGCATTACTTGAAGTGTAACTCTAATGAATATTTCAAAATATATAGAGTAAAGATATAAGACAAGGGGTTATAAATATTTTTATATATATATTTTTAAAAACTTAATTAATTAATATACATTAACTGAAATGTAACTCTAATGGATATTTTATAAAATATAGAGTAAAGATATAAGACAAATATATTTCGGTAAGGAAAATTAATATATCTTAAAATACATAAATTTGTATATTTATCTATCTATCTATATACTACTAATAAAAACACAAAGACTATCTAATATTTCGATTCATTATCACTTTTTACAATATAAAAAATTATAATAAATAAAATTTGACATAATTTAAAGTGTAAGGGCTTAAATTAACTTTACAAAAAAAATAATAAATAATAAACCATTTGTCATATTTTTATAAAAATATAAAACATTACAATAAATAAAGTTTGTTATTATTTTACAGTGTAAGGGCTTAAATTAATTTTACACAAAGAATAATAAATTATAAGTCATTTGTAACATTTTTATACATTTATCACCTCTTACAATACAACAAAAACTATAATTAAAATGTATTACTACTTGTTTAAATTGTAGGAGTTGTATATTATTTATTTACAAAATAAATTAAATTATATGAGCTCACAAATATTTTATACATGTATCACCTTCTAAAATACAAAAAAAACAAATCATAAATAAAGTGTATTATTATTATTTAATGTAAAATGTCACACTATTAGTTTTAGGGAAAAATTAAAAAATGATAACTTTTGGGGCCTATATTACAAAAATAACTATTTTTAAAAACTAATTTAAAGAAATGTGAGAATATTTCAAAAATCATTATATTCAAAGTACTTGAAATTTTTTCAAATTGAGCTTAAGACACAATGGTTGTTTGGTCCATTAATTTAGTCAACATGTATTTTACACTAAAGCAAGGGCACAAAAGTCATTTCATGGGGTCTTCACCCCTTTAGGGGGTGTCATTGCAAGGAAAAGGAAATCTCAGGGGGCGAGTGCAATTGACCAAAATCTCAGGGGATCTGAATGCAAATTATCCTAATTTAACTAACAGTGTTATAACGGAATGGGGTTAAATGCAACATTTAAATAGTTTAGGGGAGTTAGTTCAGAGAGAGAAGAAAGAAGAGAGGGGTTTAATGCACTTAACCCTAAATATTAATAGTAGAACACTTTTTTCGTTTAGGCCTTGTTTGGTAGTGTTTTTATTTTTATTTTTATGTTTTAGTTTTCAAAAAAATAAAATCAAAACATAAAAGTTGTTTGCTAACGTACGTTTTGTTTTTTCTAGATTTTAAAAAGTCAATTAATTTTCAAAATTTGACAGGTTTTGAAATTTTGTGAACAAATTTCGAAGCTTCAATTGAAGCTTTTGTTTTGAGTTTTGTTTTTAAAACCCCAAAACACGGATACAGTAAAATAAATAATAAAAATAAAATAAAAATAAATAAATAAAAACTAAAAATGATTAAATAAATAATTAGTAATAAATAAATAAAAATAATAAATATAATAACAAAAAAAATGAATAAATAAATATTAAATATTAAATAAACTTAAATAAACTTAAATAAAAATACATAAATAAATAATAAATAAAATAAAATGATAAATAAATAAAATAAAATGAATAAATAATTAATAATTAATAATTAAAAATAAAAAAATAAGTAATAAATAATTAAAAATGAATAAATAAAATAAAATAAAATAATTAAATAAATAAAAATTATTAAATAAAAATTGAGTAATAAATAATTATAAATAAAAAATAAAAAATGAATAATTAAATAAAAATTGAGTAATAACTAATTAAACATAAAAATAATTAAAAAAAATGAATAAATAATTAATAAGAAATAAATAAAATAATTAAATAAATATTTAAATATAAAATAAATTTGTACACAAATTAATAAATAAATATTTAAATTAGTTCATTTAATTTTTATAAATAATTAGTTCAGAATTTATTAATTCTTAATTTTTTTCGTTACCAAAGACATTTTCAGTTTTATGCTTTCAAAAACTCTACAACACATGAATATTACCAAACATATTTTATTTTCTATCAAAATGACAAGAAAACAAATCACAGCTTTCATTTTGTAAAAAATAAAATCACAACTAAAAAGGAAAACCACAGCGTTACCAAACAGGGCCTTAGTTGGTTGTTTTATTTCCAGACAAAAGTACATAATACCCCATGTACTTTGGTTCAGTTGCAAAACATCCCCTTATGTTATTTTTTGCCCCAAATCACTATCATGTGTTTTTGAAAAGTTGCAAAATACCCCCCCTGTGTTTTGCTTAGTTCTAATTGGTAGTTTGAAAAAACAATATTTTGGCATATACCATAATAACCCCCTGTGCTTTAGTGTTTTGTTTACTTTTTTTTTTTTTTTCTCTTTTTCAATAATATAATTAATAATTCAAAACTTCACACACATATATTTATTTACAGGGGTGTTCAAAACCGGTTCGGTTCCTGAAAAATATATTTCGGTACCGAACCGAACTTGATCCAAAATTTTGGTTCCGGCTCCTATTCGTACTGTCATTTTTTTTAAAAAAAAGTAAAAAATACCAAATATCAAAAGATAATATAATTTTATTTATGTTAATATTTTGGTTTCTAGACAGAATGAGAAAAAATGGAAAGAAAGAAAGGAGGAGGAGAGCTAAGATTTAGTGAAATCTGTAATTCAATATAATGTTACTTATAATTTAACAAATTTATATATATATATTTTTGTTAGCTATTCACGAAATATTTTTGGTAACTCTTTTACTTATATTTTTTGTAGCTTTAAATAGCTTTTCACGAATTATAAATATTTTTTCACTAATTAAATATAAAAACATATATAAAATTATATTATTTTTTGATATTTGGTATTTTTTACTTTTAAAAAAAATGATAGTATGAATTAGAACCGGAACTGAAATTTTGGTTCCGGTTCAGTTCGGTTCTGATTATTATTTTTAAGGAACCGAACCGGTTTGAACACCCTTGTAAATAAAATATATGTGTGTGAAGTTTTGAATTATTAATTATATTATTGAAAAATTCAAAAAAAATAAACAAAATACTAAAAATTATTTATTACAGGATAAGGGGACAAAATGATCAATATTTTTGTGTAAAACATAATAAATGTGGGTATTTTCAACTCTTGAAAAATACATGTTAGTGATTTAGAACTAAGTAAAATATATGCGGGTATTTTGCAATTTTTAAAAAATACAAGATAATAATTTGGTACAAAAATTAGCACAAAATAATATTTAGCAACTCAACGCACGTGGATATTATGCACTTTTGCGTATTTCCACAGGTACATAAAATTGGTTCATTATAGAATTTATTTGTTTATTTACTCTCTGTTATCTCGATCAATGATGGGTCCCCACCATTTTAATAACTTAAACGACATTTCATGGATGTGGTCCTCAGAAGTTCATGCATGGCTCACACAATATATAAAAGGTTGGTTTGTGTATATGTAATACATTGTTTTGGCGCCACGTTAATGAATGAGACAGTGCCACATAATGTCTGTGGATGACAATTATGTGCTGTGCTATTTTCAGGGAGATATGATTTCGCTGCATAAAATGATAAAGTTTTGTCTTTCTTGCAAGTAAATTATAATTTAACCAAAAAAAATTATTCAAATGAATCGAAGTCATAAGTGTCTTGAACATGTATATATATATATATATATATATATATACACACACGTGTGTGTGTGAGATTAAAACATATCATGGATTAAACCTTCTCGGAAATATTCTGAATAGCTGGAGTGAATAGCCAATTGAAGGTTAATGCACTGAACTTATGCAAAATAACCTTTCATAAGAATTAGATAAGATTTGAATTTTGTTTACAGTCGTGAGATCTTTTCAATTAGGTCAATGATAGTGTTTTTGATTTAATTTTGTTCAAAATTTGTGCAAAATAATCTTTTATAAGAATTGGATAAGATTTAAAATTTGCTCGCAGTCGTGAAATCTTTTAAAGTAGGCAAACCGATGTTGTTCTCGATCTAATTTTGTTCCGAAATTATCAATCTCCTAATGATATTATCTAAGATTATAAGAATTTATTTATTGTTTTCATTTTTTTTTCAACGAAATTCTTTATTTCTTCAACAAAACTTATCCTCTCTCCTTTTTTATTGAGTCAATGCTGATGGGCATTGGGCACCCACTGAGGTCATTCTTTTATCTAATTTTATGTTCTCTCTGTGCTGTATATATACACGTGAATAAAGTCACTTTCAAGGTTCAACCTAGTTTCAACACCGTCAATAAAGTCTCAAACGTGGTTTTGATGTATGCACATCACTAGCAATATTTTGGAAGATGGAAATTCTGTATATTACTATTCACTCCCCCTATCAATTTTCATACCTTCTTTCCAGAATTTAATTAGAAATAATTTTATTTACACCCTCTCATATTTCCTTTTATTTTAATCAGATATTTTAAATATTAAAATTTTTATTTACATCTTTCATAATTTCAAATTCATATTATTTACACCTCTCAAACATGAAATTATTATCAAATTCTATTTTAATACCTAAATTACCCTTACCTTAAACTGTTATCCAAGATGTGTTGAAAAACAAGTTATTCTCTTATTCAAAAAACTTTATTTACATATCCAAAACCCCCACCCCACCCACCCATTCATTTTCACACACACATATATAAATACATATATATACACAAATTTAGAAGGAAACGAAATCAAAGCGAAAGCACAAAAAGAAGCAACAGATTCAAATGTGAAAATGAGAAATAGTAAAGATAAAATGTAAATGAGAAAATCAGGAAATAGTGATAGAGTGGGAGATATTACTGGGTCTTGGTGAGGAATTAGCCATCGATTTAATATGTTGGTACCAAAGGTGGTCGTCGGCAGGGAAGGAGGAGGAGGAGGAGAAGTAGAGGCGGGCCACGAAAGGTGAGAGGCCGCTTGATCCGATGAGCTTTGCCACGGTAAAGAATTCGGAGGCCATTGCTACTTTCTCTCTCTAGGGTTTTTTCTTCCTCTTCCTCTTTCTCTCTCTAGGATTTTGTTATGGGTTTGAAAAGGCGAGGAGTGACGAACGTAGGAGGGACAGTAGGAGGTGACCGCGGCTGATTCGTGTCGGTAAGTCGTGTTCGTATTGGATTAAAATTATATTGAGATCGTGTTGTATTGAAAAAGACCTGATTAATATATATGTCAAATATGTTCAATCTGACCTAACTCACAGGTTATCGGTCTCGACCTATGTAATCTATTTAGCTAATTTATTATAATATATTAAATTAAATTTGACACAATCGAATACGAAATGAACTATTTAATATATTATCAGCAAAATTAAATTAAATTTGACACGATCCAGTAATAGTTTATTGATATATTTCAACATATGCCTAATTAGAGAAAAGAAAAAAATAAAAATAAATATAATCTTATTAAATGTGTTGTGTTCGGATTACTCGTGTCATGTTCGGGTCAATCCTTATTTTCTCGTATCGTGTTCGGATCGATCCTTTTATGGTTAACCCTAACATTTTTAATTCATGTTGTGTTATCGTTTTGTGTCTTATTTTTCCAACTCTAACATCGGCGCGAAGGCTACGACTATTGCTGCGAAAATATATGATTATGATTGAATATATGGTAGCATATATGTTTTTAAATAAGACACCAATTTTGGGAGGGTTTGAAAAGGAGAGGCCAATGCTGAATTTGAGACATATCACTTTTTATTGAAAAAAAACACTCTGTTTTAGTTATATATGAACTCTAAAAATTATAACTTTAAGATTTTAAAGAAATCGGATCAATATAATAACACAAACTCGATTATGATTTTAATTCACTCACTCATATAATAGTAAGCCCCGTTTGGTAACCGGTCTGGTCCGGTTATCTCTGGTCTGGTCTGGTCCGGGTGATGTTCTGAAATTCTGTTTGGTAAATGATCTGGTCTGATGGTCTTGGTCTGAGGAAACTGAAACCAGACCATGTTTGACAAACTGTCTGGTTCCAAACTTTTTTGAACCAGACCATGTTTGACAAACTGATATGGTATTAAATTTTTAGTAAATTGTGAAAATATTGAATATACTTTATATATATTATTTAATTCATTTTGTTTATTATTCATTTTTTTTATAAATAATTCATTTAATTTATTATTTATATCATTATTTATTCATTTATTTTAATTAATTTATAAATATATTTTATTCATTTATTATTTATATTATTATTTATTCATTTCTTTACTTTTTATTATTATATTTATTCATTTATTATTATTTTTATGTATTATTTAATTCATTTTGCTTATTATTTATTTATTTATTATTATTTTTATGTATTATTTAATTCAATTTTCTTATTATTTATTTATTTATTCTTATTTTTTATCTATTATTTAATTCATTTTGTTTATTATTTATTACTATTTATTCATTTATTTTTATTTGTCTCTAAAATTATTTTTATTAATTTATTATTATTTTTATGTATTATTTAATTCATTTTATTTTATTTATTTTGTTCATTATTTAATTCATTTAATTTATTAATTATTATTATGTATTATTTATTTCATTTTTTTATAAATATAATTCATTATTTATTCATTTATTTTAATTAATTTATAAATATATTTTATTCATTTATTATTTATATTATTTTTTATTTTTTTATTATTATGTTTAATCATTTATTATTATTATTATTTTTGAATTATTTAATTCATTTTGCTGATTATTTTTTTATTTATTATTTTTTATGTATTATTTAATTCATTTTGTTTATTATTAATTATTTTTATTTTATTTATAAATATGCTTAATTTAATTTATTATTTATATTATTAATTTATCATTTATTATTATTTATTTATTCGTTTAATTAATTTATTATTTATATTATTATTTATTATTATATATATTTATTATTCATTATTTTGTTTTATTTTTTATTCATTTATTTATATTAATTTTTAAATATATTTTATTTAATTTATCATTTATAGTATTATTTTATTCATAAATATATTTTATTATTTTATTATTTTATTTTTATTTATTCATTTATTTTTATTAATTTATTAATTATTATATTTATTTATTTATTATTCATTTTTTTATTTTTGTATTTTGGTTATATATTGGTTATATGTGGTTCAATTATTGGAAGACATTTTGATTAGATTTTGGATAGATTTTATAACCAGACCAAATAGAACCACCAAAAATTATTGTCCTAAAAAAGGTCATTTTGGTTAAATTTGGTCTGATTATATTTTTTGAGATCAAGGCAAAATAAATATGATCTGATCTCAAAAAACCATGACAAGACCGAAAATATGATACCATAACCAATTACCAAACGGGTCTAAATAACTCAAATTGTTGGCATACTCGATTGATTTGTCATCACACAAAGATGAGTTGGGAACTCAGAAAAATTAGAATACATGAGTTTCATCAATTAATTGTGAATTAGATCACATTGTTGGCATACTTATAAAGTCTTAATAGATTGCCTGGATACAAACGCGCGTGTTCGAACATATTCAATTACAACAATTTTGACCATCATTAAATTATGAATCATAATCACAAACTCATCACATGAATAAAAATTACTTCTTGTTACCCCTTTATGCATGGTTATTCCAAGAAAGGTTGTACACGTTTAAGATTTTTTTTAAAGTCAGATGGGTTATCCCTGATAAGTCTAGGATACTTCGTCTATAATCATCGTACCGGTGTCAAACTCATACGCCGAATATACAGATATTTCAAAATTATATGTTCGACATACTAAAAATGTGTTATGAATTTTTTTTTAATTGGACATGTTGTAGACATGCGGGAGATCGGTTGATTCTATAAAAATTAGAGGACTTATGATGAAGCCGGTAATTTGGTGGGTCACTTGTGAAACTTCAATACCCCTAATTCAATATTTGGTTTTGAAGATACTTGAATATCCTTATTCCTCCTCATTTTGTGAGAGGAATTGGATGACTTATATATTCATTTATCCACTCCTTGAAGAATAATAAGATAACACCACAAAGAGCCGAATATATGATATTTTGTACATTCTAGTCGTCTTCTATCAAAAAAATCTCTATAATATAACGAGAGAGAGACTAAGATGTGGAATGTTGGGGAGATGCATTTGATTCCTCGGATGTTAGTGAAATGAAGAATTTGGACCATGTTAAACATTTCCTTTAATCTATTTGTTTGTTTTGGTTTGTAAGTTTATTTGATTCTCATTAGTTAAGTAATAAATGAAGTATTTGTGCAATATAATATGCATATATTAAAATTAATAGACGTTTCCCAATTGTGTCGTGTCCTTTTTTTTATTATAAATTTGTTGTGTCGCCGTGTCCATGTTCGTGCTTCATAAGTTATCCCACTTGGAAAATTTCAAATTTAGTATTTTGAGTAAGAATCTAATTTTAAATTTGATTTTCACAAGGTGTAAATAGTTATTGGATTATACCACGTGTACATAATTTGAGTTTTATCCAATCTGTGCGGGAGTCAATTTTGTACGAGTTTTGTTAGAATTACGACCGCATATATAAAATGAGCCTTATCTGGTTTGAGAGTTGATAACTTTGTACAAGTACCGTAAATTAGTCGGGACAAAATCTCAAACACTCCCATTAATGAAGAAAAAATTACAGAGCTTTTTTTTAAACCAAAAAATATTTTATAAAACATCTCACTTAATGGTTTTCGAATTACTTAAAAGTTTAGTGGTAAAATAATATGTAGTTCCGTAATTTACCGGCACTGATTAAGGAGGATTTTGTAACTTCCTTTGCTAAAACTCATCCTTAACCAGTAAAACCTTTTAAGTTTCCAATTAATCCTTATATCGATTTACTGTCATTATAAATATTTATTTTATTTTTCTCAATTCCTACCGCAATATTATACTATTTACTAACACAGAAAAAATAAAAATAAAAATCTGAAAATGGAACCAAAATGAATCAACTCGATTATTGATGATTTAAATCTACTAGTCAAGTTGCTTGATTTGATTTGAAATTTCTAAAAACCATCTGAACTATTTAGTTCTAAAAACCATGCAAACCCAAGCGTGTGTATTCCTACCTTTCCTTTTCAAGGTGCTACTAGCAAATTTGCTTTTTTCTTCTTAAGACTCTGCTACCCAAATAAAGCTCCTTAATTTGGCATTATCATTTGAAAATGATTGAAAAAGATGAATTGATTTATGAGGAAAAAGAAAATGATTTAATACATGTATTCAATACTTTAAAGGGTTAATTTCAGTAAACCCCCCTATACTATCCAGATTAATCAACTAACATCTTGTGCGTCCACTTTGCCCCCTATACTATTCAATTTCATCAAATTGCCCACTCACTTCTCAAAATGCCTAAACTACCCTCAATAGTATAAGGGGGTTTAGTGAATTATTTCGGAAAAAATAATATATACTTTTTGTAAAAAAAAAAAATTCGAAAAAAAATCATATTTTGTTCCAAAATATGAATTTGTTTTTCGAAAAATATTTTTTTTGCGAAAAAGTATATATTATGTTCCAAAATATGAATTTTATTTTCGAAAAATATTTTTTTTTGCAAAAAAGTATATATTATGTTCCAAAATATGATTTTTTTCTGAAAAATTATTTTTTTGCAAAAAATATATATTATGTTCCAAAATATGATTTTTTTTCTGAAAAATAATTTTTTGCGAAAAATATATATTATGTTCCAAAATATGATTTTTTTTCCGAAAAATATTTTTTTTGCAAAAAAGTATATATTATGTTCCAAAATATGAATTTTGTTTTCGAAAAATAATATTTTGGAACAAAAATGTATATATTATGTTCCAAAATATGAATTTTTTTTTTGAAAAATAATTTTCGGAAAAAAAATCATATTTTGGAAAATAATATATATTTTTTGCAAAAAAAAAATTTTCGAAAAAAAAATTTCATATTTTGGAACATAATATATATTTTTTCGCAAAAAAAATATTTTTCACAAAAAAAATCATATTTTAGAACATAATATATATTTTTCGCAAAAAATTATTTTTCAGAAAAAAATCATGTTTTGGAACATAATATATATTTTTTGCAAAAAAATTATTTTTCGAAAAAAAATTCATATTTTGGAACATAATATATACTTTTTCGAAAAAAAATTCATATTTTGGAACAAAATATGATTATTTTTCAAATTTTTTTTTTTTTGCAAAAAGTATATATTATTTTTTCCGAAATAATTCACTAAACCCCCTTATACTATTAATTTCACTAAACCCCCTTATACTATTGAGGGTAGTTTAAGCATTTTGAGAAATGAGGGGGCAATTTGATAAAATTGAATAGTATAGGGGTTAAAGTGGACACACAAGGGGTTAGTTGATTAATCTAGATAGTATAGGGGGGTTTACTAAAATTAATCCAAATACTTATGCACATTCATGTTATTCAACTAAGGGTTATTTGCGAAAAAATTCTTATAATTTCGTACTAGTGCGCAAAATTTTTAATTATTATAAAATATGTGTATAAATTCATTATGTTTTCAAAATATTGCAACTTATCCCATTATGCTTTAAAATATTATAAAATTCCTAAAATACCATTTCTAACCTAATAAAAATAACAAATATTGAATTAATAATAAATAATGTATAATAAAATGATAAAGAAATAAATATAAAACTGACTTAATTTTTTTAATCATAAAATAAAAATTAGAATAATTTTTTTAAAAAAATATGTTTATTTTTTTTCAATTTTTTAAAATAAAATTGTAATTCCTTTGTTGATGATTTTCTTAAATATATTTTTTATAAACATATTTTCAGTTTACTTTTTTGTAATTTGTTTTTAAAAAAAACTAAACTGAATTAATTTTTTTAATCAAATTTTAAATAAATAAAAATAATTGTTTTTTAAAAAAATAGGCTTATTTTTTTTCCAAAATAATTTTAATATTTTTGAAAAAAAATGTAATTGTTTTTTTAATGATTTTCTTAAATATATTTTTTATAAACATATTTTCTGTTTTTGTAATTTTTTTTTTTAAAAAAATTATTCTAAAAGTATTTCAGACAATTCATGTCATAATAGGGATAAAACATACATATTTTCGAATAATAGGGTGTCAAAGAACCACAAGGGTGTTATATGCACTATATGCAAACTACAAGGGTTAAACGCTCCCGACCCTTCAACTAATTTTAAAATGCGATAAGTCCTGTTTTGGCATAATTTTTGTTTTTGATTTGACATTGAAAAAAAGAAAAACAGAAGCCTTTTTGAAAAATTATTATTTCCTAATTTTTTCAAAACGTTATTCTAAGGTACAAATACTCTTTTAAAAAATTTGTCAAACAACATTCAAATCAGTTTCACACCATAAAGCAAAAAATAATTTTTGAGAATTCAATTCAAACAAGGTCTCAGTCTGGTGGAATGAATTTTAGTTTTACGAAATTTATTGTTAGTAGAATTTTTATTTTGCCTGACAAGAAAGTTGGAAAAGTGCGAGGCTCAAACCTTGGCCTTCAGTAAACTGTGGAACACTTTACCAACGGAGACCACAGGCAAACATTTTTGAGAGTAGAGATATCTAAGTTTGTAATGTATTGAATTGATTATAGATTATTGTGATGTTCAAAATCAGTTTAAAACTAGATAATAAGAAAACATTTCTTTAATTCCAAAATTATGTATCAATTCAACATATTGTAAAATAGACTATAAAGCTTTTACAATATTACTATTTTCTTTCGTATTTTGGGTCAATCAACTAATGATAAACGTTGGCAACAACAAATTGATTATCTTAATACATAAGGGTAAACCAAAAAAAAAATACTTTAATAAAATGTTACCAATGAAATAAGTAGGAGCCTTTGATTATTTGGATTCTCCAATTTCATTTCTCTTTTGAATTATGGTAAGTTGGTAACTGTTCTTAATTAATTTCAGCTAAAGTAGTAAGTTTCTACCTATTGAAACATCAAATAAAAAATGGTAATATCAAACAGCCTATATTTAAATTCCTATATGCAAAACGGAAACCATCAAATTAACCACTAATCCTTATAAATTATAACAATTTCTTCTTCTTATTCTTCTTTCAACCTTCTTTTTTTGATAGTCAACACTAAACCTTATAACCAAGAGGCTTAATTACTTCATCATTTTTCAAATCAATAATATATACAAAAAGACATAAATAAAAAGTAAAAATCAAAACTCAAAGCTAACTAAAAGTGTTTTTAATATTCGACTCAAAGTCACAATAATTTTTTTATTTCTGTCTCGAAATTAATCGGGTGTGAGTCAATTCAATACTATGGTTCCGTTCAGTAGAGCTTTTGTTTATGACTTTTTTCAGAAGGAAAAGAGAAGTATAAGTCATTTTGAGAAGCTGATACCCCATAATTTTTTCTAAACACTTTTTTATGACCTAAAAATTTTTTTGCCAAACACCCAGGAAGTCAAAAATAGCTTTTGAAAAGCCGATCTAAACATGGCCTATATAGTCTATGACTTCAAAATAAAAACAAACAAATGCATAGTTGTATAATATGTGTATTTTATTTATTTTGGTTAACCCAATTATTTTGTTTTTTCAAGAATAAAATAAAAAATAGTAGTTAAATCACAACCATTGTCACAAATCGTAACAATAATAGATATTACCTCTGCCACATATTAGTTGTTCACTATTGCAACTTTACTTGTTTCAAAATATTTGTCCAACTCGAATTCCAATACAATTTGACCTTTCACTTTCCTCAATTATCATTTTTCTACTAACTTTAAACAAATACCGGACTATATTATTAATGGCAAGATTAAAAATTGCACACCAGTCAATCAAAATTAATAAAATATTAAAAAGTACAAATTGAACAACAATTATGGAATCGAGGGAGTATTTGTCCGTGTTAGTGACCGGCTATTACCGGTAAAGAGCGCCTATAAATAGTGACACCTCATATCCTATATTCTCACCACTGTCATAACGATCATCACCACCTGAAAATAAGCTATTTCCAGCTGCTATACATTTTGAAACCCCAAAAACTCGCTCAAACATCTCCACTCTCTCTCTCTACAACTTTCTCTCTCTATACAACTCCCTTCTACAAATTGCTTGATCTGTTCACCTACAATTTCTCTCTCCATACAACTCTCTTGTACAAATTGTGTTTAACCACTTTGATCTGTTCTCGTTTCTCTCTCTCGAATTTTCTCTCTCTATATCTATATTTGTGTATGGCAGTGAGCTTTGGCGCGAGGGAGGTTTCGGACCTGTGCCTTGGAAAGCCGCCGTTGAGGTCGCTTCAGGCCTCGGCCACCGTCGCCGACGCGTTGTCGGCGCTCAAGAGGTTCGGCGACAGCTGGATTAGTGTGTGGAGATGTGAGCATTCACCGGCAAGGACCGCCGATTGTCGGTGCGTAGGAAAGGTTTGTGTGGTGGATGTTGTTTGCTTTCTGTGCCGAGAGGACAATCTGTCCCGTCCTGCGGTTGCGCTGCAATCTCCGGTCTCCGATCTTTTGCCCAAGGTTCCGGGATTTGTCAGGCATTTGGAACCCCATTCTAGGTCAGTGATTATGTATATATATATATACATACATGCATGTGTATATTGTGTTAGGCATGTGATTTGTTATATTTATCTGATTAATTGTAGCATTGTGTGATTCAATATATGCATGTTCGAATTTGGCTGATTAACGACAATTTAGTTCTGTAGTTGAATTGATATTGCAATTGGATAAAGTTTTTCTTTCATTGATTTATGGTTTTGATGTGTTGTATTGATCAGATTGAGGATTTCTTTTGTGTTTTTTGGATTCTCTATCAATGATTGAATACAGTATGGTTGATGTGTGTGATTTGTTATATTGGTTTCTGATTTGATTAATTTTTATGATTTTTCGTATACTATTATTGATCTGTTGATTATTTGAAGTTTTTTTTTTATATATATGTTTCTTGATTGTTTTGAAGGATTTGAGATTATGAATTAGCCCAGATTTATCTTAATTCAGTTTAATTCTTCTCATTTAATGAAATGAATATGGAATATAATTTTATAGAGTGTAAAACCTACATGAAATTCAGGGGAAAAAAGCCATATACATAATGAAGCCCAACAGACCATGAATGAATGAAAATTGAAGATGGGTTCTCTCTCACCCACCTCTGTGTGAGCATATTTTAGTCTGCTTGATCCACCTCGGATCTATATCAACCTGTAGATGTATCTATATTAATTCTTCCCTTCATTAGAGTAATTTTTTCCTACAAATGGCTCGTGTTTAATCAGTTCTTTAGAAGATTTGACAAAATGAATGAATATTTGATTGTTGAGTTAATTTTAAAAAAAATTATTAATAAAAAAAACTAATGAGGTTGGTTATTATCCGACCTAAATCCCTGATATTTTAGTGTATACCTTTTACCTATGTTAAGACTCTGCTAACAAACAGAAGCTTATGTCTAGCATCGGCCACATAAAGTATGATGAAAAATCTCTTTTTTTTTAGGTAAAGTTCATGTGACAATCACATATTATTATGGAAATCCATATGGTGGTTGTCAATGACATGATTTAACTGGGAATATTGACATATTTCAAGGCGCGTGGGCAAATATTGACAAATCTCAAAGAGTTTGTAAAAAACTTGATTTTTCTTCAATTTGGAATCAATTTATTTAAATGAGAAACCCAAATAAAAACAATTACCAAGAGGGGATTTTGACATCTTTTCTTCGTACTTTAGCTCCTCTTTCTGTTAGTTTTTAGCTTATAGACTATACTTCAAATCTTTGTCATGTTTAGTTTGTGCACTCGGTTGATATTTCCACGACTGCTAGTGATTATCTACCCTGCATAGCCGTTTGTGAATGACTTGATCTAACTCTAAATTAAAATTACTTTTATTTTTCGCTTTTGAGCACATTCATGTCATATTTTTTATAAGCATATCTAGAAGTTGCCTCCAATTTATGCTTCATAAACATAATTTTCCATTGAATTTAATCTCATTCACTTTACTTTCTTGATTTCTCAGCTTATTGGAGGCAATAGACTACATCCTTGAAGGAACCCAAAACTTAATCGTGCCAATAGAAAACTATACCAGTTTCAGTCAAAGGAAGAAGATCCTCAACAAACCATCATTACTCGGCTCCACGCTTCACAACGGGCGAGAATTCTGCTGGTTAACGCAACAAGATGTGATCCGTTTCATCTTCAACTCTATCGGCATCTTCTCCCCAATCCCGACGCATACTATCGAATCCCTGAACCTCATCGACACCAACGCCATGACCATCTACTACCACGACCCTGCCTCATCGGCGTTGCCCTACATTTCTCGCGCTCTCACTGAACAAACATCTGTAGCAGTCATTGACAGAGATCACAAATTGATAGGGGACATATCACCTTTCAATCTCAATCGTTGCGATGAGACAGTTGCGGCGGCCATCACTACCTTGTCAGCAGGGGACTTGATGACATATGTTGACTGTGGCGGTCAGCTAGAGGATTTGGTTCAGTTGGTGAAGTCAAGGCTAAAAGAGAGAAACTTAGGAGTAATGCTGGAACTAATGGAAGAGCTTACTCCTAATTCGTCATCGTCTTCAAGTTGCTCTTCCGATGAGGAATCGGGTTTGAGTAGGAGTGGTGGTTCGAGTCGATATTCTATGGCAAAATATTCGGAAGCCATCGTGTGCAATCCATGGAGTTCGCTGGTGGCTGTGATGATTCAAGCACTCACACATCGTGTGAATTATGTTTGGGTTGTCGAAGAGGACTATACTTTGGTCGGCATTGTGACGTTTGCCGGGATTTTGAAGGTTTTCGGGAGCATTGCCGGTGCTCGGAATACATACAACAAACAGTAATGGTGAGCGTATAGCATTCCAGACTAATAAAGACACTGAATGCAATCCTACTGTTATGGACCTGTTGACCCAATGGAGCTCCCAAAATGTTTAGGTGGTTGAAAGTTTTGATAGAACTTGAACCTATAATATCTCCAGAATTTTATATTATAGTATAATATAATAAATATACTTGAAACACAAAACTGATATAAATACAATACATATGCTTAAACAGCAAACTCGAATATTGCAGCGGATGCTTGAGTTGGTTGCCGACTATGCAAGTATATCTATAGTTGTATCTACATGCAGAAACAAAGAATACAAAAGTAGACCAACACAAAAACTTATAACAAGAAAGTTCCAAAAATGTTATATTTAAGAATTGTAACAAATTTTCCTAAATATATTTGAAAATTGACAGAGCTATTCAGAAGAGTAAATGCTATTTGAGGATGTCTACAATTCACTTTGATCCTTAAATCGCTAATAACTGTTTGGACTAAATAGACATGCAGCATGCCACTTGCTACAGGCAATATTTATTCAGGTGATGTATATATCAAAAGTAACAAAACTTACAGAGTGTTTTCAAACCAACTGTAAAAAAATTTTAAGTACGATTTTCAACAATTTTCATAATCAAATAGGTTCATATGAATTAATAGGAGAATATTTAGGTATACACTCAAATTAGGTAACAAACAAAGCAAAATGTCAAGGGCTTTTACTACAATTACATGTGAGTTTCTTTTGAGACTTCTATACATTTGCACATTCAACAGGAACTGAAATTATACAAAGATGTTATTCAAAAAGCTTGAAATGTTTTATTCTTAAGCATGGCCAATAAGGAACCATCCACCACACTTGTGCTGCATTTGGCAAAATTAGGGCAAAGCATGAACAAAATACATGAGCGGGAGAGCTAAACTTACAGAGAAAAGGGTGAGAAAAAAATGAAGTAATGGGCATTTTGGATATGCCCCTCAGCTTTTTAGACAATAACTAGTAATTCGTATAGTTGAGCTCCGAGATGCATGACGATAAGGCTTCTCTTACTTGGAGATTATTCGAGTCCATATCAAGTGCATCTTCAAACAACCTCTTCGCCTGCAGCAGTAACTTCACCTTCTCTTTATTATTTCTTGGCCGTAGGTGAGATCTCTGTTGTAATGTCACGCCCCACCTGAAAAGAGCTGCCATCCACTAATCTCAGCAAAAGCTCAACCTACTCGAGACAGTATCTTCACAACAGATGAAATTTCAAAACGTGTGCCAAAAGTTCTAGACCAAGATATCTGAACTTTGAATGGAGAAGCAAGGAGATAGCAACTGATTTATTGGATTTTCTCAAATTTCAGCAGGCAATCTTCACGTAAAACAACCATTACGGGAATAATCCATCCCAAGTTTAATTGAGGCTAGAAAAGAAAATAATGAACTGCATCCCTAAATGAGAAAAAAAGTTAGTCGCTCATTTATGACGTGTGCAAGAGCTTTTGATGAGTATAGAGATGTGCCTTTAGCTTTAAAATGCGTTTGAAGCTCGGCGTTGCTTTCAGAAAGAAGTGTTAAAAAAAATTTTAAATTAAAAGTTCAAAGGGAAACAATGATTTCCATGTTTTAGTGAAAATTGGACCAATTTTAAGCACATTATAGCCACAGAGCACTAGAATGCTGGTTCAAGTCTGAGAGTGGAGGAACTCCGTTCAAAATAACTTCAAAGCAGTTGGACTTGTATTTAGTCTTTCTTCCCAGCACCCTGTGCAAGAGGGATCAACACTGAGAAATGGTCTTTTATGATCATTTAGTTGTTTGTTTTCAGTTTTTAAGTCACTTGGGCCACTGATATCTTCCTGCTAAATTTGTTATTGTCCATTTTCCATATATATAATATTTATGAACTCACAGGAAGAAGCACGTTATCCTACCATCAGGTGCATAAACATTGCTTTTGGACATCATGGCATCAAATTTGTCAATCGCAGCCAAAAACACCTTGTCAGCATCAACAGCCGCTTCCTGAAATTCATAGAGGTATGTCGAGTTTTAAAAATCACGGGGACATTACTCGAATTGACTACCAAATAAAATATATGATGTCAGCTAAAAAGTAATGGAGATATCATATTACTACCGAAACTTTACAAAAAAGTACTACTCGTCTTAACTGACTGATTTTTAAAGCCAATTCAGTTTGTAGGGGTTCAAAGTTGATAAACATGACAAAAGTGCAAACAGAATGACATGCCCGGGTTCAGAAGGCAACTTACTGGTCCAATATCCGCAATCAACTGAGCACGGAAGGACAGAGCAAGACCCCAGTTATACAGCGCTCTCATATCATTTCCATCAATCGACAATGCCAACCTATATTTTCTTCCTGCCGCAACAAGTAGTTCTTCACACTCTTCACAAACATCAACAAGAGTGGATGCAATTTTATTTTTACTCATCTCCTGAATATCTAGTTTGAGGGGTATTCTACCCCATCTCTCAACTGATAAGGGATCACTACTCGCAAGTATAGCTCTCAACTCACGGGTGATCTTTAGTTTTAATTCTCCATGAAGAAGATAAGTGTTTCCCAACTGCCCCACAGCCAATAAACTCATGGGCTTCATGTCTATGGCTCTGGAGAGCAATTTAGTGGATTTGCTTAATACAGTCTCTGCATGTCCTTGATCACCTCTATGCCTTAAACATTCTCGTGCTTCTCGTAAAAGATCGTTTGCTTCCACAAGATACCTATTGAACACCAAATCATCTGAAACAGACAAAGACGGAGACGAACCAAACTCATGTTCTTGTGTAGAGTGATGATCAGCAAGAGAGGGATCATCATCAGTGATTAACCTCTCTTCTTCTCTAATAGGAGATCTATAATTCTCTTTTTCAGTCTTCCTCCTTCTCCCATGAAATCTGCCATTTCCATTGGAAATCTCAAGTATTTGGTCTTGCTCAAAAGATTCTTCAGTTCTCATTTGCAGACTTGCATTAAAATCCATAGAACCAAGCAAATTTTCATCGGATGCCAATCTTTTAAATTCATTATGACGACCCATATTCAGAGAAATCTGTTGATTGTTCATAAACCGTGTGTTGTTATTTTGGAAACTTAACTCTTGACTTTTCAAAAGTCTTTTACCACTATTATCTAACTCCGCAAAATATGTTCTTTCATTTTCTGCAATTGAGTTTACTCTTCTAGCTTCATCAACCAGTTTTTCCGCTCCATTCCAACCAATACCAGCCTTATTAGAAGAACTACCATTTTTAGCATTACCACTGGACACAGACTCTAAAACACTTTTTTCAACTACTGGAGCTAAAACATTCCCATTCTTTCGATCTTTCACCTCTAGATGCATTGAATCCTTCTTAACACCATCTTTCGTTTTATTTGGTTTCAAACCCACCAGATTTTCTTGAAACAAACTACCAACAAACTGCAACAAATCATGCCCAGTTTCACCCAACTCTTTCCTTCTCCTGCTTGATTTTTGATTCAAAGTTGGTTCCACCTCTTGGTTCTCACCCAAAATACTATCAATACAAGCTTCAACACTACTTCCAGCATTCAAAACAGACAAACTAATTGCATCCAAGGCCTTTATATACTTTTCCAAATCACTAACTGTTATTCGATTACACTCAATACCTCTTTCTACATCCTTCTTTAAATTACTAACTTTACCATCAACCCTTTTGAAAAAATCCCCCAAATTTTCTACTAAAACCCCCAAATTCTCATCTTTTGCCCTTTTCCTCCCAATTAAGCTGGAGTCCTTCAATTTCCCCCCATTTACATACCCAATAGAAAACCCAGCAGCGAAAAGAAGAACACAAGCAGGAAACACAACAATTGAAGAAACCCTAACCCTAGAAATGGCTAAAGCACACACAAAGCCCAACAAATACACAAACACATACTTTCTGTCATCAAGTCCTAGAGAACTCAGAACATTGAGAAGCTGATTTGACTCACCAGATTGGAATGAGTCTTTACCGAGTCTCGGATTGTCCCACCCGCCATAATTCAGTGAATCAGAAGCTGTGGCAGAGCAGAGAATTTCTGTTTTGGTACAACAAAGCCATTTTTTCCGGGGATAGTAGAGAAAGTTCGGATTTTTCCGAGAAAATGAGGGAAATTGGAAGAGAAAAATCGGAGGGGAGAGATGAGGATTCAATTGGCCAGTAAGAGAACCAGAAATTAGGGTTTGCATATTTTGAGCTGATTATAGTGGATACTGTGAAGAGTCGAGAGTTTTGTTACATTGAAGCGACTCTGCTCCAACTGAAGTGAACAGAGAATGCCCCAATTTGCATTTACAAAGGGTATTTCCGCCAATTAGGAAAATGTAAATGGATAGACAGTGGTTACCATGAATTTGTAAAGTTGGCACAATGAGACACGATATGAAGATAATTTTAATTAAATGAGTTAGGTTGAATATAAACGGATTCAAATTATATAAGAGTCAACACCAATATTCTACGAAAATATTAGAATGAAAAGAATTGTCTTTCATTACATATTTCAATAACAAAGTTAAGCAAGGTTTGATCTCCTCTAAAATAGAATTGAAGAAGATTGAAATAATGGAGAAAGACACATCACTAATACTCTACGAAAATATTAGAATGAAAAGAGTTCTTTCATTCCATGTTTCAATAACAAAGTTAAGCAATGTTTGATCTCCTCTAAACTAAGATTGAAATAATGGAGAAAGGCACGTCACCGATTTCAAACTATCTTAATTGACTCAAACATCTTACTATTCACTGGATGCCTTATAACATCTAGTCCCTGATAAAAAGAGCTAGTGAGTCATGCACTCAATGGTCTTGGATTTGGGTATGGATAATTTACACAAAGCCCCTAGTAGTTTTAGAATTTAATAATAAATTTTTTTGCCGTTCACCAAATTTTCTAACATTTTAGATTTTAATCAAATACCCCCTTCTCACAAAAACAATCAATTTTTATGACAAAATAACTTAAATGCCCATGATATAAAAATTATACTTTATGAGTAATTTGCACCAAAACCCCTTGAGTTTCAAATTTTAATCAAATAACCTCTCAGATTCAAAAAGTCACAAATTTTTTTTATAATACTAATAATAAATACAATAAATAATAAAATATAATATTATATATCATTCATAAATAACACAATAAATAAAAAAATCTTTTGGACTACGACTTAATGCCAAAATGTTAAAAAATAAAAACAAAAATCTAATTGGTAGTTCAAAATATATTTTTATATTTTGAACTTATTTTTTTAAAATTTTACCCTAATTGGTTGTTCAATTTTTTTTTATTTTGGTATAATTTTTTTTTTCGTTTATAGTAAAATATATAAAAACAAAATTTAAAAACGGAAAAAAATACAAGGCCGATTTTTTTTTTTACATTTAAAATTTTGTCTTAAAAAATAATCGACCATTTTAAAGTTTTGTTTTTAAACTCAAAAAAATTTCGGCTGAATTTTTTTCCCATTTTAAAATTTTGTCTTAAAACAAAAACAAATTAACCATTTTAAAGTTTTCTTTTTAAATGAAAAAAATAGTTCGGTCGATTTTGTTTTTTTCATTTTAAAATTTTTTTAAACGAAAAACAAATTCCGCCTTGGATTTTTTTCGTTTTAAAATTTTGCTTTTTAATTTTTTTAACTTTTCAACATTAATTGGTAGTTCAAAAGATTTTTTTTATTTATTGTATTATTTATAATGATATATAATATTGTATTTTATTATTTATTATGAGCATTATGAATTTTTTAGTGACTTTTTGAATCCGAGGGGTTATTTGATTAAAATTTAAAACTCAGGGGGTTTTGATGTAAATTACTCATAAATTATAATTCTATGTTTTGGGCATTTAAGTCATTTTGACATAAAAATTGGCTGCTTTTGGGAGGAGGGGGGTATTCGATTAAAATCTGAAATCTTAGGGAGTTTGGTGAACGGATTTTGTGTAAATTACCCTTCTTTTATAATAATGATGAAAAATTGGCAACCTACACCCAGTTTTGCAATTTTGAGGTCTCGATTGTTTAATCATAAACAACTCTTAAAGCGTTCATCTTGATCTACATCATCTACAACACCCACCATAGATGTAACTTTTCCAGCAACTCATGTTTTTCCTAATTCAATGTGACCTACCAAATTAGAGGTATTGAAATTCCATGAGTGACCCACCAAATTAGCGGCTTCATAAGTTTCTCTATTTTTTATGGAATCAACCGAACCCCCCGCGCGTCCAATTAATTAAAAAAAACTCAGGACATATTTTTGGTGTGTCGAACACGTATTTTTGGCGTGTCCATGTCCATATGTCCGACATAGACACGAGTATGACGACCCTAGACGAAGTGTTCATGTTTCATAACACACATATTATTACATCTCTTCAATTTTAGATATTGTATCCGTGCATATATATATATATATATATATATATTCATTGTGTCATCTTCTATGGTGGCGGTGGTGGTGGGGCAGGATTGTTGTGGTGAAGTATTGTCACTCCACCATGAGAGGTGCATAGATCTAAAGACGATGAGAGATAGGGCCTGTTTGGCAAGTATTTTATTATTTTTTGTTTTCTGTAAAAAAAACAGAAAACATGATTTTTGTTTTTTTTGTTTTTTCAGTTGAAAACAAAAGTATGCTTAGTAGGGATTTTTTTGTGTGGAAATTCAAAAATCAGAAACAAAAAAACACTTTGGCAGAGTATTTTTTCAGGAATTTTGAGAACGGAAACAGAAAAACACATCTAGTGACTTCAAATATATATTTTTATAATTTTAAGTAAAAATTTTAATCAAGACAATTCTTTGACAATTGAAAGACACTTCTTTACCCAATGTCTTCTTCCATAAGTTGGTATTGTTCATCACGAGCACATTAAAGTCTACAATATTATTGAAATATTGGTATGTATTGGAAATGAAAAAATTTCGGCAAGACCTCCCCATAAAAAATGACAAGTCAAGTTTTATTTTTCACCTTATAGCAAAAAATATATCACAAGACATATCCAAAAAATAACTCAATTTTAAAATCATCAAAACACCAATGTTATACACACAAGACATCAATTACATATGAAAATGGTATTATGTATTGAAAATGCTATTACTTATTGGAAATACATATTAGATTACATAAAACAATGAAAAATTCTATTACATCAATGTCATTTCCTTTACACCAAATAACTCAAGATGAACATCCTCCAATTGTGATCTCAACTCGAACATCCTCAAGTACCTCCATCACATGTATCATTGAAAAAAAAAAACTATATTAGCACGGTTTGATATATAGTCCAAAATGTGAATCATTGAAATGATTAATAAGAAGAAAATCGGAACATATCTAGATCTTAGGCTAAATAAGATTTTAAACAAAGAAATTTTCAACCACACTGTATTATAAAAAAGCATACAACTACACAATGGTAATTGTTCCCTTGTTTAAGACACCTCTTTTACAAAGCATCGGATTCAGAAACTTAATGCATCCTATGATAGAAACATGAACCAAGCCTACAAGTACCACTAGTTATTATCATTCTTCCCTTTCCGCACTAAATAAGATACTAAAATAGTAAATAAGGTATCTAATTACATTCCAATTTACAATAGAAGCGAATCCAATGAAATGATTATTCAGACTATATCTATGCCATGGAGGTAAATCCATTCTGAAACTGTGGGGGGGCATACTCTTTTCATCATCCGTTCTGAAAAGGAAACACACACACACACAAAGGGTAACAAAGGTTGCCACATTTCACACACACATATACTTGGGTCAAATTACATTTAAAAATATAAGCCAAACTTTTCAAGTTTTGTTTGAAGCAATATACTCAAATACACAGAATTATAAAACAAGACATAATAAATGAATAAGGCATAAACAAAAGACACAATTTTTTCTTTTGAAATGATTAATAACAAGAGAATTATCACTTTTATCGGGCTTGAATCACACATGGCTTGCAATCAAGATCCATGACTCGAATCAACAATGCACCGTCCACGTTTTTAATCACATCAATTCAAAACCAGAAGCATAATAGGGCAGCATAGGCAGTTAAAGACAGGCAGAAACACACACACATATTGATTTTAAATTGAATTTAAAATGTTTTTAAAGGAGAAACAAGCATTATACAGTCCAAAACCAGAAGCAGATAACAAAGCAAGTAGAACATACAGACTGCTTGGGGATGATTAGTTGTCCAAGTTCCAGAATTAATCGAAAGAGTTGCCACTTGGAGCATTAGAAAAATGCAGACTACTTATTAATGATTGTAATGAAAGAGTTGTAATAAAATTGTTTAGGAAACACCAGGGGAAGAAATCTGCTGCTTTTGAAAGATGTTGCGGGAAGTTTTTGAATTTTGTTATATGATCAAATTTGATGTCCAGCGGGTGTAGTTAAAAAAATGTGTTAAAAATGCACCCGGCCTAGGTTTTTCCTATTCGTAAGCGCACGAATCAATTGTAATATAAAAATGGCTTGAGAACGAGAATGTCGAACCCACAGAGACTTGTTTATTCATTTCAGCAGTTCAAAAGTATTGAATTATGTTTTGAAAAAAGTATTTGGATTTTATTTTTGAGAATTAAACTAAAATTAACTAAGAAAACAATAAAAATGATAGTTGTGATCAAGAGATAGAGAACACTAGCACTACAAGAAATCTGGTTTTTTGGGGCAGTCCAAACTATCGCAAAAAACTAGAAAACCGTCGCTAAACCCCTCCTCAAACCGTCACTAAAACCAGCGTCACAAAAGGTTATTAAAAAACTAGGGGAATTAGCAATGCTATATCCGTCGCTAAAAAAAGGGGTATTAGCAACGGTATGACCGTTGCTAAAAATATAGTTATTAGCGACAGTTCAAAACCGTGCCTAAAACCATATAAACTATCGCTAAAAGTCCATTTTTTTTATTTTTCATTTTTCAGGTATTATGCTATTTAATTAGTATTTTTTCATTTTTTTGGCTAATTTATATTATTTTTCAAATTTATAACAAAGTTTTAAAATCACTTAATTACATAAAAAATCAATAACCACATAAATACAAATCACCATTAATCATGAAAACAATTCAAGGACATTTCTCTTAAAAGAAAATGAATTGCTTTATGTTAGCATTTTCCCAGTGCGCGGAGCCCCAACGAGGAAGGTGTTAGTGGTTTATCACTGGGTCAATAATGCTAATCCCTTTTTTTTTGCTATTCCTACTCCTAAGGCGGGAAGAAGATAAGAAAATGCGAAGCGTTCTCTTGATTTCCCAACCTGTTGCTTCTAAGACTGCCCTCTCCCGTATCCAGCAACCCAACCTATACAAAGGGCATCAAAGCCCCTTTACTAGGTTGGAGCCATGAAGCTTACCTTATTATTATGAAAAATGGAAAGGTCCCGAAGGTAATTGTTAGTCACTAATTAACCCTAGAGAGGGGGGGGGGGGGGGGGGGGGGGGGGGGGGTTGAATAGGGTGTTCAAAAATATTTCTAACTCTTTTCGAAATTGGAACACACTATAATCAAAAATCAATTTCTCAATAAGCAAGTGGATGATTCAATTTAAACTTCTATAATAATTAATTTCAAGACAAATTAGCATACAAGATATTCAAGCAATTATAGCATGCAAATTAATCAAGTAAAAAGAAAGAGATACAGAGATTGACACCGTGACTTTTTCGAGGTTCGGAAACTCCTACTCCTCGGCTCAAGAACCCCTTCTTGAGACTTTTCCCGATCCTTTCACTATGGCCCTTCCTTCACAGGTGGAATGACAAACATTTACAACACAAGCCTCTCGAGTTTGTCTCTCAATCAAGAGAACAACCCTCTCTTGAACAATCGGTGGACTTCACTTGTCCGAGATTACAAATTCGTATGTAATCAATAAAATTACTCAAGAACAAAAACACTCAAAACCCAAAATTTTTTATGGAAGATAAATCAATATAAGCTCAAGTGTTTTTTGTGATTTTACAATAGCTCTAGAAATGTATTCTCAAAGGATATAATCAATGAATGATATTTGGAGAATAAGAAGAGATACTAGAGGTTTTGATTTTCAAAGAAACTTGGAGAAAATCAGATTTTCAAAGCTTGGTTTCAATGGCTTTTGTAGAGAAAATGTCTACAGAATTTTTAAGAGCTTTTCTTCCTCTTTGTGTTTCAATCTCTACCTCTTCAATATACACATCTCATTCTATATATAGCATTGCATTAGGGTTTTGAAGAATGATTATTGTATTTGAGAAAACACAGCCATTTGAAGTCCATAAACATCTGCTTAAAACATGGAAAATGTTTGTGCCGAATCTGCAGATTTTAAGGAACAAACTAGTCAACTACATTGAAGTTGTAGTCGACTACATTAGACCATCTAGTCGACTAGATTGAGTTCTAGTCGACTACATTGGACCATCTAGTCGACTAGAAAATGTAGTCTAGTCGACTTAAGCCTATTTCAGTCGACTACTTTGATGTGGATGAAAAGCCTGAAGCTACTGATTGTTTTAGTCGACTATATTGAAATACACATGGTGATTCTAGTCGACTACAACTTAAAAAACATTTAATAAAAATATTTTTCTTTCCGTTTAAGTTTGGTAAAGCATTTTTCATTCCATTTAAGTTCGGTTCATTTTATACTCGAGCTTATATGATAGAATCGACAAATAAAATTACCTTGTTACAATGATCGCTCCCCGACCTATCTACCCCAAGTCTTGAGTCTTCAACTTTCGCTTTTACCGTTGAATTAATTTATTTTCCATTTGCGCTTTAATTTCTTTCACGGCTTTTCGCTTTAATTCAAGCTTTCTTTTCGATCTTGCTTTCCGAGTCGTTTTCTTTCTGTGCTTGTTTTCCGAGTCGTTCACCTGTCTTTTGCTGAAAACATGAACTCGGTAATTCATTAGTATTAAACACGTTTTAAATGTTTTGTTAATATCAAAATAGGATTTATTGTCCGAGAATAAATTTCAAGGCCAACAATCTCCCCCTTTTTGATGTTGACAAAACATTTCGTGTTTACGTGTAAATGGTGAAGTATCAAGTGATACTCCCCCTCAATGTGTGGATTACATGCTCCCCCTTAGTAAATATATTTTTGCAATTTTATACACTAGCATGGAGGCACACATAAACATGACTTACATACACGAAAGCAACTTACTTCTCCCCCTTTGGCAACATAAAAAGGTGGAAAGTGACGGTTGAATAAAGAATTTATCATGCTAATACGTCAACGTCCAAAGCCAACCCAATTTCTCTACAAAGTTTGAAAGAGAATCCTCCGGAAAAAGGCTTTGTGAAAATATCCGCTAATTGATTTTTAGTGTCAATAAAAACTAATACAACGTCTCCTTTAGCAACATGTTCACGGAAGAAATGATGCCTAATCTCGATATGCTTAGTTGATGAAAAGGACTCTTTGATATACAAAATGCGCTTGTAATACCGCATTCAATGAGCACATGATTGAAAATAAGCACATAGTCATATGCATAAAGCTTGAGATTTCTTCCCCTATCACCAAGGAGCAAAGCTCCCCCTAAGAATGTGCATACAACATATACTCATCAACTAATTTTATCCTCCTTTGACATCATCAAAAAGAATAGATACAATTAAGTAGAAGAAGAGAATCAAGTTGCATAAATGAATTGTGATCATAGAATATATCATTTGAAGTAACACAAACTCATATTTACCATACTTTTCATGAATATGCTTAAAATGATACCAACTTACAAACATAGCATTGCATTCATGATGGCAACAAGGACATGCTAGCACATGTCATCAATGATGACTAAAACATTTATTTTATTTTCATAGACAAAATGATATATGATCAAAATAGATTTTCATATATGAAGTACATGTATCAAGTGAATGACTCAAACGAAGAGTAACTTAATGTTCAAGTATGTGTGTTTGAATTAAAGCTCAAACCATAAGTAATCAACATACTATATGTAAATAAAGAACACTCAAACACTAGATCATTTAAACTCACTTAGTCATGTATGAAAATTCACTTAAAATCACATATGAGCACTTAAGAATAAGTCAACAACACCTTCATCTTAATCATGTGAAAATAAATAAACACATATGCAACATCTAATCATAGAATGTAATGTGAATAGAGTAAAAATCATGATGATGACTAAGAAAAGAATATTCTAAAATAAGCAAGTGAAAAAGACACAAGACAAATGCTAACACATTAATGTTCAAATGCATTTCCATATCTTTATGAAATTTTACACAATTGAGTTCTTTTGGATAAACTTTGTGAGAATATTGACGAAGAAAATTATAATCATGAAGGTGATCTCAATATTTCTCATAAGTGTATGTCTTTGAAAACTTTAATGTAATGACAAAGATATGTAATCTTCACAAGTGCTAAAAACACAAGATATATCTCTTATATATATGGTAAAAATGCTTATTTAAAATAATAAGAGATGAACCAAGATAACATATAATTTATAGTCTTAATTATGTTACTAAACATCTAAGTCCAAGAGTAGTCAACCAAGGAAACCATATAATCCCAAAACCGAAGTGTCAAAAAGTATTTGAAATTATGTCATGACACTTAAATGTATTTTTCCCAAGTAGAAAATAAATTTATCTATCATGCTCATTTTGAAATAGATTGCATGTTTGTGATAAACGTCTTTTCACAACACATCAAAAATTGGTAAACATAATACTCCAATGAATCTTATAACTAAATTTGTGACAAGTTATAAATAATAAACAACAAAAAGAATGTTTATCAATAGGTTCTAAAATATCCTTCATCCATAAGAAAAACATTTAAAAGTCATTCAAAACACCCTCTTGGATCATTTTTCAAATTAAGTACGACTTATGATAGTTTTAAACCCATTTTCTAAAACTTATACATTTCAAAGCATTGTGAATCACTTCATGAAATTTTTTCATATAGGAATGCATTAGATAAAAACATTTCATGCAAAGAGGCATGTGACATTTTTAGAATTTTAATTCCATTCATATGTGCAAAGAAAAATTTATATCCTTCTTGGTTAAGATCTTGGAATAATAATGGTCAAAACCTTGGGTCACCATTATTAGACATAGATTGCAACATTAATATGCATTATAAGATATACAAGAGTATGCATGTATGATAATGATATAAAAATTTAAGATATAAAAAATATTATATATCATTGAGAAAATCATAATAATGCAAGAACAATAAAAACGTATGTCTTTCATGATATGTGCACATAAAACTCATGAATCATGTTTTTCAATAAACATTCAAGATAACAACATTTGAGCACAAAATCTCCATCTTTTCAACATGCTTCCTTCAAAGAAGAACCTATAAAAGAGGAACCTATAGTACATTTTCATAATAAAGATCCAAGCATATATTAAATAGCTTCAACCAATGTTACAATTACAAACAACAAAGACCAAGCACATGAAAATCATTTTTATGAGAATCTTTTATGAAAATACCTCTAGAATGATTGCCAAGAAGATATATAATAGAGGATGATGAATCATTTAATCGCATAGAATTTCATCACATATTCATTATCCTCATTTACATTAGATAGACCATTCAAAGAAATTATGCTCTCTTGAGGTTTACTAGTGTGGACATATTTGATTAAACATATATTCCAAGTCCGTCCAAATTTCAGTTCAAAATTAAACACCTCAAATAAATGTGTAATTTGTCATGTCAAGAGAATTTAGATAAAACACTAAAATCATGAAAGTCCGTGAACAAATATAAGATACAGCTACTCAAGTAATCAACCAAAATCAAGTGAAATAGCTTTGATGGTCTAGAGATGGTCATGACTATATTCTTTAAAAAATCATGCATGATCAAGACTTTCTTTCATATATCCAAGTCATTTCAAAATAAGCTATTATCAAGATTTCATCAAAAGCATAGTCAATTTCATGCATCTAGTAGCCAATCACCCTTAATATGTATGTCATATTTAATCTCAACAATGAAAACACATTAGTAATGGAGAATAGAAAATGTGTACCATGGTGCTAGCTTCACCCATTTTACTTAGAGTAGCTTGTTAATGATTTGTATTGTCCACTTATTTTGTGAGAGACCTTGATTTCATCTCCCCTTTTTAGTTATGACATAATAATTGAAGAATCAATAGTTCTTGAGTAAGGAATCAATCCACACCTACAAAACACATTCAAGTAACTTTCTTTGGTACCCTTTTTGCTCTAGGGTCCATTTGTGTTAGCACAATTATGGGCAAGATTCATTATAAGCACATTAACACAAAAATGAATGATCTTCTACAACCATTATGCTTCAATTGAATTTATCATTCAAGAACCTTATCATGAAGTGCATTTGTCAATTCAAGTAATAAGATATGCTCATGGTTATTTATCAAGTCAATGAACCAATATGAAATTAGTGATAGGAATGAAACTCCATATTGAATCATAGTAAACAACCATATGCATCATTCATGTTCAATCATCAAGAATTGACAAGAAAACCAATATAACTTCCCTTGATTAGCAAAAATAAATTATATGCCCTTTTTCAAGATTTATAAAACACATAGGAAGATTCATTTCATTTCAAAATTCTTTGAACATTTGAAAGCACAATGAAAAGATATTTTCATAAGAATCACCCTTTCGAAATAATTTCACTCTAAAACAATGTACACTTTTCTCATGCAATTTCAAGAAACAAAAGAATGTGATGCATGAATAATGATCATTTATCAATCAATGAAAATATTCATAAAGCAACATAGTACAAATTTCCGTTTCTTTTAGCATTTGACAATTGATTCCCATCTTTCTTAACTAAGCATGCATTGGTCCTAAAAATAACATCATAGCCATTGTCACATAATTTAACTAATGCTAAATAAGTTATGTTTCAACCCATCAACCAAAAACATACTATCTATAGAAAGAGTGGAAGATATACCAATTGAGCCAATCCTTATAATTTTTCCTTTAAAGTTGTCTCCAAAAGTTACGTTTCCTACTTCATAAGTTTTTAGAGAAATGTATTTTAATTAGTCTCCCGTCATATGCCTTGAGCATCCGCTACCAATAAGTCATTTCCTTTAAGGCGGACTTCAAGCATACCTACAAAACAAATTTAAGTAACATTTGTTGGTACCCAATTTATCTTGGGTCCACTAGGGTTAAAGAGAGATGCAATGGTTCCTTTTGGAACCCAAATCATTTTTGGTATAACATTCTCCTTTCTATGCAAGCATGCAATGGTTCCTTTTGGAACCTAAATCATTTTTGTTATCACTTTCTTCTTCCTAAGTAAACATGCATTTGCCTTATGTCCATTTTTCTTGCAATAATAACATATAACATGCTTATGATCATTTGAGGATGCATGAGATGATTGTCTTGTAAATGAATGCCTTAATGTTTTCCTCTTTTTCAAAATAATAGCATCTTTGTCAAAAGCATCATACCCTAGACCACATTTATTAAATGATCCTCTTTGTCTTCCCAACATAATGCTAAGGTTTTCCTTTCCTTTTGTAAATTTAGCTAAGACATTTATTTGATCATCTATAGTATTTTTTAACCGATTATTTTCCTTTTCTAGCTCTATGCTTTTGTCATTGCATGAAACTTCTAAGTTGGAAGTAATAGAGCTATATGAAGATTTAGCTTTCTTAAGAAGAATATATATTCTAGCTAACTTTTCAAATCCATCATGCAATTCTTCAAATGCATTTTGTAATTCATCATAAGAAGAGAGAAGTTCATCATATGATAATTTATCTTTCTCTAATGAATGTGAATTTAAATGTACCTCTTCTTCATTTGCCGTGAAACAAGGGTTTGTCATTTCTTCACCATTTTCCTCCTCATCTAAGTCACATGAGTCGTAGTCATCCCATGTGGCATTCATAACCATCTTGTTTGGTCTTTTCTCGTTCTCCTTTTCGAGCTTGAAGCAATCACTTTTGTAGTGTCCCGGCTTTTCACTATTAAAACATGTTGGAGGTTCCCTTTTCTTAGGCTCGCCTTTTGATTCGATTCTCCTCATGAATATTCCACCATTGGCTTTCTTTCTTTGAAGGTATTTATTGAATTCTTGAGTGAGCAAAGCAATGTCCTCATCCTTTCTTCTTCATTCGGCTCAATGGCTTCATTTTTGGTAGAGACTTGCAAAGCTATACCTTTTCTTGGCTTGATGTCGTCTTCACGAGATTTCAATGTGATTTCCCAAGTGAGTAGAGAACTGAAAATCTCATCAAGACTCATGTTGTTGAGATCATGAGCTTCATTGATTGCCGTTACCTTTGCGTCCCATTTAGCCGGAAGACTTCTATGCACTTTGCGTGACGCATCGAATCTAGGAACAATTCTACCAAGATGCTTTACTCCATTCAAAATGTTAGTGAAACGAGACATCATTGAATTGATATTTTCATCTTCTTTCATGGCAAATAATTCATATTCATGCATAAGTATATCAATTTTAGATTCTCTAACTTGAGTAGTACCTTCATAAGTTACTTCAAGTTTATCCCACATTTCTTTTGACGTGGAGCAAGTAGAGACACGATTAAATTCGTTTGGACTTAAGGCACAATTTATATTCACCTTAGCTTTAGCATTAAAAGACATAAGCCTACGCTCATCATTATCCCATTCGTTGGGCAATTTGGGGATAGTTTTTCCATTTACTATTTTTTTTATAGTGAAAGGTCCATCAACAATAACTTGCCAAATATGAAAATCAATAGCTTGAAGAAAGTCTATCATTCTAGTCTTCCAATAGCTATAGTTTGAACCATCAAACCATGGAGGTCTAATAATAGATTGTCCTTCAACGTGAGCGACTAAATATGAGGCCATGATCGTTCTCTAAGACGGTTAAGTCCAAAAACAATAGAGATTAGGCTCTGATACCAATTGTTAGTCACTAATTAACCCTAAAGGGGGGGTGAATAGGGTGTTCAAAAATATTTCTAACTCTTTTCGAAATTGGAACACACTATAATCAAAAATCAATTTCTCAATAAGCAAGTGGATGATTCAATTTAAACTTCTATAATAATTAATTTCAAGATAAATTAGCATACAAGATATTCAAGCAATTATAGCATGCAAATTAATCAAGTAAAGAGAAAGAGATAGAGAGATTGACACCGTGATTTTTTCGAAGTTCGGTAACTCCTACTCCTCGGCTCAAGAACCCCTTATTGAGACTTTTCTCGATCCTTTCACTATGGCCTTCCTTCACAGGTGGAATGACAAACCTTTACAACACAAGCCTCTCGAGCTTGTCTCTCAATCAAGAAAACAACCCTCTCTGAACAATCGGTGGACTTCACCTGTCCGAGATTACAAATTCGTATGTAATCAATAAAATCACTCAAGAACAAAAACACTCAAAATCCAAAGATTTTTATGAAAGATAAATCAATATAAGCTCAAGTGTTTTTGGTGATTTTACAATAACTCTAGAAATGTATTCTCAAAGGATATAATCAATGAATGATATTTGGAGAATAAGAAGAGATACTAGAGGTTTTGATTTTCAAAGAAACTTGGAGAAAATCAGATTTTCAAAGCTTGGTTTCAATGGCTTTTGTAGAGAAAATTTCTACAGAATTTTTAAGAGCTTTTCTTCCTCTTTGTGTTTCAATCTCTACCTCTTCAATATACACATCTCATTCTATATATAGCATTGCATTAGGGTTTTGAAGAATGATTATTGTATTTGAGAAAACACAGCCGTTTGAAGTCCATAAACATCTGCTTAAAACATGGAAAATGTTTTTGCCGAATCTGCAGATTTTAAGGAACAAACTAGTCGACTACATTGAAGTTGTAGTCGACTACATTGGACCATCTAGTCGACTAGATTGAGTTCTAGTCGACTACATTGGACCATCTATTCGACTAGATTAAGTTCTAGTCGACTACAAAATGTAGTCTAGTCGACTTAAGCCTATTTCAGTCGACTACTTTGATGTGGATGAAAAACCTGAAGCTATTGATTGTTTTAGTCGACTATATTGAAATACACATGGTGATTCTAGTCGACTATAACTTAAAAAACATTTAATAAAAATATTTTTCTTTCCGTTTAAGTTTGGTAAAGCATTTTTCATTCCATTTAAGTTCGGTTCATTTTATACTCGAGCTTATATGATAGAATCGACAAATAAAATTACCTTGTTACAATGATCGCTCCCCGACCTATCTACCCCAAGTCTTGAGTCTTCAACTTTCGCCTTTGCCGTTGAATTAATTTATTTTCCATTTGCGCTTCAATTTCTTTCACGGCTTTTCGCTTTAATTCAAGCTTTCTTTCCGATCTTGCTTTCCGAGTCGTTTTCTTTCTATGCTTGTTTTCCGAGTCGTTCACCTGTCTTTTGCTGAAAACATGAACTCGGTAATTCATTAGTATTAAACACGCTTTAAATGTTTTGTTAATATCAAAATAGGATTTATTGTCCGAAAATAAATTTCAAGGCCAACAGTAATAATAAAGTATTTGTAGCAACATCTAAAATAGAACAAAACAAAATTACAGAAGACAAAAATGCAATCCCCCGAGTTTGACAGCCTTGAGAACGAAAATGTTGCTGTGTTTGCAAAGGTGAGTGCAAACGAGAAGAGTGCATTACTTGCAGCTGGTTGTTGAATTGGTGAATGTACTAAACCATTGTATTCCGATGTTGGCGTTTATTTTCATGATTTTTTGACATTTTATTTTCATCTTTTAACGCACCCAGAGTTTTCGTATACTTCTGCACTCTTTTCACCTTCAGTATCATGAAGAAAACAAATAAAACTTCATTCAGTCCAATATAGAAAATTAAAATCGGTCCAATATAAAAAACAAAATCAGTCCAATAAATAATGCAATGAAGAATTAGTAAGCAATTCAACCGGACTATTCACTAATGCAAATAGACAATTCAATTTACCTACTAACAATTTAATTTGATTCATCAACAGAGTAATGACAATATTTAGTGAAGTGGTAATTGACAATTTAATCACTTTAGCTAAGTAATGCAAATAAACAATTCCATCAGTCTACAAAGTACCGCAAAGAAGTAATATAATAACTGAAATTTAATATATCTAGTAAGTAATGATTCAATGATAACACAAAGACGTCTCGACCACTTAGACATCCAGGATACCTTCTCTTGTTTCCAATTGAACCAACAAACCAATTAATCCATACATACCAAGTTTTAATTTATTTACATCAAAGATTCATACTTTAAGTGTGATAATCTGATTAAAAATGTAGTAAATTTAACAACATTTACAAAAACATTTCTCAACCTTCTACACTCATCATTGGCAGAATTATACACAAAAATATATACGTCAATTATTCGTGCTTCAAACCAAAAAACCCTTCTCTAAATGAACTCGACTATACTTCAGGTGTGATAATCCGATTAATAAGGTAGTAAATTTAACAACATTTACAAAAACATTTCTCAACCTTCTAGAGCAATAGCTAATAACATATAACAACACAGATCAACAAAATATCCTGAAGTATGGAAATTCCCATTGCTTCAAGTGAACAAAGCCTATCAAGAATTGATTTGTCCTAACGGCCAAATAAACAAGCTTCAATTCATTAAATATTAAGACAAAATCAGAAACCCATAAAGCGTATATGTATGTATATACATACATGCATAAATAATGAGATTTTTTATTCACACAATCCAATAATTTACTTAAGGAATGATTGTCCTCTTGCCATGCTTTCCATTCCATATTGTCAAAAAGATTTATCCTAATACAAGTTTGCTCCTGCCCTAGACAGCTTCGAGGTTCCCATCGATCGATTACAGAGGTTTCAACCACTGAACTTGCTTATGCTCCCCTTTGATCGAGTGTTATTTCTATAAAAAATATTGAGTAGGAAAAAATTGAATTGGCTTTAATCGAGATTGCCTCAGCTTCTTAGGCACATGAGGAACCGGCCTAACATCTGTTCAATCGAAATCCCAATCAAAGACAAGTTTTACCAAGGCCAGGATATGAAAGAGAAGATTCACTTTCCGAAATTCCAAGTGACATGATTCCTTCAGAAGCTAAAGTTGAATGATCGAAGCGAAATCATCAATTCAACCATTCGCATGGTCTCCCCTAAGACTAACCTCTTTTCCAAATGAACCGAACCTCGATACCACATTCATCAAAGAGATACATCCATTTCTCTAAGGTTGCACACCCCCTTTACATCATTCTATTTGTGCTTGAAAAATGACCCCTAAGTGAAGATGGATGCCTGCTCGCTCCTTTTAATGGACATTCTTAGTCGTCCCTTACTACAACATAGGGGGGGGGGTTTAAAGCAACACTATCACCAAATCAACCAATATATATGAAATGTTGTATGAAATTTATTTTTATACTCTCACATGTAAGTATGTATAAAAAAGCAAAACTATCTATCTGAATGAAGAGGATTTTTATATAAGGATTGTAATTGCTATTTTGAAAGATAAATAAGGCCCCCTCATTTCATAAGATTGGTTGTATTATGAAGAGTTAATTACTGTCAGGTTCAAAGCTCTTTCCTCTCGAAAGAGTGAAGGTCTCTGACACCAACCTAAGGCTTGCTACTTGGAATGTTCCTAGTTCAATTTTTGAACAAGTTTTTATTGCTACCAGCCCCTTGCCATACAATATTCCATGATATTCACTCTATGCTGCCTGCTAACATTGTTCAAAGACATATCCAGATGCCAGCTTAAGCCCTATGCCTTGTTCATGCTCACTCAGTTTTTGATTATTAGAAGAGATAGTGCTATAGTTTTTCCTGATTGGTGGGGAAAGTTTTTATTTCCTTTATGGTTTCTTTTGGTTTGGTGGATTTGGGGTATTTCTATTAGGTTTTACCCTCCTCCCATTGTAACTAACTTTATGGCTTTTATAGCCTTCTAATACAAGTTGATTTTTCAAAAAAAAAAAAAAGCAAAACATTTCTATTTCGTGTAAAGGCTCCAGAAAATTTTATCATTACACCAAGTATTCAATTTCTTTTCAAGGAAAACAATTCAGTTGTACTAATTAAACATAGACTAGGGTTCAGCTGAAATGTCTTCATCAAATATAATAGGCATGATAGTTTGTACCCAACATATGATTGAGGAATTTCAATTAATCTGATAATTTTTAAAAATTATAATTCAATGATAACTCATAGAAGCCCTAAATTGTTACATACATATCCAATACTTCAACTTTAAAAACTGAAAACATTTTCCATTTTTCCTTTTGAAAAATAAAATTATGATAATGAAAAATAATACCTAAAAAATTCCCCATCCCAAAACTTGAAATGATTCAATATCTAAGTTGGTACCACTTACCCAGGGATCACATAACATTTTTTTATCTGACATTTTATAACAAAAATTGACGTCAAATAAAAAAAATCGATACCATTCATGCAAAAATCAAAAGCAATTTAGAGAAGAGGAAAAATAACAAGGAAAAAAAAAGGACCAAGTATGAATCACAAATATACCACTACTCCAAAAAGATTCAAGTAGAGAAATTAAGGATTCAAGGTCCGGATGAGTACATTTACTTGCGCATGTATTGATTTGTATATATATGTATGTCTATATATATATATTGAGAGAAAGAAAGGGGATGAGAGTAACCTTGGAGGAAATTCACGTGAGAGATCGAGGGAATTCAGAAGGATCCATGGGCGGAGCGATGCTACCGTCAAAGAGTCACGAAGCATCTCGTGTTTGAGTCGACCAATAGATCAGCAGGCGAAGAACAATGGTGTTCTTGAGCGTTTGATCGAATGGATATCCTTAGGGCGTGAAAATTGAGTGGTTGTAATTTGAAGTGATATTGATAGAATTCTAGATCTTATGAAACGACTTAGTATAAGGATTTTTTTTAAGTTTTTAGAGAGAATAAAATAATATAAAATTCATTGCGCTGTAGTCTTGCCAAACAAGGGCAAGAATGTTTTTGAAAAAATAAAGGCTACAATGCCTAAAAGTAAAGTCTTTGGTGACACTTTTTTAAACCGTCATTCAAAGACCGTTCCTAAAGCCTCATTTCTTGTAGTGTAGGGTTTCATCACTCCACCACTAATTGCATAATATAATTTTTAATTTGTACAATTGTAAGAGGGTGATCTATTACTGTGAATCGGTTATACTGTAAATAGTCAAATATGATTCCCAAAAAAATACGATCAACCGAATTCGCTACAACCCATCTCCGAACAGAGTATGACTAGTTCATGCATCTACTCTAAACTACTCCTACTAACAGAAATTAAAAAGCATGCTATATCATCTCGCCGAGGCATGATGACGGTTGGTGATTTGTTGATATTTGTCGTTGATTCACCAAACTCCGGTCAATAAAATTTATAATACCTATTAATACTTCACTTAAAATAGTATAACAATAAGTCGGGTCGAACCACTCTCAACTTAGAAATCGGTTTGAGATTAGGATCCAAAACTTTAATTTTCGAGATAAAAAGAAATTACTTAAAACAATTCTTGAATTTTTGAATAGTAAACTAAAATAACTAGATAATTATCAAATGGTGGAATAAATCTCAAAGAAAGAGAATCCACCACCCGGGTCTATATAAATAATATTATATATTTCTATTGCAAATTCTCCTCCAACCTATTAAACATAAACATAGATATTGGTAGGCATTCCCCGTATTTCCATTAATTGGTAATCACGGAAAATCCTCCCTCTAATGTTTTGATTTAAAAATAAATAAATATAAATAGTGGTAGGCATTCCCCGTATTTCCATTGATTGGTAATCACGGAAAATCCTTCCTCTATTTTCAACCTCTATTGTAGGTTTTGTAACTGGAAAGAATTATTTCGGGAAGAGAATTAAACAATAAGAAATAAAATAAAATTATGTATATCTTACCCAAGGTGGCTTCATCACTCCCTTGAGAAGATGTTTAAGCTAGCATAATGATAGAGAAATAAAACATGATGATAGAAGAATTTTTCATTAACTAAGAAAAAGATTACAACAAAATAAAAAACTTGATACAAGACTAAATTATCTCTATAATTTTTCACTTTTTACCATCTAACTCCCTACAATCTCCAACTACTCTCCTATTTATAGAGAAAATTGGAATATAATGATATCTCATAAAGTGAAGTTAAATCTACTTTTTTTTTCTTTTTCTTTGAATATTGATGTTTTCCAAGTCATTTTCTTATTTCTTCATGTGCATTATATTCTTCATCTTTTCTTCATGTGCATTATATTCTTCATCTTCCATCCATGTGCATTATATTCTTCATCTTAATATATTTTCTTCATCTTTTCCAATTCAAACCTATAAGAAATAAAAATATATATATAAGAACATTTATGCAATAAAATGGTGAATTAAAGATTTATTTTTGACATTTAAAATAGTGATTTTGTGAACTAATCAAGTTACCCCCAAACAAGCTCTTGCTAGTCCTCTAGCAAATAAGGGCAAAATAGATTAGTTCGCAAAATTAGACTTTTATTAATTTTAACTAAAGATGTGCCACTTTCGCAGGCTGCTTTCGATTGCATTTACCATATGCAATAAGGCCTTAAACCCCTAGGTTACCCTAGTGGACGAGCAATAGCCTCGTGAGGGTTGGATATATTACCCATAACTTCTTCATTCTTCATTTTCATGCATTCATGCATTCACATACTCATTAATCAAGCCATGATACAATATATAAGATAATATGAATGCAAATACTACCACTCACTACCGAACAACCACTATCTCAAGCTAATGATATGAATGATCCCACTGAAGTAAATAATTTCGTTACTTTCCACTCCCAATCTAGACAACCTTCCGTATTTTTGTGAACATTCTACTATGGTATGTCAATCTCTCTTCTTCTACTTCATTGATCAAACTTTGCCATATTTTTCGAAAAAACTCATTATTTCCATCATTTCACTTCCATCCCTTTTTGTATTTATAAGCTCCGGACTTTCCAGAGATGATTTTCAGTCCTGACTAACTGGGCCCGAGCTTCTTCCATGGGATTTATGTTCATTAGCATTTTCCCCTTTTTACGTGGATAATGATATTGGTGATACCAAGGTCCGGTTACTCAGATTGAAGAACTATTTTTTGCATTTCTTTGAAATTAAATTGTTTTTTTAAAATTTTCTCCATTTTATCTCCCATTCTCCCCTTTTATAGCGGCAAAACTAATTTTTCAACTACGTAGTCAAAGATCAACTGTTTTTCCCATAGTGAATGTGTGCGTGTGCTTATAGGTCAAAGTTGTCCTTTTCGGTTTCAATTTCACTAATTCATTTACCTATGTAAAACCACATCACTTCACTAACTCAATCTAATCATTACTCTCATGAGTGGGAATATCGCATCACATATTACTGATATATCATAAACACAAAATTAATCAATTTATAATCCAAAACTCATGCATAAAAACAAAGAACTTTTTTAAAAAAAAAAAAAATCAATTTTTCAATTTTTTTTTAATAATGAAATTCTATTTTGATTAAATAGATATCCACCCCCAAACAAAAATAACACTGTCCCTAGTGTTTAAAAATACATCTAAGAGACAAATTGGAATAAATTACCGCAATTGAGGTGGTGCTTTTGGAGTATAGTCCCTGCAAAGATTCTTGGCAAAAGAAAAGTCAAGTGATTGGAAATATTATGACAGACTTTACCCCCAAACAAAATCTAAACATATCCAAATAGAGTGAAAAAATAAAATTGATAGAAAATATTTACACAACTGACTGGGCTGCCTCCCAGGAGCGCTAAGTTTAACGTCTTCAACTAGACTCAACGGATGTGCTACCCCTAAATAGATCAGTCCGAATAAATCGGTTCAATGAGGAGTATTTCCTTATTTTCAGAAGTTTCAAGTTCTAGGAAAGACTTTAGACGATGAGCATTGACTTTAAACAACTGTCCATTCTTAGGGTCCTGTAACTCAATCGCACCATGACTAGAAATGTGATGGACATAGTATGGGTCTGACCAACGTGACCTTAACTTCCCGGGAAACAATTGAAGACGAGAGTTATACAAAAGAACCTTTTGTCCTATGAAAAACTCATTTTTGAGAATGTGTTTGTCATGTTCCAACTTAGTCTAGGCTTTATAAATTCTTGAACTCTCATAAGCATCATTTATGATTTCTTCTAACTCATCAAGTTGAAGGGTCCTACGTTGACCGACTTTATCATAGTCAAAGTTCATGGCCTTGATGGCCCAATAAGCACGGTGTTCGAGTTCAATAGGCAAGTGACAGGCTTTGACATAGACCATTTGATATGGGGACATTCCTATAGGGGTCTTATAAGCAGTACGGTATGCCCATAAAACATCCTGGAGACGAAGACTCCAGTCCTTCCTTGTGGGGTTAACTGTTTTTTCTAAGATCTATTTAATCTCCCTATTGAATACCTCAGCTTGACCATTGGTTTGAGGGTGATATGATAGGGCCACTTTGTGGTTGATTCCATATTTGGACAACAGGTTTCCAAAGAATTTGTTACAAAAATGTGAACCATTGTCACTGATTATGGCTTGAGGTGTTCCAAACCGAGGAAAAACTTGGTCTTTGAAAAAACACACCACAACTCTATGGTCAGCTGTTTTGGTGGCTAAAGCTTCTACCCATTTTGACACATAATCAACTGCTAGAAGGATGTAGAGATTGCTAAACGAGGATAGAAATGGTCCCATGAAATCAATACCCCATACGTAAAAGATTTCAACGACGAGAATCGATTGTTGAAGCCATTCGTTTCTTTTGGTAATCTTACCTAGCAATTGGCATCTATGACAAGCTAGACAATATGTATGGGTGTCTTTGAAAATGGTTGGCCAATAGAATCCTGACTGCAAGATTTTTGTAGCAGTTCATTTGGAACTGAAATGGCCACCACATGCCCGGTCATGACAGAAGGAAATGACAGACTTTTGGTCTACCTCAGGAACACACCTACGAATGATTTGATCTGGACAATATTTAAACAAGTAGGGGTCATTCCAGAAATATTCCTTAGCCTTGGCCAAAAATTTATCTTTCTCTTGTTTGGACCAGTTGGAAGGAATTTGACTAGTCACAATATAATTGACAATATCTGCATACCATGGTGCATGAGATATTTCAAATAATTGCTCATCAGGAAAATAATCAGAGATGGGAATGGAGTCACTAGTGGATTCAATAACAAGACGGGACAAATGATCAGCGACTACATTCTTGGAACCTTTCTTATCTCGAATCTCAAGGTCAAACTCTTGAAGGAGTAAGATCCAGCGTAACAACCTAGGTTTTGCATCAGATTTGGACAAAAGATGTCTTAACGCTGCATGATCTGTATAGATGATGACCTTAGATCCAACCAACTAAGATCTAAAATTCTCAAAGGAGAACACGACTGCTAACAACTCTTTCTCAGTGGTTGAGTAGTTGATTTGGGCATCATTTAAGGTTTTTCTAGCATATTATATGACATGTCGTGCTTTATCCACTTTCTGGCCTAAAACAACACATACTGCATAATCAAACGCATCACACATAATTTCAAAAGGCAAGTTCCAATCAGGTGAGCGAATGATAGGTGCAGTAGTGAGTGCTGACTTTACGTACTCAAAGGTGGACTTACAGGCATCAATAAACTCAAATTGTGCATCTTTAGCTAGAAGATGGGTCAAAGGTCTAGCTATCTTACTAAAATCTTTGATGAAACGCCTGTAGAAACAGGCATGACCTAGGAATGCTCTAATATCTCGAACATATTTGGGGATAGGTAGATTGGAGATTAGATCAATTTTTGCTTTGTCTACCTTAATTCCTACACTGGAAATATTATGACCTAGGACAATTCCCTTTTGGACCATGAAATGACACTTTTCCCAGTTAAGTACCAAGTTATTGTCACGACAACGTTGAAGTACGAGAGAAAGATGGTCCAAACATTGCTTAAATGATGACCCATAGACAGAGAAGTCATCCATGAAGAATCTAGAAACTTTTCAACCATGTCACTAAATATACTCATCATACATCGCTGAAATGTAGCTGGTGCATTACACAAGCCGAATGGCATGCGACGATAGGCGAATGTACCGAATGGACAGGTGAAAGTAGTTTTGTCTTAGTCATCAGGGTGGACGGTAATTTGATTGTAACCAGAATAACCATCTAAAAAGCAATAAAAGGCCTGACCAGCTAATCTTTCTAACATTTGGTCGATGAAGGGAAGTGGAAAATTGTCTTTTCTAGTCACACTATTTAGTTTCGTGTAGTCTATGCAAACTCGCCATCCAGTTTGAATGCGAGTAGGAACAAGATCATTGTGGGCATTGGACACAACAGTGATGCCAGACTTTTTAGGAACTACCTGGATTGGGCTCACCCATTGACTATCAGAAATCGGGTAGATGATATCAGCGTCAAGAAGTTTGATAACTTCTCCGCGAACAACTTCTTTCATACTGGGATTAAGTCTCCTTTGAGGTTGTCTACAGGTTTTTCGCATTATCTTCTAAGTGAATGCGATGTTGCACCATTAGAGGATTAATGCCATTGATATCATCAATGGACCATGCTATGGCTTCCTTATTTGTCTTAAGAACCTCAAGTAATTGGGACTCTTGTTGCTCAGTTAACTCAGAAGATATTACCACTGGAAAAGTCTCAGATCCACTAAGATATGGATATTTTAAAGTCTCGGGTAAAGGCTTTAATTCAATATTAGGTGGTTTCTTTGCATTTTCAGATTCAATGTTAACTGGCAAGGACAATGATTCAAATTTGGATTTATACTTGGGTACTTCAAAGGGTGGGGCAGAGTCTAGCAAATCATTTACTTGGCTAATGTTATTAGCTTCGTCCAAATTATCATCAAAATTGGCTAGACAATGCTGGAGTGGATCCTCAGGATATGAGTGATTAAAGGTGTGGGTGGTCAATGAATCAATGAGATAAACATCTTCAACAGACTCTGATTCAATGGGTTGTTTCATCAAATTGAACACATTGACTTCCACTTTCATGTTCCCAAAGGTTAAGGTCATGCTACCATTTCTACAATTGATCAATGCATTGGTTGTGGCTAATAATGGTCGACCTAAAATGATTGGAATTTATTTACCTTGAGTTGGTTGAGTGTCTAGCACAATAAAGTCTACGGGGTAATAAAAATCATTAACTTTTACTATCACATCCTCAATGATACCCCTAGGAATTTTGATGGATCGGTCAACTAACTGAATTCTAACATCAGTTTTCTTCAAATCAGTCAATCCCAAATCCAAATAGACTGAATACGGTAGCACATTGACACTAGTACCAAGATCTAATAAAGCCCGACCTTCAAAATCTTCTCCTATCCTACAAGTGATAGTTGGACTACCGGGGTCTTTGTGTTTAACCACAGCTTGGTTTTGTAAGAAGGAGGAACAATGTTGGGCTATGAAGGCTTCCTTAGGGATATTGGTTTTCCTCTTGACTAAGTCTTTAATGAATTTTGCATAAGAAGGAATTTGCTTAATAACAGTGAGAAATGGAATGTTAATCTGGAGATTTTGAAAAATCTCTAAAATTTCACTATATTGAGAATCCTTCTTATTATTGACTAGTCTAGAGGGAAAATGTGCACGTGGAATAAACGGCTTTGGAATAACCTCATCAAGCTTAGGACCTTGATCCTTTTTGGATTTTTGGGAATTGGGTGGAAGAGATTTGGATGGTTCAATTTCATCACTGATGGGTGGCTCAACCTTATTATCAATTTTGTTTCCTGACTTAAGGGTAATGATGGAATTTACATTGGCATTTGATTGGTCAGAAGTGGAAGGAGTCCCTACAAGATTAACTCCTTGTCTTTTTGGATTGATTTCGGGTTGGCTAGGCAATGTACCCTTTTGTCTTTCAGACAGAGCTGCAGTGAGTTGACTCAACTGATTTTGGAGAGATTGCTGAAATTTTAGTTGATTTTGAGTCAAGAGATCAAAGGTATTTTCTAACTTTTGAAATCTCTGATTGGAATGCTTATTGGATTGATCAAGATTAAGGGCAAACATTTTCAAAGTGTCCTCATAATTGGAAGTATTATTGACCGGTGGGACAGGAGCAACATAGTTGTTCAAGGGATCAACTGCTAAATCTCGGCTTGGATTGAACTGGTGATTCCTAGAGAATTGATTTTGAGGAATTATTGGTCCTTGAGTTTGAGGTTGCCTATTGGAGTTGCCTTGAAAACCGGATTGACTACTTAAGTTTTGTGGAGGTAAATTTTGCCTCCATGAAAAATTAGGGTGGTTTCTAGTATCAGGATGATAACTTTGGCTAAATGTATTAGGCAATGGTCTCCTAAAGGTATTGAAAGCACAAACTTGCACATCCGAAGGTTCAGATGTACAAGAGACCGGACATTCCTCTATTGGATGGGATAAACCAGAACAAACATTGCATTGTGCAGGGGTAGATATTAGGGCAAATGCATCAAACTTTTTGCTTAAGTCTTTCACTCCATCAGCAAGACTTTGCATCACAGACTTTAACTCATTTTCAGGTTTGATCTCATAAAAACCAGATGTTATATTCATTTGATAATTCCTAGAAAATTCATTATCAATTTGGTTCCAATTCCAATTTTAGGCATTTTCAGCTAGTTCCTCCAAAAATATATAGGCTTGGTCAGGGGTTTGGGCCTTGAACTTTCCTTGGTTCATTGACTCAATCATGGTTCGGTTCATAGGTGAAAGTCCTTTATAGAAGAAATGGACTAGTTGTGCTTTATCGAAGCCATGGTGTGGGCATTTGAGTAGCAAGTCATGAAATCGGTTCCAAGTTTGATAGAATTGTTCCTCAATTTTCCCTCTAAAAGTACTAATGACATCTCTCATTGATTCGGTATTTTGCATGGGATAAAACTTACTCATGAATTTCCTTGCAAGTTCATCCCATGATCGAATGGAGTTGGGTGGAATGGAGTTTAGCCAAGATGCAGCTTTATTTTCTAAGGACAGGGGGAAAAGACGCAGTTTGACACCCTCTTCATTCAAATTTCGATTTTTGAATGTGTTGCATATTGTTAAAAACTTCTCTAAATGAATATAGGGTTGTTCAATTTCAAGTCCATAAAAATTTGGCAACATATTGATTGTGGCGGGTCTAATCTCAAACTGAGGTGCATCATTCTCAGGTAGAACAATACAATTGGGTGGGTTGGCTGTGATTGGGGCAAAGTAGTCATTAAGAGTTCTCGGTGTAGCCATTGATGAATTATTGGTGGTTGACAGATTTAACAAGGGAGTTGATTTTTCTTCTAAATCAAGTAAGGACATATCACTAGGAAATCTAACTAAACGCTTGTTAACTCGCAACCACTGGGGAATAAACAAAAAGAAACCTAAAAATGCTAGATGATGGGTAAATCACACAAATTTTTTTGGTTTTGTTATCTTGAGCTTAAATTCAAGGGTGGTGAATTTTTAAATCTAATCTTGTAGAGAATTAATAGGATGGTGTCCAAATTAATTCTCTCCTAATTAGACAGCTCCTACTCTATTCCAGATTAAGTTGATAGATTACCAGTTAAGGATCATCAAACTAACAACGGAGTAGTTTCCAGGAAAGTGTGGCGAGGCACATGGCCTACTTAATGGCGCGTCAACCACACTCCTAGACATAATTTCCTACCGTTTATCAATTTGGTAATGACTCACTTGAGTGACTACCAACTGTTTCCTTCCTAGAGGGCCTATGAGCTCGTAACCCTAAATTGGATTATTGCTAATGAATTTTAAAATTTGGCTCATGGTTTAACAAATGCAAGGATTTTTGTGATTTGTGGGCCACAAAAACGAGTGATGAAATCCCGACTGTATCTTATGGGAATTTTTGCCCTTAAGTATCTTATGCAAAATGCTAATTAAAATATGCACACACAAGAGAAAAAAATAAAAAATTTTTAAAAAAAAACGAGAGTTTAGGGGAATTTCTAATGTTATTCTATCCTAGAATTCGCATGCAAAATTTGTGTCTAGAAAACAAAAACTAAAAATATAAAATAAAAATAAAATAGAAATAAACTAAATACAAAGGGTGAGAACTTAGAGTAATTTCTACTGTTATTCTATCCTAGAATTAACATGCAAAATTTTCATCTAATCTAAAAACAAATTACAAGAGTTTAGAGATATGGAACCTGGCTGAAGAACCGGTACAGTACCTCCTGGAAAATAAAAAAAATAAAAATAAAAAACAAAAAAAAACAAGTAAGTAGATAAATAAATAATGAAAACAAAAATGAGTGAAAAAGAAATTAAATAATTATACTAATCAGTTTTTTTTTTTTATTATTATTATTCTTTTATTTGTACCTTAATTTTAGAATGTGAGAAAATGGGTTAAACAATAATAGATGGTTATTGGTATTAGACCAAAACTTTTGAAAAAATAAAGGCTTTTAGCACAGTATTAAAAAATAGTGCCTAAAAGTAAACTCTTTGGTGACGCTTTTTTAAATCGTCCCTAAAAGCCTCATTTCTTGTAGTGTAGGGTTTTCATCACACCACCACTAACCACATAATATAATCCTTAATTTGCACAATTGTAAGAGGGCGATCTATTACTGTGAATCAGGTTATACCGTAAATAGTCAAATATGATCCCCAAAAAAATACCGTCAACCGGATTCGCTACAACCCATCTCCAAACAGAGTATGACTAGTTCATGCATATACTCTAAACTACTCATACTAACAGAAATTAAAAAGCATGCTATATCATCTCGCCGAGGCATGATGACGGTTGGTGATTTGTTGATATTTGTCGTTGATTCACCAAACTCCGGTCAATAAAATTTATAATACCTATTAATACTTCACTTAAAATAGTATAACAATAAGTAGGGTTGAACCACTCTCAACTTAGAAATCGGTTTGAGACTAGGATCCAAAACTTTAATTTTCGAGATAAAAAGAAATTACTTAAAACAATTCTTGAATTTTTGAATAGTAAACTAAAATAACTAGATAATTATCAAATGGTGGAATAAATCTCAAGGAAAGAGAATCTACCACCCGGGTCTATATAAATAATATTATATATTTCTATTGCAAATTCTCCTCCAACCTATTAAACATAAACATAGATATTGGTAGGCATTCCTCGTATTTTCATTAATTGGTAATCACGGAAAATCCTCCCTCTAATGTTTTGATTTAAAAATAAATAAATATAAATAGTGGTAGGCATTCCCCGTATTTCCATTGACTGATAATCACGGAAAATCCTTCCTCTATTTTCAACCTCTATTGTAGGTTTTGTAACTTGAAAGAATTATTTCGGGAAGAGAATTAAACAATAAGAAATAAAATAAAATTATGTATATCTTACCCAAGGTGGCTTCATCACTCCCTTGAGAAGATGTTTAAGCTAGCATAATGATAGAGAAATAAAACATGATGATAGAAGAATTTTTCATTAACTAAGAAAAAGATTACAACAAAATAAAAAACTTGATACAAGACTAAATTATCTCTACAATTTCTCACTCTCTACCATCTAACTCCCTACAATCTCCAACTACTCTCCTATTTATAGAGAAAATTGGAATATAATGACATCTCATAAAGTGAAGTTAGATCTACTTTTCTTTTCTTTTCTTTGAATATTGATGCTTTCCAAGTCATTTTCTTATTTCTTCATGTGCATTATATTCTTCATCTTTTCTTCATGTGCATTATATTCTTCATCTTCCATCCATGTGCATTATATTCTTCATCTTAATATATTTTCTTCATCTTTTCCAATTCAAACCTATAAGAAATAAAAAGATATATATAAGAACATTTATGCAATAAAATGGTGAATTAAAGATTTACTTTTGACATTTAAAATAGTGATTTTCTGAACTTATCACATGACTTGTGTAAATCTAGGGTTTCAAGTATTAAGAACCATTGTGTAGAAAATCATGAATTAAACATCTAAGTTCTAACCCATAGTGAACAATCATGATTGAATAGAAAAATTATATTTATTTAATCTAAGACAAGAATTTAGAACAAATATAAAATTTTGTATAAAAATCAAAATGAACACTCATCTACCACAATCATCACAGAATAGTCACAGTTTCCCCTCTATTAGAATTGAAAACAAATGTAATGAATACATTACTTGGCTAGGGTTTTGCCAGAAAACCTTAGATACCGGTTTAGTTGGCCATGGAAGATGGTGATTGCATCATAGATGTAGAGACACACTCCATGGCCTTCTTCTCCATTTCTCTAGGTATGAGTATGGTTTTTCTTTTCCACAACAACAAGTCTGAATGAATGAATGAAAACTTAATGAAACAACCCCCCAATTCTGATGTATGGTCTTGTATATATAGGCAATGATGTAAAGAAGCCCTTTTCAATCTTTTCACTCTACAACTCATGTAAACCCTAACTTCTCATATATATAAATGTATATACATGTATACAGAGGTCAGGAGTCGCAGGGCACATCTTCCAATTAAGCTTGGGGTGAAACAAGAAAAAATCTACGTAAAAACATCAATAGTTGCCGCACCTACGCTTCAAGCGTAGGTCCAAGCGTAGTTTTGTGTTTTCTAGCCACTTTTTGGAATTGGAAGCGTAGGCACAAGCATAAGAAATTTATGGAAATCACTTTTTTCCTTGAATGCACCAAAACGTCCGTCTCTAACCCACGATACTTTTTGCTAAAGATGATGGCTTCTGAAAATGCCGTTTTTGCCCTCCGGGAGCCATTTTTGTCTCAGACTGCCTCTTTGGCTCTCTTCTTGAATAGAAGGAACAGAATTTTCAATTAATTCACTGAAGTTAGCTCCATTTCTTCATTAAGCTCCTGAAACATGCTTTAACATGCAAACAATATAAAAAAACCTAATAATGGAATGAAAGAACGTAACAATATTGAGTTAAGAGGTCAAAAATGTATAATATTTGACATCTATCACACCCCCAAACTTACATATTGATAGTCCCTTAGCAATAAACTCAGCGAACTTTTCTTGTGATGATCTTTTACTCAAACTACTCAAACTAATCTAACTACAATAATCTAATCCCTTGCTTTCGTGAGGGTCGACAATTACACTTAGCACGTGTAACATGCCTTTTAAACCCTTATGTTACCCTTAGTGGACGAGTGAAGTCTCGTGAAGGTTTCCAGTGATGGTACCTACAAACATCTCAGTTCTCTGTTATCACGCATTCATGAGTTCACACACAAGTTCAATTAAGTCATGATATAATAGAAAAGACAGCACGGATGCAAATACTCCCACTCACTACCGAACAACAATTATATCAATTTTTGTGTCATGAATAGTTCCCACTAAAGTGAATGATTTCACAACTTTCTACTCTAAATCCAGACAACCTTTCATGATTTTGTGAACACCCAACTATGATATTTCAGTTTCTCTTCTCTTACTTCATTAATCAAATTTTGCCATTTTTCATAAAAACGTACTATTACCATTTTTCCACTTTTCATCCCTTTTTGTCTTTCTAAGTCTCTGGAATTTCCAACGAGGATTTTTAGTCCCAACCAACTAGGCCCGAATTTCTTCCATGAGATTTATGCTCATTAGTTTTCTCCTTTTTTTACGCGAACAATGATATTGGTGATACCAAGGCCCGGTTACTCAGATCGAATAACTACTTTTCACATTTTATTTTTTCTCAAAATAATTTTTTTTTTTCAATTTTCTCCATTTCAACCATAACATCTCCCCATTTCCTCTTTTATTGTGGCAAAATTATTTTTCAACTTCATAGTAAAAAATCAGCCTATTTCTCATAGTGAATGTGTGCTTATGCTTATAGGTCAAAGTCGTCCTTTTTAATTTCAATTTCACTTATTCACTCACTCATGTAAAACCACATCACTTCACTAACTTGATCTAATCATTACTCTCATGAATGGGAATATCACATTACATATTACTCATGCATCATATACAAAATCTCAATCAAATTGTAATGCAAAACATTCATGTGTGAAAACAAAGAACTGCTCCAAAATTTTAAAATTTTAAATTTTTCTGAAAATTTTCATTCCTTGTAATACCATACCCTTACCCCCCAACTTAAATCAGACCATGTTCTCATGGTCAAAAATAAAATAGGAGAACAAATACAGTTACCCTTGAAGCTCAATCCTGGATTCCAAAACAAAGCATGAATCCCCTCCCCCAAACTTGATTTGGATCACCTGTAGATATCATTAACATAACACAAATACCCAATCATGGCAAGTGAAAAGATATTTCATCATAAATATCCAGACATCAACACATGTTTTTTTTCAAGGAATCAAAGATTCTTTTTTTCTTTCTTTTTTTTTCAAATATAATAAAAGAAAAATAAAAATTGATTTAGCCTTAAGGGTCTACAATCCTAAAATAAAATAAAATAACAGAAACAAAGATGTGACCTTAAAGGTCTACCGTCCCTAAAAATAAAATAAACCAAAAACCCTAAATCTAAACCTAAGTCCTAATCTTCATCCTCTTCATCACTTGATACAACGCTTTTCAATCATATCCGACAGTCTGCAGTTTCTTTCAACTTTTCCAAATCTTCCTCCGGATAAATTTTCATAAACTTCCACCATGTCACATCCATCTCCTTAATCCTATCACCCAGCTGCTCAGCAATGATCTTGGATAACAAAAAGGGGAATGGGAGATAATACTCAAATTTATCAGCACCCGCCCACCGTCGACTCACAATCGCTCAAGCAATTGACATCTTGGCCATGATTAATGTTGGAATACACATTGTATACCCATGAGTTAGGGCATACAAAGTTCTAAGCATAACGTGATCCCTTACATTAGTTCGATTATTGGGCCAAAGTTGAGTCAAAACGACATAATCCAAATAGAGCAAATCCGCCTTCAACCACCAATTATCACACGTCCTATCATCTGGATTTGATATTGCACATAATTCCTGAACTATATCCTCATCCGTATGTTGCCATACTTGAGGATATTCCTTCAATATTCCTTATAAATTTATCGGAGTACTGATCGGTACATTCCATGCTTCAACAATCGTTCTTCTCCCCACCACAATAGTATCACTCCACTGAGATACCTTAGCCGATATCACCTCAAATCCAGCCGGTCCCATAATTTTCATATTTTCATAAAATTTCTGGACCAAGCCTGGATACACATTTTCTCTTACTGGGAGTTCTAAACTATGCGATCCTCTTTCTCGAAGGATTTTCCTCTCGGGTGTAACTAAAATTCGGTCCATCCTACCCGGATGAAACACTTCCTCATATTGCAATCTGCACTGCATAAACGGATTTGGTATGGTTCAACTTCCTTTTCGATTTGTGGCTTCTCTATTCGAACTCTCCATATCCATATGCGGTTTAGTAGCTTCCATGAATTCCTCTGGATCAGAATACTCTTCACTAGCATTATCCATACTACCGATCCCGGGATAGAAAGAATAAAAGAAGAATAATAGAAGACTTTCTCACTTTAATGCTCAACTCTTGAGAATTGGGAATTGTAAATTGTGTCCACTCTTTGGGTGTATTTATAGATGGATGATGTAAATTCAAAGAGGAAAATGATTTAAAACTCTTGGCTGAATAAGAAAGTGGAAGCAATGACCAATCCAACTTTAATTTATATTTTCATTCCACTTCCTTATCGAACTAGGATTACTCTAAAAAAAATCTATAAAAATTCTACAAAAAATCCTAAAATCAACTTAAACAAATCCTAACACAAGTACAGATACAAACCAGGCAAAAATACCTCGTAAACGGGTCTAATTTACAAAATTTTCAAATTTACCCCGCAGTACCCTACGCTTCAAGCGTAGGCTTGGACTGAATTTTTTTTCGAATAAAGAACAATTTCCCAATCAATCCAACACCGATACACCCCAAACTTAAACGCACAAATGACTGCATAGTGCGAAATAAAATTATGAAAGAATTCAAACTATTAGCACATGTAAAATACGCGTAAAAATTCGGGGATATTGCAAACACAATTGGAGTGAACATAAAAACTGTATTTTTATAAACTATGAAAATATTAAAAATAAGTAGAAGATAATCGTCCAAGTGGTCACATCAAGCCCTATACAAAACTATTTGCTCGACAATTTATCTCTAACAAAAAATGAAACAAAAACCTAACTAAAACTAAGCTAAGCCTCATCATCAAAGGTAGGTGGTATAGGTGGAATCTGCACACCTGAATGCTGACTCATACAGGCAATCCTATGAAATAACCTCATCTGATCCCTCCGTCGGGCCTATCTCTCCTCTGCCAAAGTCCGCTCTATCCCCTGTATCCGTGCTATAACAACATCAAATTGTACCCGGGATAGAGTAACTGTATCACCCGTAGGTGCCTCCGGCGTCACTACCTCCTTAGCGGCAGCTGGCATATGTGGCATCTCAGCCTCAGCCTCCTGATTAATACCCGCATCATCAGCCTGCTCTTGAGCCCGTGCATCTGGTGCCGGTAATACACTGAACACTGGTCGGTGTTGCATAACATCATCTGTAAGCAACCGGGTCCAGACACCAGTCCACATCCCTCTGGTATATGGAGTACCCTCTCTATATCTATTTCGCTCACTCGCATCCATCTTAATCCCGACATCCATCATAAGCTTTATCACCAAGCATGGGAATCGAATCTGAAATAGATGCTGACCAACCTTGGTCTCCTTGTGTAGATGAATATAATATGTATATAGGCCCTCCCACAAAATTCGTGGGATAGAAATCCACCTCTCGAACTCAAATGTGTAGTGGAGGGCCGAAAATAACGCATAACATATGATCATTTGGCTGTGTAGTAGAATCTGAGATCGAACTATCACATCCCAGAACCATAGCATAGGATGATAGTTTTCCTTCTTCGTGTAATTTCGATGATCATCGAAATTACACGAAGAAGGCGAACTATCATCCTATGCTATCGGTCCACTGCCCAGCAGTCTGAAGTGTAACCAGCTCAAAAATAGATGGGAGTACCTCGGGCATAGGCGAGAACTCAGCAGCTAGCTTGAATGGACACTCGTCCAGAATACCCTGCGCCTCAGTAATAGTCTGGGGACTAATCTCAATCTTAGTACCTCGGACCACTATCCGTAGTCTCAACCCTCTGCTGAAATAATGCATGTGTAGCTAGAACTCCCAGATCATATCCTCGCAAATATGCAAAGTAGCCGGGGCTAGAATAGGCAATAGACGTCGAGCCCTCAATCGGCTGATCATCCAAGCTAGCACTGGATGTAAATCCTTAAATATCCTCATCAGATATGTCTGCTCCTACTGATAGCCCTTCCGGATCACCTGATCTAGTAAATTCTCTACCGATGCTGTCATGGGCACATGTAAAAATGTAGTAAAAACCCCGGGGTCACCCTCCACAGGAGGCTCCGGTACTCTCTCATCTGCTCGATCATCGCTCTGAGCGTCCTCCTCCTCTTGATTGGTATCATCCCCCTGCTCAGTATGTTCACTCTTTATATCCTTCTCCATCTCCTCATCCTGCTGCTCCAGCATAGGTGGCGGTGATGGTGCCCATGGATCAACTGGATCAACTACTAGGAGACCATGTGGCAATAGGATATCGCGCCCCTGTATATGGTCCTCTGGCACCTCTGTCTCAAAAGACGAAGAAGACGAGGATGTCGAGTCAACATACTGTAGCCTCCTAACGCGTGTGCTACGACAGTGAATAGGTGACGGTGTAGGAGATGATGATCCAGACTTCTGTCGCGCCGGTGGATCAACCGCAACAATGACTTAAGCCACACGCCTTGTTGACACTTTAGTCCGTGCCATGCCTACAATAGGGAATTTTTGAAAAGTAAGCAATAATGAACCGGACACTGAATCAAACTTAAACTATATCTAAATATATCCAATACGATGATTAAACAAGCCTTCATCCCAAAAATTCGATCTTCAACCCGATTTCAAAGTAAAAAAACTCAACTTTTTTGAAAACAGATCAAAACACAATTTTGATCGGACTCATTCATCAATACTAGTTTAGAATAGTTAAATAAGTCATATGAAATCAAAATAATGGAACAAAACTTACCAAATTGAAGAAATGATAATTTTCCAAAAATTGAGTTTCAAAGACTTTTTGAGTTCTTCATGTGAATCCGGACGAATCACCAACTAATCTGATGATCCGCTGGCAAGGAATTAGATGACTAATTGATAGAATCAAACCTCTCAAATAATGGCGGATAATTGAGGGAGAGAAATGTGTCTAAATGGAATGAGAGGGAAACGCAGTCGGGGCGCTATTTATAATAGGCCCGTAGCTTAACCTATGCTTTAAGCGTAGGTCCCTGGCCCAAAAAATGAATTTTTCTCTTTTGACGTCGTCTCATCCCGTCTTCAACTCTATGCATCCTTAATGCTTCCTAGGCTCCTTTTTTCACATGATGATGGCCTCGCAACTCGATTTTACGAACTCGATCTTAAGTACCGATATAACTACATTACTGTTTACAAGTACAAACTAGGCTCAAAAGCTACTATTATTTACCTAGAACCAATGTCTAATGTCGTTGGCTGGATGTGACTGTAACTTAATAATCCGGATCAAGTTCGTCTAACTTAGGCGGTGGTTCAATTAGATCTATTGTTTCTACCACACACTCAGTTGGTTGAACCTTAATATAATGCTTTAATATCTAACCATTCACTATAAACCTCTTTCCTGTATCGAGATCATCAAGCTCTACTACTCCATGGGGGTAAACCTTTGTTATTTGATATGGCCCGTCCCATCTTGATTGGAGCTCGCCAAGAAACAACTTCAACCTCGAATTAAATAGCCACACCTTATGTCCAACCTCAAAGACCTTTTTCTGGATATGTTTATCATGAAAATCTTTGGTCCGGGCTTTATAAATTCAAGCATTCTCATAAGCATTATTTCTCAACTCATCAAGTTCTTGAAGTTGAAGTTTCCTCTAAGCACCAAACTTATTTATGTCAAAATTCAGCCTTCGAACTGCCCAATACGCTCGGTGCTCTAGCTCCATAGGGAGATGACATGCTTTACCATATACCAAATGATATGGTGACATTCCAATTTGTGTCTTATATGCAGTCCTATATGCCCACAGTGCATCGCCCAACCTTTTAGGCTAGTCCTTTAAATCTGGGCCCACTGTTTTCTCCAAAATATTCTTGATCTCCCTATTTGAAACTTCCACTTACCCTTGTGTCTGGGGGTGATAAGTTGTACCAATTTTATGATTAACGCCGTACTTTCCACATAACCTATCCAGAAATTGGTTATCGAAGTGCTTTCCGTCGTCACTAATGATCACACGTGGTACACCAAATCTTGCAAAAATATTTGATTTTACAAATTCCTCTACTGTCTCATGATCAACATGCAAAGTGGCTATTGCTTCCACCCATTTTGAGATGTAGTCCACCCCCACCAATATACACTCCTTATGATCAGCTTTCGGAAAGGGTCCCATGAAATCTATCCCCCATACATCAAATAATTCGATAATTAGAATTGGGGTGAGAGGCATCATGTCACGTCGAGATATAAACCCCAACTTCTGGCATCGAAAACACGCCTTACAATACTCAAAAGCATCTCTAAATATGGTAGGCCAGTAAAACCCACTTTGCTACACCTTGTGGGATGTCTTTTGAGCTCCAAAATGCCCTCCACATTTGAGCGTGTGGAAAAACTTTAATATGCTCGGTACCTCACTCTCAGGGACACATTTTCTAATAATTTGATTAGAGTAATACTTGAATAATCGCGGATTATCCTAGATATAGATTTTCACTTGGCTGAAAAATTGGTCCTTCTCATTCTTGGACCATACTTTTCGGAATCTGACCCGTGGCTTTATAATTGACGATATCTTCATACCACAATATCTGTTCCATAACAGCCATACTGAACAGATGTTCATCTTGGAATGAATCCTTAAGAGGAGTATTTTCCTTTATAGAGTCAACAATGATCCTCGACAGATGATAAATAATTACATTCTCTGAACCATTTTTATCTTTAATCTCCAAATTGAATTCTTGCAGCAGCAAAATCCATCCAATTAGTCTGGGTTTCGAGTCCTTCTTGGTCAGTAAATGCCTTAATGCGACATGATCCGAATATACCACTACCTTGGTTCCTAAGAGATATGATCAAAACTTATCCAAGGCAAATGCTACCGCTAACAACTCCTTCTCTGTTGTTGTGTAATTGATTTGTGCATCATTCATAGTTTGGCTGGCATAGTAAACAACGTACGACAATTTATCTTTCCTCTGACCCAACACTGCTCCAATAGCATAATTGGAAACATCGCACATTAACTCAAACGGCAGAGACCAATCTGGATGATTAATGATAGGGGTTGTGGAGAGTCAATTTCACAACTCCTCGAAAGCATGCAAACACTCTTCATCAAAGACAAAGGTTGTATCTTTCACTAACAAGTTATAAAGTGGCCTTGCAATTTTACTAAAATCCTTGATAAACTGCCGGTAAAATCTAGCATGGCCTAGAAAAGATCTTATTTGCTTGACAGACGAGGGATGAGGTGATTTTGAAATCAGTTCGACTTTTGCCTTGTCAACCTCAATCCCTCGTGCTGATATGATATGGCCAAGTACAATCCCCTATTGAACCATAAAATGGCTCTTCTCCCAACTCAAAATTAAGTTTGTTTATTTGCATCTTTTGAGTACCAGTGCTAGATGTTTTAGACAATCCTCAAAGGTTGCTCCAAAGACCGAGAAATCATCTATGAATACATCCAAAAATGTTTCCACCATATTAGAGAAAATAACATCATACACATCTGAAATGTTGCTGACGCATTACATAAACCAAAAGGTATCCGTCTACATGCAAATGTTTCGTACGAACAGGTAAAAGTTGTTTTCTCCTGATCAACATGATTAATCGCCACTTGATTATAGCCAGAGTATCCATCCAAAAAGTAGTAATAACTTTGCCTAGCTAATCTCTCCAGGATCTGATCAATAAATGGTAAAGGAAAATGATCCTTCCTGGTATGAGAGTTGAGATTTCTGTAGTCAATGCACACACGCACCCTATGGTCGTGCATTGAGGAACTAGCTCACCCTTTGAATTTGGTAAAACTGTGATACTGGAATTTTTCGGTACCACTTGAGTTGGGCTGACCCATGTGCTATCTGAGATCGGGTAAATGATACCCGCATCTAGCAACTTTACCACCTCTTTCATATTTGGGTTCAATCTTCTTTGCATTTCCTGAGATGTTTTTTGCATAATCCTTCAGATGTATGTGATGCATGCAAATTGAAGGATCTATACCTTTTAGATCAGCAATGCTCCACCCTATAGCCTAGACTCGATTCCTGTTTTTCTGTTAACTTTGACAATATGATCACAAGAAGAGTCTTATTCGGTCCTAGAAAGACATATTTTAGCTTCTTAGGTAACTCATTGAGTTCCAAGATTGGTGGAGATATCAGAGATGGAGTTGGTGGTTTGCTCGAAATTGTAGGAAGCGGCTCAATTGGTGACTTCCATAACTCGCCATACAACGCGGTCTCCAATGCGGCAATGCCTGCATAATTCATACTCATCTGTGCTTCCCAATCCTCAGGTTCATCTTCCAACCTAACTCCAGTGATAAGTGATTCAATTTTGTCCTTTTCCAACATTTTTGGCATGAATTCCTCCATAATTTCTTCAATCTCATCCATTTCATCAATTCTGAAACATTCAACCGATTCGGGAAGTTGATGATTTATTTCAAACACATTCATCCGCACCTTTATATTGCCAAAGGAGATCTCCATCGCTCTTGCCCGACAGTTAATACACGCATTGGCAGTGGCCAAAAATGGTCGTCCAAGAATAACAGGGATATACTTCTTTGAATCAAATACAGGCTCTGTGTCGAGAATTATAAAGTCCACTAGAAAGAAAAACTTATCTACTTGAACAATAACATCTTCCAGGATTCTTCTCACCCATTTAATTGATCTATCTGCAAGTTAAAACACTGTCGATGTGGGACTGAGCTTACCCAAGCCAACCTGCTGATAAACTGAGTATGGAAATAAGTTTACACTCGCGCCCAAATCAAGAAGAGCTCGACCAATTTCCTGGTCCCCTATGACACATGGAATAGTGGGAGCATTGGGATCTTTTTTCTCAGGTGGTGTATCACTTATTAGCAATGAACTCACTTGCTCAGTTAACAGAATCTTCTTCGGAACCTTTGCTCTGCTTTGACGCTTTTGGGTGCAGAGGTCTTTCAGAAACTTTGTGTAGGCTGGGATTTGGCCGATTATATCCAAGAGAGGCAAATTAATTTTGACTTATCGGAATGTTTCTAACATGTCAGATTGTTTGTGCTTACCAAACTTGGCTGCCTCTCTCAGACGTTGAGGAAATGGCACAGTTTCCTCATAACTAGCCCTATCTAGCTCATCCGGCACTGCCTAATTGATATCTTTTTCAACCACTTGAGGCTGTTCTCTCTGTAATTTCTCAGCCTCCTTTTACTTACTTATCCTTTCCTCATGCTCTTGTTCAACTATGTTCTCCACCTCTTTCCCGCTTCTCAAAATCGTAATATCTTGGACTAATTCATGTGAAGTCTGCGCAAATGATCGGAGCTCCATTGTCGGTTTTGTCTTCGGGTTCACCATCGGCTGATTGGGCAACCTTCCTTCTTCTCTCCTATTCAGTGAGTTTGCCACATGTCCCATTTGAGCTTCCAGCTTTGATATTGATTGAGAATGAACACCGAGTTGGTTCTGAATGGTCTGCTGTGTACTCTGAATGGCTTGCAAGGTCTTATCCAGTTTCAAAAAATCATAGGCCGGGTGCTGTGGTGGTGGAGTTTGACTCCTTTGAGGTTGGGGTTGGTAGTTAAAAGATCGAGTGGGCTGAGAATTGGGCTAAAAACGTTTGAGTCATTACTTGTGGTTGAGAATCAAATGATTGTTGGCTTGGTTGATAATTAGGTTGTGGATTTTCAATATGCTGGGATCTATATGAAATATGGGGATGGTTTTGCCAATTCGAATTGTAAGTATTGGAAAAAGGAGAATTATTCGAATTAGACCATGCTGCATTAGCGTCCACACTCACTACTTCATTACCTTGACACTCATTTTGTGAAAACTCTAGCCCTATTGCTAAGACCTCTCTCTGAGTCGATTGTGTAAGGTTGATAAACTTCTCAAACTTCTCTCCTAACACGGCTACCGACTGTCTGACATCATCATGATTATCGCTCCTATCAATGACAAACGCTTTGTCAGATCTTCTCACATATCTGTCTCTTGTACTCACCTCAGATTTGTATTAAATAGAATTATCGCTCACGGTGTTGAAGAATTCCAACAACTCATTGGCTGGTCTGAGCGTAAATTATCCTGCTGTAGCTGCATCGATGAGATTTTTATGCTTGGACCCAAGTCCAAGGTAGAAGTTACGTACAAGGTCTTGGTCCACGAACTTATGGTAGGGACACTTTCTTAGAATCTTATTAAATCTGTCCCATGCATCATGGAACTGCTCATGAGACAATTGTTTGAAATGAGTGATAGCTTCTTGTGTCTCATGAGTTCTTCCTACTGGGAAATATTTCTCTAGAAATTCTGCTTTCAGGGTTTCCCAATGGATTTTGACATTGTTAGGCAAGGGCATGTATAAGAACTTGGCTTTCTCTCTTAATGAAAAAGGGAATAGTCGTACACATAATCCATTAGCACTAAGGTTCTCAATTTTAACAGTAGAGGCCATTTCTAAAAAATCGTTAATATGTTGGTATGGATCCTCTTTCTTAAGCCCGAAGTACTTTGGAAGCATGTTGAGAACACTAGATTTGATCTCATAGTGTTTCACGCCATCCTTTTATGGAAATTCAGCAAACGTCTCTTGAGTAGCTGAAAGAGCAAAGTACCCCTTCAGGGACATGGCTGGCAGTCTCCTTGCATCAACATCTCGATCGGCCATCTCTTCTTGCACCAACTGTTGACGACGGTTCAACTCCCTAGTTCTACGATTTCAATGAAACGTACGTTCGATTTCGGGGTCAAAGGGAACTGTCGCAGTAGTTGGGTCAAAACGAGAAGTCCTATCGGTCATGCACTAAACAATGAATTTTTTTTTTCAATTTATAAAAACAGATTACTACTTCTAAATTACTCTACTTATTAACAACAACAAAAGCTAAACATCGAGTGCATAATCTAGCTATACTAAAACTCACAAAAGGTCTGTCAACGCAACTTCAGCTTTTCCGCTTTCTCCCTTTTTGCTTTTCAGAATATCTGTCGAAAATACAAGAATTCTAACTTTAGATACTCTACAATAATTCAATGCTAATAAACTACTAAAGCTGTGAATAATGCTAAGTCCCCGGCAACGGCGCCAAAAACTTGATATCCGTCGGGTGTAGTTAAAAATATGTGTTAAGAATGCACCCTTTATGACGGCCTAGGTTTTACCTATTGGCAAGCACACAAATAAATTGTAATATAAAAACGGTTTGAGAACAGGAATGTCGAGCCCACAGAGACTTGTTTATTCACTTCAACAGTTTAAAAGTGTTGAATTATGTTTTGGAAAAGTATTTTGATTTGATTTTTGAGAATTAAACTAAAATTAACTAAGAAAATAATAAAAATGATAGTTGTGATCAAGAGATAGAGAACACTTGGGTTTTCATCACTCCACCACTAACCGTATAATATAATCTTTAATTTGCAAAATTGTAAGAGGGCGATCTATTACTGTGAATCAGGTCATACTGCAGATAGTCGAATATGACCTCCAAAAGGATACCGTTAACCGGATTCGCTACAAGCCATCTCCGAACAAAGTATGACTAGTTCACGCATCTACTCTAAACTACTCCTACTAACATAAATTAAAAAGCATGCTATATCATCTCGTCGAGGCATGGCCTGTGTAAACCTAGGGTTTCAAGTGTTAAGAACCATTGTGTAGAAAATCATGAATTAAGCATACGAGTTCTAGCCCATAGTGAATAATCATGATTGAATAGAAAAATTATATTTATTCCATCTAAGACAAGAATTTAGAACAAATATAAAATTCTGTATAAAAATTAAAATGAACACTCATCTACCACAATCATCACAGAATAGTCACAGTTTCCCCTCTATTAAAACTGAAAACAAAGATAAGGACTACATTACTTGGTTAGGGTTTTGCTAGAAAATCCTATATATCGGTTTAGTTTGCCATAGAAGATGGTGACTGCATCATGGATGTAGAGACACACTCCATAGTATTCTTCTCCGTTTCTCTAGGTCTGAGTATGGCTCTTGTTTTCCACAACCACAAGTCTGAATGAATGTATGAAAACTTAATGAAACAACCCCCCAATTCTGATGTATGGTCTTGTATATATAGGCAATGATGTAGATAAGCCCTTTTCAATATTTTCGCTCTACAACTCATTTAAACCCTAACTTCTCATATATATAAATGTATATACATGTATACAAAGGTTTGGAGTCACAGGGCACGTTTTCTAATTAAGCCAGGGGTGAAACATGAAAATTCCATAAACAAATATCAACAGTTGCCGCACCTACGCTTCAAGTGTACAGGGTCCTATGCTTCAAGCATAGGTCCAAGCATACCCTCTAAGCGTAGGTCTCAGCGTAGTTTTGTGTTTTCTAGCCACTTTTTGGAACTGCAAGCGTAGGCACAAGAGTAAGGAATTTATGGAAAACCACTTTTCTCCTTGAATGCACAAAAACATCCGTCTCGAACCCACGATACTTTTTTCTAGGAGATGACGACTTCTGTAGATGCCGTTTTTACCCTTCGGGAGCTATTTTTTTCTCAGACTGCCTCTTTGACTCCCTTCTTGGATTGAAAGAACACACTCTTCAGTTAATTCAACGAAATTAGCTCCATTTATTCATTAAGCTCTTGAAACATGCTTTAACACGCAAACAACATAAAAATATCAAATAATGGAATAAAAGAATGTAACAATATTCAGTTAAGGGGTAAAAAATGTCTAATATTTGACACCTATCACACCCCCAAACTTACATATTGGTAGTCCCTTAGCAATAAATTCAGGGAACTTTTCTTGTGATGATCTTTTACTCGAACTACTCTAACTGATCTAACTACTATAACTTAACCCCTTGCTTTCGTAAGGGTCGACGATTACACTTAGCACGTGTAACAAGCCTTTTAAACCCCTAGGTTACCCATAGTGGACGAGTGAAGTCTTGTGAAGGTTTCTAGTGATGGTACCTACAAACATCTCAGTTCTCTGTAATCACGCATTCATGAGTTCAAACACAAATTCAATTAATGATGAAAAATACATAGAATAATGATAAAAAATAATATATTCCTTGCTCAACTAAATGAGAGAAACTCAATAGTGGAATCCAACAAAAATCTGGGAGAGATCCGTTTGTAAATGGAACATCCAGAAAACACAAACACAACAAAAGAGAATAACCTGCCAATAACAATTACAATAACAACAATGGCACGCAACCCAACATTCCACATACCTACTAGGGCCGAGGTAGTGGAAAGAAGTCCACCGTTACCTCTACACAACCCTCCATAACCTACGAAACAATAATACCCGAACTGAAATACATGAAGGCACATGACGGTGCCGAATAGATACTTGGAAACAAAAATACACTGAAAATGATATGCCAATAGGCTGGCTCCCAAACTACAACAATAGCCTCCGGATAATAAGTGGAGGATAAATAAGAATACAAGAGAACCACTACGGATAAAAGGAACAAATCTAATTATAAACGTCCCAAATCACCCGTGTCGTGCTACATCTATCTATAATCCTGCAATTTGAAGTGGGGGTGAGCAATAACGATGCTCAGAAAAAAACTCTAACACCACACCCCTGGCCATCCAGGAAATGCTAACCATCCCGTGTGCATGTATCTATCTTAGGTCGATTTGTTGTCTCACATGACACTCACGTCAATCCGAGACCTCGAATAATCCCATAAATAACCCCAATCATATATCAAGGCCACACAAGAAGACACAAAGCATGAAATATAGATCAATCCATAAGTCTCAGTCACATAAAGACATGTAAGCACAGTCGAATATATATATATATATATATATATATATATATATATATATATATATATATATATATATATATATAAGTTATATATAACCTTGTAGGTAACTAATCATACTCATATAGGCATTAATCTAAATAGCCTAATACAAACCCTCGTCCAGAGATACTACACGGACTTATTATCCATCCTACCGTGCACCGAGCACATTAGTCAAACTACGAGAAGATAATTAGATCACTCTTTAGATCCATAGAAAAGAACACTCATCACCACAAGCCTCAATAAATCCTTAAATTCGACACAACATTATCAATAACACACCACCAGATAATCATACTCTTGCAATTACTAACCCCAATCTACACCCAGAAAGTCCCACACAACACTTTATTAACCTCATTCTCATCACTTTACTTATGATCCGACAACATCTTTTACGAGATAGTCCCTTAATCTTTAATCGCCTCCAAGCAAGCCTAATGAATGAGATGATGGACCTCATAAACATAACTCTTGTCCACTCAAAAGTAACATTTCTCCAAGGCCTTCTATAATAAGGAGGGCTCATAAAATTAACTAGTGATCACATGGTATAGACACACTGCTACCATCTAATCCTCTAAAGTAACATAAGTGGAAAAACACTATCACTAAATTGGATTCGATAACCAAAAGACAATCTCTAAGTCACACCACCTATTGAGGAACAACAAAGGGGTACCAAAGTCATTTAGCCCCAAACGGATGCCGAGGCCCTCGGATTTTTAAAGAAAAATGATGAACCCTGAAGGATTCAACCAGTTTTTAAGAAAATGTTTTTAGGACCAGGTGAAATCTGCTTGGTTCCAACACCTCCGAACCCACCAAAAGTATTAGGAACCGCACTACGTGTGAATAAGTCGGCATCACGTCTCTTACCCTAGACTAAGACAATGAAAAGGGCGTGTATCATGTATGCACTAAAGGTCATCAATTCCATACTTTACAATATCACCATAAGATTTCAATATTACCATGCCACAACCAAATGATCAACACAGTCCTAAAACATCACAAGTCCGCCTTAAAACTATCAACAAGTGTCCACTTGGGAGTATAACAACTTAAACCCCTATGGGTGCCTTAATTCACATTCAACGGTTCTTAAAACACATGATAGTCTAAATTTTAACCACGGATGGGGGTGCGAAATAAGATATATAGTTGAAAAAAACACTAGTCCAGAAGAAAGGGAAAGTGTTAACCTATCATACCCTGTTAGACCTCATAATCAACCATTCTTCTATATCAACTAGATTGGTATGCCGACCACTCAACAATTTTGTTGACCCAAGGTTTTCCACCATGGGTAAACATGACATTTTGATGATAACAAACCATTGAATGTGGTGAATTTAATGTCTACTTGAGTTATGCTTAATAGGTTTTTTATTCAAGATAAACTCAAGAGAGCTAGTGGATCCATGAGAAGATCAAGCAAAGGTGCTTAGAGCTCAAAAGACATTGGAGACAAGGATGGATACATCAACCCAAAGCTTAAAAAAAATTGAAGATCAAAGAAATGGGTAAAATAGTCTTGGGTGAGTGCTAGATTAAATGTAAAGTTATTTTTGAAATAACTTATTTGAAAGCTCAACTCTTGACCATATAACATATAGGATCATGCATATCATTCATGAGTCCTTTCATCATTAGCATTAGACTATGAACATCATTTAGTCTTTGCTAAAGTTGAGTTAGTTCAAGCTTTCATAAGCTATGGAAGAACTCAACAAAGATGTTGTCCTAGAACCATTAACTTAACTCATATCACTTGAAATGGATTCTAGATGCATATTAAAGATTTGAACAAAATTGTTAAACCATGAAAAACTATTGTCTAATATTGAGAATTTGTTTAAATTGGAAAAACATTTTATGATCTCAATATTGACTTTAGGCATGTCAAGGATCTGAATAAGTTTCTAAGACATCCTAGGAGTGTGTCTAAGTCATTTCGGAAAAATCCCAAAACATTTCACGAAAAACCATCAAATGGGTTAGAAGTTCGAAATGAAGCGTCACATTCAAACGACCATATCGCACTCACAAATGGGCCAAATTGAGTGATTCAAAAGCCTAAAATCAAGATCTTGAAGTATTCATTTCAAAAATCTAAATAAAGCCTTTATCCGAGTTATGGAATTCTAGTTATGACCAAAAGAGCGAAGTGTGTCAAAACTGGGCTGAACAACCCAGTCGACCCAGTCGACTGCCTGTTGACCCAGTCGACTGCCTGTTGACCCAGTCGACTGGGCCAAGAAGGCCAGTCGACTGGCTGAGTCAGAGAGTTACAAATAAATTTTGGAATGAATTATTGAAGACCCAGCCGACTGCCCCGAAACACCCAGTCGACTGCCTCATCCGGAATTTGAATTCTAACGGCTAGTTTCGGATCCAAAGTGTTCCAAAACTTTCCCAAACACCCCCAAACGACTATATTGTGTTCCTATACTATATATATGTCTTATATGAGCCATAAATGGTTAAGAGAAGATAGGGAGATAGGAGTATGAAAGATCTATCATTTGTGCTTCAATTTTGAAATTATTTTTGGGTAGAAAACTCCTACATGAATCACCACATGAGCATCATTCATATTTTCTTCTTGTGATTCATTCTTCATACTTGAGTTAAGCTTTTTCAATTGAGTATTTCATTTATGACTCTAAGTATGCGAGGAAGTGAGCTTTGAACTTCTATATCCATCTATTGAGAGATATTGTTATACACTCAAATTCAATTCTTATTCATTTGAGAATGAAAGTCCAAGAAGTTGTCTTGGCAAGGGAATGGATTGTTGAAGTTTTGTAAAGGTTTCTATCAACCTTAAAAAGAGAGGATTTGGTTGGCTCTCCACCCGCAAGAGTGAGTAATGGCCGGCTCTTCACCCGGAAGCAAGAGTGTTCGAAGGTTGGCTCTTCACCCGCAAGAGTGAGCAAGGTTGGCTCTTCACCCGGAAGAAGGAGCGTGTAAGGGTTTGCTATTCACCCAGAAGAATGAGGCATGTAAGGGTTTGCTTATCCCTGGAAAGAGAAACACGATAGTGGAATCCTTTAGAGGTTATCTCAAGGCATGGAGTAGACCAAAGATTTGGTTGAACCATGTAAAAATCTCGGTGTCTATGGTGTGCATTTTATCTAACCCTTATCTCTTTACTTTAAAATAAATTGCCATTTATAATCTTGAGATTTATATATATCAATGCTATGGAATTGCTTGTGTTTGTGTATCCATGAAGAGGTTATGAAAATGCATAGTTGAAATGAATTAAAATTGTGAACATGATTAGATTATAGCTTAGACTACCTTCTCATTTAGATATAATCCATGTGCACACCAAGTGTTTGATAAAATTCTTATTCAACACACCTTAGTATAATATGTTCATATGCACCCCAAGTGTTTGACACAATGCATATTGAATTCTTCTTAAGAGTTTATATGCACAAAATGTTTAATTACTTTTTGTAAACTCTTCAAAGTATTCTTTATGACAAATAACACTTTGCATCATTTCTATACATATGTGAGAAAAATGTTTATACATATTAAGTTGTAATGAATGCTTGAACTAGTTCTCATTCTTGAATCCATTATGTATATATTTGGTAATGCAATTTATTGTTCACGATTCAAAGTATGAAATGAGGTAGTCACTTAAGGATCATCAATCTAACTAAGTGTTTGACTAGAGCTCTACAAAGATTACTTTTATTAAAACAAAGTCAAACCGAGAAAGACTCAAAGTTTGTAATTGACCCTATTCACCCCCCTCTAGGTGTCAATATGTGGCCAACAAATTCCATTCATTGACCAATACAAAAAGGCCTACATGTCCATTGCTATATACATGTCTAAGTCCAACAAGAATCACATCTACTCCTCCAAACAACTTAGAATTCATGGTCAAAACTATGTCCCTAGGCCACTTTCCTATTCCAATGGAACCCATTTATCATAACCTTCCATTCATAGATAACACATGCATATAAACCCATAAGTTTATCCTCATCTAATATCCAATAAGGCGTTGATCAACTCAACTGAAAACCCGACTCAGGGGGAAAGTTACGCAATAAGGCTATATTTTACTTAGCCTCACATAACCACGTAGAACACATATCAATTATCACTCCATTATGCCTAGTTCTTATTGATGTACGTCGATTGAGGTTAAAAATAATGGTTAATAACAGCCCCTTATGACGATAAGGTTTTACCTATTATAAGTGCACAAATCATATTATAGTATAGTTCAGCTTGAGAAAGGTTATCAAACCCAAGGGACTAAGTCGTATTCTGAACTCTCATAAAGTAATACTCTTAAATTGCTATAAAAGTATGGTTTTTTTGTTTATAATTTCTGAACTAGCTAACTAATAAAGTAAGTAAAGCTAGATTAAGACATAACAATAGAGATGAAAACTAGGGTTTCCATGCTCCACCACTAACTGCATAATATAGCTATCTACTTGCTTAATTACAAAAGGTTGATCCATAACCGTGGATCAGATCATACCGTAAATAGTCGAATACGTCCCAAAAATGAGACTATCCACCAGATTCTCTATAACCCATCTCTGGACAGAGTGTGATTAGTGCATGCCATCTACTTTACTCTAATATTTTCCTACTACATAAAATTAAACTAAAGCATGTCTATATCACCTCGCTGAGTCATGACCTGTGTAAATCTAGGGTTTCAAGTGTTAAACACTATTGTGTAGAAAATCATGATACATTTAAGATAACATGATTGGTTGAGATAATGTATTCATTCAATCGAAGATAAAAATTATAATAAATATAAAATCCTGTGTCACGAATAACTACGATCACAAATCTACACAATCATCACAGTGTGGTCACAGTTTTTCCTCGTTACAATTGAAACAAATAAATAAACTACATTACTTGGCTAAGATATTGCTATAAAACCCTATATACCGAATTAGTTGCTTATGGTGGTGGGTGACTGCATCGTTGATATAGAAACAACCTCCATGATCTTTTTCTCCAAATCTCTAGGTCTCGAATGACTCATTCTCGTTGAATGATATGAATCTCTAGAGATAGTGCTCGGGAAATTATGTAAATTAAAAGCTCCTTAGGTATGGTCCAGACCTTGGTATTTATAGAAATGATTGAGAAGAGTCCTACTTGGATTAAACTTGTCCCCTTGGAGTATGATTCCTTTTTTATGTGTTTCTCCTCAAATCTCAGCCAAACCCTTCAATCTGATATAAAATACACCTTATACACGTGTTTAGAGGTGTTGGAGTCAAACATAAAGTCATCCCAAGTCAAAAGAATCAATTCGGGTGAAACTAGGTTTTGTAGCCGAATCTGCAGTTTTCAGTTTTTTTCTTGCAGACACGTCTCACTGTTTTGATTATAACTGAAGCTACACAACTTAGATTGTGGCGTACTTTAGCTTGTTGGAAAGATGACTTCATGTTCATGTGTTTAGGCTCAAGAATCACTCCATTTAGACCTATTTTGACAGAGATATAGTCGTCCAAAGTTGGCTGAAATTCTGGACCTATGATTGGCCCCTACGCTTAAGTGTTGACCCAGCTACGCTTAAGCGTAGCTTAGTCGTAGGCCAAAATTCATAAGCGTAGCTTGAAAATAGTTTTAGCTATTTCTAGACACTTTTAACTACTGTAAGCGTAGAAAAGTACTTATGATGTCCGCCCAGGGGTGTTAAAAATAATGCTTAAGAACGACCCCCTTAGGACGGCTTAGGTTTTACCTATCGCAAGTATACAAGTCAAATTATAGTATTGAAACGACTTGAGACAAGGAATATCAAACCCACAGAGACTTGATTTATTCACTTCAGTAGTTTAAAGAAATTGAATGATGTTTGAAAAAGAGTTTTGAATGGTTTTGTGATTTATAACTAAATTAACTAAAAACATTAAATGATGATTGTGATCAAGAGAGAGAAAAAACTAGGGTTTTCATTGCTCCACCACCAACCCCATAATATAATTATCTCTTTGTTCAATTGCAATAGGGCGATCCATAACTGTGATTACTCGAGTATATTTGGTTATAGCACAGAGCCAACTGAAGAGCTATGCGGACCGGCGTATGCGTCCTTTATTCTTTGAGGTCGGTGATCATGTGTTTCTGAAAGTATCACCTCGAAAGGGCTTAATGAGGTTCCGGAAGTATGGCATTCTTTCAACACGATTTATTGGGCCTTTTGAGATTTTGAACCGTATCAGCGAGGTGGCGTACCATTTAGTGTTGCCACCGGATTTGTCGCGGGTTAATAATATTTTTCATGTCCCTATGCTTCACATGTGTGATCCGGATCCATCTCATATATTTAGAGTATGGGTGTCATTGTTGCCAAGGATGTGTCTTACGGGGAGCAAACCGTGAGGATCTTAAGTGCTCGAGAGCGGGTTTTGTGAGACAAAACCTTTCCGATAGTTGAGGCATCATGGCACCATCATAATGTCAAGGAAACGACTTGTGAACGTAAGCGTGAAGTTTGGGAAAAATACCCAGACTTGTTTTTCCTTTAGTTACGTTTTGATTTCGAGGACGAAATCTCCTAAGGTGTGGAGGTTGTAGCGTCCAGTATTTTTACGTGCTAATTAAAAAAAATATTAACAGATGAAACCAGAATAGTTGGTATTCTGGGTGTTAATAGACCTCTTATTAGTCTCCTTATTCTATTAAATTGGTATTTTATGGAAATTGCGTGTTAAGTGTATTTTCAGGGCCTTAATGCAAAAGTGTGTTAATTCGGGGTTCTTAGCAAGTATGCAGAATTCGGAGCAACACTTAGAAGATATTTCACTCAAAAATCAGCAAAGTACAAGTTAGTGAAGCAAGGTACAAGTGGCAGAAGCATAAAATTTATGGATTAAATAAATATTAAAATTCAGGAGCCACTGATAGACCGGTGAGGCTTTTCGATCGTTCAAAATACACCGTCTTGGAATATGTGTGAACATATAGTGCATAATTCTAACTTTGTGTACAAGTATATAGCGGGGTAGAACAGTCCATTCAATGCCATTTCTTTGCCCTTAAGTTTTCATGGAGTGCAAACAAGGAACATACCATATCTGCACCAACTTTTGTCTATAAATACGGGTAGAAATGATGAAGAAAATATATCTCTGACATCTTGAAAATATCTTTGAATTCTCTCAAGACCGTATCATTGTTCATAAAAAAACCTCTATCTTTGATAGAGGCTCCCTTCCTCAAGAACTCAAGAACCAACCATCCAATCATGAAGACGGTGACTTCATCAACAATGGAGTCTCCCTTTTCCATGAGCGGCTAGTCGGTATCTAGGGTTTCGTTGGAAACCCTAGCCGAGTAATATAGTATTTTATTTATTTTTATTGCAAAGAGGGGAATCTGTTGAAGGGCACTCATATGATGATTATGTAGTGAGAGAACGAAGAAGACCACCTAAATAAGATTTATTTATTAATTATTTACTTAAGCTGAGACTGAATTAATGATTTATCCTGAACAACTGTGTTTTATAAACGGGGCAAGAAATTCCGTGATTTAATAACAATTTCTACATAATGGTACTTATTTGGCATGATAAAGTCTTAGGTTTACACAGTCCATGCCTAGAGAAGATGATTGTTAGCGTGCTTTTTAATTTCATGTTTTAGGAATAATTGTATTATAGATGCATACAACAGTCATACTAATCGAAGATGGATTGTAGAGAATACGGACCTATTGCATTATTTTTGGGACTAGGCAACTTCTTGTAGCGTTACTAGTCTGCTTCATATGAGCTGTACCACCCTCTTGCAATAATATAATTAAAGTACTATGTTATAATGCTAGTGGTGGAGTTTGAATTCAACCTTAGAATTTTTTATCTTGAGTGAAACCAAAAATATTTATCTTTATTTTATTTTATGTTTAGTAGTTTAATATAACAAACCAATCAAACAAATTTTATAAATATAATTCAATTTTCTACTTTATAATTATTTGAAATACGACTTTGATCTTTGTGGTTCGATACCCTCTCTACCCAACTATACTAAATATTACTCACGTACTTGCGACTGAGAGGTTAAAACTAGATAATGCTAATTCCTTATTTTTAACACTATTATTTTCACACGTCTGGAACGGATCATTAACACTTAAGTGCTTATGTGATTATGTGCTTAATGTGTTTATGTGCTTAACATGACTTACATGTGTTATGTGATATTAAAATTTTAAGTTGCATGTTGTATTTTCATTTTGAGAATAATGAAAATTGTTGAAAATAATTTTGGGAAATAAATGGCCAAAGAGTAAATTGACATTTTCATATTAAGAGGATTTAGTGGAAACTGTAGAGATTTGGCTAAGTATTGGTGTATGAGTGGCATGGTAGTAAATAGAAAGGATGATAAGGGGTAGAAGGGTAATTAAGAGTCATGATGACACTCTTGTAATTAACCCTAAGTTGGGAAGGATTTAGTCATTTCACACTTTTAAATGTTGTCTCATTCTCAACCATTGATTCAAGTAGTCCATATTTGTTCACAATCCTTGGATCATAGGGCCTTGTTTGGATGGCGCACAAATGCAAGAATTCATTATTCTTGGTCTTTCATTTGCAAGACTTCATTTCCACACTAGGATCCTTTATTCATTTTTTCTTATTTTATTCTCAACCTTTGGATGTGAGAAATGTTAGTGGAGAATCTCTACACTTCTGTATTTCTTCACTTTGCAAGACTTTCATCTTCCCAACACAAGCTTTTATTCTCTCATTCTTTTCATGCTTGGTGGGTGATAAGTTGTTAAGGTGGTCTTTTTGTGCAGTGTTCTTAAACTACTTTGGTAAGTCTTCTATTCCATAATAGGGTTTTGTTGCTAGAACCCTAGCTTTCATGTTCATGAATTCCTTGTGTTGATATTGATTTTGCCCTTCTTTTTTTCATGTTATGGAAGGTTGAGTTTTGCTTCCAACTGCCAAGTGAGTTCCATTGGTAGTAGCTCTTGATTTAATCTTGTGTACAAGCTAGTGCTGAATTCACTATCTTATACTCATAAGTTTTCATTTTCTCATGAAACCCTAAATTAGCTATCATTAGGGTTTGATTTGATTCTTGTGGTTGGAGCCACTTAAATGATTTTGGTTTATTGTGACACCATAGTGATATTATTGTTCATTGAATGATGTGTTACTAGTTGGGAGCTATCCTTTTGAGCACTTGAGTTGGTCGAATGGCTTGGGCCTCTTTTGGGCATTCTTGTGTAGCTTGCTTGGATTGAGTTAGGGGAAAAATGAGTTGTTTTAGTTTTTGTATGAAGGTGTGTGCGTTTATGTGTATATATGTCATATATATATATATATGTGCGAGTTGAGTCTTGACAACTTAGACGATGAACTAGGCCATTGAAATCATGATTGTGTGATATAAATGCTTGTTATGGTTTATTGCTTATAAATGTGATATTATGAGCATATTGATGAGTTGGGCATAATATATTGCAGAAAGAGATAAAACATGTATTATGATGGACCATGGTTATATTTAGTACAATATATTGCAAAATGAGATAAGCATATATTGTGATGGAGCATGATTGTTATTGAAATCATTGATGCATATTGAGTATATCGTGTAGTGTCAAAAATATGGTCTTTGTCTATACAGGTTGTATAATCATGTGTGGGTAGTCTTGTGTCGGATCGTCGCAACAATTGGTCAGGAGGTGTTTCACACCTACAGAATTAATAAGTCTGAAAACGTGATACTGGGTTGGGAGTCGCAAGCGGGGCTCATTCGTGACCTTCGGGTCTAGGGGCACGGGAGTTGCAAGCGGGGCTCTCGTGGCTCTTCCTTATTGAAAGTGAGAAGTGTCAAAATCACTTGGGAAGAATCGGTGCGGCACTCTACATTACTTGATGAGCTTGTATCATCAAAAGTAAATGGCCAGAGTGTTTATCCATTAACCTGTATTGGGCGAAGTGTGTACTATGAGGTGTGTTAAGTCATATTGCATTTAAACTATCATATATGTGATTATGATTTTGATGTTGAAGCATGCTATGTTTGAATGACTATAATGTGAACATGTTTCGGGAAAATTGCTTGTTGGGTTCGATGGGGTTCTGAATTGGCGTGAGAGCCATGTGGAATAAGATACCAACCTAGGATTAATAGCATGAACCTTGGGTGGGTTGTACGGTTGTACCACTCGGACTACCGAGATTGAGGCGATGACGCTTCCTCTACTGGGCTAGTGAGCTCACCCCACGACTTATATATTTTTCAGGTGGTGATCCATTTCCGGGAGGTTCGTAGTCTCTTGGTAGAGATACGGTGTTGATTTTGCCCTTTTGTGCATATGGAGGCGGAGTACTTATTTTGTAGAACATACTTGATGATTGTATATGTGTGCTTATTTTGTTAAGTATTACAAACAACTAAATGTATTTCTTTTGTCAGCTAGCATGTTAGCCGAGTAGTTTTCATTAATGCATGTCCCTTTGAGCGCTATGCGCGAGAACTTTATTCTTTTGGTGCACTTCGGTGCCGGAAATGTAAAACTATGACATGTTTCGTCTTAGGGCACTTTGAAAGATAATCTATGAATCCTTCCATTAATGTAGTGTAGTGGATTTCGACATTGAATGTTGTTATTCGGAGTTTGGCCGAAAACGATGTTTTTCTAAGTTTTCAAACAAACCTTTCGTTCTGAATGGAAAAATCCGTTTTCGCTCACCCCTGTAGCCCTAGGAAATTATCTTGTTTTAGAAATGATTTAAAACCCATTTTAATAAATATTTTGAATTTTAGAAGCCGACGGTAGTTAAAACGGAGACCGGGGACAAGAGAGATAATTTTACGAGATTTTTAAATAATCACTTTTATACAAAGTTTACGTTTTACGCATTTTCCGAAGTCTCGGTTACTATTTTTGAGTTTCGTAAATGAAAAACTCACTTTTCAAATATTTGTGTTTTTTCTAGCCGACGGCGCGGAAAACGGAGCCGTATTGCAAAATCTCGCATTTTTGCATATTTGAACTTTCCAAAGAAAAGCTGAAAAACCAGTAGCTCAGTCTCCCAACACTTAGAAAAAAATTCAGGATTTTCAAAAATTTAAGTGCAGGGTTGTTTAAGCGACATCCGACATTCGATTTTCAAAAATCTTTTTCTCCCACTTCGCAACTCCTAATTGAGTCCCGTTTGTTTCTATGGCTTGTACTAAGTCCGAATTTTGTATTTGTACTTTGAAATGATCAGTTTACCCCTAAAATGACTATTTTACTCTTGGTGAAAGAGGGGTACTTCAACTTTCTATTTTGGGTCGGCGTTGTCCAACATCATTTTCAAAAATTCATATCTCTCTCCTCGTGGCTTCGATCTAGGTTTCGTTTATTCCTACGACTTGTGCTAGGTCCAAAATTTGTATTTGTATTTTGAAATTACTATTTTACCCCTGAATTGACCTTTTTACCCTTGGGTGAACATGAGGTATTCAAATGATTTGTTTAAGGTGCCGATTGATTCGTTTCACCTTCTTTTCGATCCCGAGTAATCTTTTTGGTATTTTTTGGTATGAAATGACATTTTTATCCTTGTGTGGGTGTTTGACGACTATATATGCTTTTATTTCGTTTCATTTCCACTTCACTCCCTAAATTCTTAGGCTCGTGTTTTGGAGTTCTAGGAAATTTGGGGCGTGACACTTAGTACGTGTAACAAGACTTTTAAACCTGTTGGCAATACCGAGTGGATGAGTGAAGTCTCGTGAGGGTTAGCTATACTACCCATAACTTCTCCATTCTTTATTCTCACCCATTCAACATTCACACACTTATTAACCAAGTCATACTATAATGTATAAGATAACATGGATGTAAATATTCTCACTCACTACCAAACAATAACTATCTCGAGCTCATATTGAGAATGGTCCCCACTAAAGTAAATAATTTTGTTACTCTCTACTCTCAATCCGGACAACCTTCCGTGTTTTTGTGAACATTCTCCTATGGTAGACCAATCTTTCTTCTTCTACTTCATTGAACAAACTTTGCCATTTTTATATAAAACTCCTTCTTGCCATTTCTTTCCACTTTATCCCTCATTGTCTTTCTAAGATCCGGACTTTCCAACGAGGATTTTTATTCCCAACCAACTAGGCCCGAGCTCATTTCATAGGATTTATGCTAATTAGTTTTCTCACCTTTTTACGCGAACACTCTAATACTTTGTGGTAGGAGGCCCGGTTATTCAGATCGAATAACTACTTTTTACATTTTCAAATATTTTCAGATTCCTCTATATCAACTCCCCTTCTTCCTTTTATAACGACAAAGCTAATTTTTGAACTACATAGTCAAAAATCAATTAATTGTCCTATAGTGAATGTGTGCATGTGCTTATAGGTCAAGATCGTCCTTCTCAGTTTCAAGTTCACTAATTCATTCACCTATGTAAACCCACATCACTTCACTAACTCAATCTAATCATTACTTTCATGAATGGTAATATTACATCACATACTACTCATGCATTATAAAGATAACTTAATCAACTCGTAATGAAAAACACTTATGCGTGAAAACAAAGAACTCCAATTGTTTTTAAAAAAATTTCAATCAATCCTTATAACCAACTATACATTCCCCCCAAACTTAAATTAAACCACGTCCTCATGGTTCACAATCATACTCATGAGAAATAATATAGTTACCCTTGGAGCGCAGTTCCGGAATTTCCTCTCTTCATGCCCATTCTCCCCCCCAAACTTGAATCGAACTACCTGCAGAAATATTCAACAAAGCACAAATACCCAATATCATAACAAGGGAAGAAGAAATATATCATCGCTTGTCGAAAATTATTACTCAATCTAACACAAGGAATGAGATTTTTTTTATAAAAGAACTTTGATTTGGTCTTAAGGGCCGATAATCCTACGATGAATTGAAATTTCAAAAATTAAATAACATACCATTCTACAAACCGTGACTAGAAACTAACTTTCAAAACCTAGGATTAATGTTTAACGTTGTCAGCACGACGTGGCCACTTCCTCCTAACTCGTATCATACACTTGATCCATCCAACTGATAAATGCCATGCATTCCGGTCTCGGATCAATCTCCTCATAAATCTTCAATCGATGACCACGCCTCTTGATCCTCTCATTTCCGAAACCTACCTCTCCGTAGGGGTAAACTAATTTAACTCTAAATGGTTCATCCCATCTTAATAAGGTTTTACCTGTACATAATTTCAGTCTTGAATTACACCATTGTCCTTTTTGGAAAAGCTCAAAGAACTTAAGACGAACATGCTTAACATGATGCACTTTTGTCCGAGCTATGTAATTTCGAACATCCTTATACACATAATTCCGTATCCCCTCACATTCAGTCTTTAATTGGGGATCTTCCCAGACATACAACTTATCTACCATGTTTATAATCAATACTCGCTCATCTGGAAAGGGAACCTTAAGAGGGGTGTCATCCTTGGTAGGCTCTATGACAGTTCGTGGTAAATGATCAGCTCTCGCAGTCTTCACACCCTTTTTATCATTCAATAAATTGTCCTCTTGATCCTCTATTAAACCATATAACACAATCTCAGGAAGCGTATCCTCAACCACCAATTCCTATGGAGGAATAAGTGGAGGGTCAGGCAACTCACTTGATGTTCTCTTTGTCTGCGAGTACAAAACAACTTCTAATGCAATGATAACTTCCAAATTAGATCGTTGTTGGTCCTCCCAGTTTTCAAACTTTGCCTCTGACCTTTTCATCACAACCTCCAAATTATCTCTTACACTACTCTGAGGTATAACTTTTTCAACCATCTCATCAATATTTTCTATGTTAAAACACTCAGTTGGATTAGGTACTTGATGATTGATATCAAAAACATTCATCCTCATCTTTAGGTTCCCAAAAGATAGATCCATAGCCCATGTTCTGCAGTTAACGCACGCATTTGCCGTAGCAAAAAAATGGTATTCCTAAGATAACAGGGATATATCTCCTTGATCTGTGGTCAGGTTCCATGTCTAATACCATAAAGTATACAGGATAATAGAACTTGCCCACTTGAGCAATGGCATCCTCTAGAATTCCTCTCAATTTTTTAGTTGATTTGTCTACCAATTGGAGCACCACTGAGGTAGGATTGAGTTCTCCCAACCCTAGCTACTGATATACTAAGTAAGGTAATAAATTAACACTCGCACCAAGGTTAAGAAGAACTCTAGCAATCTTCTGGTCACCTATGACACATGGAATAGTGGGAGCACCGAGATCTTTCCTCTTAGGTGGAGTATCACTTAGTAAGATTGAGCTCACTTGTTCATCAAACAAAATCTTATTTGGGACCTTAGTTTTACTTTTTCTTTTCTGCGTACAGTGGTCCTTCAGAAATTTAGCATAGGGTGGAATATAGGCAATAATGTCTAAGAGAGGTATATTGATCTTGACTTGCCAGAATGTTTCCAACATGTCCTTCTCCTTATGCTTGCCATACGAAGTTGACTCTCAAATACATTGAGGGTAAGGCGTTGCCTCCTCATAGTCTGCCCTATCTGGCTCTTCTGGTAATGTTTGGTCTTCTTCCTCCTCTTGGGATTGATTTATTCAAACCTCTTCAGTCACCTTTCACTTGTTAGCCCTTTTCCTCAAACTGTTTCTCAACCCTATTCTCCACCTCTTTTTCACTTCTCAGAGTCGTAATGGTTTGGACTATCTCATAATTATGTTCAGCAAATTTCCCACGCTCCACTACTTGTTGACTTTTTGGAGTAGCCACCGGTTAACTAAGTAATATTCCCTTTTCAAGCCTATTCACCGCATTATCTAGTTGCCCTATTTGGGTTTCTACCTTAATAATGGATTGGGAATGAGAGTTCATCACTTAGATAACTACCTGAAATTAATTAGATTGATTTTGTAACTCCCTCAAGGCGTTCATTATCTCATCTTCAAAACCAAATGATATGGGTGGTGGATCTTGACTTTGAAACTGGGGTTGACTTTGGTTCAAGGTTCTGACTGATTGAGTATTATTAGACTGAAAATTTTAAGTATTGAATGATGGTTGTTGGCTTCTATTGAATTTTGATTGAGGATTTTCAGTTTTTTGAGGATGATAGGACATATGTGGGTGATTAGGCCAACCTGAATTGTATAAATTGGAAAAAGGATTATTGTTCTTATTGGTCCAGGTTGTATTCGTTTCAGCGGCAACTATCCCATTGCCTGGATATCCATATTGGGAAGGGTCAGGTCCTATTGCTAAGACTTCGCTAGGAGCTGACTGACTCAGATTAATGAATTTATCAAGCTTTTCTCCTAATGCGGCTACTTGTATTCTGACATCATCATCCTTTCTATCTATGACAAACGCTTTGTCAGATCCTCTTTCGAATCTATCTTTAGCTCGAATCTCTGATTCATATTGAATCGAATTGTCACTCACGTTGTCAAACAACTCCAAGAGGTCTTTTGCTGGCCTCAGTGTAAACTAACCTCCCACTACTGCATCAATCAAATTTTTATGATCGGCACCAGGTCCAAGATAGAAATTACACACAATATCTTGCTCAACAAACTTGTTATGGGGACACTTTCGCAAAATTTCATTGAATCTATCCCAAGTATCATGGAATTCTTCACCAAGCAATTATTTGAAGTGGGTAATTGCCTCATGTGCTTCATGGGTTCTACCTATTGGAAAGTATTTTCTAAGAATTCAGTTCTTAAGGTTTCCCAATTGATTTTTGTATCCCTTTCTAAAGTGACATACTATCTTTTAGCTTTCTCTCTCAAGGAAAAGGGAAATAATCACACACGCAATGCACTAGGGCTTAGATTCTCAATTCTCACGGTTGAGGACATTTATAAGAAATCATTAATATGTTGATATCGGTCTTCATTCCTAAGTCCAAAGAACTTAGGCAACATATTAATAACACTAGATTTGATTTCATAGTGTTTAACTCCATCCTCTTCTGGAAATTCAGCATATGTTTCATGAGCAGCAGGCGTAAAGTACCCCTTCAAGGATGTAGTCGAGGTTCGTTGCACAACTGCATTGCGTTTCGCCATCCTCTCAAACTCCGAAAGGGGATTGTTGATCGCTCATGCATAAGGCGAATTATATTTTTTTCTTCCGAACAATCACAAAATCGTGATTTTAAGATCCTAAACGATGTGTTTCGGCCTAAAGTCAACTGGGCTCACTTTATTGAGTTTTATTCAGTGGCCCGTTTCCACTCAAAAACCTCTTCTCTTTCACTAAATTCAGACTTTTTGATAGTTTGCACGAAAACTGTAGTTTTTTTTATTGAAAAATAAAACTATATACTTCTAACTATTAATAGAAAATAAAGCTAAAATAATACGTAAAATTAAGCTACACTAAAACTCACAATTGGTCCAACGACGTAGTCTGCACTACTCCGCTGATACCTTTCGCACTTTTTAATGTACATGTCAATCACACACAAATTCTAACTTTAAAAATACTACAATAACATAATACTACTAAACTACTAAAGCTAAGAGTAATGCCAAGTCTCTGGCAATAGCACCAAAAACTTGATGTCCGTCCAGGGGTGTTAAAAATAATGCTTAAGAACGACCCCTTAGGACGACTTATGTTTTACCTATCGCAAGCGCACGAGTCAAATTATAGTATAGAAACGGCTTGAGACAAGGAATATCGAACCCACAGAGACTTGATTTATTCACTTCAGCAGTTTAAAAATATTGAATTATGTTTGAAAAATAGTTTTGAATGGTTTTGTGATTTATAACTAAATTAACTAAATATAGAATTTAAATGATGATTGTGATCAAGAGAGAGAGAAAACTAGGGTTTTCATCGCTCCACCACCAACTGCATAATATAATTATCTCTTTGCTCAATTGCAAGAGGGTGATCCATAACTGTGAATCAAGTCATATCGCAAATAGTCGAGTATGACCCCAAAAAGGACACCATCAACCGGATTCGCTACAACCCATCTCCGGACAGAGTGTAACTAGTACATGTTATTTACTTTAATCTTATTTACTCCTACAACATGAAATTGAACTAAAGCATGTCTATATTATCTCACCAAGGCATAACCTGTGTAAACCTAGGGTTTCAAGTATTAAGCACCATTGTGTAGAAAATCATGAATTAAGCATCTGATTTCTAGCTCATAGTGAATAATCATGATTGAGTAAGATAATATATTTATTCAATCTAAGACAAGAATTTAGAATAAATATAAGATCTTGTGTCAAGAATAAAAACGGTCACACATTTATACTCAATCATCACAGTATAGTCATAGCTTCCCCTTGTTACAATTGAAAACAAATTAAGAACTACATTATTTGGTTTGGGTTTTGCTAGAAAATCCTAGATACCGAGTTAGTCGATCATGGCTAAGGAAAACTGCATAATTGATGTAGAAACGCTCTCCATTTTATTCTTCGTTGGATCTTTAGGTCTTGTATGGCTTCTCTCCTTAGAATGATATGAATCTCCAGAGGTTGTTCTAAAAATTATACATGCATAGAAGCTCCCCAAAATCTGTAGCAGACCTTGGTATTTATAGACAAAGCTGAGGGAAACCCTAACTTGCATTAGACTTCTCTTATTGAGAGTATGATTCCCTTTTTTCATAATTTCACACCTAACTGAGCAAAAGCCTTCAATATGTTGTATAGTATGTCATATATACATGCTTGGAACTATTGGAGTCGAATACAAAGTAATATGGGTCAAAACGGATCAATTTGGGTCAAACTAGGATTTTTGTCCGAATTTGAAATATTTAACTTTTTTTGTAGACACGTCTCACTCCTTTGATCATAACTGGAGCTACACATATTGGATTGAGGCGTACTTTTTTTGTTGGAAATCTGACTTCAAGATCTTGATGTTAAGCTCAAGAATCATTCCATTTGGATTTGATTTGACTGAGATATGGTCATACCAAGTTGATTGAAAGGTTTGATTGAAAACACTGTAGCTACACTTCAAGCGTAGTTTTAACACTTTCAAGGAACTTTTTGCAACTATAATCGTAGGTCAAGCGTAGCAAAATCCTTGGAAACCACTTTTCTTGATAATTGCTCCATTTGAACCCCCTCGACTCCATTGGTATGATTCTTGAAGTTGTGGCTTTGGAAAATGACGTTTTTGCCATTCGGGAGACATTTTTTGCTTGAAAACACCTCTTTCGATCTCTCTTTGAATAGACACAATCACTTCTTTAGTTAATTCACCAAAGTTAGCTTGTTTCTTCATTAAGCTCCTGAAACACGCTTAGACATGCAAACCGTATAAAAATACCAAATAATGGAATGTAAAGACGTAACAATAGCAAAATAGGGCCTAGAATGGACAACATTAGACATCTATCAACTTGGAAACCACTTTTCTTGATTATTGCTCCGTTAGAACCCCCTCGACTCATTTGGTATGTTTTCTGAAGTGACGGCTCCGAAAAATATCATTTTTGCCCTCCGGGAGATACTTTTTGCTTAAAAACTCCTCTTTTGCTCTCTTTGTGGATAGATACAAGCATGCCTTTGGTTAATTCACCAAAGTTAGATTGTTTCTTCGTTAAGCTCCTGAAACACACTTTAACACACAAATCGCAAAAAAATACCAAATAATGAAATGATAAGACGTAACAATAGTGAGTTAAGGGCCTAAAATGGATAACATTTGACACTCATTACACCCCCAAACTTATATATTGCTAGTCTCTTAGCAATGAACTCAGAAAAACTTATAAAAACCACCTTGTGATAATTGTTTTTATTCTAACTACTCTATACTAATCCCTTGCTTCGTGAGGGTTGTCTATTAAACTTAGCACATGTAGCAAGCTTTTTAAACCCCTCGGGAACATCGAGTGGATGAGTTAAGTCTCGTGAGGGATTACTATACTACCCAAAACTTCTCCATTCATCATTCTCACGCATTCATGCAGTCACACACTTATTTAACCAAGCTATGCTACAATATATAAGATAACATGGATGCAAACATTCCCACTCAATACCGAACAACAACTATCTCGAGTTAATATCATGAATGCTCCCCACTAAAGTAAATAACTTCGTTACTCTCTACTCCTAATCCGGACAACCTTTCGTGTTATTGTGAACATTCTACTATGGTTGACCAATCTTTCTTCTTCTACTTTATTGATCAAACTTTTCCTTTTTATATGTAAAACTCCTTCTTTTCATCTTTTTCACTTTATCCCTTTTAATCTTTCTAAGCTCCGGACTTTCCAGCGAAAAGTTTTAGTCCCAACCAACTGGGCCCGAACTTCTTCCATGGGATTTATGCTCATTAGTTTTATCCCCTTTTTATGCGAATACTCTGCTACTTTGTGGTAGAAGGTCCAGTTACTTAGATCGAATAACTATTTTTTACATTTTATTTTATATTTTCAAACATTTTTTGATTTTCTTCATTTCAAATCCCCTTCTCCCCTTTTTATAGTGACAAAGCTATTTTTTCAAGTACATAGTCAAATATCAATTAATTATCCCATAGTGAATATGTGCATGTGCTTATAGGTCAATATCTTCCTTTTTGGTTTCAATTTTACTAATTCATTCACTCATGTAAAACCACATCACTTCACTAACTCGATCTAATCATCGTTATCATGAATGGGAATATCGCATCACATACTACTCATGCATTATAAACACAAACCCAATCAACCTGTAATGCAAAACACTCATGCATAAAAATAAAGAATTTCTCCAAAAGTTTTCAAAAAAAATTCAAATTTTGTTTTTCAAATCATTCCCTACAACCAACTATACATTCCCCCCAAACTTAAATTAAACCATGTCCTCATGGTTCACAATCATACTCATGAGAAAAAATATAGTTACCCTCAAAACGCAGTTTCAAAATTTCCTTTCTTCATGTCTGTTCTCCCCCCCCCCCCCCCCCCCCCCCCCCCAAACTGGAATCGAGCTACCTGTAGAAATATTCAACAAAGCACAAATACCCAATATCGTAAAAAGGGAAGAAGAAATACAATCATTGTTTTCCAAAAATCATTACTTAGTATAACATAAGGAATGATATTTTTTTTTTAAGAATAAATATAAACAATGATTTCGCCTTAAAAGTATACAATCCTACGAAATTAAAATTGCAGAAATTAAATGACCTACTATTTTGTAAACCGAAGTTAGAAACTAACTTTCATAGCCTAGGACCAATGTTTAACGTCTTTGGCACGACAGCTCCGCAAAGGGTTATCTAACACCCTTCTTCTCTTTAAACTTCCACCACATGGCGGAGCAAGTGTGGGAAGTAAATCATTCCACGGTGTCCATTGTGAACATTCAGTAACAAGCAAGACATCAAACACATAATAATCGTCATATACTTTCTCTCATTTGTCATGTTCTACATTCATCCCATGTTTAGTACTTGTATCCAATAATTCTTTTATCAACGAAATAGGTAATGGGTCATCCATCACCTTATCAATTACATAGTACTCTTCCCATCCTTGTTTAGCTTCAAAACGCAGCTTATCGATACATTGGGTAAATATTAATTTAGGTTCATATGGTGTCTCTTTTAGATCTTGTGGTAAAGGAATGATTTCCGCACACTCGTCTCGTGAAACGTCACTCTCACTTCAAATATTTTCTCTATTTCACTGTACTCATCCTCCTCATCTTCAAAATTAACTACCACTTAATTTTGCAATTCCTTCATTCTTAAAGTATCAACTAGTTTCCCTGCTTGGGTTTCTAACCTAGCCCAAGCTTGAGAATTAAAGTTCACTTGGTTTCTAAGCTCTCTCAAGATTCTCCTAATTTCATCCTCAAAATCAGATGGTCTAGACTATGAACTTTGATTTTGAAACTGGAATTGATCTTGGCTGAAGGGCCAAACTGATTGGGTATTATTGAACTGAAAATCCTGAGTACTGAATGGTTGTTAACTTCTATTGAAACTTGATTGAGGATTTTCAGTGTAAGGAAAATATGAATTATCTCTATTGTATGTGATATCCTCACAATTTTGAGGGGTTGCTTTGATTTTGCTCAAAGATACTAAGAATTTGTCTTCAGAAGACAATGACTCCGGATAAGGGTTTGCTCTGATTCTTCTCCAATTACCAAGAATTTATCTTCAAAAGACAATGGCTTCGAACACAAATATGCATTTAACTCTTCAAATTGGAATTGATTAGCTGGTTGAGGATAATAATCTTGACTATACGGTCGATACCCTTATCTGTGATTGAAATATCATGGATCCTCATTAAAGCTCTGATATGAATTTCCTATACCTAGTTGTTGGTATTGTAAATTGGAATGATTTCTCCAATCCGGGTTATATGAATTATAATATGGAATATTCGTTGAATTGGTATAGGAATTATACTTTTTTTCCAAACAATCACAAAATCGTGATTTTGAGGTCATAAACGACGTGTTTCGGCCTAAAATCAACTGGGCTCACTAATAGTGATTTTTGTTCAAAGGCCCTTTTCCACTCAAAAATCTCTCATAGTTTACAAAAATCGGACTTTCTGATAGTTTACACGAAAACTGCAGAATTGTTTTTTTCTTTTTTTTTTTTTAAAATAAAAACTAACTACTTCTAAACTATGGATAGAATATAAAGCTAAAATTATGCATAAAATTAAGCTATACTAGAACTCACAAGTGGTCCAACGACGCAATCGTCACTACTCTACCGATTCCCTTTGTGTTTTTCAGTGTACCTCGCAATAACACACAATCCAATTTTGGATACAATACAAACAATTCAAGTATACTAAATTACTAAAATTCAGAATATCCATTAGTCCCCCGCAACAGCGCCAAAAACTTGCTGTCTGTCGAACAGGGTTAAAAATAATTGTTAAGAACGGCCCCTTATGACGACAAGGTTTTACCTATCGCAAATGCACGAATTGTATTGTAGTACAGTTCAGCTTGAGAAAGGTTATCGAACTAAAGGGACTAAGTCATATTCTGAAATCTCGTAAAGTAATACTCTTAAATTGCTATAAAAGTATGGTTTGTTGTTTACGATTTCTAAACTAGTTAACTAATAAAGTAAGTAAAGCTAGATTAAGACATAACAGTAGAGATAAAAAATAGGATTTCCATGTTCCACCACTAACCGCATAATATAACTATCTACTTACTCAATTACAAAAAGTCGAATACGTTCCAAAAAGGATACGTATCCACCGGATTCGCTACAACCCATTTCCGGACATAGTGTGATTAGTGCGTGCCATCTAATTTACTCTAATGTACTCCTACAACATAAAATTAAACTAAAGCATGTCTATATCACCTCGCCGAGGCATGACCTGTGTAAATCTAGGATTTCAAGGGTTACGCACCATTGTGTAGAAAATCATGATATGTTTAAGATAACATGATTGGTTAAGATAATGTATTCATTCAATCTAAGACAAAAATTATAATAAATATAAAATCTCGTGTCACGAATAACTACGGTCACAGATCTACACAATCATCACAGTGTGATCACAGTTTCCCCTTGTTATAATTGAAACAAATAAATAAACTACATTACTTGGCTATGGTTTTGCTAAAAAAACCTAGATACTGAATTAGTTTCTCATGGTGGTGGGTGATGCTTCGTTGATGTAGAAACGACCTCCATGATATTCTTTTCCAGATCTCTAGGTCTTGAATGGCTCCTTCTCGTTGAATGATATGAATCTCCAGATATAGTGCTCTAGAAATTATGTAAATTGAAAGCTCCTTAGGTCTGGTCCAAACCTTATTATTTATAGAAGTGATTGAGAAGAGTCCTGCTTGGATTAGACTTGTCCCCTTAGAGTATGATTCTTCTTTTATGTGTTTCTCCTAAAATCTCAACCAAACCCTTCAATCTTATGTAAAATACACCTTATACACGTGCTTAGAGTTGTTGGATTCGAACACAAAGTCATCCCAAGTCAAAAGGATTAATTTGGGTCAAACTAGAATTTTTGGCCGAATATGCAGTTTTCAGCTTTTTCCTGTAGACACGTCTCACTCTTTTGATAATAACTGGATATACACAACTTGTATTGAGACATACTTTACCTTGTTGGAAATATGACTTCAAGCTCTTATGTTTAGGCTCAAGAATCATTTCATTTGGACCTCTTTTGACCGAGATATAGTCGTCCAAAGTTGGCTGAAATTCTGGACCTACAATTGGCCCTTACACTTAAGCGTAGCCGTAGCTTAGTCGTAGGACAAAATCCATAAGCATAGCTTGAGCGTAGTTTTAGATTTTTATAGGCATTTTTAGCTACTGTAAGCGTAACAAAATACTTGGAAACCACTTTTCTTGATTATTGCTCCATTAGAACCCCCTCGACTCCTTTGGTATGTTTCATGAAGTTACGACTATGAAAAATATCATTTTTGCCCTCTGGAAGACACTTTTTGATTGAAAACTCTTCTTTTGTTCTCTTTGTGGATAAATACAATCATGTCTTTGGTTAATTCACCAAAGTTAGCTCGTTTCTTCGTTAAGCTCCAGAAACACGCTTTAACACACAAATCGCATAAAAATATCAAATAATGAAATGATAAGACGTAACAATAGTGATTTAGGGGCCTAAAATGGACAACATTTAACACTCATCACTTATTATTACACTTTTTACTTTTCATCATAAATTGTTTAAACCTTCCTTTTCATTGAGTAGTTAATAACATTTACAAGGGATTTATATCCACAAAATAATTACAATCACAACTATTGCGCCGTAGCACTCAAGGGAACAATATAAATGTTAAAATAATCTAGATCCAACATGTTCCATACCAACAAGTAATACAACATGAAATCTTAACAGTTAATCATATAGTAAATAAATACTCGATGTGAATAAAATGCAATGTCAATGCTCGTGACAGTGCCAATGCAACTCAAGTGCAACTCTATCTACGTGAGTAAGGCTGCACTGAAGAACCACGGAACCGGAACCGGATCGAGAACCAAACCAGAACTGAGACCGCGGTTCAGTTCGGTTCTTAGGGCTTTCAGTTCGGTTCTGGTTCCCATTTTTTGAGAACCGATATTTTTGGTTCGGTTTTGATTCTTGGCTCTCAAGAACCGAACCAGAATCGGAATCGGAACCGAACCGAGAGTTAGTTCTCACACTTCCTGTTATTGAACCCTTTGATGCAGAGTTAGGCTTAACTTAGATTTCTTATTCATTTTTTCCTGATCCTTTTATTTTCTTATAAAATTTATCTTTCATTTTATTTTTCTTATAAAATAATTACATACATATACACACACATAGATAGATACACTGCAGTTTAGGATATTAATTCATCATTATATTCTTTATATTGTACGTCGATTGCCTTTTTGGTAGTTCATTCTTGTTCTGATAGAGAGTTATAGGCTCAGTGAACTTTATTGTTACGGATCTAGTTCTTTGTATGTCTTCCTCTCTTGGATTTGGATGTGTGTTGGACTTTAATTTTTTTTAAAGCACTAAGAACTGGAGATTTCGGTTCGGTTCGGTGCCTTACCCCCTACAGTTCGGTACCGGTTCCATATTTAAAGGAACCGAAAATTTTGGTTCGATTCCGGTTCCTGTATCGAACCGTATTGTGTGCAGCCCTATACATGAGGGTTAAATAGATATCAAGGATCTCAAACCATTCACTTATGGGGGTAACAAGCCCGCCAAGGAAGGTTGGGCGTCCCCGATAGAGTACGGGGCAACAAGCCCGTTATGAAACCCTGGGTTTAAACAATTCCTCCCTCGCCGTCACTGATTTGGAAGATACTAGCTCCCTGGGTCGCAAGAACACCCCCTGGCTAGTTGTTGCGACTATCCAAATGGTCCATGCATATAAATGGTATCAATAAATCATTCTAACATAAATACAAATTACGCCACTACATGGACCCAATGCTCAATGATACATTATAAATTACCATTTTTCATTCAAAGCATGTTTTATTTCATTTTCATGCAATAATTTCTCAACTTCTCAGTTCTTGTCAATTTTAACGTATTAGCTCGCTTATAATTAAATTTCAATAACAAATCACGAAAAATCCATTTCAAGGACATCAGTTCGCAATTTATCAATTCTTTATAATTCATAAGAGAATAAAAAGGGAACTAGAGTAGCGTCTAAGTTTTCACGTCCCTTGTTTTCACGTATCCCCTAACCTATTTTTAATTCCTGTAAAACACAAGCAAAAGGGGAAGCTAATATCACGTTCTAAGTTACAATCCAATCTTCACAAATTCCACTAATCTACTTTAAAATTTCAAGGGGTGCAAGGCCATCTATTCTTATTCAAGTTAAGTAGGTTTTTAATTCATTTATGTTTTCAAGGTAATTTCTATCTACGACTTCATTTATAATCCACTTATAGGCATTTCTTCAAGTTCTTAAAAACTCATTAGTCCTGTTTATAGCTATGGACGCGAACACATGCTTTCACATACATGTCAGTACACAACACCAGAAAACTATAATTTCCTAACCATTTAAAGCATGCTCAAAACCGTAGAATTTAAATAAGGCATATATAAGTCTAGGGTTTAGGAAACCCTTATGACTAGGTGCACTCCTACATAACCAAAAGTGTGAGAGTTAGATAAAAAAAACACCTCAAAACGTGTGCACAAATCAGCTCAAAGCCGGCCCACCGTGAACAGTGTCGGTGCCCTAACGTGGGGCTCATTAATAAAATTTGTTCGAGCGAATTTCCGATCGAACCGAAACGACCGTATTTCCATCCTGTTCAACATAGTTAAAGCTCATTAACAATGGATAAACAAATTTGAAAAAATCTGATAAAAATGAAATCGAAAACCATACCGGTGTAATTGAATTTCCTTACACTCAATCATTTCGTACCAAATTTGAGTATGTCATGTACGAACCCAAGATGCATCAACCCTCCAAATTTCAGACCAAACGGAGCTCGGATCAACCAAGCTTGCTCCCACACGCGAGCTCCACCTCGCACCACCACCACCATGCCATTGCGCTTCATGTAAGACGTTGCACCACCGTCGTCGCTGATATCTGCAGGCAAACTCGAACCCCTTGCCGAAACCCTCACCAGGTCGCGCCTCTAAGCGTGACCACAACCTGACGCCACCACATCGCGCCTCTGCAAATCGCCAGCTCCGGCAATGCCCAGTCTCAGTCCAAGCTTTCCCCTCTCTCTCACGATGATTCCCCATGCGCGAGAACAACCACCATCTCTCTCTATCTCCGATCTCTCTCCTTCCCTCTCTCTCACTCTTTATCTCGCCAATCCAAAGGAGGTAAAGAATATGATCGGTGTTATTTCTTGCGTGAAGGAGAAGAAACATATGAGGGTTCGAGTCGTGTTGGTCTAGTCGCGTGAGTCAAGTGAGAGAGGGGAGATGGGTTTGACATGTTCTTCCTACACCACTTAAACATTATCCAAGATATATATATATATATATATATATATATATATATATATAAATACCCACACACATAGATAATCCCAATAAATAATAGGTATATGCCTAATTAATTCCCGAATAATACTAGATCAAGTCCTAAATGAAATCACGAGAACCTTTAAATCCACGGGACGCCAAATAAATAAAATAATCTGAAATAAATGATTTGGGGTATGAAACCCAACCATCGGAACACCGCGAACGTCCCGAACCTACCAAAACTCTAAGAACAGACAAACATAAATATCTACCAAATAGGCCTAAAAATACGCGTCATGTAAATATATACACGGAGAAACGAGCAAGGTAATGAAAATACCCCAAAACACATAAGCCAAACAACTAAGGCATGTAAAAAATCTGAAAAGAATAGACAAGTAAAGCCATATCAACACATAGGGGCACATAACAATTTAAATATTAATGAAAATAAAAACACTAGACGCCACACGGTGCCTAAGCCTAACGGGATGCCAAGTGATAACGTCGCAACAAAATCACGTAATAATCCAATTACAAGAGAAACAAAGATGTCAGACATACAAAGCGAATCACTAGCCAATAGAAACACCAAATGCCAATCCTCAAAACGAAACCATGTAATCGATAATACGAATTCACGAAGTCGTCCAGTCAAAACCAAACGTAAACGCAAAAAATTTACACACGAAATACCGAGAATACTGAGGATGTCATGAACAAGTGATGTCCCAATTCAAAAATAAACTGGATATGATTTCAGGAAAAATGAAAAGTAACACGGGGTGTTACACACACACACAGATCCCTAAACACAGACACACACTGACACATACAAACACGCACACACACACACACACACATTCACAAACGCACACACACAAACATACACAAACACACAGAAGAAAGGACTGAACCTGATCTGAGCTTGAGGATGAAGATAATAGTTGCTGCGATTCCCAAATCGGAGCCCTAGCTGTCATGAAATAGCCCCAATCGAAGCCCTAGAACTATCACGAGCTTAAAGAGGAAGATAATGAGTATAATCGAACAAGAGAAACCCTAGAAATGGATCGATGAAACCCTAGAAGGGGATCGAGGAAATCCTAGAAGGCAATCGGTTCTGTATCGCCCATGCCAATTTTTCCAACACAAGCCTTAGAAACACGTTTTTGGAAATATTTTTGGTAAGTGTTTTTTTTATAAGTGCGAGAAGCTACCCTATGTTTTGGACAAACAGTGTATGAATAGAAAAAAACACCAAACCGTGTTTCTCAAATGGCCCTGAAAATTGGCTAATGTTTTTTACTATTCAAAACCATTTGGGCCAAAAACAACCAACCAAACAAGTTTTTTAAGCACTATTGGGCTAAAAAACACAAACACAAACAGAAACAAGGCCATAGAGGATGGGGGATAAAATCATTGTATTATTATTTTGTTGACAAAATCTAGGAAAGATAAAGTGAGAGTTACAAACACCATAAACGATGAGATAGAGAGGTTGGGGGAGAAATATGGCTGATGTGGAAATTTATGTTTTCTGAAGTGAAACTTTGTGTAAATATGTGGCATAAAATAATTGGTAGAGTGCACTAAATCAACAAAGTGACGTGATGGACAAAGACCACACAATACTTTTTCATTTATGTGAGCTTGTAGAGAGAGTATAACATAAATAAACAAATTAGCAAAGAAGGGGGAGGAGATAGCCTTTATTATTGTATGGATAATTCAACTTCTTTGAGTAACTTTTGCTTTTAAGGAGTAAACTTTTGGTTCATTGAACTGATTATTTATTTTTTAGTTTAGTTGTTAACTTAAAATTAGTGTTTTTTTTTACTGAATTAATTAATTAGTTCATATATCAAATTAATATAATGGTTTATGGTTTCAGTTTTTTTTTTAGTGTTTATGTAATGACTATTATGTCTGATTTAAAATTGCTAGGGGTGGACAAGAATCCGGTGAATCCGAAAATCCAATTCGACTAATCCGGTCCGGACATTTAAGATCGCTTTCATTATGGATTGGATTAGACATGGATCCAAAAATACCGAATCCGATATTTTACGGATCGGTCCTGGATTTCAGTTTTGATAATCCGATTAATCCGGTCAAATCCGATACTGTTCACATATATTTTAATATATTTATATTAATAATATATCACATAATATATTATTTTAAACTAAATTATAATATCTTATATCACTAATTTACTATTTAAAACTAAATCATAATATCATATTTTACACTAAATAATTATCTATTTATATCTATAATATTATAAAAGTGTAAGACTATTGTTTTCATATATTTATCTACTAAAGAATAAAATTAAAATTAATTAAATATTAAATTTCAACAACTACATTCAAATAAGTAGTCCCTTCATCCCAATTTAAGTGTCCTCATTCACTATTCAATCTATTCCAAAATAAGAAAAGTCAATGTCACTTTATTTGGTTAATTTACCAATTTACTTTTCAATTATTCAAGTTATAAAATATCTAAACTACAAACATCACATCACTTGGTGGGACCAAGGGTAAAATTGGTTTTTCATTCACTATCACACCAATAAAAGTCATCATCTCAAAAAGTTGGATTCCCTAAAAATGACTTATAATTTGGGACTGAGGGAGTATCATTAAAGTGCATTATTACAATCTATTATTTGAATACATTCGTCTTCTTCAAGAACGTAATTATAATTAAAGTAATTTCAACTATTACAAAAAGAGATAAATGAGATAGATGTACACCCAAATTTAAAAAAATTCAAAATTTAAATATAAATTATATTAAAAGAATTATCGTTAAAATGTACTATTAACAATGTATTATTTAAAGATATATATCTTCTTTATAAATGAGATTTACTATTCACTAAATTTCACTACTTTGAATTGGAATTTGCTCATTTTAACTTAATTTAACTATTTTGAATTGGGGATTTACTCAATTGAACTTAATTACACTCAATTACACTACTTTAAATTGGGAATGTTATCAATTTTACTCAATTGAACTAAATATTTACTCAATTAAAGTCAATTTTACTAATTTAAATAGGGAATTTTATTAATTTCACTCAATTGAAGTCAAATTTATTACTTTGAGTTGGGGATTTACTCAATTAAACTTAATTTCACTTAACTGCAGTACTTGAAATTGAGAATTTTATCAAATTCACTCAATTTAACTCAATTAGACCACTTTGAATTGGGGAATTTACTCAACTTCACTCAATTGAAGTCAATTTCATTACTTTGAATTGATAATTTACTCAATTGAACTTAACTTCACTCAATTGAAGCCCTACTTAGTGGTTCAATTAGCATTACAGTTTCAATTTCTATTGTATCTGTATTTCTCTCTAGGGCATGGTATGAACTTATAATTTCTGTTATATCTGTAATTCTCTCCAGGGCATTGTATAGACTTATTTCTTCGAGTATCTTTGTTATCCTTGTGATATCTTTGTGTGTTCTGAACTATGTGTTATTATAATTATTATATCTGCAGCTTATGAATTTGTCATAGGTTCACTTCATGGTGTATGAATTTGCTTCCTCAATTTAGGTAAAATAATTTTGTGTTTTAATCCGCGAAATCGATCTAAACCAATCTGGCTCACTGTGGTGCGGTTTGGATTTGTTTCGTTGGACAAATGGATTGGATTGGTTCCTGAAATTGTGAATTCGGTAGTAGTGGATTTGATCCAAAATATCTCTAATCCGGTCTAATCCGATTCGTGTCCACCCATAAAAATTGCACTATAATAACTTTGTGAATTAGGGTTTTAATTGTTTGGTTTGTGTTATTATATGATTTAGGATTTATGTGGTCTTAATTTTTTTTTTGAAGGATACTTATTTTTATTTGAGGTTTACATTGTTGTTTTTGCTTTCTTAAAATTTAGTTATTTATAATTCGATAAAACTTATGACAATTTTTTGATGTATTTTATAAAAAAATGCAAAAAGTAAAAGAACGTAATAAATATATTTTATATTATATTAATATATATTTTGAAAATTAAACATGTTCTGTGAAATTAAAATGACGTTTTGATTTTTGTTTTATGGATTGAATTACCTCTAAGTAAAAACTTTAATTTTTTTATATGTTTACATGAAAAAAATTTAAAGTTGCATCTGGGCCTAGGGAGGGGTAAGGGAAACCGGGGTTTGCGGTGGGGCAGGGCAAAGAGCAAAAAAACTAAACAGGGGTTGGGGATGGGGATGGGGATGGGGGAGACAATCCCCACCCCGCTCCATTACCATTCCTGTAGGGGACAATGTTAGATAGGGTTAAATGAGGACTAAGGGTATTTTGGGTATTAAAGAAAAAATTTAGAATGATATCATGCCTGAGAAGCTTTGAAAGTGCCTTAGGGAGCAAAATGATGTGTGTCAGAACAAGGGGTCTAATTGAAGATATGCAAAGAAAAGGGGTCTGATTGAAGTATTGACAAATCTCAGGATTGTAAATGAATTTAATCCTTAAGAAAATTACTTAAGTGGATGACATGAGAATTATTTTTAGGCAAAAGTGTATAATACCCCTAAGCTTTTGAAAAGTTGCAAAATACTTTCCTATGCTATTTTTAGCTCCAAATCACCCCTCCACCTTTGTAAAAGCTAGCAAAATACCTCCCTTGGAATTTTATACTCCACTTTTCCGTTGACATTTATGCAATAGGACCAAATTACCCCTTAAAACATGACCATTGTGCCCTATTGTTTTGTATTAGTCCATTTTTTTTTGTAATTTTAGCATTTTTCTTATATCTTTCAAAAATATAATTAATAATTCAGAACTCCACACTCATATACTTATTTCAAGCTTAAACATGGTATTAAAAATATTTTTAAGAATTATTATTATTATTTTGTTTTTTTGTTGTGATAAATACAATAAAAACTTAAAATATGACTTATAAAATTAAAACATGTCTAAAGCTTGCTTTTGTTATAATAGGGAGAAAATCTAACAAGACCGAAAGGTTTTATCATTTGAACACTCTTCGTCCCCGTAAAACTAAAGCTGCCACGTCCTCTCTGAAAAGGGTCCAACGCGTGTCCTGCGCCTGTGTCCGCGTGGCGTCGACGCCAATATAGGCGCTGGAGATGCCGAGTTCAGGTAACACAACTTATATGTTACATCTCTCTCTCCTTTTTAATTTGATTGGTGATTGAGTGCTATAAATGAATAATTTTTAACCAGTATTTCCATCTGAACATGTCGCACATCTTGACTCCTGCATCGTGCTACAAGCTATGCTATCATTCATGAGAGATTAGGTGATGAAAATAGGTAGTTTATTTTTAGACCAAACGATAATGTTCATCTCACAAGATAACATCGTTTTTGGTTCTGTTATGTGACCGACAAATGCTTTTTATTTAAAATGGTGTGCTCTTTATTTGCAGGACATAAAATAAATATAAAAGAAGAAATGGGCGGGGAAGCTAGATGGTGCGTGGTGACTGGGGGAAGGGGCTTTGCTGCACGACATTTGGTGGTAATGTTAATCAGATTTGAAATGTTTTCAGTCCGTATTGCTTATTTCATTTGGTTCTACAGCTTGCCTAGGAGCTGAGGTTGTTTTTCATATGGCTGCTCCAGATTCATCTATCAACAACTTCCAGCTCCATCATTCAGTTAACGTCGGAGGTAAAGATTATCGTTTGTTAAAAGTTTGACAAATTAAACTTTAAATTGAAGAATCACTTATTAATTGTTTAAGCTTATTACTTCAATTTGTTTACTTTGTTGAACATATATTTGAAAGCTTTGGAAAACTGTTGTTATCATTAATAGTAGAAAATCCTAAAATACATTTACACAAGTACATGCTATTTATATGTCCTAATCATAGGGGAAACTACCCACAAAATAATAAAAGACTAGAAAGACTAAACTACCTATGTAAAGAACTAAAATACTAAAGGCATAAAATAAAGCAATACTCTTAACAGCCCTCTCAAACTCATGATGTGAGAGCGAGAAGCATTGAGAGTTTGTTGAGAAGAAAACAAAAATGCATAATAAGGGTGGACTTTGTGAAAAAATTAGCCAACTGCAATGTAGAGTAGACATATGGTAGAGAAATCATGCCAAGCTGAAGATGATGGTGCACAAAACGATAGTCAATCTCAATATACTTGGTACGCTCATGAAAAAACATCGTTGTGAGCGATCTGAACGACACTCTTTTTATCACAAAACATAGGAGTAGAAGTTGAACAAAGCACATCCATATCCGCAAACAACCATCTGAGCAACTTAGTTTTGATGTAGTAACGACCATTGGCATGGTACTCAGCCTCACGAGAAACAATATTTTTTTTATAAGAAAGTATATAAAAAAGCAATCAATAGGGGAGTGCGCCCCTCAGTATAAAAGAGGCCAACCTAATGGCTAAGCGATCTAGAAAACCCAATCTTTTACTCTATAGATTTGCAATATATACCCTCTACCCAGTAAAAAGAGAGGAAATAAAGATATCCTTAATGCAGCCTAATGAGGACTCGATCCCCTCAAAACAACGCTTATGGCGTTCCAACCAAATACTTCACCAAAGGCAAAGGGGAGCAACTCTCCAAAAAGAAGGGGCATGGGACCAAAACAACCGGTCCAAGCATCGAGGACATCCCAAACCGAAGTTGGCATAATAATCACCACCTGAATCACATCTAAAGAATTTTATAATAAATTGCGCGAGAAGCATAACATGAAAGTTACTAGAATAGAAGAGAACTCTAAACTACTATTCATATGATAAATTCGACAATAATGAGAATAATTATCTACAAATGAGACATAATATTTGGATTGACCTTTATAAGGAATTGGAGAATGTTCCCACACATCAGAATGGACCAAGTCAAATGGTGCTAAAAAAGTAGTAGAACTTTATTAAAAAACAAAAAGTTTGGCTAATTTGCATCCACTATAATAAAAAATAACATGACACGGTAAATAACCACACCAGTGGAACTAAATACCGTAAACGAGAACTAGAAGCATCTCCAAGATAAGAATGACATAAATAAAAACTACATGATTGATGACTCAAGCTAAAAGAAGACAAATCAATTGCAGAAGCAGCTATACCAGAACCACGAAGCTTCTCTAAGACGTATAAGCCACCCTCTCTAAGGTCTGTCCCATCTGCTTCTTAGAGTGTGGATCCTGGACAACACAACCAGTAAAATAGAAACAAATTGAATATCTAGAATCAAACAACTGACTAACAATGATTAGATTCAAGGTAAGTTGGGGAATGCAGTAAATATCACAAAGAGACAAATTAAAAGAGACAATTATCCCAATACCAGACAACGACATAGGCATACCATTGGCAACTACAATGAAACAGTTGACGGGGGAGAGGGAATAAATGCGAATGTGGTATAATTACTAGTTCATATGGTGTGTAGCACCTGAATAAAAAACCCAAGTGGTCAGAGAAGTATTTGAGGAAGCTTAAAGAGACAAACCTACGCGGGAGAAACCGAAAGAGCATTTGGCAGAGCCGTGGAAGTGGAAAGGTGGTGTAAATATATTTGTTGTCTTAACGTCGATTTTAAATCTCATCATCAGTTTTTTTTTTTTTCTATTATTTATATATAATTACTTACTAACCAGAAACTATGCTAATAAATAATTTATCCGGATTGAAGAATGTAAATTATTCAACTGTTTCAGCACAATGATACTTATTCAGCAACCAAAGCTGAAGGAGATGCACTTGTCATCAAGTCAAATGGTATGAACGGGCTCTTAACATGTTGCATTCGTCCTAGCAGCATTTTCGGACCTGGTGATAAGTTACTTGTTCCATCCTTAGTTACTGCTGCAAGGGCAGGGAAATCCAAGGTGATTACTGTAGTGTTTTTAGCTAAATACTTATTAATTTGGTAGTGTTCATGAGCTGGTTTTTATAATGTTCTACGATCTCATTTAAAATGACCTCTAAGGGACGACTTATGACATTGTTGCGTTATGGGTGCGCTTGTTGATAACATGTTGACCTTTTTGTTTATTCTACTTTAAAATTTCAGTTCATCATTGGTGATGGCAATAACATGTATGATTTCACATTCGTTGAAAATGTGGCACATGCCCATATATGTGTTGAACGAGCTCTAGCATCAGAAGGAATGGTTTCAGAGAGTGCCGCTGGAAAGGTAGTATATCAATTGTTTTAGTCCTTCGATTGTGCAGTATAAGTTTGTGTATTTTACAAGTTAACAATTGCATTGAAAGATTGGAGCATTCATTGCTGCATATTCATATAAAGTATTAACCGTCGAGAACAGACAACAAACTATTGGCAAGGAAGTTAAATTCATATGAATAAAATTATGATTCAACTAAGCAATTATCATATATAAGGTTGTTGGCAAAAGCAAAATTGCACCCGTGGGATGGGAATAGTGAGTTGAGTGTATTTATGTTAGAATTTGAGTTGTATTTCTCTGGCTTTTTAATTTCATACTGTGCTTGAGTATTAGATGGTAGCTCATAAATCTTGAATTCCTACAGTATTCATCATATGTACAAACTAAATTCATACAATGTTCTTCATATGTACAAACTAATTAATGTGGTGAGGTCTTATGTGGGTTACATACTCTGGTTGTAGAAGATGCAGATTCTGATAATGTGACTCAGGTGGGAGGTATCTCTGAATAATGCTATATAGAGGGTTAATGACAAATGCATTCACATGTGTAATCATTCTACTGTTCATTTATGCGGTAAGTGATGATATAAAGAACATATACTATTGGGAAAAAAGAAGCCTTCATATTGCATGTTTTCATTAGTTGTTGGTTTGGATCAGGTAAGTAGAACCTCACGCACACTTTGTCTCCAAGAAGACTCGAACCCCTCACCTTCCCAATGGGGGAGGAGAGGTTATACTGATGGGCCATGTGGTCCTTGGGTTTTTCTTGCAGGTATGCCTGGGGTCTTTACTCTTTAACCACTTTCAAAGAGTCTATTAACATAAAACTCAAGACATGTACAGCCAAGATTATGATTTCTTTGGAGATCTCAGAAAGCCTAAATTGCTCCTAAGGGACCATAAGGTGGCGTTAACACATTTAGCGGTATATACAACTTGTGAGCCTACTGACAAGTCTCCTTTTCCTGGATCCTCACTTGAATATCTTGTCTCCTAGAATTTTTAAAATGCTTAAAGCATCTAGCAAAAGACAAGCCGAGCAGTGTATTTGGCTCCTTAAGCTAGGGCTTTTGGAGTTTGTCTAAGGTTTCACATAAAGTAATCTGAATCTGACAAAGACAAACCGATTCATTTATTTGGCCACTGAAGCTAGGGTTTTAGGAGCATTTTTCTGCGCTTTGAAGGAGTGTTTGGGTTGACAAATTTGTGACATCTTGTTGGTTTTCAGGCCTACTTTATAACTAATATGGAGCCTATCAAATTTTGGGATTTCATGTCCCTTATTCTTGACGGTCTTGGCTATGAAAGGTTATCTTATTCTTCTTCTTCTCCCTTCTATTTTGACTACATGTATCCAACAATCTTGGGGTGGCTTCTCTTGTTCAAGCCTTCGCACAAAAAAAGAAAAAAGAAATTTTGATTGGGGAACTAACTACTTATCAATAAAACAGAAAAAAGAAGTTTTGATTGGGGAACTTGGCACCGGTGAGTTTTCCCTCAGATTGCAGTCATTTGAAAGTGACTTTAAAAACATCATGAAGTATTGAATATAGGCTACAAGAAGAGATTAATGTAAAAAAGAAGAAGAAGTTGTATACGAAATACTCTAATATTTTGCCACCTGCTAAGAAGAGTTGAAAAGCCAAGAGATGATGAAAAATCACTAGCCTACGCTTTTAGCTGTTCTGTTCTCAGAAAATTGAAGGAACAGATAACAGTTTCAAAATATCTTTTGCTGACATTTTTCTGGAATTGAGTTAAGAAAGGCATAATTTCAGATGTCAGCCTTTTGTTTATCCCAAAAACTATTTGTGGCTGTTTTCAGGTAACTAATCCAAACTATCAGTACATTTCTAGAACATTATACAAGTGATTCTTTTATTTTTTTTAATTGTAATGTGTTCCTTATCGTCAATTGCATTTTTTTCCTGCTTACTGTATGATGTCATGTAAAACTAATGCTTGTTACCTATTTAATCACATTGTAGGTTATTTGTAGACATAGAGATGAACCAACCAATTTATATCCATGTGCACCTATATTTTGATTTGAGATGGGAAATCTCTGTCACTCTTGCTCTCTCAATGTGAGCGTAGGTTTCTTCTTGATTTAGTGCTCAAAATTTCCAACTCAGGTTTCTTCTTGAAATTACAAATCTATGGATGTAAATTGACATAGACTGATATTCTAATTTGTTGCCACTGAGTAATAAATAGGCAAAGATGATCCCGAGTCTCTGACTTTCTGTATCCTGTCTCAGTCTGCTTGTGAGAAGGCATATACTCTGGTTGTTGGTTAGTGATGAACTGCCAATTTATTCAACTGATGTCTTCAGCATAAATGTTAGGAATCCTAGGAACTAGCATTTAGCTACTTGCTAGGTGGGATTTGTTTCTGAGTCTACATTTTATTATGCTATAGATCACCTTACCACCAAATGTTCCATCATCTAACAAGTCACAACTATCAAAGGTTCCATCATCTAATAAGCCCTAACCGTTTGTGTTAGTTATAGTGTGTGGGTGTCTTTGGGCTTGACCCAATATGGGTCAGGCCCATATGATTTTGTGTACCCATATATGTGTTGCCTTAACATTTATATATATATATATATATATATATATATATAGGACTGCTAACCAGAAAGTTAGAAAATCAATATTACACTAATTTCAACATGGTATCAGAGCCAGATACTGAAGTTTGAGAAATTCTCTTCTCACAAAACCCTAACCTTAATCACCATCCTTCTTCCCTAACCCTAATCCACACAAACCCTAACCCTTGTTATTTTTTTTGTGAAGGCAAATTCCTGAACAAACAATCTGACCCTGCAGGTTATAAGATTTGGTTACGTGATGATGCACGGTTATATAACCAACTTATCAATTCAATGGAGCCAAATGTAGCCATGTTGGTTACCCACTGTGATTCAGTTAAAGAGTTGTGGGAGTATCTACAAATTCTATATTCTAGCCGAGATGATATGAACAGATTATATGATGTATGTCAGTCCCTATTCCGCTCTGAGCAAATGGAAAGTATCAGTGATTATTTCGCTTCGTTCAAGAAAACATATGAAGAATTTAATATATTGATGCCTATTACGTCAGATATTCATCAGATGCAGAAACAAACAGAACAATTGGTTATTCTTGCATTCTTGAGTGGTTTAAAACCTGAATATGAATCGGCTCGGTCTCAGATTCTAGGGAGTTGCGAAACTTCACTTACAGAGGCATATTGTAGGGCTCAACGCTCTACTCAACAATCTTCAGGATTCAGTGATAATGGTGATAGGACTGCCCTAACAGGTCAATCCGGGGCAGTGCTGGGGGAAAATGAGGGGGCCGTGGGGGTCGAGGAGGACGTGGACCAGATGGTCGAGTTGCTTGTTTTCACTGTGGTGGCATTGGTCATATGCGTGACAAATGCTGGAAGTTACATGGTAAACCACCTAATGTTCGGTCCGCAAATATGATATACGGGACTGATCAGTTTACCCAGGATACTACTGTTGATGATGGTCGTGTGACTTTATCCGCTGAGGAGTACTCTCGCTTATTATCTAATCAGGCCTCTATATCTGCCACTGTTGCTCAGACGGGTCCATCTACTGCTTGTCTTTCAGCTTCTCCTCGGGTATGGATTATTGATTCTAGAGCTTCAGACCATATGACTGGCACCACAGGTATATTGAGTGCATATTCTCCTACATCATCCCTTCCTAATGTTCGGGTGGCTGACGGATCATATATTGTTGTTCGAGGGATTGGGAAAGCATCTCCTACACCTAGTTTAAAATTGTCATCCGTTTTATATTTGCATGATCTTCTTTTTAATCTGATTTCTCTCAGTGCACTAACCAAATGACTTAATTGTTGTGTAATTTTCTATGGTGAATATTGTAAATTTCAGGATCGTTCGACGAAGAGGACGATTGGTAGGGGTTGTCGCACTTCAGGAGGACTCTTCGTGCTAGATGAGGAACCAATATCCATGGCGTGTTCTGGTGTGTCATCCACTCCTTTCGACCTTCACTGTTGCCTTGGTCATCCTACTCTCCCTAGTTTCAAGCGTCTATATCCAGCTTTTCAGTCTTTACCAAAGTTGTTTTGTGAGTCGTGTCAATTCGCGAAACATCATCGCGTGTCATATGTGTCTAAGATAAATAAACGAGCATGTGCTCCATTTGATCTAGTTCATTCTGATGTTTGGGGTCCATGTCCAGTTCAGTCTAAGTCTGGGTTCCGTTATTTTGTTACATTTGTGGATGATTATTCCCGTGTTACTTGGTTACATCTAAGAAAACAATGTTCTGATATTTTTTCTGTCTTTTGTGCTTTATACAATGAAATTCGTAATCAGTTTTCTGTGTCTATTCGCACGTTGCGTAGTGATAACGCACGTAAATATTTTTCTTCTCCCTTTACATCATTCATGACCCAAAAGGGTATCATTCACCAGTTTTCATGTCCAGATACCCCCCAACAAAATGGAGTTGTTGAGCGTCAAAATTGACATATTATGGAAGTTGCTCGGGCACTTATGTTTCATATGAGAGTCCCAAAAATATTCTGGAGCGACGCAGTATTAATTGCAACATATTTGATCAATCGGATGCCATCGTCTGTTCTTAAGGGGGAGATTCCACATAAAGTATTATTTCCTAACCAGTCTATTCATTATCTCCCATTACGCGTTTTTGGATGCACCTACTATATTCGGGGTATTCGACCTCAGATGACTAAACTTGATCCCAAGTCCTTACGGTGCATATTTCTGGGATACTCACATACTCAGAAACACATATTAAGGATGATATATCGGTGTATTAATCTTATTAACCACCATCTACTCTAAAAGCTTAAGTTATTCAAGGATATAACTTTAGTTTTTAAATCCTTCACACATCCCCTCAAGTGAGGCATGTTTTTTTTGGGCTCAACACGTGTGTTCAATTTCAACTATCAAGTTGATGGTGAGATCTGAACTTAATACCTGTCTGCTCTGGTACCATTTTTGCCACAAACTACTCGAAAAGTTTAAGCTGTTACAATGGGTGTAAGTTGAATAAATAAATCTTTCAACACTTTTTTTAATCTCATAAATCAGTCCTATTAATGTTCTGTCAGGTACTAAAATACTCCTACCAATGTTCTATCAAGTTTCAAAATCACTGCTATTATCATATGCTCCCAACAAATCTCATAGCAGGGTTCGGTGATAAGTCCATTTTACATACATATTTTATCCCCAAATGTATATTTGTTAGTAGGTAAAACTATTTATTTTAATTAATTTAGAAGTGTAATAATGATAAGGGCACAAAACTTAATTTTTATAATAAAATTGTTGAATAAATCATTTTCAATGTCATTAAATTACATCTACATTTATGTCTTTCATTTATAGGTGTAAAGTGAGAAATGAATCAAATGCACATGGATGAAAGTTGGATGAATCAAATGCACATGGATAAAAGTTTGAATATTCAAATGCACATGGAAAATGAACAAAATGTGATGGAAAGTTATGAAAAAGAAAAGAAAAGAAAATTTCATTTCTCTTTACAAGTTGTAATTTGATTCCAATATTTCTCTATAAATATGGATACATCTTGAAGAAGAAAAAGGAGAGAGAAAAGAAGAAGAAGAAGGAGGAGGAGAGCAATAAGGACACCAAAGAAGAGAAGAATTTATGAAACCATGTCTAACTAAATATCATGTGTAACTAAATCCTCAACTAAGGTTGAGTATGAAACCACCATTTATGAAATAAATTCCTTTTAGTCTTTTATCAATTTCCATGTGTATGGTTTAAATACTTATGATTTTCGCTTCATAGTATTAATTGTTTTAAATTGCTTTCACTATAAATATCATGTATTTATAGTAGTTAAGAATTCTTATCACAATTAATCAAGCTTGGATTTGATGAGTTTATAAGTAAAAAATCTTTTATCTTATGTGATCCATTAAATTGCATACATAGGATGCTTAGAATTTTACACTTTAAAGCAAAGGAAAATCTATTTCTTGAAAATATATTTCATTAGTGCGTTATTGTTAAATCTTGAGAAAGTAATAAGATTGATTTCTAAATTACTACTCTAAAATTGGAATTGATAAAAGAATAATTAGAAGTTTATGGATTAGTGGTGGTGGATTCCGATACCTTAGTATTTTTTCCCTATTATTCTCGCTTTAATTATTTGTATTTCGATATTGCATGTTTAGTATAAAAATCACTTCAACAAACAAACTTTGAGAAACTAGGTTAGTTTTAGATTAATTTGAGTTTAATTAAGTTTTCTTTAAAGCATTCCCTTGGGTTCGACCTCGTTCTTGCATAACCTAAACTACAATTGATTCGTGCACTTGCGAGTAATATTTTAAAACACACCAAGTTTTTTGTGCCGTTGTCGGGGAATAGCAAAAAGAAACTAATTAAATTTAAGTTGATTTAATTCTTCTACAAGTTGTTTAAAAAAAAAACAGATTTTAGAAGCTACTGTTTTGCTTGAATCTACTGTTTCGAAAAATTTTGAAAAAAAAAAAAAATTTGCATCAGCTTCTATTGTTATAACAGTTCCAGTAGCTTAATAACTTTGGAAATGTTGTAAGTTGTTACAACAATTTTTAGAATCTCTTATTAAATCCCAGCAGTCCATTAGGGACCCAATAAAAAATTGATTTTTGATAAGCTATTTTTAAAAGAAAGAAAAAATTCGAAATCTACTTTAGCATTTCGGCTACTGTAGCAAAACAAAAACAGTAAAAAGAATAAAAATAAAAATATTTTATAAATTTATTTCGAACTACTGTAGCATTCGACTACTGTAGCAAAAAAAACTATAAAAAAAATATTTTATAAATTTTTTTTTTTTTGTAATAAGCTACTGTTTTGTTTAGGAAAGAAAAACAAATGTCTTTCTAATTCTGATAGTACTGTAGTGTTTCTTCACTTTTGAATTTAGAGATTAGTATTTTATTAGTGATAACAAATTAGGAAAAAAAAAACAAAATAAAAAAAAAATCAAAACTACTGTAGCATTTCGGCTACTGTAGAAAAAACAATTTAATTTTTTTTATTATTTTATTTTTATTTTCTTTATTCTTAGCTTAAGTATAGAATTAGTGTTTGTTTACTTAAGTTTATAATTTTTATTATTTTTGTGTTTGTTATTAAGTAATTCATACTTCTTGAATTTGTAGGTAATATTTTTTTGAGATTGGATTGGATAAACAAATACTTGGATTTCTTTGTGGCATCTTCACTAGCATTCTGCGGAGTCCAGGTAAGTACCATTTTCTTTAGTAAATATAAATTTATTTTTTTTCTTTTAGATTACGTGAACATAGTTTTTATATAGGTGAAATTTTGCATGCTACCTTTAGGATAGAATAACACTAGAAATAACCTTTAAGTACACACTTTCTTCAAATTTATTTTTGTTATTTATTTTATTTTATTTCGTTTCTTTCTTTCTTTATTTATTTATTTATAAAAAAAAAAAAAAAAAGTTCACACACTCACTCCCTTGATTTTTATTTTTGTTGACTTGTTTGTATGTGCATTTTTAATTTAGCATTTTGCATAAATTTTTTAGTAAGGGCATTAACCCTCTAACAAGATAAGGATTGGATTTCATCACCAATTCCTTGCCCATTAGGTTAAAAATCTCTTTGCATTTGTATACCCTTGGCTAAATTTAGTTTAATTTAAAATCAAGTAAATGTTGCCCAATAAGTTTTCATATAGCTCATAGGATCTTCTTGGACATTGTTAAACTTTTGGTAACTCCAGTGAGTCACTATCAAATTAATAAACGGTAGGACAGTTCTGTCTAGGAGTGTGGTTGACGCGGCATTAAGCAGGTCTAGTGCCTCGCCACACTTTCCTGGGAACTACTTCGTTGTTAGTTTGATGGTCCTTAACTGGTCATCCACTAGTTTTCTCTGAAAGGGAGTAGGAGCTGTCTAACTAGGTGAAGATTATTTTGGAATTAGTCTTAATAATCTCTCATATAGGAAATTAAAAAAAAATAAAAAAAAATAAAAAAATAGAAATCACTACCCTTGAATTAAATTTCAGATAAAGAAAATATTTTTTTGGGTGGTGTATTTTTATTATTGTGAAAAAAAAAAATTAATAATAAACTTTTCAAGAAAGCGTGAGAGTTCTCATTTGGGAACATGTCTATTAAGCTTAATATTTTTATGAGCCGACAACCACCATATTATGAGGATACGATTGAGGTGAATCTAAAAGAGAGTATAGTTCAAGATATTTTTACACATGTAAGTTATGATGATCCTTTAGAGGCATGTTTAGCTCACTTTAGGTGTGATTTTGATATGGATAGTGCTTGTGAAGAGGTGAACGCCTTATTGGACTCTGTCCCTTTTATGGACATCAATAAGTGGAAAGCCAATGTAGAACCTTTTTCACAATTTGAAAATAAACATGTATCATCATCTGAGTCACCTCCTAAGCTAGACTTGAAAGTTCAAACTTCTGAACTTAAGTATTTTTACTTAGGTGAAGTTGAGAGTCTGTCTGTCATCATTCCTTCTGAGTTAAATAAGGAACACGAGGAAAAACTCATATATATTCTTATGGATCATAGGTTAACTATTGAGTGGAATATAATAGACATTAAGGGTAAATCTCAATCAGTGTGCATGCATCGTATCCATTTAAAGAAGAATGCCAAAATCTCACATGAAATGCATAGAAGACTTGTGTATATTGCTAACTTTAGGAAATTTCGTTTTATTTTTATTTATTTTTGTTGTATAGAATTTTTCATTTGAAATCCTAACAACTCTTTGTTGTTTGATAACAAGTTTGACCAGATCAACCTACCATGATTCAGGTGATACTCTTTCACCCTTGTCTTTTTGTGTACAAAGTGTGAGTTGTCCAACATTAAGGACAATGTTGAGTTTAGGTTTGGGGGTATGGTCTAATTTGTTGTTATGTAATTCATTAATTTTGAAAAAAAAAAAATTTGAAAAATTGAAATTTTGAAAAAAAAAAATTAAAAAAAAATTCTTTGTTTTCACGCATGAATGTTTTGCATTACAAGTTGATTGAGTTTGTGTTTATGATGTATGAGTAGTATGTGATGCGATATTCCCATTCATGAGAGTAATGATTAGATCGAGCTAAGTGAAGTGATGTGGTTTTACATGGGTGAATAGATTAGTAAAATTGAAACCGAAAATGACGACCTTGACCTATAAGCACACGCACACATTCACTATGGGAAAAACAATTGATCTTTGACTATGTAGTTGAGAAATTAATTTTGCCACAATAAAATGGGAGATGGGGAGTTGATGTAGATGAAATGGATAAAAAGTTGAAAATTTATTTTGAAAAATAAAATGCAAAAAGTAGTTCTTCAATCTGAGTAATCGGGCTTTGGTATCACCAATATCATTGTTCGCGTAAAAAAAGGAGAAAACTAATGAGCATAAATCTCAATAAAGAAGCTAGGTCCCAGTTGGTTGGGATTAAAAATCCTCGCTGGAAAGTCCGGAGCTTAGAAAGATAAAAAAGGGATGAAAAGTGGAATGATGGAAGGAATAATGTTTTGGCAAAATTTGATCAATGAAGTAGAAAAAAAAGAAAGATTGAAATACCATAGTAGAATGTTCACAAAAACACGGAGGGTTGTCTGGATTGAGAGTAGAAAGTAACGAAATCTTTTACTTTTATGGGAACCATTCATGACACGAATCTCGAGATTAGTTATTGTTCGGTAGTGAATGGGAGTATTTGCATCCATAATATCTTGTGCATTGTATCATGACTTGGTTGATGAGTATGTGAATGCATGAATGCGTGATTATAAAGAATGGAGAAGTTGTGGGTAGTATATCTAACCCTTACTAGAATCGATGTTTATGGGTATTTGATAAGTCCATTTTACATACATATTTTATTTCCAAATGTATATTTGTTAGTAAGTAAAACTATTTATTTTAATTAATTTAGAAGTGTAATAATGATAAGTGCACAAAACTTAATTTTTATAATAAAATTGTTGAATAAATCATTTTCAATGTCATTAAATTACATCTACATTTATGTCTTTCATTTATAGGTGTAAAGTGAGAAATGAATCAAATGCATATGGATGAAAGTTGGATGAATCAAATGCACATGGATAAAAGTTGGAATATTTAAATGCACATGGAAAAGGAACAAAATGTGATGGAAAGTTATGAAAAAGAAAAGAAAAGAAAATTTCATTTCTCTTTATAAGTTGTAATTTGATTCCAATATTTCTCTATAAATATGGATACATCTTGAAGAAGAAAAATGAGAGATAAAAAAAGAAGAAGAAGAAGAAGGAGGAGGAGGAGAGCAAGAAGGACACCAAAGAAGATAAGAATTTATCTTCAATTCCGGGTTTTATTGTTCTTACTTTATTATTTTCCTTTTAAGCATGTGTAACTAAATCCTCAACTAAGGTTGAGCATGAAACCACCATTTATGAAATAAATTCCTTTTAGTCTTTTAACAATTTTCATGTGTATGGTTTAAATGTTTATGATTTTTCGCTTCATAGTATTAATTGTTTTATATTGCTTTCACTATAAATATCATGTATTTATAGTAGTTAAGAATTCTTATTACAATTAATCAAGCTTGGATTTGATGAGTTTATAAGTAAAAAATCTTTGATCTTATGTGATCCATTAAATTGCATACATAGGATGCTTAGAATTTTACACTTTAAAGCAAAGGAAAATCTATTTCTTGAAAGTATATTTCATTAGTGCGTTATTGTTAAATCTTGAGAAAGTAATAAGATTGATTTCTAACTTACTACTCTAAAATTGGAATTGATAAAAGAATAATTAGAAGTTTATGTATTAGTGGTGGTGGATTCCGATACCTTAGTATTTTCTCCCTATTATTCTCGCTTTAATTATTTGTATTTCGATATTGCATGTTTAGTATAAAAATCACTTCAACAAACAAACTTTGAGAAACTAGGTTAGTTTTAAATTAATTTGAGTTTAATTAAGTTCTCTTTAAAGCATTCCCTTGGGTTCGATCTGGTTCTTGCATAACCTAAACTACAATTGCTTCGTGCATTTGCGAGTAATATTTTAAAACACACTAAGTTTTTGGCGTCGTTGCCTAACCAGTCTATTCATTCTCTTCCATTACGCGTTTTTTGATGCAACTGCTATATTCGGGATATTCGACCTCAGATGACTAAACTTGATCCCAAGTCCTTACGGTGCATATTTCTGGGATACTCACGTACTCAGAAACACATATTAAGGATGATATATCGGTGTATTAATCTTATTAACCAACATCTACTCTAAAAACTTAAGCTATTAGAGGATATAACTTTAGTTTTTAAATCCTTCACACATCCCCTCAAGTGAGGCATGTTTTTTTTGGGCTCAACACGTGTGTTCAATTTCAACTATCAAGTTGATGGTGAGATTTGAACTTAGGACCTGTCTGCTCTGATACCATTTTTGCCACAAACTACTCGAAAAGTTTAAGCTGTTACAATGGGTGTAAGTTGAATATATAAATCCTTCAACACTTTTTTTAATCTCATAAATCAGTCATATTATTGTTCTGTCGGGTACTAAAATACTCCTACCAATGTTCTATCAAGTTTCAAAATCACTGCTATTATCATATGCTCCCAACAAATCTCATAGCAGGGTTCGGCTATCGGCATAAGCAAGCTTTTATTGCGAAAAGGGGATTTCGATGACTCTCATATCTTTAAGCATTAGCCAGCTGCCCTTATCTTCAGCTGATGGGATTGGTGTTTTGGCTGGGGGATTCGTCGCCTCATCCAAGTTGCATAGATGTGGAAAGTTTATAATCATGTTTGATGAAGTGGCATGCCTAATATTAGGGCTAGGTTTAGCTTTGCAAATATTCTATTAGTTCACTAGTATTCATTGTTTTGCAACAAGTTAACATGTATATAAGACTATTTGATATACACAAATATACTCTTTTAAACAGCTTAATTTGATAGCTTGCCTGGGATGGGGGGAGAGAATGTTGCAAAATATTTGGTACGACATTGTGTATGTTAATCTCATAACATTCCTGGGGTTAGTAACAAGGCTGCTCAATTTGTGGAGGTTTCTTGTCTTCTTTTTGCTGACGACACTCTTGTTTTTTGTGATGCGGATGTGGTTCAATTGCGTTACCTTAGATGCATCTTGGTTTGCTTTTAGGCAGTGTCGAGCCTAAAAGTGAACATTACCAAGTGTTCTCCGATTCCGATTAAGGAGGGTGGGACCATTTTTGCTCGTGTTGAGGTCCTTGGTTGCCGTGTTAGTTCCCTTCCGACTGTGTACATGGGTTTGCCCCTTGTGTTTTTTCTCTCAAAGATAGCACACAGGATTGCTGGGCTTTGGTGCTAGAGCGGGTGGAGATAAGTTTGGTAGGGTGGAAGAGACGGTATCTTTCCAAAGGGGGGGAAACTCACTTTGGTTAAGAGCACCCTTTCCAATCTTTTGCCTTACTTCCCTTCCCTTTTTTTCAGATTCCTTCTAGTGTGCCTAGAGGATTGAGAGGCTCCAACGGCAGTTTTTGTGGGGTGGTTATCACCTTGTGCAATGGGAGAAGGTGTGTAGATCACTCTCGGAGGGGGTCGGTGACTGGGACTTTGCTTGGGCATTAGGAGGATTTTTTTCTTGTAGATATGGTGATGGTGGTGCGGGGTGGTGTTTTTTGTTAAGAGCGTAGCGGGCGCTGTTTTGATGCGATGAGTCTTTGGTTAGCTCCATCAAAGGCTCATTTATTTCTTCTCTTTTTGGGTAGATATTGTAAATCGATAGAGTAAAATATTGATTTTTTATGTTTTCTCCGCCCTTAGGCCGCGTTTGTTTGTTCGGGACTCATTCCCCTTTTGAGTGCTCTTTTAAGTATTTCTTACTTTTCCAAAATGAATATGTTCCTGCCCTCATCCAACTAGGACATGTATGGAATGTTTATAATCCTATTTGAAGGAGTTCCATGAATATTAAAGAGTTAGGTTTAGCTTTGCACATTTGTTTGTTCAAGACCATTTTTAATCTTCTAAGTAGGTGTATACAAGCATGTTAATATTCATCAATGGACTCCTTTCAATGGGTCAGTTGGGTAACTTCCCTTGGGTTGGGGTGCTGAACTCGAGGCTCAACCCTTTCCCATTAGGGTATTTGTTTTGCATAGGAATCACTTTCCCCACATTCAGTGGACTGACGATTTTGCTCTTGGGCTCCTCCCCAAAAGGTCTCATATCAATTGGAGACAACACTGCACATATAAGCACATCCCTAGACCTATACTCGGGCGATGTGGGACATCACAATTTGTTTCTTTGTTTGTTTTTTTTTTACTTTTTTTTTTTTTTTTGTAAAAAAAAAAAAGATTTTCTTTTCAAGTGTGGCTGGCTAATTGAATGATCCTGTATTGCATCTATTTTCTGTTTTAGCTCCAGGGGTATAAGTAAGAAATGCACATTCGTGACAGGTCCCTTTCTGGCCACCAATATGAATTTGACATCATATCATGGAGACATAAGCTAGCTAAGATATGGTCGTAAAATAAACCTTTAATGCTAATGCTTCATTATTTGATTTAAAAGTTGGCCCAAAGAGGCAAATGAGGGAAATTCAATGTCGTGTCTTATTTTTATTCTACATGTTTGTCATTGGTGTTTGTCATTGAAGTATGAGTGAAAGAAGTTAAAAAGTTTGAGCTCTACCATCTCATACATTATCTATGCATTCACTTGTGAATTAAACAGCAGATTATGTGCTGAATATTAACCAACATCTATTTAAGCAGTTGCCAATCTAATAATAAGGATTAAATGACCATGAGAAGCTATTCTAGTGTAGCTTTGTGTGGAGCTTCCAGAAAATTATTAGATGTTTATGAGGTCTAACTACTTTGTAGGGTAGTTCTAGAGAGTCAATGTTCATCCATCACTCTGATCTAAGCCTTCCCTGTGGAATTGGGCCTATGCAGGGGTGAGTTCCTCAATTTCCGTCTGTTAAATTCCAAATAAGTCGTTAAAATTTGTGGTTGAAATAATCTTATTTGGTAATACAAGTTTCTTTGTCATTAAATTCGTGGTGTGTGCGCCAACTTATAAGGCTGATTTTATTATTTTTAATAATAATAATAAAAAAGACTAATTCATTGTTTAAATAAATTCTAGGAATTTGGAGCTATATAAAATCCAAAGATTTACTAATAGGACTTATTGATGATTGATAAATGGTTGATAAAATTGAGTTTGGCCTATTGAAGTAAGATAAATTTATGAGAAGAACCTAACATTGCTGTAATAAGATTGAATAAGAAATCAAGACTAGGAATGCCAACAGGGTGAATGATGAAAGAGTTCTCAAAAATTGTCTAAGTGGGCCCCACTGCTAGTAGTATTGCGCTGTAAAGAATTCAAAATGTTCCTCCCACTCCCAGCCGGCCCAAAATTCAAACGAAACTGATACACCAACAAAATTTCTTAAACACGAGGCCTCAGACTTTTGAATTGTCCCCTTCAATACACCTCACAAACGATATCAAAAGCCCAAGCTATGAGTATAGGTTAAAGCAACACAATTGTGTGAAATCACTTTTCTCCTTTCACTTCCCTTTAACAGAGGTTGAGATCAGACAACAGTTATCTGATCTCTTTCTTTTCCCTTTTTGTAAAAATAGATACACTAATATTTTTCTAATTTCTTTTTACACATACTTATGTCAGAATAAATAGAAGTACTTTCTTTGCAATTAACGGGTTATGACATACTTCAAATATATTCGTGATCTAATAGATCTTTAAACTATAATCTATGACTTTACTTAGCAACAAATATATCACAATTATTTTAATTTTTTTGGGTGTGGGAGTGGGGAGATGGTAGCTGAGAGATCATTGGGGAAAAAAAAAATCAAGTCTGGTACTTATATGGATGGGCTTGGGCCGTTTTCTTTTTAAGAGGATGGATAGCATATAAACATGAATTTGATAGGATTGGCTTGGGCTTGGGGGGTGCGTTATTTGGACAAGAATTATTGAGTTATGTGATGCATATGTATGTATGTACTCGCAACCTGATAAATGAATCCGAATGTGTTCACGAACTGATGAGCCCTACTCTAGGGATTGATTTAAATCAACTTATGTTCAATCAAACTTGTGAATTTTTTTAAGCTTGCTTTGTGGCCCTTAGCAAAAGGAGTCCGAGCTATTCCATTGGAAGGTACGGTTCCTTTGCAACCCTAACATTCCTATATCTTGCCTTATGTCCAAACAGGCTAAACATAGTCATAATCATGCTACATGGGGATATATTAGTCATTCCGCAATGCACATGTAATAGGCATGTAATATGTTGTCCATGTTGTTCCTGCATAACCGGCCAATTATAGATTTCATTATAGCATCTATTTATATTTGTTACCTATTGAAGGATATGCAAGACAATGTCCTTTCATCTCATTTGATGTTTGCACCATGATTCTGTCTGCAGCTATTCTCGTTGTACGGTACTTTAAACTTAGACTTAAACAGATATATTGCAAGACAAGTTGAATGTGCCCTTACTCTAGAAAGCAAGGTCCAACAGTCTTACATGCCATCTATTTCAATTGCATGTGCTATATACTTGGTACTACTCTGAAGAATAAAGGTGCAACAATCTTGTGTTCTGGCTCTAACCGTATTTAATATACTTATCCTTTAAATAATTTATCTTAATTATTCAATGCATTTTCTAAATACGCTGATGAAACAGGTGGTTGTGCTCCTATTCTCATCGAAGCCATTTCACTACAGAGTTTGTTTGTTATAAGTTTGTATTATCCTTCTTCTTCCTTTACTGCGGAAGTTTGGAATTTCAGTTTTAATTCTGATCAGAACCATTTTCTTCTGATTATACAGGAGTTCCCACTGTATTTATTGCCTTTGTTGTGTATGATAAAAAGGAGGAAGAGATTGATGGTATGTTTCTGAGAATTCATTCATTTGGGTGCAAACTAAAATCTGATACTGCCAAAAGATTATGAAACTCCAATTAATTCATGACGCCACTTTGCTACAAGTGACATCGCCAACTTCATTCATTATGGGCGTGCATCTTTATGCTTGGTGTGCAGATGATTTGAAAGTGGGAACTGGCAACACTTTTTTTTTTTTATTTTTTTATTTTTTTTCCAATTTGAGTTTCTCCTGTTAGTTCTATTTTTATTTTTTATTTTTTATTTTTGCCTCCTCGAATGTACTTACCTCTCTAATTAAAACAGTTGATTATTTTTACTTTATTTTCCTGTTGCCTTCATTATTTTTCATGGACAATCATGTGATGTCTATTGGTCAATGTGATTTTTCTACATCACGTGGGTTTTTTTTCCTGTAATTTTTCATCATAGAGCATGTTTGTATTAATTATAATTATTTCTCAGAATACCTTTTTATTACTTTATCGCGTATAAGTTTTGGTGGCCCCTTACATGTCCATTACATTCTTTTACTGGCACATCTGCTGCTGTACGGTTGACTGGTACATGAGGCTATGCTCATACCACAGAATACTACTTATCCTTGGAGCCACCCCTTCATTCATTAGTTATTAATCCTCTCTTTTTATTATTCCTACCAACCTTTTTAGCATTACTAATTTTTGTTACGTGGTCGTTGTTTATCTATTAACCCACATACAACATAACTGCCCTAATATATGTCCTATATAATTTTCCTTATATGTACATTTGGTCACATAAGATGCAACCGACTATCCTCCATCTTACTCCTATTTTGCTTGTTACATCACTAATTGTCCCCTATTCTGTTGTAATATGGAGTTTTAACAAGTTCATTTCAATTACTATTTGGTATTTAATTTTTACAATTTATTTAATTTATTCTTGTTAATTAATTTTGAAATTATATTCCATGTATTATATGTTGATACGAAGAATGGCATGGTGGGAAACGGCGTTTTTGTATCTGTCAAGAAAAAAAAAAAAAACTGGCCAAGAAAACTCTGTCGGTCCAGTTAGTACTTTGAAGTCGGGGAAGGAAAATAGAATTTCTCAAGTAGTAAAATAATAGCATACTTCTTTCGGTTGTTCCCGAGTTTTTTTATAGGACTTCAATGGTGTAGTCCTGATAGGAATGTAACACGTGGTAGTCTATCCGATCATAGAGTCCTTGTAAGAGTTTAATTTGTAGTTGTTATCTGATTGTATAGTACTTGTAGGAGTTTAACGGGTAGTATGTCATCTCTTTGTAGCTTTTTTGTGTTGAATTCTTAAAAGAGTTAATTTCACTAAACCTCCTTCTGGTTTCAAAAAATATTATTTTGCCCTCTTTATATAAAATTTTTTTTTCTTTATTTATCAAATTGTATCAGTTTGTCCTCTTTTCTATAATTTTGGACAAAAATACCCATGAAATTTAATGAAAAATAATTAAAATTAAAAAAAGACATAAAATTCGTAAAAAAATATTAAATTTGAAAAAAATATAAAATTCGATAAAAACATATCAAACTTGAAAAAATTATATAAAATTCGAAAAACATATATAAAATTCGAAGAGAAACATATAAAATTCGAGAAAAACATATAAAATTCGAAACAAATATATAAAATTCGAAACAATATATATGAAAGACGAAAAAATATATAAAATTTGAAAACTAACATATAAATTTCGAAAAATACATATAAAAAAACATATAAAATTCGAATTTTACATATTTGTTTCGAATTTTATATATTTTTTTACGAATTTTATATATATTTTTATGAATTTTAAATATATATATATATATATATATTTCTAATTTTATATGTTTTTTCAAAATTTATATGTTTGTTTTCGAATTTTATATATTTTTTCAAATTTTATATATTTTTTTGAATTTTATATGTTTTTTTTTAATTTTATATTTTTTTCGAATTTCATATGTTTTTTTGAATTTTAAATCATTTTTCATTAAATTACAGGGGTATTTTTAATCATTAAATCATTTTTTGAATTTTAAATCATTTTTACAAAATTGTATATATATTGTTTCGAATTTTATATGTTTTGTTTTCTAATTTTATATTTTTTTCGAATTTTATATTATTTTTTCAAATTTTATATGTTTTTTCGAATTTTATATATTGTTTTATGAATTTTATATATTTTTACGAATTATATATATATTTTTTATGAATTTTATATATTTGTTTCTAATTTTATATGTTTTCTTCGAATTTTATATATTTTTTGAATTTTATATATTTTTTTCGAATTTTATATGTTTTTTTGAATTTAAGCAATTTTCATTAAATCTCAGGAGTATTTTGGTCCAAAATTATAGGGAATGGGGCAAACTGATACAATTTGATAAGTGCAGCGGGGTTTTCTGTATAGGAGGGGGACAAAGTGATATTTTTTGAAACCACAGGGAGGTTTACTGAAATTAACTCTTCTTAAAATTATCAATTGCCCCCGTTCCCGAATTCACTTGTCGGGTATAGGGAACAATATTTTTCAGAAAATGAACTCTAGGTTGTCGTTCGGTTTCCACTGTTTAAGTACCTTTGTTGATGGTACTGTTGAGTGTCTTAAGGCGCATTTGGTTGCCAAAGGGTACGCACAAGGCTTAGAAGAATGAACTAAGGGTTAAGGTTAGCATGACTTGTACGTCGGGGGATGAAGCGGATAATGCTTTCCTACTGAGTTTTGTTTGAAATCTTTTTTCAGGAATGGAGCCAGTCATGGATAGCTTGTGGTTCGACGGATATCGGGATAAGCTTGCCTTCTCATGATTTTTATTTTGTATTTATATACTTCTAATTATTTTGTAAGAACTAGCATCTTAGCTTAGTTTATTTAGAGGATGATGTATGTAAATCCATGTATCTCTATGTATCAATATGTTTTACCTTGTTGTTAGAGCATGCTTAATTATTGTATATTTTATGTTGGGCCATTGGGTATGATGTTGCACCGGATGAAGCCAGTTTTGGTTATGCTTGTGTTAGCATTGTTACTTTTTGTGTCCATTAGATTTCCTTGCGTTGTCGTACACCATTTGACCATCTCGGTGTCTTTTTGGTGTTGGTTTTGGTACCGGGGGGTTTCGAGGATCGTCAGAGCCTTTTTCGGAGCATTTCCGGATGTGGCACGGCGACATGTCGCGAGTTTGCCTTTGGATTTCTTAAATGTGGCTCGGGGAACTTGTCTCCCAGCCATGCTTCCCATTTTAGCCTATTTTCGTCACTGTTGTACTGTTTTTATCAATTCTTGAGCTACATGAAGAGTTTTTAGGTGATTCAAAGTGTGTTGGATGACTAACTTAATGACATGAGTTTAGGCTTTTGAATCACTAAATTGGGAGTTGTTATGAATGAGTTATGGTCTTTTGACTAAGCCGGACTTTTTCAATCCTTCGGGCATTTCGCCGTTTTCAGAGATTCTTTGGGGATCTTCTTGGGATGTTTTGGAACTTTTCCTAGGTGCCTTAGGGACCCTTTTTATATTTCATTGAGGTTTATTTGGGTCTTTTGTATTTTTCGTAATCATGTTTCCTTGTACTGTCCCGGGAAGGGTTTTGGGTGCCACGGACCGAGGTTGTACATTTGTCTCTTCCCTTGATCTCCAAATGGGGATGGTTAGGGTTGATTTATGTCTCTTGCTTTCGCTGTGTTTCTCAGTAGGTTGTGGTATTGTTGGTCTTGTCTTGGTTTCAAAGCTATATGTTCGGCCTCCGACTTTGAGATTTGATTGTCTTTGTTTCTTTTCTCTCTCCTACGTCACCTTTGAGATATTTAGGAATTCGGGGCGTGACATCTTGGTATCAGAATTGATTCTTCAACCTCTGGTTCCCTATGGTTTATTTTGCGGTTCACTTTTTTTCCTTTCGTTACTTCCGTAGTCTTTTGGAATGACAATGTCTGCTTTTCATATATACAGGTGAAGATGTCCCATTAGTTTAAAATTTGATCATTCCATTAGATTATTCGAAGTGATGTGGTTATTGTTGTAGCTTTTACTTATGTCTTTTGTATTTATAATAAAAATGACTTTGTGTTTTGTACCCATTTAATGTTTTTATGCTTCTTTACTATTTTGTTGTCAATGGAGGAAAATTAAACTTCTACAAGGATGAACTTTCATGTAGTACAGTTGTACGCGGCTAGTGGCTATATATATTTGTTAACTAGATTAGCTCATCCTAGAACATGTAGGGATGTTGTGAATGTCTCTTATTTGGGCTTTAGACAGTTATCACCATTTTTTGTTATAATTAGATTTATTATATTTTCTTAATAAGAGAGGTATAAAAGAATTATGCTTATTAGAAGGACTTTCTCTCTTCTTCTTTTTTCCTCCAACGGGTTAATCCTGTTGGTGTGAAGAATTTTTATTTGTAATTTTGTAGGAGTAAAATTTTAAAAAGTCATTTTGTTGCCAAAAAAAAGTTATTTATATTTTGAGAATTCTCTCTAACCGGTTAATTGTTTATTTCTTGTTTTCATTGCCATCTCCTAATAGTAAGGATTTAATTTTGTTTCAAATTGTTGAATTATTTGAATGAGTGATTTTGGACGACTATAATACCAGGCAAATATGTTATGAGTGATTTTTAATTCCAATCGTTGCATTACAACGATTAATATAATGTTCCCGTATATTACTCCCTACTCACTAGGGAGCAATTGAACTGTATATATTACGGTTATCACACTATATATATATAGTAGTAGAAGGCCAACAAGTAGTAGACATGGGTGGCCACATAAATGTTGCAACTCAGTTGAGGGATCACTTATCCCTTTAACATACACTTTTCCATTTTGTTTGCACTTGATGGAAGTTACGGTGCCAAAATATAATTGAATATCTTTTCTCATTCTTTAATCCCATATATATACAAGTAGGGATGGCCTTGGCCTTGGCCCATTAAAATGGATTTGGCAACATCTTCCTTCCATTACTATCCCAATCCCTTCTTTCATGGAATAGGAATGTTTATTTGTTTCTTGTAATCCACACATCTTCTAGAATATTCTTTGGGCTTGGCCCATCAGCCCTCTCTATGACCAAAACTACTTGGGCTGCATAATTTTACTATTACACATGCCCCTGAGATTATGGGCCTGTGATCTACTTCATAGGCCCATGATCGAATGTTTTTTAATTACATATATATATTTTTATTTTTTTATTTTTTTACATGTATATATAAACATTGAAAGGACGGTTAGGGTAATGACGTGGTAGTAGCATTAACTGCTGGTAGGTGGGATAATCATTTCAAATTTAAAATGAATAGTCACCATTCCCTCGTTACACGCCCCTGGGGGCTGGGATTGCGGCGCACGACCTTCGGTCTTCGCACCAGACTTTTGTTTTTCCTTCAGCTCTATAAAATCCCCACTTAATCCATTTTAATTCCTTCACTTGCAAAAACTCTTTACTTAAGCTTTAGCAACTTCTCTGATATATATATATATATATATATATATATATATATATTAACCTTGACTTTTTGCCGAATTCTGCACTTACTTTGTCGGAGAACTTCACCGGAGTGTTTCCTCCAAAATCCTATTAAAGACTTCTTCTACTCTACTCTCGCGTAAGTTCGATTCCCTTCTTATTTCTTATCTCCTTTGCCCTTATCTGTCTCTTTCTACCTTTCTGTAGATATATCTGGTAGTGATGATATTAGGTCGATGACGAGGTGGTTTTATCTTCCGAGACTAATCCCGAGAACCTCAGCAGTAGCCCTTCCTATGTTCATTTGGAGACACACGTGCCTACACACCTTTCTATCAACCCCGATCTACCAAGTTCTTCAATAAACCTTGAATTGCTAGGTGAAGGGAGTTCTTTTGGTGATAAGGTCCCCGAGGCTCCATCTGTCCCTATCCCTTTTGTTATCGCCCTTCTTTCAAAAAAATCAAGGATTGTTGTTAATGTCAAACGCCTTAGGATAGATGTCGATGTACCCGAGGGTGTGCACCTGGCCTCATATCCCAAACATCTGAACTTTTTCCAAAGCGAGGGGGTAAAACCGGGTAGTAATCTTCTGCCTACTATCCATATTAAAGTCTTAAGATCTCATCTCCGCCCTCTGTTCCACTACACCCTTTTCATGCTGGGGTTGAGCCCCTTTCAGCTAAACCCTAATTGTTTTAGAGTTCTATCCATGTTGATCCTTTATAACCGGGATCTTAACCTTGACTTAGATTTAGCAGACCTTCTTCTCTGTTATTTTTTCCAAAATGCCAGAGAGTCTAAGGGTCGGTACAACCTTTTCCCTTTTCAAGGTAGAGGCATATGTTCTGACAAAGAAAAATCCAATAAGGGTTGGAAGGAGAGGATGGTGATAGTCAGCGGTAGCTGGTTTTACTCGTTCTCTCTAACTTACCCGATCCCTAAAATTTTTGGGCCTATTCGTCTTCCCATATTTCGTTCTGTCCATAATGTTTCATGCTTCTGTGAGTTATGTGATCTTCATTAGGGGGAATACGTGTTTAGGTTCTTCGGGTATCAAGAGACTGATCTTACTCCTGGCCCCATACTTGGATAATTTAGGCTCCTGAAATAGAGGATCTGGGGCAAAGTCTGATCAACCTCTGAAACTCTAACCCCTACTAACCTTGAAGAGATTTCTAACTTGGGTGTTGGTGTTGACAGGATGGGACTCCCTATGAAGCCCATGACTCGCCGTAGACCCCCACAGACCAATGAGCCTACCTCGGTGGTTGTTCCTCCTATATCAGTGGCACCACCAACACCACCTTCAGATCCACGGACTTCGGATCCACTTCCCCCACCTCCTCATGTACCTACAACAAGGGGCAATGTCCCTGTCACCAGACCCCGTTCTGTTACAGGGGGTGGTGGAGGCAACAAGAGGGCCAGGACCAACAATGCTACTGGAACCTTTACTGTTGACCCTTCATCAGGTCAGGATACCTCCAGTTCTATTATACCTTGGGAGCCGGAGTTCATTATTCCAGATGGTTCCCTGGTCTGCGCAGAGCTTACCATCTGCCAACCTGAGGTTCTGCGGGTGATGGCTAAAGGGGTGTTGTAGATGCCCAAATTTGCACAACACAAGAGAATGCTTTATTGAATTTTTTATTTTCCTTTTATACATTTTCTTAATGGGCTTGAAGCCCATTCAGACAACTTTTCCTTTATTACACCATCTTTTCATTTACTAAAGAAATACACAAATACAATGGGCCTAATCATTGGGCTTACAGAAATTTTATTGGGTCAGTAGCCTGATGGGCTTGACCTGGGAAGGCTTTGGTGGGCTAAGACATTTTACACATTTACACAGACCCACTTCTTCTTGATGGGCTGTAGGGCAACCAGACCCATAAGGGAGAAGGAAGGGTGAAAACAATGAATATATCACCCCTGTCGGGGTGACGTGGCTCATCCAATTAATGTGAAGGCTGAGCAATCATTGCGATATTTGAAACCAGTGGTCCGGATGGCCTCGATTGGCGAGAGGGGAGGCCGAGGAGGCGCACGTGAAGCGAAGTGACGCTTCGCTTCCCGAGCGAATGTCTTTTCAAGCGTCTTTGAGACTCCTATAAATATCGGTTGTACATGTTGAAGATTCATTCCTCTTCACAACTTGCAAATTTCAACAAACTCTCTGCACCTGAGCTTTTCACTTATCATTGCCAGAGTCTATTTCCTTTCCCCGGAAAGCGTCTGAAATCTTTTCGGGATTCATCTTAGAGTAAGTTATTTATTTTCATCTTCGCGTCTTTCTTTTCAAAATGTCTGATAGCGTTGATACCCGATCGGCTAGCGACCGTTTACCTTCCTCTGTAGACCTGGATGCCTCCCTTAGTTCACCCTCAGTGGAGGTGGTTAGGACAGTCGTGTCTAGTCCTCCGGAGATTAACCAGAACAACGCAGCAACCGAGGACCCGGCTGCAGAGGGATCGGGAGATCAATTTTATGCCGACCCCCTTCCTTCTATGAATAGGGTAGAGACGGTATTAAAAAGGTTGAGGGTAAATGTGGGGTACCCGATGGGGTAATTATTAAAAACTACCCTAAAAGTATGATTTCAGGAAGGGTGAGGGGGTTTTCGATCACCAGATTTTGTTGTCGGCCTTTTACCTTCAGGTCCTTAGATTCCCGATCCAACCCTTTTTCCTTTATACCTTAGCTACCCTGGGTCTGGCCCCGCTTCAGGTGGGGCCTAACTTCTTCATGGTCTTGGCTATGATCCTGATGATCAACCGGGATCTGGGCTTAGACCTTGGACTGGCGAAACTTCTGTTATGTTACAAAATACAGGCTCAGAATGACTGCAGAGGCCGGTACAATCTTTTTCCTCTTAGTGGGAGGAAGATTTATGATGGCACTGAAAAGTCTAACAAAGGGTGGAAGGAGAGAATGATCCTGGTAAGTGGGAACTGGAGACTCCAAAGCTCATCGAGGTTCAAAGTCCCTAGTGAGTTTGACTGACCCCTATTCCCTTCCTTCAAGCCATTCCATAGGGGGTCATGCTACTGCGATCAGTGCAATGATAAGTTAGGCCTTCATGTGCTTGAGTTTCTGGGGGCACCTGATGAATTTAAAACTTCAAATTATATCAGAACCCGTTTTGAACTGCTAAAATCAAAAATTTGGGGACAGCCCTTGAGGATGTGTAATAGTTTCCTGACGGGTTCTAATTTGCAGGCCCTGTCAACAGAGATGCTAAGAATCCCGCAGGCAGTGTTAAAAAAGAAGACCAGGCGGGCAATCGGCCCTCAATCGGTAACTCCAACACCGGGCAAGAATCAAAGCGGGCCGGGGTCACACAATGTTCCAACTCCACCATCTGGGCCCATTCTTCTGCCACCGGTGGAGAATACCCCGGTAATTCCACCTGCACCGATGGGAAATGTTCAAGCCGGTCAGACTCCTCCCCCAAGATCAGAGGAGGTTGTTCTACCTTCAGGGGACTTCCCTACTCCTGAATTTCGGCTGGTTGAAGGGGAGACGAGCTTGACGGGGACAAGACATCCCCGATTAGAGGAGAATCTACCCGAACGGTCTGTCAGGCCCCGTACGACCACGCCGTCGTCTCCCATCGTACTGGATGACAGTGGGGTTGCAACTGAGGTGGAGCGACCCGTTCCATGGGCGCCGAAGATCACACTCCCGGGCGGTGACTTTCTAGTTGCAGGCCACGCAACCATAGACAATGATGTTGCCCTTCGGGCAATGTGTTCTCAAATCTGGACACCAATTGACCGAAAGAGGTTGAGGATGATTGACCGGGAGGAATTGGCCCTGACAGGTCCAGAAGTAGCAATGAAGGTACTGCTTCAATCATCAGCTTCCTCAATCTTACTTAATATTTGATTTATTTCTTTACTAGGCTAACACTTATTCTTTTGGCAGATGCTTTACCTGACCCAAGCCTATAATGCAAAGATGGAGGAGGACACCAAGTTGCTCCAAAAGTCCAATGAGCTTCTGAGGCTTAAGGAGGACTCCCGTATGAAGGTCGCCACCCAACTGTCCATATCCAATGAAAAGTTGGATGTCCAGACCCAGAGGGCTATCGCTGCAGAGCAGCAGCTTCAGGCCGCTCAGGATCAGATTAAAGAAATGGAGGCAGTCCGGCGGGCTCTTTTTGCTGAAACGGAGGCTTTAAAGGCCGAGAATGAGAGCTTGAAAGCTAACAATGAGAGCCTGTCGGCCTCCAATTCGAGGCTCTTAGAGGAGAGGGCAGAGATCGAGAATCTCCTTGCCATGGAGAGGTCGGTGGTGGAGATGTACCACCGGGGTGGAAATGAAATGTACAAGCGTTTCTGCGAAACTTCTCAGTACCGGATCGGGTTCGGTTGGAGGTCATGTTTCAATGATATGCAGAAACCCATTGAAGAAAGGACTTTCACCTCGGTGGAAGAACTGGACGAGAGTTTGGGCATCGCTTCCCCGTACGACGATCCGGTCGGTGGTCCAGACGACGTTCGTTTCTGCGAGTTTCTCACCAAGCCTCTCCCGGGGACAAGCATCACCGCCCCCTCTGATCTTCTAGTTCCTGACGGGACCATTGTTCTAGTGAATCCCAATGAGTCGGGCACTAGTGTTGGCCCTTAGGATTTTTGTGTTTATATGATATATTGTAAGCCTTGGCCACTGGGGCCCATTTTAAATGAAGGATCACAGTTTTCGTCTACTTAGTTTATTTTTTCAAATTTTGTGATAGATTCAGGATCAGCGTTTTGTCTTCGGGCACTTCAGGCCATGCGATAGATAAATCAACACTTGTTTTATTTTTGCAAACTTTGATCTCTTCAGGATCTGTGTCGTGTCTTCGGGCACTTCAGGCCATGCGAAAGACAATGCAACACTTAGTTTGTTTTTGGAACTTTGATCTCTTCAGGATATGTGTTGTGTCTTCGGGCACTTCAGGCCATGCGAAAGACAATGCAACACTTAGTTTGTTTTTGGAACTTTGATCTCTTCAGGATCTGTGTTGTGTCTTCGGGCACTTCAGGTCATGCGAAAGACAATGCAACACTTAGTTTGTTTTTAGAACTTTGATCTCTTCAGGATCTGTGTTGTGTCTTCGGGCACTTCAGGCCATGCGAAAGACAATGCAACACTTAGTTTGTTTTTGGAACTTTGATCTCTTCAGGATCTGTGTTGTGTCTTCGGCCACTTCAGGCCATGCGAAAGACAATGCAACACTTAGTTTGTTTTTGGAACTTTGATCTCTTCAGGATCTGTTTTGTATCTTCGGGCACTTCAGGCCATGCGAAAGACAATGCAACACTTAGTTTGTTTTTAGAACTTTGATCTCTTCATTTCAGTAGATTTTTATGATTTAATTTTCCATAATAATGATTTTTACTGATCAAGCACTATAGCCTTTTTTACAAATAGATCAAAGTTAAAAACATGACTTAGCCCATTAAGGGTAGTACTTCTTCAGGCGAGAGGCGTTCTGGGAGTTTGGTTCCATTCCGCCATCACTATTCCTTCGGACTCGGTATGCTCCGCGACCGATGACCTCGGTAATGGTATACGGGCCCTCCCAAGGCTCCCTGAGCTTGCCTACGAGCCTATTTTTCGCCTAAGGACCATATCTCCGACCTGGAACTCTCTTCTTTTGACTCTTTGGTTGAAGTGGTTCTGGACGTGCTGTTGGTAGGCGGCCAGCCTGATCCCGGCAGCCTCTCTTCTTTCATCCAGAAGATCGAGATTCTGAGCCAAGTGCTGGTTATTTGGTCCTTCAACCCAAGCCTCACTCTGGAGGGTTGGAACCCTGATTTTTGTAGGAATCACAGCCTCAGCGCCGTACGCCATGGCAAAGGAGGTTTCACCAGTGGGTTGTCTGGGGGTCATTCTGTATGACCAGAGAACTTCGGGCAGTTTCTCTAGCCAGGCCCCTTTGGCTTTTTCAAGCTTTTTGGCCAAGGTGTTGAATATAGTTCGATTTATCCTTTCCGCCTGCCCGTTCCCTTGCGGGTAGCCGACGGACGACGTGTTCTGGTTGATACCATGCTTGGCAAAGAATGCTCTAACCCCCTTGTTGTCCAGATTTGTTCCGTTATCCATCATGATCGTCCTTGGTAACCCGAATCTGCATATTTCGTGGGTCCATATAAATTTGATGACGTGGCTACCTTTGACGGTGGGATAGGCTTCCGCTTCCACCCACTTGGTGAAATAGTCAGTGGCCAGAAGGACGTACGCATTCGACCGGATTGCTTTCGGGAGGGGTCCCACTATATCCATTCCCCATCGGGCAAATGGGTGTGGTACTATAGTGGGATGCAAGAACTCAGGTGTCCGATGGATAACATCCCCGTGCATCTGACAGGGCTTGCACCTTCGAACATACTCCTCGGCATCCCGCGACAGGTAGGGCCAGAAGTATCCTTGAGATAGAATCTTATGGGCAAGGGATCTGCCGCCGGAGTGGTTTCCACAAGCCCCACTGTAAATTTCTTGCATCACTGCTCTAGATTCTGACGGTGTAACACATTTCAGGTAAGGACCTGAAAAGGATTTTCGGTAGAGTTGTCCGCTTATGATCGAGTATCGGGTGGAATTCCTCCTGATCTTGTAAGCTTCAGCTTTGTTTTCGGGAAGAGTTCCATTTCGCAGGTAATCCATCAGGGGGTCCATCCAGCTGGGTTTCCATGGGATAAGCATTACTTGTTCGGCCTCCTGGATACTGGGCCTCTGAATAAAATACACCAGTGCAACCCGGGTTAGGTCCTCTCCGGCTGAGGTCGCCTGATTGGCCAGGTGGTCAGCTTCAGAATTTTCGTTCCTAGGGATTTGGGTGAAGGTTATTTTTTGAAAACTTTCTATTTCTTTCAAAACGAGTGCCCGATACGACTCCATTTTCGGATCCTTTGTTTCATACTCTCCGTTGATCTGACGGACAACCAGCTGAGAATCACTGTATACTGCTAAGGACTGAATCTGGAGGCTCCGGGCTATCCTTAATCCGGATACGACGGCCTCATACTCTGCCTCATTGTTCATGGCTGGGAACTATAGTTGTACTGACATATGAAGCCGTGTTCCATCAGGTGTCAAGATCTCCAAACCAATCCCTGATCCGGATAAACAGGCTGATCCATCCACAAAATCCTTCCAGGTGTCCAGTTCGCTTTTCTGGTCTGGCTCTTCAGTTTCACTTTCAAGTAAAAAGTCCGCTACTGCCTGTCCTTTGATGGAAACCCGGGGTATGTATGTCAAATCGTATATGCCCAATTCGATGGCCCATTTAGAGATTCGCCCTGAGAGGTCAGGCTTTGACATAATAACCCGTAGGGGTGTTACTGTTGGGACGACGATCGGGTGGGCTTCAAAGTAATGCCTTAGCCTTCTCTTAGCATTGACTAGTAACAGAACTAATTTCTCTTGCCTGCTGTATCTGGTTTCTGCCTCAGCTAATGATTTGCTAGTGTAGAATACTGGCATTTGAAGGTTTCCGTCCTCTCTGATAAGGGCGGCGCTGGTTGACGCAGAGGATACTGCTAAATACAGGTATAAGATTTCATCAGGAGTTGGTGTGGACAGGATTGGGGGTACGGTCAAGTACTCTTTTAACCTCGCCAGGGCCTTTGATTGCCTTGGACCCCAGATCTCTCCCTTCTTCGCCTTTATTGCCTGAAAGAATGGTCGGCATCGATCAGTGAGTCGTGAAATGAATCTGCTAAGTGCAACCACTCTTCCCGTCAAGACTTGAACGTCTTTATGTGTTCGGGGCTCCTTCATTTCTATCAGGGCCTTGACTTGTGTCGTGCTGGCCTGGATCCCGGTTCGGTCCACGATGTGCCCCAGGAACTGCCCAGATGATACACAAAAAGAGCATTTCGCTGGATTAAGCTTCATGTCGTGTGACCTGAGGGTGGCAAACACTTGGCGTAGGTGGGTGAGATGATCCTCCTTCTTCCTACTCTTGACCACAGTGTCATCGATGTAGGCCTCGATTACTGTACCCATCATACCTTTAAAGATCCTGTTGACCAACCTCTGGAAAGTGGCACCTGCATTTTTCAGTCCGAAAGGCATAACTCTAAAGCAGTATGTACATGTTTCAGTAATCAATGAGGTATTTTCCTCATCCATCGGGTTCATTTTTATTTGATTGTAACCTGAATAAGCATCCAAAAAAGTTAGGCGATCGTATCCAACGGTAGCATCAACCATCTGGTCAATCTTTGGCAGTGGAAAGCTGTCCTTCGGGCATGCCTTGTTCAGGTCGGTAAAGTCAACACAAACCCTCCATTTGTCATTCTTCTTCTACACTACCACTACGTTGGCAAGCCATTCGGGATATCTGACCTCTCTGATGAAACCTGCCTGGAGCAATCTGGATACCTCATCTGCTGTAATTTGGTTCCGATGTGCCCCCATGCGCCTTTGTTTTTGCCTGATAGGTCTGACATTGGGGTCAACACGCAATGAGTGTTGCGAAACATTGGGGTCAATTCCTGGCATGTCCGTATGCTCCCATGCGAAGACATCAAAGCTGTCCTGCAGTAATTGTGTTAGTTCCTTAAATTGGGGATCAGTGAGGTTTGTACCTGCAAAAGTAACTTTCTCCGGGCTGTCAGGCACAACACGGACCGGTTGCAATGGTTCAACCACAATTGGGGTGCCCGGGTCCCCCTCCTTTAATTGCTATTTGGAGCCTGAGCTTTGCTCCTTGGAGCGGGGTGCCACTGGGGCCTTCACCTTTTGGATCTCTTTCAAGGTGACCGCATTACATTCTTTAGCGGCCACCTGGTCACCTTTGACATCAATGGTACCTGTACCGTCGGGGCTTAAACATCTCATGACCTGGTGAAGAGTCGAAGGCACACCTTGCATTCGGTGAATCCATCCCCTTCCCATGAGCAGATTGTACGAAGGTTTGGCATCCACCATGACGAATGTCTCATTTAGGGTCCTTTGAGCGGCAGATACCAGTAGCTGAACTTCTCCGATCGGCTCGATTTGTCTTCCGTCAAAACGTGCGATGGGGCATCGGGATGCCACAACTTCCGATGGAGCGATTTCGAGCTTTTCAAAAGCCCATTTGGTGATGATGTTGGCACTGCTCCCAGGATCGATTATGACTCTTTTCACAAGATAGGTGTGGACCCCCACTGATAGGGCGGCTCAGTCCAAGATCACCAAAATTCAGCTCCTCCAGAAGGGCTCGAAGATGAGCATGGAAGTATACTCTATTATTTTTATACTTGTATTTAGTTTTCCTTTTCGGTGTGCTAACTCGTGTTTTTCCTTGGTAGCTCCTCCATGCTATTCAGTCCTACAATCACCTTCTGGAGGCTAATGTCTCGATTGTAGACCCTTCAGCAGCAGGCAAATGATCACCGGATCATTTCGGCGAAAGAGGCAGATGGCCTTCGTCAAAGCCTATCAGATCAGAAGGCCTTGTTGGAGACTAGAGAGGCTGAAAGGAGGGCCATGGTCGTGGAGTTGGGGGAGCTGAAGGCCGCCTACCAGAAGATTGTTGCTGATAAGGTATAGTTAGACAATCTTCTATCTTTGGAGCAATCCAAAGTAGAGATGTATCGCTTGGGTGGTCTGGACATGCACCACCGCTACATGGACATCTGTGATGTATATTCAGCATATGGGTAGCAGATGAGGCATGAGCAGGAGCATATTCCAGAGTCTGAGAGGGATTTCAAGACCTTCGAGGAGATAGATGAGCACCTGGGGGTGTCTTTTCCTTACAAGGATGTTATTCCCTTAGAGAATGGGATCATGTTCTCTCTAAGGGGAGAAGATCTTGCGCCACTAGTTCCTCAACCACCTTCACATACAGAAATTATAGATGACCTTGGCCCCGAGTTCAGGGGTCAAGGTCATATTACCTAGATCTTTTTGTAGTTTTTCTTTCTTCTCTTCTGTATTGCCCTTCTTAGGGTCGCCTATGTACTTCTATTTTTTTTGTTTTGTTTTTTATCAATGAAATTTTCAACTTTACAACTTGAGTTCCTCTGCTTTTATTGTTGAACCTTTCTTCTGGTTTGTCTTGTGACTTCGAGCATTCTAGTCTTCGGTTTCGTCAATGTTTCTAGGTTGATTCAAGGTAAATTGAATTCACACTTTAGGAAAGTTATTTATTTTATTAAGGATTATGGGCCTTCCCCTGAGTCTTGTAGAGATCCTTTGGTTAATTCAAACCATATTGAATTAACACTTAGGGAAATTTCATATTTTTGCAAGACTTTGGGCATCTGGTCCCTGTTCTTCTGGTTAATTTCAAGGTATCTGAACCATATTGAATTAACACTTAGGGAAATTTCATATTTTTGCAAGACTTCAGGCATCTGGCCCCTATTCTTGCAGATGTCCTCTGGTTAATCTCAAGGTATCCGAACCATATTGAATTAACACTAAGGAAAATTTCATGTTTTTGCAAGACTTCGAGCATCTGGCCCCTGTTCTTGTAGATGTCCTTTGATTAATTTCAAGGTATCCAAACCATATTGAATTAACACTTAGGAATTCTCGTTTACTTGAGTCAATTTTGCATACACCGAAAGGAAGCATTATAAGAAAAATGAAGAGCATTTTATTCAAATAACAAAACAAGGTAGTAGAGGTGCCATATAGTGGGCACAAATGCTCTAGTTGTCAGCAGTGGTGTCATATAACGGACATAGATACTTTTACTGGAACATTATTATTGTTTAGTCCTATCTAAGGATAGTACCTCTTCAGGCGATAGGCATTCTGGGAGTTAGGCTCGATGTGGCTTGTCTTATTTTTTCGTACCCGATAGGCCCCATGCCCGATGACCGTGTATGGTCCCTCCCAGGTCTCCCGTAACTTACCAACACTTCTAATCTTTCTTCTAAGCACCATGTCACCGACTTGAAACTCCATTCTTTTAACTTTCTGATTAAAACGACTTCTGATCTGCTGCTGGTAGGCAGATAGTCTTATGCATACTTCATCTCTTATTTCTTCTAGTAAATCCAGATCATGGGCTAAGTGTTGGTTGTTTGGCCCTTCTTCCCACGTTTGACTCCTTAGAGTCGGCACCTTTATCTCGGCCGAGATAACTACTTCAGCCCCGTAGGCCATGGCAAATGAGGTTTCTCCTGTTAGCTGTCTTGGAGTGGTTCGGTATTACCACAACACTTCTGGCAGTTTCTCCAACAAGGCTCCTTTAGCTTCCTCAAGCTTCTTTCTGAGGGTGTCAAAGATTGTCATGTTTGTCCTTTCTGCCTGCCCATTGCCTTGTGGATAGCCAACGGAAGATGTATTATGATTTATCCCATGTTCTCTCAAGAATTCTCGAACCCTCTAGTTGTCCAAATTGGTGTCATTGTCCATCATTATTGTTCGAGGTAAGCCGAACCTGCAAATGATATGGCTCCAGATGAACTTGATGACATGGCTACTCTTAATGGTTGGGTATGCGTCGGTTTTCACCCATTTAGTAAAGTAATCAATGGCCAGGAGAACATGAGTTATGGATTGGATGGCCTGCGGGAGAGGACCGACGATGTCCATTCCTCACCGGGCAAATGGGTGAGAGACAATTGTTGGGTTGAGTAACTTCGGAGGTGGATGAATGTCATCTCCATAAAATTGGCACTTCCTATATCTTCGGACATATACTTCAGAATCTCTTGATAGGTAGGGCCAAAACTACCCATGGGTGAGAACTTTGTGGGCTAGAGACTTTCCATCAAAGTGATTCCTGCAGGATCCGGCATGTATTTCTTCCATGACTGGGGAAACTTCCGAAGGTTTGAGGCATCTGAGGTATGATCCAAAAAAGACTTTCGGTATAGTTGGCCATTATAGAGTGCATATCTCGTAGCTTTCATTTTGATTTTCCTGGCTTCTGGCTTCGATTCGGGCAAGGCACCCATGCTTAGGTAGTCAACTATGGGGTCCATCCAGCTGGGTTCCCATGGGATGACCATCACTTGTTTAGGGGGCTCAAGGCTTGATCTGATAATAAAATCAATTAGTACTACCCGAGTTAGGCTTTCCCTCGCAGCGGAGGTTTGATTGGCCAGGCGATCGGCGTTTTCATTATCCCCCCTTGGGATCTGTTCAAAGGTTAGCTACTGGAATCCTTTGGCTTCCTTCATCACCAATTCTCTGTATGTTTCCATCTTTGGCTCTCGGGCTTTGTACTCGTCATTTATTTGTCTGATGACAAGCTGGGAATCACTTATCACTTCTGCTCTTTGCACTTGCAGGCTTCGGGCAAGACGGATACCAGCTAGAAGGGCTTCATATTCGGATTCATTATTGGAGACTGGGAACTCCAAACGGATGGATTGCTGAAGTCTGGTGCCGTCGGGCATTAAAAGTTCAACACCGGCTCCTGCCCCGCTAATGTTTGATGACCTGTCCATGAAGATTATCCACAGGTCGGCTTCTTTTTCTTCCGAAGAGTCTGTAGGTTCAGTTTCTGGTAGAAAATTAGCCCCTGCTTGGCCTTTAATGGTAGTTCGGGGAACATAGGTTATGTCGTAGATTTCCAACTTGATCGCCCATTTAGACATTCTTCCTGAAAGTTCGGGTTTTGCCATAATTGATCTGATGGGAGTGGTAGTAGGTACTACGATCGGGTGTGCTTCAAAGTAGTGCCGAAGATGGCGCTTCGCATTTACTAATGATAATACCAACTTTTTGTGTCTGGTGTAGTGGGTTTCAGCTTCGGCTAAGGATTTGCTGGTGTAGAAGACCGACATTTAGCACCCCTTGCCATCTTTGACTAGAGCGGCGCTGGTGGATGTTGTAGAGACTGATAGGTATAAGTACAAAGGCTCATTTGCTTCCAGTGTTTCCAGTGTAGGAGGCCTTGTCATGTAATCTTTGAGACTTTTCAAGGCTTCTGACTGCTCAGGTCCCCAGACTTTGCCCTTTCCTGCCTTTATGGATTGGAAGAAAGGTCTGCATTGGTCGGTCAGGCGAGAGATGAAACGACTTAGAGCTGCCACCCTTCCAGTCAGTATTTGAACCTCCTTCTGGGACTTAGGTTCTTCCATTTCGATGAGAGTTCTGACTCGTGCCAGACTTGCTTGGATTCCTATCCGGTCCATAATATGCCCCATAAATTATCCGAAAGACACGCCACAAGAACATTTGGATGGATTGAACTTCATCCCGTACTTTCTGAGGGTGCTAAACACCTGCTGCAAATTTGCCAAGTGATCTCCCTTCGCCTTGCTTTTGACCACTGTATCATCAATATACGCCTCTATGGTAGCCCCCAACATGCCCTGGAAAACTCTGCTAACCAACCTTTGAAAGGTTGCACCTGTATTCTTTAGTCTAAAAGGCATAACTGTATAACAATAAGTACATGATTCAGTGATGAAGGACGTCTTCTCCTCGTCCGCTAGATTCATGCATATCTGGTTATAGTTGGAGTATACGTCAAGGAAGCTTAGGTATTTGAACCCTGCGATGGCGTCAACCATCTGATCAATCTTTGGCAACGGGAAATAGTCTTTCGGGCATGCTTTATTCAGATCAGTAAAGTCCACACAAACTCTCCATTTCCCGTTCTTCTTCTGGACTACCACCACATTGGCCAGCCAGGAGGGGTACTGTACTTCCTTAATGAATCTGGCTTGGATGAGCCAATCCACCTCTTCTGCTATGATTTGGTTTTGGTGGGCTCCCATGCATCGTTGCTTCTGCCTGATGGGTTTTATGATGGGATCCACATTGAGGGAGTGTTGATCTATTATAGGATCAATACCGAGCATGTCCAGGTGGCTCAATGCGAAAACATCAACATTGGATCTCAAGAGGGCTTCTAGCTCGTTCCTTTCCCGATCAGTAAGGCCAGAACCGATGTAGGTTATTTTTTTGGGTTGATCGGGAATCATCGATACCTCCACCAGGGGTTCTGCTACTGTGGGGGACCCCACTCCCCCATCCTGTAATTACTATTGGTCGTCGGAGGTTGCATTTGCTTTTGAGGCCCGTTCTGGTTCTGCTATTTTCTTTAGCCCTTTCAAAGTAACTGTATAACACCCTTTGGTTGCCACCTGATCTCCTTAGATGTCAATCACATCAATGTCATTCGGGTCAATGCATCGCATGACCTGGTATAAGGTGGAAGGGACTCCATGCATCCGATGGATCCAACCCCTACCCATAAGTAAATTGTATGTGGGTTTGATGTCCACTACCACAAAGGTTTCCCTGAGTGTGCACCTTGCCGCTGTGACTAGAAGTTGGACTTCTCCTACTGGTTCCACCCTTCTGCCATCGAAACCTGCTATCGGACTTCTTGAGGGAACTATCTCCTAAGGGTCGATCTCCAGTTTCTCAAAGGCTCACTTGGTGATGATATTGGCGTTGCTCCCTGGATCAATCATCACCCTATTGATTAGGTAGTTGGAAACCATGAAGGAAATCACCAGGGGAGCATCATGTGGTGATTGTATCCTCTATAACTCCACAGAGGAGAAGATAATTCGGGCAACTTCCTTCGGGCTCCGAAACTCACTGATCTCCCCAACCCGTTGTAGTTTCTAGGCTTGACATGTCTAGGACCTGCGGATCTCCTCAACTTTTGACTTACTCTGCCCTCCGTGAACCATATGGATGACTCTAACAGGTTGGCTTGCCGATCCTTTGGCTAAGGTAAGTGAGGTTTGGTCCGACCGGGCACCCACTTTGGCAACATAGTTAGCTAATTCTCCCTTCGCGATCATTGTCTCTACCTATCTTCTGAGAATTCTACACTCGTTGGCATGGTGTCCATTCACCGTGGAAAGTACAGTGCCTGGATATGTCCCTCTGGTCCATCGGTTGTCTGATGGGAGGTGGTGTCAGGAAGATCCGCTTCCCCTTAGTCTCCTGGTATAATTTTGCCAAACTAACTCTCAAGGGAGTAATTTTATCCTCGAACCCCTGGCGTTTATCAGAGATTTAGGCAGGTGTAACAGTGATATTTGAACGCTTTTGGTCAAGAGCCCGATCCTTGGCCTTTGCTTCAGATGCCTTTGCCTCGACACTTGCGAAGGATGCTCTTCTCTGGCATATGGTTAGCTCATCTTCTATCCGGAGGTGTCCTTGTGCCCTGGAGTTGAGTTCTCCGATGTCTGCTAGCGGCCTTTTGACTAAGGATTGATGAAACTTAGTCCTGGGGATGAGTGTCATCCTGAAGGCCTCAACGACTGAATGTTGATTATAGTTGTCGATGGAAGACAACTCGACATTGAATCTTGAAACAAAGCTCTTCAGGGACTCGCCTTTCTCCTGGATTATAGTGAACAAACTGGAGATTGTCTTCTTCTGCCTCTTGTTGCCAAAGTACTGGGAGATGAATAGCTCACAGAGTTTGAGCCAACTTCCTATGGATCAGGGAGGCTACTTTCAGAACCACAGTAGGGCCACTTTGGTTAGGTTGGTTGGGAAAACCTTGCAGAGTAAGGCCTCATTTTCCTTGTAGATATTTATCTTTGTGTGAACATGATAGATGTGCTCGGTCGGGTCTTTTGTGCTGTTTAACAGGGTGAAATTCTGTAGTTTGAACCTTTCCGGGTAGGGCACGCTGGTTATTGCCAGTGTGAATGGCATTTGCACTGCGTTTATGGATGCCTCGGTAGCCAAATCATTGGGGGTTTGGGCCTTCAGGTCTTTGAGCACTTCTTTTTGGAACCTGACCATTATCTCCTCTAACTTTCTCATGGTTAGGGTATCGTCGGGGTTGTGTACCCCGATCATTTGCAGGGATGACTCCGCATGATCCTCCTGGTTGTGGTTGGACATTGTCGGGTGACCGCGCCTCTCCGTCTAGTGGCCTGCGGATTGGTCTGGATGGTTTAATGAATCATCATGAGACCCCGCCTGCGAGTTCTGCTGCCCCGCATGAAGGATCAGTGTCGTGGGTGGTAATAGAGCCAGTTTTGCCACTAGTTCAACATTCTATCTCTCTAACTCGACGTTTCTTTTCTCCAAGAGCCGTTGGATTGGATCCTCGGTTTGAGAGGGTTGGCCTCCTGTCGGGGGAAAGTCGGACTGATGGAATTGGGTAACCGCCATGGAAAATTTGAGCCTCAACTCGGTAGAGAGTGGGAAGCTTTGAAGATGGGAGAACTTTAAAAAGAGCGCTTCCCACAGACGGCGCAAATTGTGCAGATACAAAAAAATACACAATAATTGAATATCTTTTCTCATTCTTTAATCCCATATATATACGAGTAGGGATGGGCCTTGGCCCATTTCTCTCGCCAATCAAATCCTTTTTTAAAAGGGAATTGGCAACATCTTCTTTCCATTCTTATCCCAATCCCTTCCTTCATGGGATAAGAATGTTAACTTATTTCTTTGTAATCCACACATCTTCTAGAATATTCTTTGGGCTTGGCCCATTAGCCCTCTCTACGGCCCAAACTACTTGGGCTGCATAATTTTACTATTACACATACACTTTTCCATTTTATTTGCACTTGTTGGATGTTACGATGCCAAAATATAAGCTTTAAGCTAACATGTATTAAAGGCTAAGAGAGAGAGGGAAATCTTTTTTTCACTTGGGTCTTGTTTGACAGAGCTTATACTTTTACTTTTACACAAAAGTAAAAGAGAAACATAGGTCATTTTGAAAAGTTGGTATCCACGAACTTATTCAAAGCGCTCTTCCAAATCCTAGAAACTCATTTAAGAATTTTGCCAAACAATATTCAAAGAAACTTTTCATTCCGAAAATTCAAAAGCAGCTTTTGAAAAACTAATCCAAATAGGGCTGTAGGCTATGATTCAAGATAAATAATACTTAGCTAACAACTCCACTAGATTGTGAAGATTCTAAAGGATTTGTATTTATAATTGATGAAAATATTTATAAATTTACATATAATTAATGTAAAATCTTAAAAATTTGTATTGATGCTTTAAAAATTTCTATCTAAAGTTATTCCATAAATATGTAATTTAAATTTATGTCTCTCCAATATTGTGTAACCATTTAGTTTTTTCACCATTTTTTTTTTAAATGCCCACCAAGTTCTTTGATATTCTTTTATGTCACTCATTGATCTCGATCATTCTTTTATCAGTGTGAAATTTTAACATTGAAATGTTTGTTCTACAATGTCATTAATGTTCTATTTGATAAAATTGAAAATTAAGTACTAAAATTTTTAAGACTATTTTAAGTACTGAAAGTTTCAAGTGATGCTTAAACTTTTTCATATTTTTTTTTTTTTACAATTTTTGTAAACTTTTAGTTTTCAAACTTCAGTGATAAGAGATGATAAAATTGTATTACATTTTAAGCGACACTTCATATTTTTAGTGATATTCAGATTGCTTATTAAACATGGTTAACTATTCAAGTGCAGAAGTATTTCAATTTTAAGTGTTAAATTGAATTATCACTTTTAGGCATTACTTCAGAGCATTGTTTATCTTGATAACCTATTTTTCTATAAAGATCACATTTCTAATTCGATACCCAAATAAGCTAACACCTGTCTTAATCTCATTTGAAATTCCCTCCTCTATTTATCACTTTTAATAATCTCCTGCCACATGACATGAGGCAACCAAGCAACACACCAATCTTTGTATTGGCTGGAGGTCATTTTTGCGTTTTGGGTGAGACATGCAAAGAGTCACGTGCGCCGAGGACAAGAGAAGAGAACCCACTAATTTAGGGAGGATATGTATGTACTTCCCGGAGAAGGAAAACAAATATCCCAGACTTAACATATATATATATATATATATATATACCCGCACAAAGAGATATGTAGAGAGATATAGGGGAAAGAGGGACTGAGGAGGAGAGAGAGAGTAAAGAGAATAGAGATGGGAGGAGGGGAAGAGAGAGAAGGAGTAATGGCGACGGACTTCTTCTGGTCCTACACAGACGAGCCCCACGCCTCTCGCAGGCGTCTGATTCTCTCTCAGCACCCTCAAATCAGAGACCTCTTCGGCCCTGACCCCTTCGCTTTCCTCAAGGTAATGCACACATTCTGGGTGTATCTGTGTGTATTTTGTGTGTATATGGTTAATGTTTTGATGGAATTAATACATTCCCTATGTGGGTTTTTAAGATCCCCAATTTTTTCAATTTCTATTTGATTCTGTTATCATTGCATTGTCTCATTGTTTGATTTCCTATGGTTATGTTGTTCTTGCTTTTTTATTGGGTAATGATGGATGCAATGTGTAATTAATTTGTGGGGATTTATACCCTTTTGCTGATTCAATGTGAGGTTTGATAAATTCTCTGGTTTTGGCATGTTTAACATGAATATTGAATTGGGTGTGTTTATTTTGGTTCAACTTTGTTCCAAGCTTGAAGGCCCTTGGCACCTATGAAAAATGGCGCGCGCACAAAACAAACACCAACATGATAGTGAGGACACAGCAATAAAAAGAAGAAATAATTATGCTATATATAATGCTATTTTACAATAACTAAAATTTAGTCATAAATTAAGAATGATAATGAATGAGTAAACATATGTGAAAATGAGTAGGATGACTTGTCTCCTACTCTTATACCCCCTTAACTAATAAAACCTTCCTACATTACACCTCTAATTTTTTTTTTTTTTTTTGTGGTTAAATCTTTCAATTTGTTTTTTGGTTTTAATTCTTTCGAGGATGTGTTAAGGGGTTTCTGGGAAGTTTTGATGCCTATGCATGTTTGATTTGTACAGAGGCTTTCTTAGAAGTGTTTTTGCTTCTTAACCTCGCATCTTCACACACACATAATATACCAATACCAAGTGTGCTGAAAAGTTAGTTTTTATGCATTCTGGGGGTTGGTTACTACGTGCGTCAATTGAATTTTATTGTCCAAGGTAAGGCAAGTGTGGACTTTCCGAAGAAATTGAATGTGTTCCTTGTGATTCTTGAAGCACTCCATAAACGATCGAATCATCTTGAGAGGGACAATTGTAAACAAAAATAAGCCAATTCACGGATTTGTTGAAGTAAAACTGATGGTTGCATAAATTAGATTTCAATGGACCGCAATGAGTGTTTACTAGTTGGTTTTGATGGCTTCTGCATCCTTGGAATCAAATTCTTTGTCAATTAAACCTTTCATAATCTTTTTGTCTCTATATTCCTTATCTAGTAATTGCCACAAATACTGTTTTATTATGTCAACTTTTTTATGAATCAGAATTTCTTCTTTATGCATTGTGGGCATAAATTTATCATCCACAAATGATTTCCATTGACCTCAAGTATGATGTTTTCTTTGTCATTTTTTATCTTGTGTTCTGTTAAACTTTTATTCACTACCGTTTGAGTTAAAATATTGATAGATATTTATCTCGTGCTCTCTATATCTAGGTGTTAATCTTTTTTCTCTGCTTGGATTAAGATTAAGTTAATGATGGATTTTTTAGCTATATACATCCTCACAGTGACAGGATTATGTACGCACATATATTTAATAAGTTTGTTTGTAGTTATAGTTGAGTAGAATTCTTCTTAATGAAATTTGCTAGCACTCTAGTTTGTTCGAGAATCCAGGACAAGTCTATTTTTTAACCTTGGGAGATAGCCTGGTCTGTCCTGTATGTATTTCAAGTATCTTATTTTACAAATGTAAGACGAGAGTATTGGCTTCTCGTGTTGTATGCAATATCACACTTGTACCAGCCTATGTAAACACATAATATACTGATATACTTCATCTTACATCGAGTTTGTCTTTTTTGTCAACCACTTCCAAACCCACCCGTTTTGTCCCCTCCAATCTGTTTGTATATCTCTTCCATCCAAGGAATTGAACTCTCTCCATAATTGTGTGCTCAACAGCTTTTAATTATGGATTTTTTTCATTGGCTAGTCAGCTCTTCGTTTGCAGATCTGTACTGGGTTATATCAAAACAACAAAGATATTTCTTTGACAAAATTAATAAATAATCTATAGGATTTCATAGCACAAGGGCTGCTACGTTTTGTTTGTCTCTTGAAAAAAGAAAAGAAGCACTCATGACTTTAAGCAACTGATTTTGGTTATCTGCTAACGAACACCATTTTTTTATGATTTAATGATGCTTCTGATATTTGTAATGGCTCTTCTTTGTACATAAATGAGGCCTTAGTCTCTCTATATTTTCTCTTGGCACTGATAGTTGCATTTTTATTTATACGCTTTCGTTGGGGATTTTTATTTTCTTTCCATTTATACGCTTTCGTTGCCTCTGGTATTTATCTTCTTGCTGGCAGGCTTTTCTAAGGAATGTTTTGCTTTATGATACTGCTATCTTTTCAACCAACGTTGGCAGTGATGTATAACTATGCCAAAACAGCATAAGAAAATCAAATTATATTCAAATCATGGTGGTATTTATGAACCTTTTTGTGACTGGAAATGCTGGGTTTGGATGAAGCAATGTTTACAAAATAAATTAGAAAATCAAGTACTAGTTGAGGTGTATTTTCATGTATTACAATGATGAACTTTTGTCTGAACTGTCTTTGTTTTCACAGTGCCGGTGATTGGTTGTTTACTGATTGAGATGCAAGAAATATTGAGCTGATAAATGATTTTCCATATATCAAATTTGAATTTTAGTGATTATGTACTACGTGGGATATAGTTTTGGTTAATGTCCTCAAAAATTGGTGTTGCAGATTATTGTTGTTGTTTCGCTTCAGCTATGGACCGCTACTTTCCTCAATAACGCAGGCTGGTCAAAGATACTGGCAGTGGCCTACTTCTTTGGCTCTTTTCTCAATCACAACCTCTTCTTAGCCATCCATGAGCTCAGTCACAACCTTGCCTTCTCTACACCTGTCTACAACCGTTGGCTAGGGATTTTTGCCAATCTACCCATCGGTGTTCCCATGTCCGTGACCTTCCAAAAGTACCATCTTGAGCATCATCGCTTCCAAGGAGTTGATGGCGTAGACATGGACATCCCAAGCCTCACTGAAGCTAATCTTGTCACAAATGTCGTCGCAAAATCCATCTGGGTTATCTTGCAACTGTTCTTCTATGCTTTCAGACCTCTATTCTTGAAACCAAAGCCCCCTGGCATATGGGAGTTCGTCAATTTGATTATTCAGCTGGGCCTTGATGCTGCCATGGTTTATTTTTGGGGTTGGAAGTCCCTTGCCTACCTGATCCTTTCTACTTTTGTTGGAGGCGGGTTGCACCCGATGGCTGGTCACTTTATTTCTGAACATTATGTGTTTAATAAAGACCAAGAGACGTACTCTTACTACGGCCCCCTGAATCTTATGACGTGGAGCGTAGGTTACCATAACGAGCACCATGATTTCCCAAGAATTCCAGGGAGCAAGCTTCACATGGTGAAGACGATTGCACCAGAATTTTACGAGGGTTTAGAATCACATAATTCTTGGAGCCAAGTAATCTACATGTACATTATGAACCAGACAGTTGGGCCTTATAGCAGAATTAAGAGGAAGTTGTCAACGAAGACCACCAAGAAATCCGAATAGATGTGGCATCATATTATGATATATTAATTTTTCCTGCGTATCATTTTTATGACAATCATGTTCTGTAACATATTGAGATCGTTATCATAATGCTGCCGTTTTTGATTGACATGTGACTGTGCGAAATTTTATTAACTGGATAATCATGTGATTTATGATGCTGTGGAATGGAAATGAGTTTTATTATATCTTATGATTTTCAGCGTATTTTTGTGCCTGTCTTTACTTGTCAGAACATGATTTATACAGTACTTTTATCATTATTTTACCATACTTAAGCAAATGCTAATAGACAGAAGGGTGATAGTCATACAAATATTGAAAAATACATTCACGAATATACTCTGCGCATCCTAGTTTGTTCATGTAGAGGAGTCCTGCTGCAATAATGGTCGTTGATGTTCAAACGTTAACCTAAATAAGAAGCCATGCATTCTTCCTCATCTGTTATGATGCGCTCGGGAACATTTATGCTGCTGATACCAAACTCGTAACTGCATTTCCACAAATTGCTGTAATTTGTTATTCTTCACTCGACGTCTGAAAATCTAGATCCACTCGCGCTCCACGAAGCTCTCGCTCCGATCTCCGTACTCTGACGGATATGCTTCTCAACAGATCAAAATCACCACAAAACCTCCTGCTTCGATCACCGCACACAGAAGGCTCCAATCTTTAACGGATCAACGCTTTCACGTTGCTATAAACGGTGTGTGAATTTTTCAGCAACTATACCATTCAATCGTGCATAGAAATCGTCGATGTAGAAGCATGATTGAAGACGTCCAATAATAAGAGAGAACTTGTGTATCTCTAATCACTCAATAATATTCTCTCACCATATGTATATCTCTATAGAAAAGAAGATGAAGTTGTAGAAAATTTGCAGATAATTCTTAAAGACGTGTGTCCTCTTGTTGTAGACGTGAGTATTTATAGGCGATGATGAATCAAACCTTAAGTTTCCCTTTCTCGTAATTTCACATTCAAACCAAGTTAAATCCTCTTTTCTGGTGTATATTATGTATATAACACGTATACCAAGGTGTAGGATTCGTTCACGCATCAAAGGAAACAAAACAGACATCATAGCAAAATTCACCCAAAATCTTTTCGCAACTACTCTTCAAGCGTAGGTCGAAGCGTAAAAATGTATTTTCCACCCACTTTTTGAAACTGAAAGCGTAGGCATTTTTGTTAAAACTACTTTTCTTCGCAAATACGCCAAAATGACCCTCTTGAATTCATAATACTTTTTACTTGAAGTGAAGCTTCAGAAAATGTCGTTTTCGCCATCCAGGAGACATTTTTCCTTAATATGCTCACATTCGTGCTTCAATTATATTCTTCATTACTTCAATGCTTGATTTTACCTTTAACGAAACCTATCGATGTCATTGATACCAAACCAACCTATCTAACACTCAACATGGTTATTGTCTAGAACATGCCATAAACAAATAATACACAAAAATGTTCTTACAATCTCCCCCTTGGCATTTCTGAGACAAAACCATATTTTACAATATAGCCTCACAAATAACAACATAACATCTATACCTATGAACACACACCAACAAACATAGATATAAAATGTCACCTTACTTCCATTACGAACTACCAAACCTGTAACCACAACAGTGAACAAACCATTAAACGCACGTGTGGAAAACATATATAAACCAACATAATGATTACCAGAAAATCATAACAACAATGCACACATAATGATCATCATTCTCCCCCTAAGAATAAACTCCCCCTTGCTAAATGCGTCTCCCTCTTAGTCAAACTATCTTAACTAAATAATCTTTCCCCCTTACTTAATACTTCTCCCCCATTTTGTCACTGAATTGACAAACAAAAAGAGTATATGCCATAGCAACACTGTAGAGAGATGTAAGAAAGTACTCAAAGAGAAACACCAAGAGACAAAACTCTATCAAATCATATCCAAATTCTCAGGTTACAAGAAATCTCTACTATACATGACCCTATTACTAAATGCATGAATGCAAAATGTCATGAAATTTTTTTTTTTTTTTTTTTTTTTGATTTTAGAAATCTGTGAGCAAGGCTGTAGAGACACAAAGCAAATCATTAACACATCATATTCTCAGATTTAACTTGACCATAATACACACGGTATAGAAGAAAATCAGCACACATACCTTGTAAACTCAAGAATGCACAAGTCAAGTTTTGCAAATACATATATATATATGAAGATTCTCATGTGCAAGCACTAAGGTAAGATGAAAACAATACATACTTACTCTTTGTCACACAATTTTCTCCTTTCATCTTTTCAACTTTTTCACCATATCTCCTTTTGTTTTTCTAAGCTCCGGACTTTCCAGCAAGGACTTTTAGACCCGACCAACTGGGCCCGAGCTTCTTCCATGGGATTTATGCTCATCAGTTATCTCACCTTTTTGGATTGAAGAACTGCTTTTTGCATTTTTATTTTTTATCATATTATCATTTCCTCTGCTTTCATCACAACATTCATACACATGCAAAAGATATTTCATGTATAGACCAATCTAGCATGGCTGATGAACCTTCATACCACTTCGGGATAAATAAAAAAAATTAACAGATTCAACAGGCATTATAATCATTACCGAAGCAACTAGCACCTAAGATTAAAGTTTTGTAACATAAAATAATCATGACAAGTGATCATCCAAAAATCTTAGGTTAAGCTGATACCTCTACTTCACATATGCATAATGAGACAAATAAATGTGAAAATAGAGTAAAATATGATAACTTTTGTACTCTAGCCAAGCTCAATAGTCTCAAAAATTTTATTGTCATTTATTTCAAAATAAAATGCATGCATTAATAAAAATAATACAAATGCATGATTACCTATCAATTTTAGGAAAGTAATGCACTATGTTCCTAGAATGATAGATAATAAGATATCTATTCTAAAGAAAACATACCAATAGATTTCCTAAGACTAACATGCTTTTGAAAATCTAATGGTTTTGTAAAGATATCTGTTAACTGAGAATCTGTGGATATGAACTCTAGAGACACTATACCATCTTCAACAAGATCACGAATGAAATGATGTCGAATATCTATATTCGACGTCCTAGAATGTTGAACATGATTTTTAGAAATATTTATCGCACTCGTGTTATCACAAAACACAGTCATCGTGCCTTAAGAAAAACCATAATCCTGCAACATTTGACGCATCTACAAAACTTGAGTACAACAACTACCAACTGTTATATACTAAGTCTCAGCAGTGGAAAGAGAAACACAATTTTGCTTCTTGCTATGCCAAACAACTAAGCAATTTCCAACATAGAAACACCCTCCACCAGTACTTTTTCTATCACCAACATTACCTGCCCAATCAACATCAGAAAAGGATTAGTACCTGATGGATACAACAGTCCATAATTCACTATCCTTTTAACATACTTGATAATCCTTTTCACATCAGTAATATGAGACTTCTTAGGACTTTCTTGGTAACGTGCACACAAACCAACACTAAAAGCTATGTTAAGTCGACTGGCAATCAAATACAACAAACTCCCAATCATACGCCTACAAAGTGTAGGGTCAACATCTTTGCCTTTAGTATCTATGTTAAGCTCGACATTGGTACTCATAGGAGTGCGAGCATCCTTAGCCTTTTCCAAACCAAAATTCTTTACTAATTCCAAGGCATAATGAGTTTGAGAAACAAAAATCCCATCATTTAATTGCCTAACTTGAAGCCCTAGAAAGAAGTTCAATTCACCAATCATGCTCATCTCAAATTCATGTTTCATTTGATCTCCAAAATAATGAGCAAGCTGATTAGAAGTGGAACCAAATACAATATCATCAACATAGATTTGAGCAACAACTGTATCACTCTCAATTTTCTAAATAAGCAGTGTTTTGTCCACTCCCCCTCATCCAAAACCTGTTCCTAACAGGTAATCAGTCAACCTTTCATGTCAAACTTTAGGAGCTTGCTTTAGCCCATACAAAGCCTTTTTCAGCCAGTAAACATAACCCGGACAATGAGGATCTTCAAATCCTTTGGGCTGCTCCACATATACTTCCTCATGAAAAACACCATTCAAAAATGCACTCTTCACATCCATTTGATACAACTTGAATCCAAGATGACAAGCGATAACAAACAAAATCCAAATAGATTCAAGCCTAGCAACCGGAGCGAAAGTCTCATCAAAATCAATACCTTCCATCTGAGTATATCCTTGAGCAATAAGCTGAGCCTTATTCCTAACAACTGTACCATGTTCATCCTTTTTATTCTTGAAAATCCACTTGGTACCAATCACATTTATCTCCTTCGGTCTAGGCACAAGATACCACACATCATTCTTAACAAACTGTTGAAGTTCTTCTTGCATAGCATTAATCCAATCACTATCTTGAAGAGCTTCTTTGACATTTTTAGGTTCTAAAAAAGATGTATACCATGCATATGAGACTTCCTTCCTTGTCTTTCTACGAGTTACCATCATCTGATCGACAGATCCAAACCTTATCCAAAGGATGATTTAACCTGACCCTTGCAGATGGTTCCTTAGAAGGTGTAGGCTGAACATTACCAATTTGATCATGTGATTCTGCAGAACTTGAAGTATCATCATTAACCACATTGTACTCTTTTTCAACCTCATAAGAATCATTATCCAATATAAAGAATGGCTCACCATCTTCCTCCTTAGCAGATGTCAAAGACTCATTAACACATAAGTCATCAACCACTACATTTGCAGATTCAAGCATAGCTTGATTTCTAAGGTTAAAACCTTATATGCCCGACTTGTCAATGAATACCCAAGAAATATTCCTTCATCACTCTTAGACTCAAATTTCCCAATGGATTCTTGATCTCTAAATATATAACATTTTGCTCCAAAAACTTTAAAATATTTCACATTGGGTTTTTTGTCATTCCAGAATTCATATGGAGTTTTTAAAGTGTTAGACCTAAGATACACTCTATTTAAGGTGTAACACACTGTGCTCCCTGCCTCGGCCCAAAAATACCTAGGAATATTCCTACCATGTAGCATAACATTTGCCATTTCCTGAATAACCCTATTTTTCCTCTCAACTATTCCATTTTGTTGAAGAGTTTTAGGTGCTGAAAATTCATGTTTTATTCCTTTCTCTTCAAAAAACACTTCAATTTCTGAATTTTCAAACTCCCTTCCATGATCAATCCTTACTCTAGAAATGGAACAATTCTTCTCAGTCTGAATTTTTAAGCAAATTCTCTAAAAACTTCCAGGATCTTCAGACTTCTTACTTAAAAATCCAACCCATGCAAATCTTGAGTAATCATCCACCATGCCAAAAATATACTTCTTTCCTCCTTTGCTCATTGTCCTAGTGGGACCCACTAAATCAATATGCAACAGTTCTAAAGGTCTAGAAGTACCAATGACATTTGTCTTTTTGTGCTGACATCTGACTTGTTTACCCTTCTGACATGATCCACACATAACCCTTTTGCATAATCAAGCTTAGGGACTCCCTTGAAAATTTCACTCTTAGTAATTTTTATTAATTCTTGAAAATTAACATATCCCATCTGTTGATGCCAAATTTCAACTTCATCAAGTTTAACTCTATTGCATGACAATTCAGAACTAGGAACAATGCAATAACAATTATCAATTGAACGTATACCTTCCATCACGCAATTCCCAGAAAAGTCAATGATCGAACACTTATCAGGAGAAAAAGTGACTTTATGATTGTTATCACATATCTGACTTATGCTCAATAAATTTGCTTTAAGACCCTCTACATAAAGCACATTTACTAATTTAGGTAGACTAGGAGTCACAACCATACCTTTTCCTATAACCTTTGACTTTTTTCCATCACCAAAAATGACTATCTAATAGGTGCTCAAAAGTATCCATTTTAAGCCTTTATCTTACTGTTGTTATGTATTTTCATTCCATTATTTGGTATTTCTATTGCGATTGCGTCTTAAGGCATGTTTTAGGAGCTTAATAAAGAAATTGAGCTAACTTCGGTGAATTAACTGAAGAGTATGTTCTTTTTATCCAAGAGGACAGTCAAATAGCCAGTTCGAGACAAAAATGTCTCCCGGAAGGGAAAAATGGCATTTCCAGAAGCAGTCATTTTTAGCCAAAAGTATCGTGGGTTCAAGACGGTCGTTTTGGTGCATTCACGGAGAAAAGTTGTAACACCCCGCTCCAACACTTGGTATAATATTGTCCGCTCTGGGCCCAGCCCGCACGGTTTTGTTCTTGGGCTCCTCCCAAAAGGCCTCATACCAATTGGAGACAACACTGCACATATAAGCACATCCCCAGACCTCTACTTGGGCGATGTGGGACATCACAATCACCCCCCCTTGAGACCCAGAGTGGACAATATTATACCAAGTGTTGGAGCGGGGTGTTACAAAAGTGATTTTCCATAAAATACCTACGCTTTCAGTTTCAAAAAGTGGCTGGAAATCAAATTTCTACACTTGGACCTATGCTTGGAGGTACACTTGGGACCTACGTTTGAAGCGTAGGTGCGGAATGCTATAGTGTTTTCAGCATAAAATTTCAATCAACTTAGGGAGCTCATATCTCGGTCAAACAATGGGGTTATTCTTCAGCCTATCATCAAGAGCTTGAAGTCAGCATTCCAACGATATATTACACGCCTCCATCCAATGTGTGTAGCTCCAGATATGATCAAAAGAGTGAGAGGTGTCTTGTAGGAAAAGCTGGAAATTTCAGATTCGGGCCAAAATCCTATTTTGACCCGGATTGCTCCATTTTGATCCGGTAATTCAGTATTTTTGAATTGCTAAAGTGAACAATCTTAGTCTCTGTGGGATCGATATCCCTTACTCAAGCCGTTTGTTATTCTACAATTGAAACGTGCGCTTGCTAGGGTAAAACCTAGAGTCGTTCAGGTGTTATTTTTAACCACATATTTTTATACACCTGACGTCGCATCAAGTTTTTGGCGCCTTTGCCGGGGACTAAGAATTGTTCATTAGCTTTAGTAGTTTATTTACATTGCATTATTGTATTATATTTAAGGTTTTAATTTTTGTGTTTTTGCGAGGTACTCTGAGAAGCACAAAGGGATTTGGCGAAGCAGTGAAAGTTGTGTTGTTGGACCTCTAGTGAGTTTTAGTTAATCTTAATTTTGCACATAATTTTAGCTTTATTTATGTTAATAGTTAGAAGAGTTTAGAAGTAGTTAGTTTTGTTTTCTGGAAAAAAAAAAAATTCTGCAGTTTTTGTATAAACTGTCAGAAACTTTGATTTTTGCAAATAATTTGAGGTTTTTGCAAATCAATCGGGCTCACTACATAGTAGTTAGCCCGATTGATTTTAGGCCGAAATATGTCGTTTAGGACCTCAAAACAGCGACTTTGTGATTATTATTAAAATATATATATATTGGATTTCGAGAAGATGGGTGACCAAAGAGCCAATCTACCAAGGACACCAGCCACATCTTTGAAAGGATACTATGCATCAAATGCGTATGATTCCTATGCTGATTTCCTAGAAGAAGAAGGCGCGAAGCACTTCGAGATCAAAACGAGCGTTATCAATATGCTTCCAAAATTTTCCGGCCTTAGGCTAGAGGACCCATACCAGCATATTAATGATTTCTTAGAGGTTGCCTCAACTATTAAGTATGATAATCTGTCTAAGAATGATTTGCGAGTGCGTCTATTTCCTTGGTCGTTGAGAGAAAAAGCTAAAAGATGGTATGTCAAATTGGCTAAGACAATTAAAATTGATTGGGAAGCCTTTCAAAGAGAATTCATAGAAAAACATTAACCCATAGGAAAGACCTTGGAAGCCCCGGATGCGATCAAATGTTTTAGAGAGTTACCTGGAGAGAAGTTTCATGATGCTTGGGAGAGATATAGTGAAATCTTGTATAAGTGTCCCCGCCATAGGTTCTCTGAACATGATGTAGCTAAGAATTTTTACATGTGACTTGGAGATGGACATAAAACTTTGATAGATGCGTCAAAACAAGGTCAATTTATCCTGAAGCCGACAAAAAAACTCTTAGATTTGTTTGATAATATTTGTGACAATACAATTCAATATGAATCTGAGTTGTGGGTTAGAGAGAGGGACATAAGAGAGGATCCAGCAAAGCATTTATCATAGAATGAAGGCCGAATGAGGATGTTAGAAAGTCAGTGGCGTTGATAGGAGAGAAATTAGAAAGAATTGACACCTTTCTTCAGCAAAGTCATTCTCCTACAAGAGAAAGGTTAGAACTAGAAACTAAGTATTCTCAAAATAAGTGTCATGACATAATGGTTGTCGATGCCAAGGCATTGTAAAACTATTAAAATTTCTGCTTTCACTAATTCATACACCTCAAATGCCAGAAATCACCCACTTCTATCCTATGGATCTACAAATGTGGAGAATCCACATCCAAGGTTTCAACAGAGTCAACAATCGTGGCTCAAAATCCTCAGTCAAATTACTAATCCAGACAGTCATCCAATAATTCTCAAGCTCTCCAGCCATTCAATAATAATCAGGTTGTCCAACCATATAACTATCAAAATCAGCCTCAAGGAAACCAAACCCAGGGATTCAATCCAAATCAAGTATACCCTCCATATCCCCAAAATCATCTCCAACATCAAAATCCAACCCAAAAACTCGAAGGAGTTAAAAATCAAGTTTTTGGGGAGTTAAAAAATCAATCTAATCATTTTAAAGCAACTATCCAATCAATGAACTCTAAATCCCAATCCATTGCTCAGATAGAAACTCAAATGGGGAAACTTGCTAATGCGGTGAATAGGCTTGAAGAGGAAAGATTGCTTAGGCAACCAGTGGTTAATCCAAAGAGTCAACAAGTAGTGGATCATGGTTTATTTGCTGAGCATAATTATGAAACAGTCCAAGCCATTATGACTCTGAGAAGTGTAAGGGAAGTGGTGAGTAAAGTCGAGGAGGAACATGAAGAGAGGTTGCGGAGAAGAAAGGAAGCGGAATGAGCGCAAAGAAAGGAAGCTAAATAAGAGCGAAGAAAGGAGGCTGATAGAGTCCAGAAAGATCAATCTCAAGTGAAGGAAGATGAAGAGCTAGAAAGGGCATCATATGAGGAGGAAACGCCGTTTCCTTAATGTCTTAGAGAGCCAGCCAAAAATGGTGAGGATATAGAGTCAAACATGTTGAAGACATTTCGACAAGCCAAGATTAATTTGCCTCTCTTAGACATTATAGACCAAATACCACCTTATGTTAAGTTCTTCAAGGACCTCTATACGTAAAAGCTGAAAAATAGAGCAAAGACTCCAAAGAAGATCATGATGACTAAACAATTGAGTTCATTGCTTCTATGTAACATGCCACCTAAGAGGAAAGATTCTGGTGCTCCCATTATTTCTTGTATCATTGGTGACCAAAATATTGCTAGAGCTCTTCTTGATCTTGGTACGAGTGTTAATATATTACCTTACTCAATCTATCAACAACTAGGGTTGGGAGAGCTCAATCCTATATCGTGGTGCTTCAATTGGAAAACAAATCAACTAAACAACTGAGAGGAATTCTGGAGGATGTCATTGTTCAAGTGGGTAAATTCTACTATCCTGTGGACTTTATGGTATTAGACATGGAACCTGACCACAGATCAAGGAAACATATCCTTGTTATCTTAGGAAGACCGTTTTTGGCTACAGTAAATGCATGTGTTGATTGCAGGACAGGGTTATAGATATATCTTTTGGGAATCTAGAGATGAGGATGAATGTATTTGATATCAAACATAAATTACTGGAACCAGCCGAGTGTTTTAATATTGATAAGATGGTTGAAGAAGTGGTACCTCAGAGGAGTTGAGCAAGGAATGACTTGGATGCTGTGATTGAAAGGTCAAATGCAAAGTTTGACACATGGGAGGAGTCAAGAGATTCACTTGAATCTCCATTTGTGTCACCAGCAGCATTGGTGCCCGACAACTCACTTTATAAGATTGGGTTGTATGACGGCACTGAAGGTCGGGAGAAGACCTTAGTGATGAAAAGATCGGAGGTGAATTTTGAAAATTGGGAGGACCAACAGTGATCTAGTTTGAAAGTTATTGCTGAGTTGGGAGTAATGTTATACTCGTTGTCAGAGAGATCATCAATAGAGTCGCTTGAACCTCAACTTATGCCTCCACAGAAGTTGGTGTCTGAAAGTACGCTTCCAGAGATGGTGTTGCATAGGGAGGATGACATATTGAAAGATAAAAAGGGTATGAAGAATGTTAGAGCTGAGCATTTGCCATGAACTGTCACATAGCCTACCAAGGATGACACCCTCTTAAGGACCCCTTTCCAGATGTGCAAGTGCTGAGTATAAACATGGTAGACAAGTTGTATGCCTGGGAAGATCCACGATTAAGAAATGAGTATGAGGGGATACGGAATTGTACATATGAGGATGTTCGAATTTATATAGCTCGGACAAAAGTGCATCATGCTAAGCATGTTCGAGTTAAGTTCTTTGAGCCTGGCTAAAAAAGATAGCAGTGTAATTCGAAACTAAAATTGTTTCCAGGAAAGATCCGGTTAAGAAGGGACGGATCATTTAGAGTTAAATCGGTTTACCCCCACGGAGAGGTAGGTTTGGAAAGTGAGAGGTTAAAGAGGCGTGGTCATCGGCTAAAGATTTATGATGAGATTGATCCGAGACCGAAATTTATGGTATATGTCAGTTTAATGGATAATGATGAATTGGTGGAGGGAACATTACATAAGGTATTGAAGGAGGATCTGTTGGACACATTACCTATACATGGGGTGAAGTTAGAACGGGACAGAGGAGGTACTTTATATGGTGATTATTGTTCTATATTTGATGTCATTGATAATATTAATTGTTCCCAGGTGAGAGTACTGAGGGAGTTACTTCCTACATTTTGTCCTATGAGTAGGAAAAGTGTTACAGAGAAAAGGTGTTGGATAACCCTTTAAGTGGTCCTGTCGTGCCGACGACGTTAAACAATGGTCCTAGGTTGTGAAAGTTAGTTTCTAGCTTGTAAAATAGTAGGTCATTTAATTTATGCAAATTTTAAATTCCTAGAGACGGTAAACCCTTAAGGCCACGTCTTTATCTTTGTTTTTATTTTTATATTATTTTCTTTTATTGTTATTTTATTTTTAGGATTGTAAGCCCTTAAAGCCAAATCATTTGGGGAAAAAAAGGAAAAAAAGAAGAGAGAATTTTTAATTTCTTGAAAAACCTTTGTTAATTTCTGGATGTTTATGATGAAATTTCTTTTCCCTTGCTATGATTGGGTATTTGTGTTTTGTTGATGCTATCTATAGGTGATCCAAATCAAGTTTTGGGGAGGGGATTCATGGTTTGCTTTGGAATCCATAATTGAGCTTTAAGGGTAACTGTATATGTTCTCCTATATTATTTTTGACTATGACGATATGATCTGATTTAAGTTTGGGGGTGAGGGTATAGAATTACAAGGAATGAAAAGTTTTGAAAAAAATTTAAATTTTAAAACTTTTGGAGCAGTTCTTTGTTTTCACGCATTAATGTTTTGCATTAAAGTTTGTGTATATGATGCATGAGTAGTATGTGATATGATATTCCTCTTCATGAGAGTAATGATTAGATCAAGTTAGTGAAGTGATGTGGTTTTACATGGGTGAGTGAATGAGTGAAATTGAAATTAAGAAGGACGACTTTGAGCTATAAGCACAAACACACATTCATTATAGGAAATAAGTTGATGTTTGACTATGTAGTTGAAAAAAATAATTTTTCCACAATAAAAGGGGAGAAGGGGAGATCTTATGGTTGAAATGGAGAAAATTGAAAAAAAAAATTATTATTTTGAGAAAATAAAATGCAAAAAGTAGTTCTTCGATTTGAGTAACCGGACCTTGGTATCACCAATATCACTGTTCGCGTTTAAAGGGGAGAAAACTAATGAGCAGAAATCCCATGGAATGAGCACTGGCCCAGTTAGTCGAGAGAAAAAAATCCCCGCTGGAAAGTCTGAAGACTTAGAAAGACAAAAATGAATGAAAAGTGGAAAAATGGAAAGATATGTTTTTATTAAAAATGACAAAGTTTGATCAATGAAGTATGAGAAGAGAAACTGAAATATCATATTTGATAAGTGCTAAATATTGGTCATTTTTCGCCCCTATCTTGTGTTTGGTATGGCTTTACAATCCGTTACTTGGTATTTTTTATCCCGTTTGTGTGTGTAAGCATGTTTCAAGAGCTCAATGAAGAAACAGAGCTAACATTGGTGAATTAACCGAGTTCATGTTCGTTTCTATCTCGAGAAAGGAACTAAGAGGTGTGCCTGAGCAAAGAAGAGCTACAGAAGGGCATAATGTCATTTCTCGACATCGTTATCTCAGCGAAGGGCAAAAATGCTATTTCCAAACATTATTACTTTAACCAAAAGGATCGGGAATCAAAGGCGACCAGTCTAGCTCAAATATGAAAAAAATGGATTTTATAGCAAAAATGCATCATACCCTACGTCACAAGAGGAAAAAAAAAGCAAAATTGGACCATACCTACGCTTTGGTTTGTGATCTAGAATTGGACCCTACGCCCCTAACCTACGCTTGGGCGTAGGACCAGTATTTCTAGCACCAAAATTTCAGCCAACTTCGGGCACTCATATCTCGGTCAAAACCGATCCAAATGAGGTAATACTTGAGCCTAAATTCAAGAGCTTAAAGTTCTCTTTCGAACGATATATCAAAATCCTTCATCCATTGGGTAGAACTTAAGTTATGATCAAAAGAGTGAGAGGTGTTCTGCAGAAAAAGTTGGAAATTAAGTTTCGGGCCAAAATCCTATGTTGACCCGAATTGATTTGTTTTCACCTGAATGACTTTATTTCGACCCTAACACCTCTATACATGTAATATACACTTATTATACACCATATATTAGGGTTTTCCTTGGTTGGGTGTGAAATTACAAAAAAGGGTAATCATATTCTCCAAGTTAGGGTTTCCCTCAACTTTGCCTATAAATACCAAGCTTTGCTATAGATTTTAGAGAGCTTCTTAGGCACGTATAATTTTCAAAACCACCTCTAGAGATTCATCTTATTCAAAAGGGAGGAGTCATTCAAGACCTAGAGATTCGGAGAAAAAGGCCATGGAGGGCGATTCTACAACAACAATGCAGTCTCCTTCTACAATTATCAACTAATTAATGTAGTTCTAATTGTATTTTCAATTGTAGAGAGGGGAAACTGTAACTATACTCTGATGATTGTGTTAGATGAGAGACCATTTTTATTCGTGATACAAATTTATATATTTGAATTGATTCTTAACTTAGACTTTTCGAATATATTTATCTTACACAATCAAAATTATTCACTATGGGCTGGAACTCGGATGCTTAATCTGTGATTTTCTACACAATGGTGGTCATAACACTCAAAACCCTAGGTTAACACAGGCCATGCCCTGACAAACTGATATAGACATGCTTTAATTATTTTCATTCTTTAATTTACTACTTTAATTTACTTTTCTGTTTGTAGTTGGCATGCACTAATCAGTTTAGTCTTGAGATGGGTTATCGCGATCCGGTTGAGAGTAATCCTTTTTGGGAGCAAACTGATGGCGCGGTGCAACCTGATTCACAGTTAATGGATCACCCTCATGCAATTGAAATAGAATTTGGACTATGTTATGCGGTTAGTGGTGGAGTGAGGAAACCCTAGTTTTCTCTTCCACTGAATCACAACCATTATTTATCGTTGGTTTCTATTTTATTTTCATTAGTATTAGATAATTCACAAAATCAAACTATTTTCAGGAAACTATAATTCGGTGTTTTTAAATTATTAAAGTGAACAATCCTCATCTCTTTGGGATCGATATTCCCCTACTCAAGCAAAACTATATACAATTGATATCTGCTATTGCAGAAGGGTAAAACCTAAAGTGTCGTTAAGGTGTCATTTTTAACCACATATTTTGCACACACCTAATGCCCAACAAGTTTTTGGCGCCGTTGCCGGGGACTTGGCATTGTTCAATAGCTTTAGTAGTTTATTTGCATTGCGTTATTGTATTGTATCTAAAGTTGAAATTTGTGTGTTTTTGCGAGATACTTTGAGAAGCATAAGGGGATTTGGCGGAGCAGTGAAAATTGCGTCGTTGGACCTCTTGTGAGTTTTAGTTTATCTTAATTTTGCACATAATTTTTAGCTTTATCTTTTTTAATAGTTAGAAGAGTTTAGAAGTAATTAGTTTTATTGTCTTAAAAAAAAATGCAGTTTTTTGTCAAAAAGTCCGATTTTTGCAACCGAGATGAGGTTTTTGAGTGGAAAATGACCATTAAACAAAACTCACAGTATTACAATGAGCCCAATTAAAATTAGGCCAAAATACGTCATTTAGGACCTCAAAACTGTAATTTTGTGATTCTTAGAATATATATATATATATTGGATTTCGAGAAGATGGCAAACCGTAAGTTGATACAAGGAAGGCACCAGCCATATCTTTGAAAGGATACTACGCGCCGGATGCGTATGATTCCTATGCAGATTTCCCAGAAGAAGAAGGCGCGAAACACTTCGAGATCAACTCAAGCATGATCAATATGCTTCCAAAATTTTCTGGCCTTAGGATAGAGGACCCATACTAGCATATAAATGATTTCTTAGAGGTTGCATGTACAGTTAGGTTTGAGGGTGTGATTAAAAATGATTTGCGAGTGCGTATATTTCCTTGGTCATTGTGAGACAAAACAAAAATATGGTACATCAAATTAGCTAAGGCGATTAAAATTGATTGGGAAGCCCTTCATAGAAAATTATATAAAAGCACTATCCCATAGGAAAGACCTTAGAAGCACAAGATGCAATCAAAAGTTTTACAGAATTGCCTGGAGAGTAGTTTCATGATACTCGGGAGAGATATAGAGAAATCTTGTATAAGTGTCCCCACCATAGGTTCACTAAATAGGATGTGGCTAAGAATTTTTACATGGGACTTGGAGAGGCACATAAGACTTTAATAGATGCGTCAGTGAGAACATATCAGTTGACTTGTTTGACAATATCAGTGAGAACATAATCCAATATGAATCTGATTTGAGGTTTAGGGGTGGTCTTGACAAGAGATCTGAAAAAGCATATGAGGTGAATCAAGATGATGTAAGAGATTCAGTGGCGTTATTAGGAGAGAAAGTAGATAAGCTTCTCAAGCAAAATCATTCACCTAGGAAAGAAGTGTAAGAGGTAGAAGTGGATTATTCCAATAATGAGTGTCAAGGTGGTGAATTTGTTGCTACCAATGCTAATGTAGCATGGAACTACCCAAATAATGCTCCTTTCACCAATTCATATACATCAAATGTCCGTAATCATTCCCTTCTTTCATATCAATCTTTGAATGTGGAACCAAGGTTCATTCAGGAACAACAATCATATCCACAACCAAGGTTCCAACAGAGTCAACAATCATTTGAATCCCAACCAAGAATAATGGCTCGAAATCTTCAGTTAAATTACCAACCCAGACAACCATCCAATAATTCTCAGGCTCTCCAACCATTCAATAATAATTAAGTTGTCCAACTATATAACTACCAGACCCAGCCTCAAGGAAACCAAAACCAAGGATTCAATCTAAATCAAGCTTACCCTCCATATCCTCAAAACCATTTCCAACATCAATATCCAACTCAAAATTCACTATCAAGACCACCTGACTTTGAAGAGATGATGAGTACCCTGAGGGAGCTTAAAAATCAATCCAATAATTCTCATTCGATCATCCAAACACTGAACTCTCATTCCCAATCCCTTGTTCAAATGGAATCCCAAATGGTATAATTAGCGGATGTTATGGATAGGATAATGAGAATATTGCCTAGTTAACCGGTGGTGAACCCAAAACCACAACAAGTACTCGAGCCTGGATCCTTTTTTGAGACTCGTCATGAGACAGTCCAAGCAGTCATAATTTTGAGAAATGGAAGAGAAGTGGATAGTAAGGCTGAGGATCAGCATGAGGAGAAGCTGAAGAAGCAAAAGGTCGAAGAAGTTCAAAGAAAGCTAGAAGAAGAAGCTTAGAAGAAAGAGGCTGAGGAAGCTCAGAAAGATCAACCTCAAGTGAAGGAGGATGAAGAACCAGAAATGGCGCCATATGAGGAAGTAACACCAAACCCTCAACATCTCCGAGAGTCAATTTCGTATAAAGAGCATAAGGAGAAGGACATATTGGATCCATATCGGCAAGTCGAGATCAATTAACCTCTTTTAGACATTGTTGACTAAATTCCACCTAATGCCAAATTTTTGAATGATCTCTATACTCAAAAGCATAAAAATAGAACTAAGGTCCCCAAAAAGATTTTGTTGACTGAACAAGTGAGTTTGATCTTACTGAGTGATACTCCACCTAAGAGGAAATATCCCGGTGCTCCCATTATTTATTGTGTCATTGGTGACCAGAAGATTGGTAGAGCTCTTCTTGATCTGAGTGCGAGTGTTAATTTATTACCTTACTCAGTCTATCAACAGCTAGGGTTGGGAGATCTCAATACTACCTCGGTAATGCTTTAATTGGCAGACAGATCAACTAAACAACCGAGAGGAATTTTGGAGGATGTCATAGTGCAAGTGGGTAAGTTCTACTATCATGTATACTTTGTAGTATTAGATATGTAACCTGGCCATAGATCGTGGAGACATATCCCTGTTTTCTTAGGAAGACCATTTTTGGCTACGGCGAATGCATGCGTTAATTGTAGAACAGGGGTTGTGAATATATCTTTTGGGAATTTAAACATGAGGATGAATGTCTTTGAGACCAACCATCAACTACCTGAACCAACTGAGTGTTTTAATATAGAGGGGATGGTTAAAGAAGTTATACCTCAGAGTAGTGTAAAAGATGATTTGGAGATTGTGATGAAAAGGTCGGAGGTGAATTTTGAAGATGAAGAGAACCAACAACGATCTAGTTGGAAAGATATTGCTGCGTTGGAAGCTGCATTATATTTACCGTCAGAGAGAGCATTAAGAGAGTCGCTTGGACCTCAACTTATTCCTCCACAGAAGTTGGTGCCTGAAAGTAAGCTTCCTGAGATGGTGTTGCGTGTCGAGGATGATGAATTAAAAGATAAAATAGGTGTGAAGAATGCAAGAGATGATCAATGGTCATGAACTTTTAGAGAACATACTAAGGATGATCCCCCTGTTAAGGACACCTTTCTAGATGAACCAGTGTCAGGTATACACATGGTAGAAGAGCTATATGTCTTGGAAGATCCGCGAGTGAGAGACAAGTGTGAGGGGATACGGAGTTGTGCATATAAGGATGCTCGGAGTTACATAACTCGAACAAGAGTACATCATGCTAAGCATGTTCGTCTTAAGTTCCTTAAGCTTGGCCGAAAACGGCAATATAATCCAAAGCTGAAAGTGTTTCTAGTTAAACTCCGACAAAGATGAGAAGGACCACACATGGTTAGATCGGTTTACCCCTGTGGAAAAGTAGTATTCGATAAAAGGTATGGGATACATGGGCAGACACTGATGTATTATGAGGAGATTGATCCGGGACCAAAATTTATGGCGTATGTCAGTTTACTGGAGAGTGATGAGATGGTGGAAGGACTGTTGTTTAAGCTGTTGAAGGAGGATTTGATGGAAGCACTGACCATATAGGGTCTAAAGTTAGAATAAGAAAAATGGGGTATTTTACATGGTGATTATTGTTATGTACTCGATGTCATGAGTATTACTAATTGTCTATGGGTGAAAGCGCTTAGAGAGTAACCTCCTACATTTTATCCTTTAATTAAGGGAAGTATAATAGAGAGGAAAGGTGTTGGATAACCCTTTGTGAAACGTCGTGCCAAAGACGTTAGACATTGTGTGTCAATTTCTGGTAATTCCTTGAAAAATTGTGTGTCAATTTCTGGTAATTTTTAAAATTTATTTTCCCTTGCTATGATATTTGGGTATGTGTTTGTTGTATATTTACAGGTGATCCGAATGAAGTTTAGGGGAGGAGGTTGAGCATTTCGAAGAATCCAGGACTGCGCTTCAAGGGTAACTGTATATATTCTCATTTTTTATTTTTAACCATGAGGACATGGTCACATTTAAGTGTGGGGGTGAGGGTATATAGTTATAAGAGAGGAAAAGTTTTGAAAATTTTGAAAAAAAATTAAAAGTTTTGAGGAGTTCTTTGTTTTCATGCATGAGTGTTTGACATTATGAGTTGATTGAGTTTATGTTTATAATGTATAAGTAGTATGTGATATGATGTTTCCGCTCATGAGAATAAATGAGAATAATGATTAGATCAAGTTAGTAAAGTGATGTGATTTACACGAGTGAGTGATTAGTGAAATTGAAATTAAGAAGGATGAGTTTGACCTATAAACACAAGCACACATTCACTATGAGAGGTGTTCTGCGAAAAAAGCTGGAAATTTCAGTTTCGTGCCAGAATTCTATTTTGACCCAAATTGATTTGTTTTCACCCGAATGACTTTATTTCGACCCTAACACCTCTATACATGTAATATAAACATATTAGACATCATATATAACGGTTTTGCTTGGTGTGTGAAATTACCAAAAAGGGTAATCCTATTCTCCAAGTTAGGGTTTCCCTCAACTTTGTCTATAAATACCTAGCTTTGCTACAGATTTTAGAGAGCTTCTTGGCACGAATAATTTTCAGAGCCGCCTCTGGAGATTCATCTTATTCAAAATGGAGGATCCATTCAAGACCTAGAGACCCGGAGAAAAAGGCTATGGAAGGCGATTCTACATCAACGATGCAGTCTGCTTCTACCATGATCAACTAATTCGGTATCTAGGGTTTTCTCGCAAAACCATAGCCAAGTAATATAGTTCTAATTGTATTTCAATTGTAGAGAGGGGAAACTGTGACTATACTGTGATGATTGTATTAGATGAGAGACCGTTTTTATTCGTGATACAAGTTTATATATTTGAATTGATTCTTATCTTAGACTTTTCGAATATATTTATCTTACATGAACAATCATAATTATTCACTATGGGCTGGAACTCGGATGCTTAATCTATGATTTTCTACACAATGGTGGTCATAAAACTCAAAACTCTAGGTTAACACAGGTCATGCCCTGACAAACTGATATAGACATGCTTTAGTTTATTTTCATTTTTTAATTTACTACTTTAATTTACTTTTCTGTTAGTAGTTGGCATGCACTAATCAATTTAGTCTTGAGATGGGTTGTCGCGATCCGGTTGAGAGTAATCCTTTTTGGGGTCAAACAGCTGGTGCAGTGCGACTTAATTCATAGTTAATGGATCGCCCTCATGCAATTGAAATAGAATTTGGACTATGTTATGCGGTTAGTGGTGGAGTGAGAAAACCCTAGTTTTCTCTCCCTCTGAATCACAACCATTATTTATCATTGTTTTCTATTTTATTTTCATTAGTATTAGATAATTCACAAAATCAAACTATTTTTGAAAAAATATAATTCGGTGTTTTTAAATTATTAAAGTGAACAATCCTCGTCTCTGTGGGATCGATATTCCCCTACCCAAGCAAAACTATATACAATTGATCTATGCGCTTGCAGAAGGGTAAAAACTAAAGTGTCCTTAAGGTGTCGTTTTTAATCACATATTTTGCACACACCTGACGCCCAACAATAGTCGAGTGTTCACAAAATAATGGAAGGTGTCTGGATTTAGAGTAGAAAGTACCAAAATCATTCACTTATAGTTGGAACCATTTATGACATAAAGTTTTATATAATTGTTGTTCGGTAGTGAGTGGGAGTATTTGCATCCGTGTTGTATTTTGTATTACATCATGATTTAATTGAACTTGTATATGAACTCATGACTGCGTGATTATAAAGAACTGAGATGTTTGTAGGTACCATCACTGGAAACCTTCATGAGACTTCACTCATCCACTAGGTTAGGTCTAAAAGGCTTGTTATACGTGCTAAGTATAATTATCGACCCTCGCAAAAGCAAGGGAGTAGTATAGATTAGTATAGGTTAGTTAGGATAAAAATCATCACAAGGTAGTTTCCTGAGTTAATTGCTAAAGGACTAGCAATATGTAAATTTGGGGGTGTGATAGGTGCTCAAAAGTATCCGTTTTAAGCCCCTATTTTATTGTTGTTATGTCTTTTCATTCCATTATTAGGTATTTTTATTGCATTTGCGTGTTAAGGCATGTTTTCAGGAACTTAATGAAGAAATGGAGCTAACTTAAATGAATTAACTAAAGAGTATGTTCTTTCTATCCAAGAAGAGAGTCAAAAAGGAAGTCCGAGACAACAATGTCTCCTGGAGGGCAAAAATGGCATTTCCAGAAGCCGTCATTTTCAACAAAAAGTATCCTGGGTTCAAGACGGTTGTTTTGGTGTATTCACGGAGAAAAATGATTTTTTACAAAATACCTACGCTTTTGCCTACGCTTTCAGTTTCAAAACGTGGCTGAAAATCACATTTCTACGCTTGGACCTATGCTTAGAGGTACACTTGGGACCTACGCTTAAAGCGTAGGCCTGCTATGCTTCAAGCGTAGGTGCGAAATGCTATAGTGTTTTCAACACAAAATTTTAGTCAACTTAAGGAGCTCATATCTCAGTCAAACAATTGGGTGATTCTTGAGCCTAACATCAAGAGCTTGAAGCCAACTTTTGAACGATATATTACACGCCTCCATCCAATGTGTGTAGCTCCAGATATGATCAAAAGAGCGAGAGGTGTCCTGCAGGAAAAGCTGGAAATTTTAGAATCGGGCCAAAGTCCTATTTTGACCCGGATTGCTCCGTTTTGACCCGGATGACTTTAAGTTCGACCTCAACACCTCTATACATGAAATATACACATATTATACATCATATATTAGGGTTTTGTTTGGTTAGGTGTGAAATTATGAAAAAGGGTAGTCCTATTCCACAAGTCAGGGTTTTCCTTAGCTTTGTCTATAAATACCAAGCTTTGTTATAGAATTTTGGGACTCTTCTTCACCCAATTTTGGGACTTCTCTACACATAGGTTTTCAGAATATTTTCTGTAGATTCATCTATCATTCCAAAGAGGAGCCATTCAAGACCTAGAGATCCAGAGAAGACGACCATGGATGGCGATTCTACATCAACGATGCAGTCTCCTTTTACCATGAGCAACTAATTCGGTATCTAGGGTTTTCTAAATAAGCCCTAGCCAAGTAATGTATTTCTTTCATTGTTATTCAATTGTAACGAGGGGAAACTGTTGACCATACTAAGATGATTGTAGTAGTTAAGAGATCGTACTGATTTTCAATATAAAATTATATGTTTGTTCTAAATTCTTGTCTTAGATGGAATGAATGTATGATTTTGCGCAACTATGATTATTCACTATGGGTTGGAACTCGGATGCTTAATTATGGTTTTCTACACAATGGTGGTAATGAAACTTGAGACCCTAGGTTGACACAGGTCATGCCTTGGCGATTTAATATAAACATGCTTTAGTTTGTTTTCATGTATTAGGAGTATATTAGAGTAATGTAATTGACATGCACTAGTTAAGTCAGTCATGAGATGGGTTGTCGCAATCCGGTTGATGGTACCCTTTTTTGGGGTCATATTTAGCTATTTGCAGTACGACCTGATTCACAGTCTATGGATCGCCCTCCTACAATTGTTACATTGACAGAACTATATTATGCGATTAGTGGTGGAATGATAAAAAAAAACCCTAGTTTTCTCTCTCATCTGAATCATAACCAATTTAATTTACTTTCTTTTCCAGATAATATTAGTTAAAATAGATAATTTGGTCTTTGACCACCAAAACAAACAATTTTCAAAAACTATAATTCAGTGCTTTTGAATTGCTAAAGTGAACAATCTTAGTCTCCGTGAGATCGATATCCCTTACTCAAGCCGTTTGTTATTCTACAACTGATACGTTCGCTTACGTAGGTTAAAACCTAGAGTCGTTAAGGTGTTGTTTTTAACCACATATTTTTATACACCTGACGTCGCATCACTATCCCACTATGACATTCCTCGAGAAATTCAAACAATGACTTATCTCCAGTCATATGTCTCGAACATCCACTATCCAGATACCAAGAAGTAGACTTGCATGCTCTAAGAGCATTATAAACTACAAAACAGTATAGTTCGCCTTTGCGAATCCATGCCTTCTTCATCTTTGGAGCTCCATTCGCCAATCTTGACAAATTCTTCATTTTTTCATTCAGCATTCAAATTTGATCTTGAACATGATCTCCATGTTGAACTCTTTGTTCCTTCACTAACTTTAACACCTTCCCTCACAGCTTAGAACACCTAGGTCAAATGTGACCTCTAACACCACAGTGGTGACATACAGGAACGGACCTCTGAACTCTATCAGTCAACCTCCTATGATATCTAGCGGTAAGAAAAGGCTTACTTTCAATAGGTCTTTTGACATAGGCTTGAACACAAAGATTCCAATTTGAATTTCCTTGTGAAGAACTAGACGCTACATGGGAGACCTTTACAAATGTGGTTTTTGCAACAATATTCGAATTCGGCATTACTCCAACAAAACCCAAAGCCTTTGTATTTCCTACTGATTTTCCCTTACTCAACATCTCATCGAGCTTAAGGGTTCCTTCAAACCATTTACAAAGAGTTAATCTAGCATCTTTCAGCTCTTTTTCCAAATTCTCAATCTTAGTAGATTTCTCAACCACGTCCTTATTGAGATCATCTACTGACTTCAAAGTTTGAGTTCTTTCTAGTTCAGACTTCTTCAAATCTTCAATCAGCTTGGCCTTTTGAGTCTGTAGGATCTTTTGACTAATTCATCTTTTAAAGAATATAATTCTTTGTCCATGTTAAGATTCTTAGTCAACAGTTTCATGTGATTTTTGTGAAGTTGTGAGGTCTTCTTAAGTAATTTGTCATAAGACTCTTGAAGAGTGTCATCACAACCTTCATCACTCTCAAAACCTTCATCTTCATACATCGCCAAACTTAAAGAAACTTCTTTAACCTCCTTGCTCTGTACAACAAACGCAGTGAAATTCTCAGAATCCTCACCTACTTCTGATTATGTCGCATCACTAGCTAATCCATTGTCAGAGTCATCATCCAAAGTGACAGCTAATCCTTTGGATTTATTTAGAGTGTATGCACACTCTGCAGCTATGTCACACCCCAAATTTCTTAGGACTCCAAAACCTGACCCTAAGAGCTAAGGGAGTGAATACGGAAGTAGAAAAAATGAAATAAAATCCCTAGCACAAGCTATAGGCACAAACAAAACCAAAATCCAAGGTGTGAGGTGGAAACTATAAACACAAGAGCTTGAAGTCAAGTTTCTAAAAAGCTAAAGAACACCTCCATCCGACACTCGTAGCTCGAGATATGACCGAAATATTGAACAGTGGTCGAAAAGTGCGCGAGCTGTAGTCGACTACAAGGAGGCCTTTAGTCGACTGAACCAAGTAGGCAGTCGACTAAACCACGTCGAAGCTAAGAGAAAAATTCATGAAGATTCTCAATCACAACCATATGTCATCACAATACATGCTTCTATCAATTAGCATTATATTGTACCCAAATTATCATAAGGCTTATCATTTCACATTTAATAAGCAAGTTCACATTTATAGTAATTTTTCTCAACATGCTCTTTTATTAGGCCATATGTTGCACTCCCATCATCACAATGCTTACAATTTCATATTTAATAAGTAATAAACCACAATATGAATTTATATCACATAATCATGTTCTCAAGGGCCTAAATCATCGTCTAAGTTGTCAAGACCAACTCATATATATATCTACGGCATATATACACATAGACACACACACCCTCGTACAAAAATGAAGAAAATTCATTTTTCCCCTACCTCAATTATAATCAAGCTAGCTCAAGAGTGTCGAAGAGAGGTCCAAGTAAGCTATCAACTCAAGTGTTTAAGGGAAGATCTTCCAAGCTTGCAATACACCATTCAATGAATAATAATATTACAATGGTGTTTCCATAAACCGAAATTATCAAAAAGGCTTTAACCACAAAACAAAACCAATCCTAATGATAACAACTTAGGGTTTTAAGAAAGACACAATTCAAGAGAAGGGATTCTTGAATTTACCACAACTCTTCCACAAGAGGAGCCAAGAATCACAAGATGAGCTCCAAGCTTTCAATAACCGAAACAAGCGGTGAAAAGGTTCAACTTATGGCCCTGAACAAGATTCGAGAAAGAAGGTATCCAAATATCAATAATTGAACACAAAACTTCAAAGAAATTAATTCGAGGGTTTGAATTTGAAAAACCCTAAAGAACTGAAGAACACTTACCAACTCTAGATCAAAGGGAAGATAAGGCCACCCTCTACAACTCTCATGTTCAATGGTTCTTCAATTCCAACCCAACGATGATGTTCTTGAAGAAGAACTAAGGGAGAATAAACGAATGTGAGAGGGAGAAGCAAGAGTTCTTGGTGTTGTCTTGGATATTATGAGAATGGAAGAGAAGGAAATACACACAAGTGTATAGATACAAGACCCTTAAGAGACTTTTCAATCAAAGGGTGCAAATTAAAACTAGGAAAGGTGATATAGCAATCCAAAGGCCACAACTTAGTCTTGCCAATGGAAGACCAAAATTAATGCATTAAAGCATTTGTGTATCATCCAAACAAGGCCCTATGATCCAAGGGCTAATATCAAATATGGGAGAAGAAGATCAAGGGCTAGAAATGAGACACCATTCCAAAAGTGTAAAATGATCAATATTTTCCCAACTTAGGGTTATTCACAAGAGTGTCATCAAGACTCTTTATTACCCTTTTACCCCTTGTTATCCTCTTTAAGTACCAACACGCCACTCATACCCTAACACTTAGCCAAAATCTCTACACTTTCCACTAATTGCTCAAAATATGAAATTACTCATTTATCCTTCGGCTATTTCGTTCCCGACATCGTTTTCAATAATTTTCATTATTCTCAAAATGAAAATACAACATGCAACTTACAATTTTTATATCATATACAACATGTAAGTCATGCTAAAACACATAAACACATTAAGCACATAATCACATAAGCACTTAATTGTTTAAATAAATTTTTTAATTAACACGTAAAAATATCGGATGTTACAACCTCCACACTTTAGGAGATTTCATCCTTGAAATCAAGACGTACCTATAGTAGAAAACAAGTCCGGGTATTTTTTCCGAACTTCACGCTCACGCTCCCAAGTCGCGTCCTCGACTCCGCGATGGTGCCACAAGACCTTAACTAAAGGAATAGTTTTGCCCCGCAAAACTTGCTATCGAGCATCCAAGATCCTCATAGGCCGTTCCTCGTAGGACACGTCCTCAGCAACATCGACATCAACCCAACTCAATACATGAGAAGGATCTGGCTCGTACTTGCGAAGCATAGAGACATGAAAAACATTATGAACCCTCGACAATTCCGGTGGCAACGCTAAACGATACACCACCTCGCCGACACAGTCAACAATCTCGAAAGGTCCAATAAAATGTGGAGAAAGCTTTTCGCTCTTCCCGAATCGCATCAAGCCGTTGCGAGGTGAGACCTTTACAAATACATGATCACCGACCTTAAAGAACAAAGGATGCCTACACCGGTCTGTATAGCTCTTCTACCAACTCTGTGCCATAACCAAATGTTGTCGAGCAATCCTAATCTTCTCAGTTGCCTCATGAACCATATCGGGTCCCAAAAGTGCAACATCACCAACCTTGGCCCAACAAGTCGGTGAACGACACGATCTACCATACAATGCCTTGAAAGATGCCATCTGAATACTGGACTGATAACTGTTGTTATACGCGAATTCCGCCAAATGAAGATGATCCTCCCAACTGCCTCTAAAATCAATAACACAAGCACGAAGCATGTCCTCAAGGATCTAAATGGTACGCTCTGACTGACCGTCCGTCTGAGGATGGAAAACGGTACTAAACCGTAACTGTGTATCCAAGACTTTCTGAAAAGCCTCCAAAAACTGTGACGTGAATCGCGGATCTCGATCCGAAACAATAATCACCAGAATCCCGTGAAGCTTGACAATCTCCTTCACGTACAGTTTACTAAGAACCTCTACATTATTCGTCTCACGGATAGGTAGAAAATGTGCAGTCTTCATCAATCGATCAACGATCACCCACATTGAATCATTCTCATTCTTCGTCTTTGGTAACCCTGTCACGAAGTCCATGATATGCTCCCATTTCTACTCAAGAATCGGTAACGGATTCAACAACCTGGCAGGTCCTCGGTGCTCAACCTTAGCCTGCTGACAAGTAAGACATCGGCTCACAAAATCTGTAACTGATTTCTTCATTCCTTACCACCAATAATGACGACGAATATTCTGATACATCTTCGTGCCACTCGGGTGAACTACAAATCATGAACTATGAAACTCTCGTAAAACCTCCTCACGGCAAGTCTGTGGTACATAGAGTAAACCCCTAAAATGATAACCTCTGTCAAAATGCAAAACCCAATCGTCGACAACCTCGCCACTAGTAATGCGAGTGCGAACCGTAGCAATGCTTTCATCATGTCCCTGAGCCTCAATCAGACGACTCACAAGTGAAGGTTGTGCAACCATGCTAAATAAAGTCACTAGTGACTCCCCACCATCACTAAACTAAAGACCCAACTCTGCGATGTCTTCCATCATCCGCCACTCACAAATAAAAATGCTAGCTAAGGATGTCTGTGACTTACGACTCAACGCATCCGCCACTACATTAGCTTTCCTGGGGCGATACTAGAGTGCAAAGTCGTAGTCCTCCATGTACTCGACCCATCGACGCTGCCGCAAATTCAAGTCCTGCTGCGTAAAGATATACTGCAAAGTCTTGTGATCGGAGAAAACTTTAAATCTCTCACCATACAAGTAGTGCCGTCATCCCTTAAGTGAAAAAAGAACCGCTGCAAGCTCTAAGTCATGCGTAGGATAATTCCACTCGTGAGTCTTTAGTTGTCGAGAGCCATAAGCCACAACTCTCTCGGACTGCATGAGTACACATCCTAGTCCCTCACGAGAAGCATCACAAGAGATCACATAACCGATTTCGTGATCGGGAATAATCAACACTGAAGCCGTAGTCAAACATGTCTTCAACTCAATGAATGCCTCTTCACACTTGTCATCCCATACAAACTTGATACCTTTTCGCGTGAGACGAGTCATAGGAACCGCCAAATGAGAAAAGTCCTTCACTAATCACCGATAGTAACCTGCTAAGCCAAGGAAACTACGAACCTCGAAAATGTTACTCAGTCTCTTCCAACTCATAACCACCTCTATCTTCGAAGGATCAACTAAAAGGCCGCCTCTGGAAACAACATGTCCCAAAAATCTAACCTCTTGAAGCCAAAACTCACATTTACTATACTTAGCATACAATCGGTGCTATCTTAGGATTAGAAGAACATTCCTAAGATGAACCTCGTGCTCGCTTTCCGTAGTAGAGTACACTAGAATATCGTTAATGAACACGACTACAATTCTATCCAATAAACTCATGGAAAATATGATTCATGAGACCCATGAATGCCGCCGGTGCATTAGTCACACCGAAAGGCATCACGAGAAACTCAAAGTGCCCATACTGAGTGCGAAATGCGGTCTTCGGAATATTAATATCCCTAACCCGTAACTGATGATAACCGGACCTTAAGTTAATCTTGGAGAAGAACTTAGATCCCCTGAGTTGATCGAACAAGTCATCAATCCGTGGCAATGGATATTTGTTCTTGATCATCACTCGATTCAACCTATGATAATCGATGCATAACCATAGTGAACCATCATTTTTCTTAGCGAAAAGAACTGGAGCACCCCAATCGGAAACACTAGACCAAATAAAACCCTTCGCCTTGAGATCATCAATTTTCTCCTTCAATTCTTTTAACTCCACCGGTGCCATTCGGTACGGTGCCATGGAAATAGCATCAGTACCCGATACAAGATCAATAGCAAACTCCGCCTCACGAATCGGAGGCAAAGAAGTCAAGTCATCGAGAAAAACATCCCAATACTCGCCCATGACCACAAACCTCATCATCGGAAAAGAGACTTGCCAAAATAAAATTGGACACATCACAACCCCATATACAATAGGAAGAAGTAGAAGAGTCGTTTCGATCACTAAAGAAGTGGAAACGCTCACCCTTGGGCGTGCACACCGACACCCGACCTCTAAAACAGTCAATCTGTGCACGAAAGGTAGATAACCGATCCATGCCCAAGATGACACCAAAGCCCGTCATGTCAGAAGAATGAAGTCGAACCTTAACGATTGTCCGGCAATCACAATATCACACTTACGACACACTTTAGATAAATACTCATTACCCCCAATAGGTGTGTCTACCCACAAAGGTACCCTAAGAAATGAAACAGGTATACCCAAAGTACATGCATAAGTAGAAGCAATAAAAGAATGCGAAGCTCCAGAATCAATAAGAACATGAGCCCAACAACCCTATATAGGAAATGTACCTCTCACGATAGAAGGTCCTGCTACACTGTCTACTGTTGTGACTGTATAAGCACGGCCCTGAGGACGTGAAAGCTGTGGATAGTCGATGCAGATGTCCTAGCCTGAGAACCTTGAGTTGATGGTGTTGGCTGTTGCGGTGCTCTATACCCAAACTCTAACACCCCGTGTTATTTTTCTTTTTCCTGAAATTATTTCCGATTTAATTTTGGTAATGAAGTCACTTGTTCATGACGTCTTGGTTATCCGTGGTATTTCGCGTATAAATTTTTCGCATTTGGTTTTAAAGTCGACTGGACGACATTACAGTTTTTCTTTGACAACTACGCGAATTATTATTCTTGACTACGCGGTTTCGTTTCGATGTTTAGCATTTGTGCTTCGATGGAGCGATGACACGTTTTATTTTATCGGGCTTGTTAAGTGTTCCGACGTTTGGGTTCCTACCCCGGTGTAATTATTTCGGACTATTTTAGTTATTTGGCGTCCCGTGGACTTACGGGGTCGCGCGATATTATTTAGAGGCTCCCAGTATTTATTGGGATTTATTGTATATATATATATATATTTAATTGTAATTATATATATATTATTTTGGGGTTATTTTGTAATTTTGGATAATAGGAAGGTCACTTTCATAATATAGGGATATATGTATATAAGGTGTCACACTTATTTAATTTGGCCACATGACATGTCACATGGGCTTATTAGAAATAAGTTGCACAAAATTCAATTGAAATTGAATTATATATATATATATATGTATATACTCATGTATATCCGTCTGTTGAAGAAACCAACCACCTCTTCATCTTCCTTCTCCTTCACGACGCAGAGCTTCTCCTCCACCTCCATCTTCACCTTCACGTCGCCGGCGAGGGAGCGAGCTCTGGTGAGAGAGAGAACTGTTGACTGAGAGAGGGAAAGATGGGGAAGAGAGAGGGGGGACGCGGCTGGTAAAAGAATCGCGTGAACTGGTGGTGTTAATGGTTGCCGATTTGGACGGCGATGGCGTTGGAAAGCAACGGCGGCTACGCCAGCGGTACAGGAAGAGCAGCGGCTGAGCTGTCGCGAAGGAGTGGCTCGTGCGTAGCAGTTCACGTGCAGCAGCGCCATTTCGGCCGGAACTTCGTCCATTTTTTGGTCGACTTCCTGACCTTTTTTTGGGCTGATTTTTGGAGGGTAGCTTTACCTCGAAGTCAGGTACGACGTGTAAAAATTTCGTAATTTTCCGTTGAACGGTTTGTCGGAAAATTCGATTTGAAGTTTCGAATTTTCGTTTGGGTTATTTTAGGTTTGCCCAAATTGATTAACCTATTGCTAATGGGCTTCGTATATATCGTATAGGTTGTCGAGGTGGACATTTCAGTATATTCAAAATATTTTTCGGGTGACTTTGGTCTGCGGGCTCCCTATTCGGGCACCGATATTGTTCATGGTGGGCCGTTTCGGGCTGTTCTGTAAGCGTACCTTCAGGTGGGAAATTTTATTCTCACTCCGTATTGTTGACGTAGTTTGGGTGTGCAAACCCATATTTATTTTAAATATAGATATATTAAATTATGAATTTAAATATCTATAATTGGGTTAGAATCGAGACAGGGCTTAGGAATTAATTTGATAAATTAATTAAATTATTTTCCTGTGAAATTATATAAATTCCTATTTGAATTGAATAAGAATATGATGGCTTAGTAACCCCTTGAGGAATTAAATGGGCTAGTAAAATTCGTAAAAGTTAGACGTGGACTTAGAACGCGTTACTAGTTCCCTTTTTTACTGTGTTAAGAGATATGTGAACGTGACGGACGTGAACTTAGACGTTATGCTAGGGTCCCCTTACGATACGTGGATTATTTGTTTTAATTGTTTTAAAAGCATGTTAAAAGGGAATGAACTTATATACTTGGAATTGAAGTATAAGTGGATGAATTGCAAGCATGATTATGTGATATAATTGTTTGTCGTGATTTACTGATTTATTGATTTAAAAGCATGTGAAAGAGATTATGAGATTCATGTGGTAATATGTGGATATTTTCATAAATATGATGCATTACATATTTATGTTGAGGCATGATTATTATTGAGGCCCTGGATGCATATTGAGTTGATATATGTGGGGTGTTTAATCATGTATGGATGTCTTTATGTCGAACAGTCGCAACAACTGGCCAGGTATTGGTGTCTCCCACCTCCGGACTAGTAGTCTAGGAATTTGGGATATAGGGTTGGTTGTTGCCCCATCATGGTGGTATGCGCCGCTCTCGAAGTCGCGGGTCGTCTCGTGCATTCGTGTTTACGAATCTTTTGGTACGGGTTGTCTCGTACAAACCGCCTTCCTTGTTGAAAGTGGAGTGCTCGCAATCACTTGGGAAGAATCGGTGCGGTACTCTTTACTCATAGTATGAGTGAGTGCGTGTTCGTTAACCTATTTTGGGCAAAGAGTGTTTCATGGGGTTTCTGCCATGAGCTTTATGAGTCACATTGCCTTATATAGCATTATGTGATTTCATTTGACATGTATACGTGATATTATTACATGTGATGTTGGAGTAGGTTATTATGTGTTATTATTGTCTGTTTGATTTTGGAGCATGTTCAGTATGAATATTGCAAATGAATTCATATCTTTATAAAATGCTCAGCTGATAATGATTAATGTGAAAGAAAATGATTACATGCTGTAATTACTAAGGTATAAAGAAATGTATATTTTTATACTCGTGATTATATACTTATGTGCCCTTAGGGGAGGTTAAGTATAGTGGCATAGTGACCTCTATGATTAGTTGAGGTTAGTGATGGACTGCATAGTTGATTTTTTTTGAGTTGATGCCTTAGAGAAGGCGGGATTAACAGTTTTGTGACTGTGATTAGTTGTGTGACCTCTTTGGAGATTTGAGGTTAGAGATTGATTCTAGTATCAATTGAGGTTATAATGAATTGGAAGAGGTAGGTGATTGTTGACTTATATGTCATTCCTTGAGTCGTCGGTTACAGCGTGGTGTCGGACCTCTTCCTCGTGGTGTCATTTGATTTTGTGGAGTTGGAAACGGATGGTTGTGGTCTGTGAGTCCAACATATTGTTCTTCCTTCATTGTCCTCTCGGGACATTATAGGAATCCTTGGAGTCGTAGTCACTCTTATCTGACTGTCTGTCGAAAATGGAGTTTTCAAGTTTTGAAAACAAACTCATTGTATTTAAAAAGGAAAACCCCGTTTTCGCCTACCCCCGTAGCCAGGACAGGCGAATGATGGAGACCGGGGGCAAGACGGTCATTTTTACTGTGTGGTTTCTTAAAGGAAAACTATTTTCTTACCTTCTCGAGATTCTGAGATTCCGAGACTTCTTTCTCAAGATCTCGACCTGTAGAGTTTTGAAAAGTGGTTTCTTGTTTCACCTTTGGTTCTAAGTCTCGGGCATGAGGCTTGGCATTGTTCAGTGCACACATATAGTGTTGCCTTTCACTTCTTCTCGGTTGTTGATGTCACCACCTAGGTGATTTGAGTTGTTACAAGTGTTAAGGGCATGGATGCCGAGTGATTGGTTTCTTTTGTTCGGGTGTTCTCCCTAAGCACTTGTGGTGTTTTAACCTTGACATTGTTGTCTCGGTTATCTGTTGGTTAGCATTGGGACTTCTTTTCCCTTACTTTGGTTCCTTGACTCTTGTGTGGTTGGTGAGAGTAGTGTAGACTACCGGTGTTGGTACTTGGTGTACGAGTCTTAGTTGTATCTTATAGACTCTTGTTGTGTACTTATACATATATATATATATCCCCGATATATACTCGTTTACGGTAGCATGTGAGCACGTTCTTTGGATTTTCATGGCTGAGTTATGTTGTGGGCTATGTATCTCACTGGGTGGTTTAGCATTACCTAAACTATTAGAGGATGTGGTAGTTATAGTATCTTTTCCCACTGAGCTTATTTACTCACAGGGAAATTTCATTTGCCCCCTGGTATTCCACGCTAGGCTGCAGGAAATGTTATGACTGCGGGCAGCATGCGGTGCAACGGCAGTTCCCTTTTATTTTCCTTGTTACAAGTTTCGGAGTTGCGCAGGGTGATGTGGTTACGATTGCAGCGCGACTGGTTTGGGGACGATAGTTATCTGTTGTCAGTTTCTTTACCCATTTTGTATAGGATTGTTATATATTTCTCTTGGGAGCCAGTCTGTTGGCATATCCCCATTGATGTATCTTTTGTTTCCTGTATTTATTATTTCAAGATGTTATTGTATCTATTCTGCACTGCCATGTGCTTTTCTGTATTCTTATTCGAGCATTTGGGGCTCTGTTGATTATAGAGAGTTGTGTAGGGGTTTTGGTTTCTTTCCACTACCTCGCCCCTAGTAGGATTGATGAACGTGGGGCTTGGAGGCCATTGTTATTATCGAACTGTTATTGGCAGGTTAATCTGTTGTGGTTGGGTGTCCGGATGTTCCATTTTCAAATGTAACTTTGCCGGATTTTCGTTAGATTCCGCTACTTTGTTCTATCATTCATTTGGGTATGAAATATACCGTTTTATCATTACTCCATACGTTTTCATGGTTAATGATATCTTAGTTGGTTGCTCATTATAAGGATCACATCCTGGATCCCTTGGATGTCCCAGTTCGGGAGTCTTAGGAATTTAGGGACGTGTCGACATGGTATTAGAGCATTTTTACCCTTTTGTGGGTGTTTGATGACTGAAGGTCATTTGTTCTCGTTTCTTTTTACTTCTGCATTCACTCCCTTAGCTCTTAAGCTCGGGTTTCGGAGTCCTAGGAATTTGGGGCGTGACACAAACTGACCTACTGGCTGTGTAGCCCTAGACTGCTGCCCAATCCCACTTGTAGGAGTGCCACTGCTCAACTGAGGACAATACTTGGCGATGTGACCTGACTGTCCACACTGAAAGCAACCCCTGTTACGCACTACACCACTACCCTGTCCCTGCTGACAAAATGGACACTGTGGCCTTGTGTGTCCTGACTGATTGCACTAATAACACACCACATTCTGACGAGTAGAACCAGAAGATGCTCTAGAAGAAGGTGCAGACTGTCCCTAATGCTGCTGCTGTGTAACTAGAGCTGAAATACTATCACGCTTCCTCTTGTTGTTCCCAAAACCCGAAGAAGAAGAACCTCAGAATCTCTTGTCCCTAGCCTCACGAGCTAGTCGGTCATCCATTGCATCCTCATTCGTAAGTAATGCCTTTGTAACGGCCTTGCGATACGTCGGCATAGTAAGCACCAAAATATTTGACTTGAGATTGCCCCTCAAGCCCCTCACAAAACGTCAACCTTTAACCTCATCATCCACCACCATTTCTGGTGTGAATCGAGACAAGCTGCTATACTGAAGCTCATACTCGGTCACTGACAAATCACCCTGGACCAACTCATTGAACCGATCCCTCATGCCCATCCTAGCAAGATAGGGAAAATATCGATCCAAGAAATACGTGTGAAATTCCACCCATGTGATAGTCCAAATGTCCCTCGTGTTTGTGATAGACTTCCACCAACCCTTAGTATTGCCCATGCATCATCATCAACCACCTTGAGAATATCAAACCCATTGGTTATCTGCTCCAACCAATCATCGGCTACAAGCAGATCCGGACAGCCCATAAAGGTAGGTATGTCCAAACGTACGAAATCCCAGATAGCCTTTTGAGCACGCGAGCCCTCGTCCTCAACATGCTGTCTTTGAGGAACCTATGCCATAACTGCCGCTAAAGCACGTACAAACTGCTTACCACTCAAAAAAGGTGCAGCTGGTACACGCTCCCCTACATCAGGATGTACTGGCACATTCTCGTCCACAACCGGAGGTACTTGATCCGGAACATCACCCTCTTTAATGACACGCGGTCGACCTCTACGTGGCGGCATGCTCTCTACATGACAACAACTAAACATGTAAGGCACAAGTACAATCATAGTATGCCAAACAAAACCACAAAGCCATGCCAACACACGCATAAGCCAACGACGTACAAGAGACAAGAACTAATACGTAAACACGTAACATAAAAGCAAACAAGAAGCGTAAAGTGGTAACGACCCTCGCCCATCGTCCCATAGAGAAAGAACACGCTCTGATACCAATTTGTCACTCCCCAAATTTCTTAGGACTCCAAAACCTGAGCCTAAGAGCTAAGGGAGTGAATGCGAAAGTAGAAAAAATGAAATAAAATCCCTTTAAGTCGCCAAATACCCGTATAAGGGTAAAATGGTCATTTCAAGGGTAAAATAATAATTTCAACTACAAATACAAATTTTGGACCTAGCACAAGCCATAAGAATAAACGGAACCAAAATCCAAGGTGTGAGGTAGAAACTACAACATTTTGAAAATCGGCATTTCTGCATTTAAGGTCCAAAATCTATCATGAACTTCAATCGACCATTTATCACTCAAAACTGACTCAAATGAATCTATTCAAAAGCCTAAACACAAGATATTGAAGTCGTCTTTCTAAAAAGCTAACGAACACCTCCATCCGACACACGTAGCTCGAGATATGACTGAAATAATGAATAGTGGTTGAAAAGTACGCGAGCTGTAGTCGACTACATGGAGGCCTTTAGTCGACTGAACCAAGTAGGCATTCGACTAAACCATGTCAAAGCTAAGAGAAAAATGCGCTAAAATGGAATTTTAAGGGCTTAGTCGACTACCAAAAGCTCCAGTTGACTACTAGGGTCTAAAAAAAGGGGAAAAATGACTCTATACCATCTTGAACTCTTATGGAACATAGGGAATAACCTCAAAACTATTAGGGAACTTTTAGGATGCTAATAATATTCCCGAAACTCAAGAACTAGAGAGAAACAATTATTTTTGTTGAAATCTCTTACTTGAATTTTCGTAAAAGATATCCGTCTTGTCCCCGGTCTCCGTTTTTAGTAGACCACCAACTTTAAAATCTCAAATTATTTTCAAACAACTTCAAATCAATTCAAACACACAAAGTTTTAGTCAGGCATATGGGGGTAGGCGAAAACGGGTTTTTCCGTCCAAAACGAAAAGGGTTCGTTTGAAAACCTAGAAAAAATGTCGTTTTCGGCCAAACACCTAATAATCACATTTCATGGAAAATAATCCATTTCACACTCACAACTCCAAATAAAAGGATTCAATATTGTCATTATAGCGCTCTAAGGCGAAACATGTTGTAGTTTGTTCAAAATACATATTTCCACAATCCGGCACCGAAGTGCCCCAAAAGAATATAATCCCCGTGCATAGCATTCCAAGGGATCTACATCAATAATAACACCTCGACTAACATGCTAGCCGGATTAAAATAAAATAGTTTTTCACATTCGATTTACATGGACAAAAGGAACATATAGATACATGTTTATCAACTTAATGCCCAACAAAATATAAGTATGGTCTGCCACCCATGCACAAAAAGGTGAACATAATGCCACACGTCCACAGAGAGACTACGGAACGCTCCCAACGGAATCATCACCTGAAATATTTATAAGGCGTGGGGTGAGCTCACTAGCCCAGTAGAGGAAGCGTCATTGCCTCAATCTCGGTAGTCCGAGTGGTTCAACCCAACCAAGGTTCAAGCCACTAACCATAGGACGGTCTCTTGTTCCACATGGCTCTCACGCCAATCCGGAACCCCATCGAATCCCACAAACAAGTCCCCCAACATGCTCACATCATAATTATTCACAATTCTAGCATGCTTCAATATCAATATCATAATCACACATATATGATAGTTCAAGTGCAATATGACTCAACACACCTCATATTACACGCTTGCCCAATACAGGTTAACGAATACGCACTTTACACATTTACAACGAGAAAGAGTACCGCACCGATTCTTCCCAAATGATTTTGACACTTCTCACTTTAAACAAGGATGTCGGTTGCACGAGATGACCCATGACTAAAGATTCATATATCAAATGCACGAGACGACCCGCGACTTTGAGAATAAGACGACTCACCCTATACCCCATTCTTGGACTCATTATTTCTGTAGGTTGGGAACACCCCCTGACCAGTTGTTGCGATGATTCGACACAAGACTACTCACACACGAGTACACAACTCATATAAACTGACACCCATGTTTTTTACACTACATGGTGTACCCCAAAATGCATGAAGGTTCTGAATCACAACCATATGCCATAACAATACATGCTTCTATCAATTAGCATTATATTGTACCCAAATTATAATAAGGCTTCTCATTTCACATTTAATAAGCAAGTTCACATTTATAGTAATTTTTATCAATATGCTCTTTTATTAGGCCATATGTCGCACTCCCATCATCACAATGCTTACAATTTCATATTTAATAATCAATAAACCACAACATGAATTTATATCACATAATCATGTTCTCAAGGGCCTAAATCATCGTCTAAGTTGTCAAGACCAACTCGTATATATATCTATGGCATATATACACATAGAAGCACACACCCTCGTACAAAGACGAACACAATTCGTTTTTCCACTACCTCAATTCCAATCAATCTAGCTCAAGAGTGTCGAAGAGAGGTCCAAGTAAGCTATCAACTCAAGTGTTCAAGGGAAGAGCTTCCAAGTTTGCAATACACCATTCAATGAATAATAATATTACAATGGTGTTTCCATAAACCGAAATTATCAAAGAGGCTCCAACCACAAAACAAAACCAACCCTAATGATAACAACTTAGGGTTGTAAGAAAGACACAATTCAAGAGAAGGAATTCTTGAACTTACCACAACTCTTCCACAAGAGGAGCCAAGAATCACAAGATGAGCTCCAAGCTTTCAATAACCGAAACAAGCGGTGAAAAAGTTTAACTTATGGCCTTTAACAAGATTCAAGAGAGAAGGGAACCAAATATCAATAATTGAACACAAAACTTCAAGGGAATTAATTCTAGGGTTTGAATTTGAAAAACCCTGAAGAACTGAAGAACACTTACCAACTCTAGATCAAAGGAAAGATAAGGCCACCCTTTACAACTCTCATGTTCAAAGGTTCTTCAAATTCCAACCCAACGATGATGTTCTTGAAGAAGAACTAAGGGAGAATAAACGAACGTGAGAGGGAGAAGCGAGAGTTCTTGGTGTTGTCTTAGATATTATGAGAATGGAAGAGAAAGAAATACACACAAGTGTATAAATACAAGACCCTTAAAAGACTTTTAAATCAAATGGTGGAAATTAAAACTAAGAAAGGTGAGAGAGCAATCCAAAGGCCACAACTTAGTCTTGCCAATGGAAGACCAAAATTAATGCATTTGTGTATCATCCAAACAAGGCCCTATGATCCAAGGGATAATATCAAAGATAGGAGATGAACATCAAGGGCTAGAAATGAGACACCATTCCAAAAGTGTAAAATAACCAATATTTTTCCAACTTAAGGTTATTCACAAGAGTGTCATCAAGACTCTTTATTACCCTTTTACCCTTTGTCATCCTCTATAATTTCCAACACGCCACTCATGCCCTATCACTTAGCCAAAATCTCTACACTTTTCACTAATTGCTCAAAATGTGAAATTACTCATTTATCCTTCGGCTATTTCGTTCCTGAAATTATTTTCAGTAATTTTCATTATTCTCAAAATGAAAATACAACATGCAACTTATAATTTTTATATAATATACAACATGTAAGTCATGCTAAAACACATAAACACATTAAGCACATAAGCATTTAATTGTTTAAATAAAAATTTTAATTAACACGTAAAAATACCGGATGTTACAAGTTATTTGACCATATCCTTGACATTCAAAACATTGAGGTTTCTTCTTTCTAGGATCAGACTTGTCCTTCCTAGTTTGAGTCTTATTTCTACTTCTAGTCTCACCCAACTTATCCCTAAATTTTTGTCTTTGGACATTCTGTTTAGCCCCAACAAATTTGTTCAATCTCTTAGCAAACATGGCAATATCATTTAGACTTAACTCACTTTATTCATCAGGTTCAACATGATCCTCCCTAGTGGTTTTGAAAGCTATGCTCTTCTCTTTTGTGCCACTAGCCTTCTTAGGAGGATTTTTGAACATCTCCATCTCATAAGATTTTAAATTTTCAGCCAATTCTTTCATCTTAATTTCTTTAAGACTCATCACCTCTGAGATGACAGTGACCTTAGATCGAAAACGTTCAGGAAGAGACCTAAGGATTTTCTTTACTATCGTAGTATCAGGAATAGGCTCACCTAGATTGTGACAGTCTATCATAATATCATTTAATCTAATCTTAAAGTTGGTGAAAACCTCGTCCTCGTCCATCTTCAACTGTTCAAATTGAGAATTCAAAATTTGAAGCTTTGATTGTTTCACCTTCGACGTTCCTTCATGAGTGACTTGGAGAATGTCCCAAGCTTCTTTGGCAATTACGCACGTAGCAATCCTCTTGAACTCACCCGGAGTAACAACATTGTATAACACATTCAACACTTTTGAGTTCCAATTCGCGCTATTCATCTCAACAGCAGTCCACTTGCTTGACAGTTTTGTTTTCACTTCATTAGTCGCATCGTCTTTCACAGTGGGAGGTGAGTATTCTACTTCTACAGCATTCCACACTCTCTCATTTAAAGATTTAAAAAATGTTCTCATCCTCGCTTTCCAATATGTGTAATTCAACCCATCAAACAAAGGGGACCTATATATGAAACCTCATTCACGAGGCATCTCCATCATCTAAGTACAAAATCTAACCCTAGGTAGTTAACCTAAAAGGGGCAACCACGCTCTGATACCAATTGAAATTACCAAGACGATAGTGAAAACATCCTAAAGGGGGTGAATAGGTTTTTTGTCGATTTTATGATCAATTAAAATTATTTACACAAACCCTAATTCTCAAATTAATTCTCAAAAACAGATCAATCAATCAAATATGAATATAAGTGCAGAAATTTAAATCATGATAAGACACATATTTTTTACGTGGAAAACCGTGGATAAACTCCAAGTAAAAACCACGGATACACTCAGGTATCGATGCACTATGAATCAGAGAATTTGTACAGACTATATGAAATAGAACTTACAACCGTTGTAATTTGTTGTTCTTCACTCGACGTCTGAAAATCTAGATCCACTCACGCTCCACGAAGCTCTTGCTCTGAGTTCCGTACTCTGACGGATCTGCTTCTCAACAGATCAAAATCATCACGAAACCTCCTACTTCGATCACCGCACACAGACGACTCCATTCTTCAACGAATCAATGCAATCACGTTGCTATAAACGGTGTGTGAATTTTTCAACAACTAAACCATTCAATCGTGCATAGAAATCATCGATGTAGAAGCATGATTGAAGACGTCCAATAATAAGAGAGAACTTGTGTACCTCTAATCACTCAATAATATTCTCTCACCATATGTATATCTCTGTAGAAAAAGAAGATGAAGCTGTAGGAAACTTGCAGAGAATTCTTAAAGACGTGCCTCCTCTTGTTGTAGACGTGAGTATTTATAGGCGATGATGAATCAAACCTAAGTTTGCCCTTTCTCGTAATTTCAAATCCAAACCAAGTTAAATCTTTTTTTCTAGTGTATATTATGTATATAACACGTATACCAAGGTGTAGGAGTTGTTCACGTATCATAGGACACAAAACAGACATCACAGCAAAATTTACCCAAAATCTTGTCGCAACTACTCTTCAAGCGTACTAGGCCTACGCTTCAAGCGTAGGTCCAAGCCTAAAAATGTATTTTCCACCCACTTTTTGAAACTGAAAGCGTAGGCATTTTTGTTAAAACCACTTTTCTTCGCAACTGCGCCAAAATGACCCTCTTGAATTCACGATACTTTTTGCTTGAAATGACGGCTTTGGAAAATGTCGTTTTCGCCCTCCAGGAGACATTTTCCCTCAATATGCTCACTTTCGTGCTTCACTTGTATTATTCATTACTTCAATGCTTGATTTTGCCTTTGACGAAGCTTATCGATGTCATTGATACCAAAACAACCTATCTAACAATCAACATGGTTATTGTCTAGAACATGCCATAAACAAACAATACACAAAAATGTTCTTACAGTTATCATTATCACAATGCTGCGGTTTTAGATTGAGAGGTGATTATATGAGAAATTTTATTAATTGGATAATCATCTGATTTATGATGCTGGAACATGTGGAATGGAAATGAGTTTTCAACCATCTATATTATATCTTATGATTTTAGGCTTAATTGTGTGCCTGTCTTTACTTGTCAGAACATGTTTAATACAGTACTTTTATCATTATTTTACCATACTTGAGCAAATGCTAATAGACAGAAGGGCGATAGTCATACAAATATTGAAAAATACATTCGCTAATATACTCTGTCATCCTAGTTTGTTCATGTAGAGGAGTCCTGCTGCAATAATGGTTGTTGATGTTGAAACGTTAACCTAAATAAGAAGCCATGCATTCTTCCTCATCTGTTATGATGCGCTCGGGGACATTTATGCTGCTGATACCAAACTCGCAAGTGCATTTCCACAAACAGCTTCTTCCTCCTGGAAATGTTTAGTGCAACTCCGTTTGTTTACTTGTCTGACAATGGAAGCATGGATTATATCAGATGAGGAATACACATATATACGAGAAATACACACACATATACATATGTATATATATATATGGAGGATAACCTTACATTCCAGGCCTCATTGTTGGACGCAAACTGCGTGTTGCCAACAAAATAGGGGTGTAGCGGATGGGCATGGTGGTGCAAAAGTGGAAGCCTGGGAGGAGCAACACCATCATCGCTATCGTATTCAGTTGTCTGATCAGTCCCAAGTGTTCTCAAAACCGTGGCCAGCAATATCGATAAGCCCTGCATGTAGACCAAGCCAGCGAATCAGCTGTAACAGCAACGACGAAAACCTCATCATTGGCATTCGGTTCAGATGATACCTGTGCGAAGACTACCAGCAAGCCAATCCATTTGCAGATGTCGAAATTCGAGTTCACAAAATCTTTGAAGCCATCAAACCTTCCTGATGGATCATCAGGCAAATCCTGGTGAAGCCACCATAGCAGCACAAGTTCAACCAATGATACAGAAATGAAGAGAGAATCGAAGTCATCGATCAAGACTGCTATACCTTTTCCCAGTCAGAGTTCAAGAATACATCTGCTAGAATTGTAGTCTCTAACAGGAGAAGAAGAAAGATAATAGACATATACTGCGACAGATTAAGGTCAACAAGCAATAATATTCGAGACTAGTAAGTATACAATAGCCTAGGGATTCTGTGACCTCAATCCAAAAGTGTATAAACATTCACCCCAACATTTTTTTTTCGTATTTTATAAGTACAGTTATACCCTCATGCAGTTAGAATTTTAATACTGAGGTTTTCAATGATGTGGCCATTTTTTACACCGTTAGATTATGTTTCACGGAATGTAGGAGAGAGGAGAGGATCATTGTTCATTAGAAGTATTAGTAGCATAACAAAAGCGCATTCCTCGACATTTCACGGAATGTAGGAGAGAGGAGAGAATGTGACTGCTACTGGGGGCATGAAATATTTCGAGACTTGCACATTAGTATCAAAACGTATCTCCAAATATACTCATTTTCGGTTGGTTGTCCTCCTAAATAAATTTGCTTCAAGTTAGAGTGACACTCACAATATAAGCCAGTACTGCATTGGGACCAAACTAGATTGGCATTAGAGACGAACTAAAGGAAAGTAAAGCTCTAGCCACAAAGGATACACAAGAAAGGCAATGATTATTTGCAGTATCTGCAGCAATGTGCCCCAGGAATGTAATGGCACACAAGCTGATACCAATTCCAAGAAAAGCATGTATAAACCTGCAATTTTTTATTTTTTCACAAAAGAATTAAATATCAGTTGGCAAGTATAAGAAGTAAATCAAATCAAACACTTTTTTTTTTTAATCTAAAGCATAAACAAGGGATAAAAAATAAAAAAATTATACACTCAATTCTCCAATTTTGTGCAGGCTGCTGTTATATGACAACTTCACATCAAGTAAACTAAAGTGTTGTGTAATAAATTTGAATATTAAGCGCGGAAAAGTCCAAGTAATTAATTGTAGACGTTCGAGTTTTAAGTACTGAAATCAAGTGTTGAATTCAGTAAGATTGTTTGTTAAATGTAAACGCTTAAATCTGAATGTTTTCCATTTTTTGCGGTCAATATATCTACTCATAACATTTTTAAGCGCCAAATGAGATCATCAAACAAAAGTCTCAAAAAGTAGCTTACCATGGAAAATTTGGGTTATGATCATCAACAGACGACGCCTCAATGCCACGCTGCCAAACTCTAATCATCCACAAACTGTAGATAATCATCGCAATCCCAACTACTCCAATAGTCGAATTAACCAGTTTTAAAGAATATTGAAGGCAAATCTTCACAACTCTCACCATCTTGAGATGCTAGCCTATTGATGAACATGAACAGCTTCAATTATGAGTCATTTGGCTAGCTGAAGATATTTCATTTTAAACAAAATAACATATTATTTTGAGGTTTTAAGCAACCTGAAATGAAATTTTGGTGCTTTTATGAAAAAAGATGAGATGACATTGCAAGTTCGATTTCTTAAGAAGTTGGAAAATGAGTGATTGGATGAATAGAGTGAGAGGAAATTTCCAAGAAGCTCTGGTGGTTTGTTTTCTTTTGTTGTTGGCATAGTACACTTTCAAATTTTATATGCTGATGATAAAACGGTTGGGTGTGTTGTCAAAAATGGAAAAATGTCGTAACCTCTATAAAACTAGTAGGTATATAATTTCTTTAAATTTTTGCCCAGATTCCACTAACAATTTCATTTCCCAGGCATTTCAAAAGTTAATATTAATTTTGTACTTCATCTGTCCCACTATAAGTTTTATTTTAAGGAACTCAACTTATTATTTAAAATGACTTTTGGTATTTTATTATAGTGATAATGAGGCCTTTAGTGGGTCGAAGATGATGTAATTGTTTGTAGTTTAAGTTTTGTATTATATCAATGCATGAAAGGTAAATTGGTAAAGTGACTAAATAAAATACTTTAATTTTTTAAAGTGAACATTTATCTTGGAACAAAGAAAAGGAAGAGATGAACACTTATAATTGGATGAAGAGAGTATTTCGTATGATCTAAAAATAAAAACAAAAACAAAAACTTTCTCGGGAACCATAATTTCATTACTTAACACTCATTTCCACATTTCACAAATTGTCTATTAGGAAACTCAAACTCCCCACTATGTTTTAAAGAGGAAAAGTTATACCAAAGTGAAAACATAACTCAAAAGACATAATATTATGTATTAGCTATTTTTTACATATAGTGTGTGATCAATTAGTTCAATAATTAATAATAGGTACTTTGTAAATTAAAAAGGTTAAATCCATTTATACCCATCAACTTTGTTAATACTTTAATCATGGCATTCCTGATTCTCTCACATATTTGTGTATATTCAATCAGACTCTTTATTTTTTCTGATGCGTATCTGTAACACCCCGTTTCATTTTCCTTTTTTTTTGAATTATTCCCGATTTATTTTCGGTGATGACGTCACTTGTTCATGACGTCATGGTTACTCTGTGTATTTTACGAGTAGATTTTTTGCGTTTACGCTTGGATTCGATTTCGCGACTTGACGATCATCACCTTAATGACTTTGTGGAGTACCGATGATGACTATGTGACTTGACAGTAACGTTTAGTAGTTTCGGATTTGGTGAAACTTTTACGTGTATTCTTGTTGTCGACTACGTGATTGAGTTGTGACGATTGACAGCTAGTGTTATCGACTAAGTGGATTTGTTTCGACGCTTGACGTTTAGGGCTTCGACTCAATGATTTGAGTTCGGTAGTTAGTGCTTTAGGGATTCGACGTTTTTGTTTCCCCGGTTATGGGGTTAGTACGTGCCTTGTTTAGCTAACGTGCTTAGGAGTATTGATAGTCCTTTCTCTTGTTTTATTTATGTTTGTATGTATGTGCTCTGTGTGTTGATGCCCTGTGTATTGATGTGGCATTAACTGCCTTAGATTGTTTGACTTACGTGTTTATGTGTATTTGTATTGCCATGCTCGTTTTTCATGTTTATACATACGTGATGAGTGTTAATGCGATTTTGTTTCAACCTGTAGCGTTTAGTATTTCGACTAGACGACACGTTTGGTTTCCGAATTTTATTAGTTATTTCGGATACCGTGGGGCTTTCGGTGATTTAATTGGTGGAAGAGTTTTGTACCCAGAGTATTTGTTTAAGCTCGTATTATTCTTTGGTGACTCGTGAATTAATTTTATGGATTCACGTGGTACTATTTGGGGAGTTCTCTATATATTTTCAAGGTTTATTGTACACGTATATATTATAATTAAAATTATATATAAACGTGTGAGTATTTATTGGGAATATATATATATATATATATATATATGTATGGTGAGAAATTTTGGATTATTATTGCCTAGTAATTAAAATATGTAATAATAATTATTCATTTGTTATTAATCAAAATAGGCAATTATATATATATATATTAATGGGAAATGGATATATATATATATAGAGAGAGATATAATATAGGTCTTGGGGATTAAAGTGTGAATTGGCAAGACATGAGAGTCACACATGTAAATATGGGAATTGGAAAGTTATTTTAGTAATTATGGAAAATGGCAAAGTCACTTGTGCAATTATGAAAAATTGGAGAGTTGTTAGTGTAATTTAGACATATGTATGTATATATGAAAGAATTATATGGGGCCATAATGTGATTATGGAGAAAGAGAGAGTTACATTTGCAATTATCCATAAATATACACATATGTATACGATTCAGTTGCTAAGACATACACCAATTCTCGAAGCTTCTCCACTCTTCATCTGCTCCAACTACCTCACGCACAGACGGGTTTCAACTATATTGAATAGGATGGTAATACGGTCGTTTCGACACATTCGAAATATTTTTCGGACAATTTTGGGCGGCGAGCACTATTCACGACGGTACTGCTTATGACGGGACTGTTTGTAAGCGTTTAAATTAGGTGGGAAATTTTATATATATTTTTATATATATATTTATCTAGCACTCACCAATAGTGCGTAGAAAATGCTAAGTTGCCCCATTGTATGTTTATGGATAATAAAAATATTAAATTAAATTCCTAAGCGATAAATGGAATGTAAGAATTTTATAAAATTCACAAAATACCCATAACCGAATAAATGAGGTCGGGAATAGAAATTCCCTGGGAAATTAAATAAATTAATTCCCTGAAATTTTTTAAGGAATTAAATCCTACTTAAATTGGATTAAAATAGGTGATTTAGTACCCCTGGACTTAAAGTAGGATTTTGTAGAATTTTTATGTCAAATTAGAGCTTGTAATTAGCCCCCGGATTATATGTAACTGAAATTAAAATACAGTGGGGGCGGGGCAGATTTGTATTGAGGGACGTAGGGCCGGTTAATAAATATTTCATCTATTATTTGTATTTTATTGAAATTAAAAATATGTTAGGGGATTCACGAGAATGAGGGACGTTATAGACTTGATTTTTAGTTCCCTTGATGATTTTCTCATAAATTATAAATAAATTAAATTGCAAATTTAATTGTTTAATTTTCCCTGAGGCAGATTAATTTGGAAACAATTATTGAGAATTAAATTAAAAGCATGTTGTCGCATAAAATCTATAAAGATTGAGTAATTGAGAACCCGATTATTTCTGTGGTAAATGGCACTTTATTTACTGTATAATTGAAATTGTGAAGCATGCGTGGTGTGAGATTGCTTAGCTTTTATGCCGTGTTATTAAGCATATTAAATTCATATGGAGGCATTTTGCATTCATATAGCACCATGTTATATATATGTTGTTTCGGTGCACGTTGCATGCCTCATTTATATCATGTGCATGTCTGGTTCGTTTGGAATGTCGCAACAACTAGCCAGGGGGTGGTCTAGCACCCAGGGAGCTAGTAACTCTCAATTCTCTAGACATTTGGGGCTGAGGGCTTGCGCCTCAATTGCCGGTTCCCGGGTGGGCTTGTGGTCCCCGCACTTTCTTTGGCGACGCCCACCCTTCCTGTTGTGGGTTTGTTGCCCCAGCAGTGAACGGTTTGGGATTCCTGGATATTAGTGGCTAGGGTTGCATTGGAGTTGCATTGGCATACATATTGAGCATTCATTCGTTTATATGATCGTTTATGGATCTTTTATATTGTCGATATTTGTTGTTATTAAACTGATGATATTGGTAACTTTATTATAAATGGTGGAAATTAATTCAATGTGATTAAAAGTTAAAGCTTTTAAAATTTAAAAGAAATGAAATGTTATAATGTTAAAAACCTGGATTAGTAGAGTCATGGTTGGCATGTGTTCCAGGTGGTTACGTGGATATAGATGATAAGAGGTTTTGTTAATTAAATATTTTCCCCTTGAGTTGAAGTTGAGTTGAGTTGGCTAGTCATATATTGAGACTTGGTTGTGATTGGTTAATAGTGTTATCACTGGATGATTATTAGAACACTTTGGTAGTGAGGAGAGTTGTTCAGGTTAAAGGTCGGGTAAGACTCGTTAGTCTGACCTTGTTTCTCTTGACTTGTTTATTTTGAGCTTGTCGCTCACCTTTCCACTTTAAAAGTGTTTCGAGTGGTAAATGGTTGTTAGCCGTGTGCCTTGAAAATCTCATTTCCTGTATGTTCTGGTAAAGTTGGTGAACTCTGGACATGGTTTGTCCCGTTCTTGAGACTCGAGGTCAATTCTGAGATCTAGATATGTTTTAGAGTTAATTGTTTCAGATTCCTCCTAGTTGTTCCGAGGAACACTTGAATCCCGGTGTTTGTTTGGTAACCTTTGAGGATTTATTTATAGGTTCCTATATTAAGTTGAAGATCTTAGAACCTGTTTCGAAATAAGTTTGAATGTGACTTTGAGGTGATATTCAGTTGAACCCTAGTAGTTCTTTTCCCTGTGTTATTGTTTCTTCGGTTTTAACCCTAACATCTAAGGTTTCATTCCTTAAGGTAAGAAATATGATCATTCGTGGTTGTCTGTGGATCTTCTCGGGTAAGAGAAGTGAGATTAAGTTAAGCGCACATAGTGTTATTCCTAGTGTTTGGTTGGGTTAGGAGGCATTGGAACCAAATATGATTTGACCGGGCCCTAACTTTTTCTTAAAACCCAGTTGAATCCTTCGGGGTTCAACATTTTTTTTAAAAAAAAAAAAAAACCCCCGAGGGCCATGGCATCTGTTTGGGACTAAATTACTCTAGTAACTCTTTCTTGCGCCTCTATAGGCGATATGAGTTAGAGGTGACCTTGTTGATCTGTACCATTTTTAGTGCCTCGATAGGCAGGGTGAGTTAGAGATAGTTCGGTTGGTTACCGAATCCAGTGTGGTGATTATATATTTCCTTCTGTATTTCTTTGGGGTGAATGGATTAGTTCATGAAATATTATAAACAAAAAGGACTGTATTGAGGATACCATTGGACTGTATTGAGGATAGAAATTGTGAGAGTGAGACTCTCTAGGTATGATTTGATAGAGGTGATGTGTAAGAATTATGAATTAATTGTGGACATGATTATGGTTTTTCTCTTCTGGTAGTCCTAGTGAGTGATCTTACCTACTAGGAATCTTGAGTGGTGTGCTCGGTGCACGGTATAATAGGTAGTTAGTTCTGGTTGTATCTCTAGACGAGAGTAGGTATTCAACTGGGTGCCTTTATACACCAGGTGCTAGGATTAGCTGTTTACGGGACTATGTATATATATATATATTGAGTAGACATGCGTATGTACGAGTGGTAGATATATCTTATGATCTGTGTTGTTTTACGACTCTTGAGTAGTTTCGAGATTAGTTGTGAGGTTATTGTTGGGTGTCTCAGATTGGCGGGGGTGCTATGGGAGACGATAGCTTGACCTAGGATAGATGCATGCACACAGGATGGTTAGCATTTTCTAGACGGCTATGAGTGTGATGTTTTGATATTATGGTGAGCGCGTGGTTTTTTGCTCACACACAACATTTTCACGTTTGCAGGTGGATGCAGCACGGCATGCTCGGCGGCGACGATACGGGAGATTTGGGGACGGTAGATTCATTCCTCCTTCTTTAATCATATTTATTATTTTGTTATTCTCTTGGGAGCCAGATTGTTGGTAGATCCCCTTGTGTTGTATCTTCGTTCTGTGTATTTATTATTTTCGGGGTGCCATTGTATTTGTTCGGCACTACCATTTAATTTTATGTATTCTTATTTGAGCTTGGTGGCTCAGTTGGTAATTGTTGTTTTGGGGTGCCTTTATACCTTTTCGGCATCGCCATATGGTTTTCTTTATGTTCTCATTTGAGCATTTGGGGCTCTATTGATTTTAGAGGGGTTTGGAGAGGTATTGGTGTTCTTTTCCATTACCTCGGCCCCACTAGGTTTCCGGAATGTTGGGCTACATGCCATTGTTTCTATTTCTATTGTTTTGGGCAGGTTCTTTCGTTATGTTGTTGTTGTTGTTGTGGTTGTCCGGATGTTCCATTTATAAACGGAATTTTGCCGGATTTTCGTTAGGATTTCTTTACTGAGTTTCTTTAACTCAAGTGACATGGAATACTTCATTTTCATTCATATTCCATGTATTTCAATATCATTATTAATCTTGGTTGTTGTTTTCGATGATGTCATACATCGGGATTCGCTGATTCTCCAGATTGGAGTTTCAGGAATAACGGGGCATGACAGTATCATTTTCTTTCTTAATATCACTTTGAAAGCTTGTAAGATGTGAAATCATATAAAAATTGAATTTTTATACCTTGACTCACCTTATTTTAAATAATAATAATAATAAGATTGTCACTTTCATCTATAAAAGTTAGATTATGCATTATTCCCAATGGAGTACAAAATCTTTATTTTCTCTGCATCAATCTGGTAAATAAATCATTGTAAGGAAAAGGTAAAATAGTAAAATAACATAACAGAAGCATTACATAAACAAATTCATTGAAGTGCAACTTCTTAGTTCTTATTCTTCAGCTTCAGATAATTATGTTGTTCCACGAAATCAAATTCCAATAAAAAATTTGCTAAATCAAAAAGAGACGGAGTCTGATTTCATGGAACAACATAATTAATCGATATATTTGGATTGATATTTGTGGTAACTCAAATGTTATAATCTCTGATTTTGATTGATACAATGAAAATATTGAACGGATATTGATAAAATGGTTTTCCTACACCACACAAAAATACTCTCTAATGTCTCGTTAGGATGTGTGAACCTCCCATATTTTATTCTTGAGTGGAAGAAGAAGAAAAGTTGTTATTCTTATTTCTATTCCAAATACAAATGCCAAATAAATAATTTGATTTCAAATACAGTGAAATAGTCTCGATACATATATGTAGATTTAATATTTGATTAGCAAGACAAATATAGCAAAAACATTTCCCCAGACAATCTTCTCCTAAATACTTATACAAGCATATAATATGTATTCCAATTTTGTTTCTTTTATTTTATACCAGGTAAAGGGCTTAAAACACCCTTATGGTTTGGCCCATGGGCACTAAACCCCTTAAAAATTCAATCAGGTCCCTATGATTTGAAAAGTGCTCAAATGGACCCCTGACGTCAACCCACCGTTAACTAAGGGGTAAAATATCGATTTTTACCTCAGTTTATTTAACTTCAAAATTATTTTAAAAATTAGAGAATTGTGAAATGGCCGTCCTGCCCTTATAGGGTTATCTGATGGTAGTGTTTACACTTGGTCATTTTTTGTGTTCGTTTTAGGTTTCTTTCCCTGTCTCTCTTAAAATCTCCTCATTTCCTCATCTCCTCATTCCATTCATGCAATCTATCTCATCTCCTTCTTCTATTCATTTTTTAGTTCGTTCTAGGGCTCTATTGGGTCACGAAGATTGAAGGCAAAGCTAGGTTTTGCGAACTGGTATGTTCTATATCTATATCTAAGGTTTTGATTTCGCGATCAAGTTTTGTCGATTTCTCATAGGTTTTTGTTTTAAATCATGGGTTTAGGGTTTGGGTTTATTTCGTGGGTTTTATCTATTCATGTTTGTGGATTGTTTGATAATGGATTCATGAATGTTTTGTATCTGTAGTTAGGGTTTTTGTTTTTGATTTCATTCATTTTTCGATTTGTCCGTTTTGCATGTATATATTGTCTAATTTGAGAACTTTTATTTGTCCATGCATTCATGCCTAGGGTTTTGGAGACATGATATTTTTATAGACCACATGTGGGTCCTCTGTCATGTATAAAATTTGGGGCTTTAACTTTTTTTGGCATACACTTTACTTCCTTTGTTTTATTTCGTACAAGTGGTTCAATAATTGTTGATTTTGCATATAGAATTTGGGGATTTAGGGACAAAACTTCCTTTGTTTAGTTTAATATTTGTCCCATCTTAGTTTAACCTTATTTTAATATTTTAGATTAGTTTAATGTTAATTAAAAGTTAGTTTAGTGTTTCAGATTAGTTTAATATTAATTAAAAGTTAGTTTAGTGTTTCAGAATAGTTTAATGTTAGTTATAAAGTTAGTTTAGTTTAATATTAGTTCAAAGTTAGTGATGTCTGCACAGGGGTGACAAAAATAATGGTTAAGAACAACCTTTTAGGACGGCTTAGGTTTTACCTATCGCAAGCGCACGAGTCAAATTATAGTATAGAACTGGCTTGTGAAAGGGAATGTCGAACCCACAAAGACTTGAATTATTCACTTTAGCAATTGCAATGTATTGAATTATGGTTGAAAAAGTTTATTTGATTTGATTTGAGAATTATAGCTAAATTAACTAAAACAAAATTTAAATTGAGAGTTTGATCAAGAGAGAGAGAAAACTAGAGTTTTCATCGCTCCATCTCTAACTGCATAATATAGTTCTCTCTTTACTCAATTTCAAGAGGGTGATCCATAATTGTGAATTAAGTCATACCGCAAATAGTTTAATACGATCCCAAAAAGGATACCATCAACCGGATTCGCTACAACCCATCTCCGGATAGAGTGTAACTAGTGCATGCTATTTACTTTACTCTAATCTACTCCTACTGCATGAAATTAAATAAAATCATGTCTATATTACCTCGTCAATGCATGTCTTGTGTAAACCTAGGGTTTCAAGTGTTAAACATCATTGTGTAGAAAATCATGAATTAAGCATCCGAGTTCCAACCCATAGTGAATAATCATGATTGAGTAAGAAAATCTACTCATTCAATTTAAGACAAGAATTTAGAACAAATATAAGATCTTGTGTAAATAATAAAAATTGTCACTCATCTACAATAATCATCACAGTATGGTCACAACTTCCCCTCGTTACAATTGAAAACAAATTAAAAACTACATTACTTAGCTAGGGTTTTGCTAGAAAATCTTAGATACCGAGTTAGTTGATCATGGCTAATGGAGATTGCATCGTTGATGTAGAATCGCTCACCATTCTCATCTTATCCGGATCTCTAGGTCTTGTATGGCTTCTCTCCTTGGAATGATATAAATCTCTAGAGGCTACTCTGAAAATTATACGTGTATCGAAGTTTCCAAAATTTGTAGTAGACTTCGGTATTTATAGACAACATCCGAGGGAAACCCTAAGGTTACCCTTTTTCATCATTTCACACCCAACTGAGTAAAACCCCTACAATATGGTATATAATATGTATATATCACGTGTATCGAGGTATAAAAGTCGCAGCCGCCTCAAAGGAATACAAATCAAGGTCAAATTTGACATTTCAGAACTTAACCACGCAGAACCCCTTACGCTTGAAGCGTAGGGGGCCTATGCTTCAAGCCTTGAAGCGTAGGTCAAAAACATGGACCGTAAGTCAAACGTCAAAACAACACTTTCTAGCCACTTTTAGCTACTGAAAGCGTTGACCAAGCGTAGCAAAATTCATGATACCATTTTTCTTGGAAATTGTACCGGTAGAACCCCCTCGACTCCATTAGAATGATTCTTGAAGTTGCAGCTCCAAAAAATTCCGTTTTAGCCCTCTAAGAGCCACTTTTCTCTAGAAAACACCTTTTTTGCTCTCCTCTTGAATAAATATGAACATCTCCTTAGTTAATTCACCAAAGTTAGCTATTTCTCTTCATTAAGCTCCTAATATAAGGGCATAACATTAGCAAATAATGGAATATAAGGGCATAACATTAGCAAGATAGGGGCCTAAAATGGACAACATTTGGCACCTATCACACCCCCAAACTTACATATTGCTAGTCCCTTAGAAAAAATCTCAGGAAAACTTTCTAAACCTACCTTATGATGATTTTTATTCTAATTAATCTATATTAATCTACACTAATCTATACTAATCCCTTGCTTTCGTGAGGGTCGACGATTACACTTAGCACATGTAATAAGCCTTTTAAACCCTTTGGCAACACCGAGTGGACGAGTTAAGTCTCGTGAGAGTTAGCTATACTACCCACAACTTCTCCATTAATTATTCCCACACATTCATGCATTCACATACTCATCAATCAAACCATGATAGAATGAATAAGATAATATGAATGCAAATACTCCCTCTCACTACCGAACAATAACTATCTCAAGCTTCGTGTTTTTGTGAATATTCTCCTATGGTATATCAATCTCTCTTCTTCTACTTCATTGATCAAACTTTTGCCATTTTTCTGGACTTTATAGCAAGGATTTTTTAGTCCCAACCAACTGGACCCGAGTTTCTTCCATGGGATTTATGCTCATTAGTTTTCTCCCCTTTTTACGCGAACACTCGGCTACTTTGTGGTAGGATGCCGGTTACTCATATCGAAAGACTACTTGTTGAATTTTATTTTTATCTTTCAACAAATAAATTTTCAATTTTTTTTTTCATTCCAACTCCCTTTCTCCCCTTTATTATGAAAAAACTAATTTTTTCAACTGCATAGTCAAAGAACAATTAATTGTCCCATAGTGAATGTGTGCATGTGCTTGTAAGTCAAGGTTGTCCTTCTCAATTTCAATTTTACTAATCTATTCACCCATGTAAAACCACATCACTTCACTTAGCTCGATCTAATCATTACTCTCGCGAATAGGAATATCACATCACATACTACTCATGCATCATATACATAAACTCAATCAACTTGTGATGTAAAACATTCATGCGTAAAAACAAAGAATTTCTCAAAATTTTCAATTTTCATTTTTTTATTTTTTTTCAAAATTTTCATTCCTTAACTATACTCTCACCCCCAAACTTAAAATAAACCATGCCCTCATGATTCACAGTCATACACAGGAGAGAATATAATTACCCTTGAAGCGTAATTCCGGAATGACTCAACAAAGCACTTGATCTCCTCCCCCAAACTTGATTTTGATTACCTGTATATATACTCAACAAAGCACACATACCCAATATCATAGCAAAGGAAAATAAAATTCATCATAACTTTCCGAAAATCATCAAAATATCGCATAAGGAATGAAAATCTCATTGTTTTTCATTAAATAAAAGAATAATGATTTGGACTTAAGGGCCTACAATCCTACAAAATTGAAACTACACAGATTTGGCCTTAAGGGCCTACAATCTCTAGGAATTTAAAAGTGGAACCTATCTACCAAAAACAAAAAATTTCTTTAAACCTAAAAATCCTAATCCTAAATCAATTCCTCCCTCTTCCTTGGTGCTCCAGCTCATCACTCACTTCCACTCGAAAAAACTCCCAAACAAGCATGGATATTCGACGCCATCTCAAGCCACTTAAAACTCATTTCTTGGTATTTCTTTGTGAATGACTAACACCTCTCATTCATCTCACCTAGTCAAAATCCCAACTACTCCTCAAGAATCTTTGATATTAAGAATGGATACGGGAGATAAAACTCCATAAAATTCCACCTTTTCACTTTTTTGCTCACAATCTTATGTATCAAAATCATGTTGGCCAATATTACTATTGGAAACATCACTCAATACCCTTTAAGCATACAGTAGAATATCTTGATCATTGAGTGTCCCCTCCAATGCGTCCGATGATTCTGACATACTTGAGAAACAATCACACAATCCAAGTATAATAAGCCCGGCCTCAACATATAATTGTCCATGGTCTTAGCCCCTTCCTCCGGAACATGCGTAGCACATATCTCCTTTATCATATCCTCATCCAAGATTTTTCAATCTGCCGGGACTGTTTTGAAATTTTTGCATCAAACACACAAGTGGTAATTTCTATATCCTTGCAATGACTTCTTCATCCACTGCAATAGGATTTCTCTTTTCATCAATCCATACTCGCACCATCTCATATCCTACCAGTCCTATGATTTATATTCGTTTATAAAACTTTCAAGCTAATCGCGGATACACATTCTTTCCTACCGGACGCTCTAAACTTTGCAATCCTCGTTCACGTAGGATTTTAACCCCGGACATCATCAATGGATCCGTCATTCTTTTCAGGAAACACTTCAATTCAATTTGCATCCTACACTCCCTAAATGAACGAGGTGTGGCTTTCTTACTTGGTTTGCTTGTAGGACCCATGTTGGTGCTCTCCTAACCCAACTCCATCTTTCCTCATCTCTTATCTCCAACTTCTGATGAAGCATCATCATCAATGAACTCCTCCGGGTCTGACTCAATTTCATACTCACTCTCCTCGTGCTCACCCCGGGATTATGAAAAGAAAAATAATAAGAAACAGAATAAAAAGAAGAACTAGACATTATGATTTCTTGCACAAGCTCTTATTTGTGAATTATGAGAATTAATTGTGGATCTCAAGGGTTGTATTTATAGATGAACAAGTCAGATTCATTGAGGAAAAGGATTTGGAAATCTTGTTTGAATTGGAAATTTGAAACAACTAAGAGTCCATATTTAACTTGTCTTTGAATTCTACTTCCTACTCGGAATAGGATTGCTCTAAACATTCCTACAAAATCCAAAAAATACGCTACATAAAATCCTAATACATTACAGATACAAAACCAGCCAAAAGACCCCTCAAACGGGCAAATTATTGAAATTTACTAAACAAATCACGATGGCCTCTACGCTTGAAGTGTAAGGATGGCTTGGTTTAACACATTTGTTTTTTAACAAATCTTCATAACCATGCCACAATATCATTCCTCAGTGTAAAACCACACTCCCCCAAACTTAAACATGCACATGTCCTCATTGTGTGACTTCAGAGCTTGGTCGAACTCAAAAAATCATTCAATTCAATGCATACATCATCATAGTCTCGATAAATGAAAATAATGAACAATATAATCACATGTGTAAAGGGAAAGAACCCCGCCCCCCCAAACTATTTAAAGCATGCACTTTTCCCCCTAGCTGTAATATGAAAATACACTTCCATCCCCTCCTATTTTACTAATTACATTTCCACCATTTATTACAAAATATATATATTACGAAAATTATAATTTAATTTTTTTTATATAAAATTTGAAATAAACATATAAAATTCAAAAAACTATATATAATTCCTAAAAACTATATAAAATTTGAAAAAACATATAAAATTCGAAAAAATATATAAAACTTGAAACAATATATAAAATTCGAAAGAAACATATAAAATTTGAAAAAAAACATATAAATTCGAAACAAATATATAAAATTCGTAAACAATATATAAAATTCAAAAAACATATAAAATTACAAAATATATATAAAATTCAAATAAATATATATATAAAAAGTGTGATTGTAGTTTAAGTGGACAAGTCTCAGAGTCATTAGCTAACATAACATATTATCTCCAGCTCTCTGCAAAGCTATTTCAAGGGCCATGATGGCGACATATGCCCCACGATGGTGACCAAAATCGGAATCGAACAGATACTTTATTAAAATATTTTAATCAAAATTAAATATATTAATATTTCGATCAAAATTAACGGTTCGGTTTCGGTTCTCATTTTTAAAGAACCGAAAGTATCGGTTTGATTCCGGTTTCGGTCTGAATCGAAAGCGAACCGAACCGTGAATATAATAATATTTTAATAAAAAATAACGGTTCGGTTCCGGTTCTCATTTTTAAGGAACCGAAAGTATCTGTTCGATTCTGGTTTCGGTTAGAATCGGAAGCAAACCGAACCGTGTGCACCCCTAGATTTTGGTAGCAAGGGACCCTTTAATCGGTATAGTTAGTCAATTATTTTTATTTTGAATTTTATTTTATATAACTTTGATTACAATATTTATATATTTAATTTTTATTTTTATTTTATATAATTTTGAATAAAATATTATTTATATAATTTTTATTTTATATTTATTTGTAGAGAGGAAAAGTGATAGTGATGGAGAGGAAAGTGGTAGAGAGAGAAAGAAATAGGTGTTGAATAAGAAATTGTGAGAGGAAATTAGTAGGGCATATGTCACCATCGTGGCCCTTGTAATAGCTCTACAGAGAGCTGGAGAGGATCCATTACCGTGGCTAATGACTCTGAGGCTTGTCCATTTAAAATTCAGTCACACTTTATATATATATATATATATTTGAATTTTATATATATTTTTAGAATTTTATATGTTTTTTGAATTTTATATATTGTTTACAAATTTTATATGTTTTTTCAAATTTTATATATTTTTTACTAATTATATATATATTATGGAATTTTATATGTTTGTTTCGAATTTTATATGTATATGTAGAATTTTATAAAAAAAAAGTCAAATTGTAATTTTCGTAATATATATTTTGTAATAAGGGGTGGAACAATTAGTAAAATAGAAGGGGGTGAAAGTGTAATTAGTAAAACTGCTTTTTAGAATTCTACACCATAGGGGTTAGACTGGGGGGGGGGGGGGGGGGGGGTTCTGCCACTTTGAAAGATTAGGGGAGTTAGTGAGAGAGTTTAGTTTGGGGGGGTTTCTTGCCCTTTACCCTAATCACATATATATAAAAATTTGTAACTTTATAAAATCAAAAACAACACAAAATACACTTAAATAGTGATCGTTCAAGTAGTCACATAAAGCACCCTATCCAAAACTATACGCCTGACAATCCAAGTCTAGTGTAATAGAAACAAAACCTACAAAAACTATACTATGACTAATCTACTCATCCTCATCAATCGATCGACGAAGGTGGTGTGGTTGGTGGATCCAATCCAAAATGGTCAAACTATGCCTCGACCATGCCACGCAACTGTCTCTAACCATGCCGAATCCATGTCGTCTCCTCTCGGCGCATCTGTATGTTAGTCACCATAACCTTCTAGATGGCCCTCAACTCAATCCGCAAAGACCGGATCTCATCTCTCAACGCTGACAGCCCTGCTTTAATCGCATCAAACTGCTCACGAGAGAGCGTCACTATCGCACTGGTGGTACGGCCTCATCATGTCCGACCTCATCCCTAACAGGCACAACCGAGAGTACAGCTAGAACAGGAACCATCGGCCTCCTCTGTAGAACTGCGTCACCGGCTAGATTCTTCTAGTTCTTGTTCCACATAGTCACTGTGTAAACACCCCTGAAAAATCGGTTCCGGTCTATCTCCTCATCCATCAAGACCCCAACATTAGTCATAAGTCTCATAATCAAGGTCGAAAATTGCAATCCAAAATGTACTCTGCCTGACCTTGCGCATGTTTCGTAAGTCCTGGTAGTACTGGTAAAGGTCGTACCAGAGAACCTGGGGAATTGAAATCCAAGGATCGAACTCAAATGCATAATGGAGAACTAGAAATATATGATACCGCTGAGTAGCATACCCATGAGGGTGAATCTGAGAGTAGAGAATAGTGTCTAGGAACCATAGCTTCAGACGATAATCCAACTTCTTCGTGCAATTGTTTCGGTCGTCTCCAAACACTCTGTCAGTCTGTAACTAGGCTATCTCAGCCACACTGGGAAACTGCTCGGGCAGGGGTGGGAAGTCATCCACCAACTCTGGTAGGCATGTATCAGGAATACCCCATGCCTCTACTATAGTTTGGGGCGTAATCTCAAATCGAATCCCCTTAACCTCAGTCTCCAATCTCATCCCCCAACTATAGTGCCGCATGTGCAGCCAGAAATCACTAATCAAGTCCTCATAGACAAACTCAAATTGAGGGGTGAGGATCGGTAGCAATCGTTGTGCCCATAGACATCAAATCATCCACGTTGGCACTATCTCTATCCTCCCAAATACTGTCGCAGAGTAAATCTTTTCCTACTGATACCCCTTATTTATCGCCTTATTCAATAAATTACCCACCACTATAGTACGTGGTACTAGCAAATAAGAAACCAACATCCTCGGCTCATCCTTGGCTATATGTGGCTCAGGCGGTACTATTAGTGGAGACGCAGGTGGTGACACGTGTGGTGACGCAACTGGTGACGCAACCAGCGAAACCAGATGATCACTATATGTGGCCTCGGACGAAGAAGATGATGCAATTGGTAATACTAACCGCATGCGAGTCCTCGACGGTGATCTATCTGTTGGCTCTGGCTCGGGAGACCTCTGTCTAGTACGTGAAGGACCCGAACCTCCTCTCTACAGTCTTATCTTCATCCCTACAGTCAAGATTTTCACAAATAATAAGCAGATCATTCCGGGCAGCGAATCAAACTCAAAATCATCACTAAATGAATCCAGTATGATGTTTAAACAAACCCCCAAACTTAAAAACATGCAAAATTTTCAAAATTCAACCCATTCTCTAAGCAGACAATTTCAACTTTTGAGAAATGGATTAAAACATGTTTTCAACAAGATTTGTTCATCAATACTAGTTTATAGTGATTAAAAGAGTAATTAGAAACACCAAGATCAAAGAGAAACTCACTGAATCAAAGGATTTGATGATTTCTCCAAAACTGAGTTTCCGAGACTCTTTGAGTTCTACAAGCGATTCTGGACGATCAACGCACAGATCTGATGCAAAATCTATGGGGATTTGTTCAAAATTGAAGTATGGAGCAATAGGGAGTGATTTCGAAGCTTTTGGTAGAAAAACGAGAGAATGGGAGAGTTTTGAAGTTTAAAATGCGAAGCTACTGTTCGCGTTGGCTGATATACATCATTATAGCCTACGCTTGAAGCGTAGCTCGCTGTCTTTAAAAAAATCACTCAACTTCAATTCTTGTTTTCTCTCATACATTATGCATACAACTACTCACCACACCTTCCATTTCTTTCATTGAATGGCTTATAACACCTATCGTGACGATTACGACAACATGACTAGATCTTACGACTCGATGGAATAGCTAATTAACTAAAATATAAACTACTAATACAAACTAGGTTCAAAAACTAATTTTTATCCCCTAGTACCAATGTTTAACGTCGTTGGCGCGACGTTGCTACTTCTCATTATTTGGAATCACACACATGTGTTGGATCAGTCAAATCCATTATTTCCATAACACACTCGACTAGCTAAACATCGATTTAATACTTCAGTCTTTGACCATTCACTACAAACTTCCTTCCTATCTCCGGATCATCAAGGCTGCTCCATGGGGGAAAACCTTCGTAACTTCGTACGACCCATCCAATCATGACTGAAGCTTACCAACAAACAACTTTAATCTTGAATTAAACAACCAAACTTTCTAGCCGAGCTCAAAGACTTTCTTTTGAATGTGTTCTTCATGAAAAGCCTTCGTCCAAGCTTTGTAAATCTTAGAATTCTCATAAGCATTATTTCTCAACTCCTCAAGCTCAGCTGAGCACCAGACTTCTTCAAATCAAAGTTCAACCTTCGAACTACTTAGTATGCTCGATGCTCTAGCTCAACAGCGAGGTGACATGCCTTACCATAGACCATCCGACATGGTATCATACCTATCGGAGTCTTATAGGCAGTCCTATAAGCCCATAGTGCGTTATTTAACCTTTGAGGTCAATCCTTTAAATCCACTTGTACTGTTTTCTCCAAGATATTCTTACTTCCCTATTAGAAACTTCCACTTGTCCACTCGTCTGGGGGTGATATGGTGTACCAATCCTATGATTGACGTCGTACTTCCGATACAGACCACCGAGAAAACGGTTATTAAAGTGTTTTCCGCCGTCACTGATTATGACAAGCGGCATACCAAATCTTGCAAAGATATTAAAATTCACAAACTCCACAATTGTCTAATGGTCTACATGTGTGGTAGTTATGGCCTCAACCCATTTTGACACACAGTCAATCCCCACAAGTATATAATCTTTCTTGCCTGGTTGTGGAAATGGTCCCATGAAATCTATCCCCCATACATCAAATAACTCAACGATTAAAATCGGGGTTAGAGGCATCATATCACGTCGGGATATGGATCCCAAATTTTGGCATCGCAAACACGCTCTACAGTATTCAAATGCATCTTTGAATATGGTTGGCCAATAGAACCCACTCGGCAACACCTTATGGCCTATTTTCTGAGCTCCAAAATGCCCTTCACATTCTAGCATGTGGCAAAACCTCAAAATACTTTGTACCTCGCTTTCAGGGACATGCTTTCTGATAATATGATCAGATCAATACTTGTATAATCGCGAATTATCCCAGATATAAAATTTAACCTAGCTGAAGAATCGGTCTCTTTCATTCTTAGACCAACCTTTTGGAATTTGATCCGTGGCTTTATAATTCACAATATCAGCATACCACGGTATCTACTCCACTACAGCCACACTAAACAGATGTTCATTCGGGAATGAATCCTTAAGAGGAGTAGTTTCCTTTATAGTCTCTACAATGATCCTTGACAAATGGTCAGCAACTATATTTTTCGAACCCTTTTTGTCCTTAATCTCCAAAACAAATTGTTGTAGCAACATAATCCATCGAATCAGCCTGGGTTTGGAGTCTTTCTTAGTTAGCAAATGTCTCAATGCTGCATGATCCGAATAAACTACTACATTGGTTCCCAATAAGTATGATCAAAAATTTTCCAAGGCGAACACCACCTCTAGCAACTCATTCTTTGTTGTTGTGTAATTGATATGCGCATCATTCAGAGTCTTGCTAGCATAATACACCGCATATGGTAGTTTCTCCTTTCTCTGACCTAACACCGCTCCTATAACATAGTTCGAAGCATCGCACATCAGCTCAAAAGGCAGAGACCAGTCTGATGGACGAATGATTGGGGCAGTTGAGAGTTGAGTACGCAGCTCCTCAAAAGCATGAAGACATTCTTCGTCAAAGACAAAGGTCGCATCTTTAGCTAATAAGTTGCACAAAGGTCGGGCGATCTTACTAAAATCTTTAATAAATCGTCTATAAAACCCGGCATGGCCCAAGAAAGATCTTATCTGTTTAACAGATGTAGGAGGAGGAAATTTTGAAATTAATTCAACTTTGGCCTTGTCTACCTCAAACCCTTTTTTCAATACAATGTGGCCAAGTACTATACCCCCTTGAACGATGAAATGGCTCTTTTCCCAACTCAGAATCAGATTTGTCTATTTACATATTTTGAGTACGAGTGCTAGATGTTTTAAACAGTCTTCAAAGGTTTCCCCAAAGACTGAAAAATCATCTATGAACACTTCTAGGAATTTCTCCACCATTTCAGAGAATATCGACATCATACACACCTTTGGAATGTAGTTGGCGCATTACATAAACCAAAAGGCATTCTCCTGTATACAAATGTTCCATATAGGCAGGTAAAAGTGGTTTTCTCCTGATCAATCGCCACTTGATTGTAACCGGAATATCCATCCAAGAAGCAGTAATAGCTCTGTCCGTCCAATCTTTTTAGGATTTGATCAATAAATGGTAATGGAAAATGATATTTCCTAGTATGATAGTTGAGCTTTCTGTAATCAATGCACACACGCTAACCTGTGGTCGTGCGATGTGGGATCAACTCACCCTTCGAGCTAAGTACAACTATGATACCTGATTTCTTCAGCACCACCTATGTAGGACTCACCCATGTACTATCAGATATGGGGTAAATAATACCCGCATCTAGCAGCTTTACCACCTCTTTCATCATAACCTCCTTCATATTTGGGTTCAATCTCTGTTGCATATCTCTTGACGGTTTTGCATCCTCCTTTAAATGTATGCGATGCATACAAAATGAGGGGTCTATTCCTTTAAGATCAGCAACACTCTATCCTATTGCCTCTTTATTGTCACTTAAGACCTTGACTAGACTTGATTCTTGTTCTTTTATCAGTTTTGATGATATAATTATAGGAAGAGTCTTATCTGGTCCTAAAAGGATATATTTAAGCTTCTTAGGTAATTCCTTGAGTTCCAAGGTAGGAGGAGTTATCAAAGATGGAACTGGTGGTGTATTCGAGATCGTGGGAATTGGCTCAATCGGTGCTCTCTGTGGTTGAGTGCATAATGCAGTCCATATTGCAGCAATATCCTTATAATCCATCCTCATCTGCTCATCCCAATCATCAGGTTCATTCTCCAACACGACTTCAGTCATGAAATACTCCAACACATCTTTCTCTAAAAACTTTTGTGCAAAATATTGTACAATCTAATCAATCTCATAAGCCTTGTCAATTCAAAAGCAATCAACCGACTCCGGAAGCTGATGATTAGAATAAAAAACATTCATTTGCACCTTTAGGTTTCCAAATGACAGCTCCATAGCCCCTGTTCTGTAATTAATACACGCATTGGTTGTGACCAAGAACGGTCGTCCTAGAATCACAAGGATATGCTTCTTTGAGTCTTAGACAGGTTATGTATCAAGAATTATAAAATTCACCAGAAATTAGAACTTGTCCACCTGAACGATGACATCTTCCAGAATCCTTCTCGCTTGCTTGATCGATCTATCCGCTAGTTGAAGCACTACCGAGGATTAAGCTCTCCCAACCATAGTTGCTGATAAACTGAATATGGAAACAAGTTAACACTCGCACTTAGATCAAGAAGAGCCTCTACCAAAGGTCACCAATAACACACAGAATAATGGGAGCACCGAGATCTTTTCTCTTTGGTGGTGTGTTACTTAAAAGCAATGAACTCACTTATTCAGTCAACAGGATTTTCTTCAGGACCTTCGCTCTGATTTTTCACTTTTGGGTACAGAGGTCCTTTAAAACTTTAGCATATGGTGGAATTTGGGCTATGATATCTAAGAGAGGGAAATTGATGTTGACTTGCCGGAAAGTTTTCAGCATGTCAGTTTCTTTATACTTACTATATCTGGTTGGCTCTCTAAGACGTTGGGGAAATGGCATTGCTTCCTCATAACTTGCCCTTCTCGCCTCTTCTGGTAATGTCTGATCAACATCTTCCTCTACTTGAGGTTGATCTGTCTTAACTTTTTCAGCTGTCTTTCGCTTGTTCGCCCTTTCTTCTTATTGCTCCTCAACCCTATTCTTCACTTCCCTTCCACTTCTTAAAGTTGTGATGTCTTGAACGGATTCATGAGGAATATTGGCAAAGGATCCAAGCTCCATCACTTGTTTATTATTTGGGTTAGACACCGGCTGACTAAGCAATCTTCCTTCTTCTCTTCTGTCCAGGGCATTATCTATTTGGCCCATTTGGGTCTCCAGCTTTGCTAACGCCTGAGCGTGAGAACCTAGCAAATTCTAAATGCCTTGTAAAGTCTTCGACATCTCATCTTGATCAAAGCCCGGTGGTCTTAGTGGTGGGGTCTGACTTCTTTGAGGATGAGGTTGGTAATTTAAAGGTCGATTGATCTGGAAATTAGGCTAAAAAATTTTGAGTCATAACTTATGGTTGAGAATTAAAGGATTGTTGGTTCTGAGATAAATTTGATTGAGGATTTTCCACATTTTGAGAACGATATGAAAGATGTGGATGATTTCGCCAATTCGAATTGTATGAATTAGAAAAAGGAGTATTGCCCGAATTGGTCCATGTTTCATTAGCATCAGTAGTAATTACCTCATTACTTTGACACTCATTTTGGGAAAGATCATGTCATATTGCTAAGACTTATCTTGGGGCTGATAGACTCAGATTTATAAATTTATCGAGCTTTTCTCCTAATACAACTACTGATTCTCTGACATCATCATTATTTCTATCTATGATGAATGTTTTGTCAGATCTTCTTTCGAGTCCATCTCTAGCACACATCTCAGATTCATGCTGAATCAAGTTATCGCTCACATTGTCAAACAACTCAAGGAGTTCTCTTGTTGGCTTCAGTGTAAAGTGACCTCCCACTACTGCATCAATCAGGTTTTTATGTGTGGCACCAAGTCCAGGATAAAAATTACGCACAATATCTTGCTCAATGAACTTGTGATGAGGACACTTCCGCAGAATTTCATTGAATTTGTCCCAAGCATCATGGAATTGCTCACCAGGAAATTCTCGGAAGTGGATAATTAATCCTTACGAGTTCTACCTACTGGAATGTGTTTTTCCAAATATTCAGCTTTTAAGGTTTTCCAATCAATTTTTACAGTCTTCCCCAAAGTGGTATACCATCTTTTAGCTTTCTCTCTCAAAGAAAAGGGGAATAATTGCACACGCAATGCATTAAGGCTCAGATTCTCAATTCTGACGGTCAAGGACATTTCTAAGAAATCATTAATATGTTCATATAGGTCCTCATTCCTAAGTCCAAAGAACTTAGGCAACATATTGATGACACTGGATTTGATTTCATAGTGTTTGACTCCTTTTTATTCTGGAAATTCAGCATATGTTTCATGAGCAGTAGGTGCATAGTATCCCTTCAAGGATGTGGCTGGTGCCTTTCGTGTTTCCGCATTACGGCCGGCCATCATTTCACGATCCAATTGTTAACGACGCTTTCATTCCCTAGCTCGACAATTTCGACAAAAAGTCTGTTCGATCTCAGGATCAAAAGGTACTAACGCGGTGTTGGGATCAAAAAGTGATTATCGATTAGTCATCCACTAAGCGAAAACTTTCTTTTTTTTATTTCTTTTTCAATATGAAAATTGGTCTAACTACTTCTTAACTAAATTATTTTAAATATCAACAGAAAATAAAGCTAAAATTATGCACGAAATTAAGCTAAACTAAAACTCAAAAAAGGTCCAACAACACAACTTTCACTGCTCTGCTAAATCCCTTTTATGCTTTTCAGAGTACCTGTCAATCACACAAAAATTTTAACTTTAGATACAATATAATAACGCAATAGACTAAACTACTAAAGTTAAGAATAATGCCAAGTCCCCAGTAATGGCACCAAAAACTTGATGTCCGCCCAGGGGTGACAAAAATAATGGTTAAGAACAACCCCTTAGGACGGCTTAGGTTTTACCTATCGCAAGCGCACAAGTCAAATTATAGTATAGAACTGGCTTGTGAATATGAATGTCGAACCCACGGAGACTTGAATTATTCACTTTAGCAATTGCAATGTATTGAATTATGGTTCAAAAAGTTTGTTTGATTTTATTTTAGAATTATAGCTAAATTAACTAAAACGGAATTTAAATTGAGAGTTTGATCAAGAGAGAGAGAAAACTAGGGTTTTCATCGCTCCACCTCTAACTGCATAATATAGTTCTCTCTTTACTCAATTGCAAGAGAGCGATCCATAACTGTGAATCAGGTCATACGCAAATAGTCAAATACGACCCCAAAAAGGATACCGTCAATCGGATTCACTACAACCCATTCACGGAAAGAGTGTAACTAGTGCATGTTATTTACTTTACTCTAATCGACTCCTACTACATGAAATTAAACTAAAGCATGTCTATATTTCCTCGCCAAGGCATGGCATGTGTAAACTTAGGGTTTCAAGTGTTAAGCATCATTGTGTAGAAAATCATGAATTAAGCATCCGAGTTCGAGCCCATAATGAATAATCATGATTGAGTAAGAAAATATATTTTTTCAATTTAAGACAAGAATTTATAACAAATATAAGATCTTGTGTCAAGAATAAAAAGGGTCACTCATCTATAACAATCATTACAGTATGGTCACAACTTTCCCTAGTTACAATTGAAAACAAATTAAAATTACATTACTTGGCTAGGGTTTTGCTAGAAAACCCTAGATACCAAGTTAGTTAATCATAGCTGACGGAGACCGCATTGCTGATGTAGAATTGCTCACCATTCTTGTCCTCTCTGGATCTCCAAGTCTTGTATGGCTTCTCTACTTGGAATGATATAAATCTCCAGAGGCTACTCTAAAAATTATACGTGTATCGAAGCTCCCAAAATTTGTAGTAGACTTTGGTATTTATAGACAACAGCCGAGGAAAACCCTAAGGTTACCCTTTTTTTTCATTTCACACCCAACTAAGTAAAACCCTACAATCTGGTATATAATATGTATATATCAAGTGTATCAAACTGTAGAAATCGCAGTCGCCTCAAAGGAATACAAGTTGGGGTCAAATTTGATATTTCAACAATTTACCGCACAGAACCCCCTACGATTGAAGGATAAGGGACCTATGCTTGGAGCGTAGGCTAGGTCTACGCTTGGAGCGTACGTCAAAAACATGAAGCGTATGTCACGCCCCAAATTTCCAAAGACTCCCGAACCGGAACATCCAAGGAATCTAGGTCGTGATCCATAAAATGAGCGACCAATTAAGATCCTAAACAACCATAAACTGAATGGAATCTTATTAACAATAATAATTTCATACACAACAAAGTGGAATCTAAACCAAATGATACACAAGGCACGTCTAGGTGGCGAAAGAATACATTTCTACCACAGTGCAACAATACCAAATACAAGGAAGGGATAGGCCAACAGACTGGCTCCCAAGAGATACAACATCTATGGTCAAAATAAAGGCAACAAGTAAATGAAAGAAAATGACCAACTCTACATATTAACGTCCCAAATCCCGTAACAGCATCAGTGCCACGATCCATCCTGCACTCCAAGTTGTATATAATTGAAACATTTCCTGCAAACTGGTGGTGTAAACCAACAGGCATACCACTGTCGGGGTGAGCTCATTGAGCCCCGTAGGAGAAAGGAATCGTAACTATCACATCCTACGACCGTCCAAGTCGAGTACGAACCAACCCATGTGCATGCATCTACCCTAGGTCAGTCAAACGTCCCACATGACAATCATGCCAATACGAGACCTCAAAAATACATCCCCCAAGTCCCCTACCATGCATCAACAAATAGGGCAACTATCACAAAGTGAAACTACATCACAACAACATGTAATAACTCACACCTATATATATATATATATGCACGTATGTATATATACATATAGAGATATACAACCCATACAAGATATGTAGTACAGACCCCCTCATAGATCACTACGACTCATACCCGTCAATCCCACACTAACAATCACCACAATATTATCATCAAATCACGGGAGAAACACTCATATTCATAACACTCCATGAAGAATAATACTCGCACTTCCTAGGTCACGAGCATACTGAGCTCCAAAACCTCAAATCAGTATCAACACATACTATCGATCACCTCACATGTCACTACCGACATTCGTAAACCCAGCATAGGGTTAAAACAATCATATCAACCTAAGGGAAATCACAAAGGTTTCCAAATAACAAAAGGAAGTGAAATGGATTGAATAATCCATCATACCGACCACTCAAATGTCACATATTCGCCCAAGGGTAAAATGATCATTTCAAGGGAAAAATTGTACTTTAAAAGGTTACCCCACCTATTCGGACATAGGTTGAACCATAGAAACAAATGGAACCAAATTCAAAGCCCTGACACGAGATATATGAATTTTTGAAAATGGCATCAGACAACTTCGATAAAAATAAAAAGTTGAAGTACCCCTCTTTCACCAAGGGTAAAATAGTCATTTAAAATTAAAATAAATTATTTTAAATTTTATATCAAATATTTGGACATAGTTCAGGCCCTAGAAAGAAACGGGACCTCAATCAAAGTCACGAGGCGAGAGATATGCATTTTTAAAAACGGTATCGGATAATGCCGATATAAACGGAAAGCTGAAGTACCCCTCTTTCACCAAGGGTAAAACAGTCATTTCAAATGTAAATAAATTATTTTAAATTTTGTACCTAGCACAAGCCATAAGAACAAACAGGACCTCAATCCGAGTTACGAGGTGAGCGAAATGAATTTCCGAAAATGGTCAAAATAGGGTTGAATTACCCAGTAGACTACGCAGGAGGTTGTAGTCGACTACGCAGGAGGCTTTAGTCGACTACACCAAAGGTCCATCCGACTACTCCAAGTCGAAACTTACCAAAAAATTACGGAAATGGTATTTTGAAGCCCTAGTCGACTATAGGAATGGCTTAGTCGACTACACAGGTCTAGAAAATTGCAAAAATGACCCGAAACCACTTTAAACACTTATGAAACATTGGACAAAGGCCTCAACTCATTTAGGAACTTTAGAAATGAAAAAAATATCATTTAATCTCGGTTTAGTTTTATCAAAAACATTTTCTTGAAAATCCGTAGAAATAACCGTATTGCCCCCGGTATCTGTTTTGGACACCACCGACCTCCAAAGGCCAAAATCTTTTATTTCTTGACTTTAAAACCATTTCAAAACTCAGAGTTTTTGTCGGCCTAATGAGGGTAAGCAAAAACGAGTTTTTCACTTAAAGACCGAATGGACTCAAATACAAGTCTTTTAAAAAAAATCTGTTTTCGGGAAAACAAACAGAAACAAATGAAAAAACCAAAGCATATTTGTAGACGCTCAAATAGAACAAATTGTTAGTCGCTAATTAACCCTAGAGGGGGTGAATAGGGTGTTCAAAAATATTTCTAACTATTTTCGAAATTGGAACACGCTATAACTAAAAATCAATTTCTCAATAAACATGTGGATGATTCAATTTAAACTTCTCTAATAATTAATTGCAAGACAAATTAGCATACAATATATTCAAGCAATTATAGCATGCAAATTAATCAAGTAAAGAGAAAGAGATAGAGAGATTGACACCGTGATTTGTTTGAGGTTCGGTAACTCCTACTCCTCAGCTCAAGAACCCCTTCTTGAGACTTTTCCCGATCATTTCACTATGGCCCTTCCTTAACAGATGGAATGGCAAACCTTTACAACACAAGTCTCTCGAGCTTGTCTCTCAATCAAGAAAACAACCCTCTCTTGAACAATCGGTGGACTTCACTTGTCCGATATTACAAATTCGTATGTAATCAATAAAATCACTCAAGAACAAAAATATTCAAAACCCAAAGGTTTTTATGGAAGATAAATCAATATAAGCTCAAGTGTTTTTAGTGATTTTACAATAGCTCTAGAAATGTATTCTCAAAGGATATGATCAATGAATGATATTTGGAGAATAAGAAGAGATACTAGAGGTTTTGATTTTCAAAGAAACTTGGAGAAAATCATATTTTCAAAGCTTGGTTTCAATGGCTTTTGTAGAGAAATTTCTGCATAATTTTTTAGAGCTTTTCTATCTCTTTGTATTTCAATCTCTTAGCATTCAATATACACATATCATTCTATATATAGCATTGCATTAGGGTTAAGAGAATGAGTATTGAATTATTTGAGTCAAGAGCCGTTTGAACACCATTAAGCACAATCCACAAAACATGGAAAATGTTTTCTGAAAAACTGCAGGATTTTGAGGAGCTTCTAGTCGACTACTTCTTTGTTGTAGTCGACTACAATGCTTCATGTAGTCGACTAGATTGAGGTCTAGTCGACTACTTCATGTAGTCTAGTCGACTCAAAGGTTCCTTTAGTCGACTACTTTGAAATGGTTGAAAACATGTAGCTTCTGATTGTTTCAGTCGACTACTAGAAAATACACAGGGTCATTCTAGTCGACTATAGCTTGAAAAACATTTAATAAAAATATTTTTCTTTCCGTTTAAGTTTGGTAAAACATTTTTCATTCCATTTGAGGTCGGTTCATTTTATACTTGAGCTTATACGATAAAATCGACGCATAAAATTACCTTCTTACAATGATCGCTCCCCAACCTATCTACCCCGAGTCTTGAGTCTTCAACTTTCGCCTTTGCCGTTGAATTATTTGATTTTCCATTTTCGTGCTTCAATTTATTTCTCGGCTTTTCGCTTTTATTCAATCTTTCTTTCCGAGCTTGCTTTCCGAGTCGTTTTCTTTCCGTGCTTGTTTTCCGAGTCGTTCGCCTGTCTTTTGCTGAAAACATGAACTCGGTAATTCATTAGTATTAAACACGCTTTAAATGTTTTGTTAATATCAAAATAGGATTTATTGTCCGAGAATAAATTTCAAAGCCAACACAAATGAATGAAAAACCGAAGTTCAAAAGTGACTCGAAAGAAAGGGCAAATGACTATACACAAGGCACTAACTCTAACCCAACCACACTTCGCTCCACATTCAAACTCACAAACACTATAACAACTTAACCGAAAATGACCACAACTCCGATGACATTCCATTCCTTAAGACCGCTAAAGGGAACCTAGTAGCTGTTATCACCAAACAAACTAGTTTCAAATCAAAAACCCATTCCGATTCTTTCAAACCTCAATTTCACATTCGAAACCATATCACCTAGGTTTCTAACAAAATCCATTGACCATCAATACACAATTGACTCAATTTATTCATAACCTCATCTATCACAACCGGAACATCAATATCACGATTTATGCCACGTTGCTACACCAACACTAATTATACCACAAGACTATCAACCGCCTTCTCAAGGCTTCAACCCACATTCAACTCAATAGCCACAACCAACTTTACTTATCACAAGAAAGTCCTTAAACCAACTTATATCACCCCCCCCCCCCAAGGTATATAAGCACATAACAACAAGTATAATCATTTATCTCACATTATACTTTAAACAAGGCATGCAAAGCATATTTTCACATCCTTTCATTTCACTTGAGCATTTTAACAACATATGAATTGTATACATTAAAATTGACATTAAACATGCTCGCATCATAAATATTCACAATTATAGCATGCTTTAGTATCAATATCATAATTATGCATATATGATAGTTCAAGTGCAATATGACTCAACACCCCTCATATTACACACTTTGCCCCAATACAGGTTAACGAATACGTACTCTACTCATTTACAACAAGAAAGAGTGCCGCACTGATTCTTCTTAAGTGATTTTGACCCGTGACTAAAGATTCGTACAACAAATGCACGAGACAACCCGTGACTTTGAGAATGAGACAACTCACCCTATACCCCATTCTCGGACTCATTATTTTCGTAGGTTGGAAACACCGCCTGACCAGTTGTTGCGACGATTCGACACAAAACCACTCACTCATGGTTACACAACCGGGTGTAACCCAACACCAATTGAGTTTTCAATACAAAAGATGAACCCATGCACTATGTCCTCAATGACCCATGCACCACATAAATATGTATCACATCATATTTATAACAACATTCCCAAAATGTCCACATGAATGTTTTTCACCATTCAACATGCTTTTAAATTTCATTTAAAGTAACTATCTACAAAGGTACTTTTTCATGCACCACAATTGATCCCAAATCATCAAATTATCCTTTAATACGCAAAGATAACATTACCTTCCATTTAATATGTTTTTATTCTCATTAAAGCAATTTAATCAACACATTAACTCATTTTCATACATAAGTTTAATGTTCAATATAGAAATCTCCAAATTCACAAGAATGGGGAAAACTAGAATAACGCTCTAAGTTCCACATTCCAACTCCATCAACAAAGTAGCTAACCTATATACGTTATCAAGGTTACACTACCTATACTCAAAACCCTATATGTATACTTACTCTTATACATATATACATCAATACCATATATATGCATATAGAAATACAACCACACTTCCATCTCCAAAACTCATAACCCATCTAGCATACATCATAATATGGATTATAGCACATTAATACATAAAACCCCAAATTCATATTTTTCAAGTATACACTTAGCAAAAATATATCTAGGTTTGGAATCGTAGAATCAAGCTCATACTCACACAATCATAAGATGACTAGTTATGAAGTTTTCCCCTACCTCTTGAAGAGCAAAGCATAACAACTACCAAGCAAGGCCCATGAAACCCTAGCTCTTCCCCAACCAAAATCTAAGGAGCAAACCGGTGGAAAGCTTCACCAGGGACTCCTAACCATGAATCCAACTCCAATACAAGAGGGAAACAAGATTCATCAAATTGTCTAGGGTTTGAATGGAAAATACACAAGGATAGAAGAACACTTACCACTTCCTGGCTCAAACCAAAGAGAAGGACACCATGAACATCTTCTATATTTATGGCCACACCAAACTCCCAACTTAGGGTGATGAATTCCACCCATAAGTGGAGAAGAATAAAGAGAGAAAGGATGAGAGAAAATGGAGGAGAAGGGATGAAAGTCTTCCAAATGAAATACAACTACACCCACACAAGTGTAGAGATTTCCCACTCACCCCTCTCACCATCCAATGGCCCAAAACAAATATGCGAAAAAAGGAAATGAATCCAAGGGCTAGAAATAAGTCTTGCAATGGAAGACTAAACACACCACTCATAAAACCCATTAATTTGCCAAATAATGCCTTATCATCCAAGGGTTTAGAGTAAAGATGGGAATCAATTAACCATCCAATGGTTGATAAAAAGTCTTGCCAAGTGAAAGACCAACAATAATGGATTATTGCATTTAAGTGCCAACCAAACAAGGCCTAATGATCCAAGGGTTAAGAACAAAGATGGGAGAATGAGATCAAGGGTTAGGAATGAGACACCACTTGAAATGGGGAAATGACCAAATTATTCTCAACTTAAGGTTAATTACAAGAGTGTCATCAAGCCTCTTAATTACCCTTATAACCCTTGTCATCCTCTCTAATTACCAACATGCCATTCATACCCCAACACTTAGTCAAATCTCTAAACTTTTCACTAAGTGCTCCAAATATGAAAATACTTATTTACCGTTCGGTTATTTCTTTCCTGAAATCATTCTAACTATTCTCATTACTTACAGCGTGAAAATATAACAAGAAATCCACATAAGTGCTACACAGAACGTCAACACTAAACTAGGTTAGAACTTTCGGGAATGCAACACGATTGCCGAAGCTCTAACGAGAAAATGTTGCACGAACCCACGTAGTCGTCAACGAACAATAAATCTCGAAGCCGGAAACTAAAGTTCACGAAGTCGTCGAATTAAGTTCGAAACTTAAACGCGAAAAATTTACACGTACCGAGAATACACAAGACGTCATGAATAAGTGACATCACAAAAAGTTCACACTTGGAAAAGAATTCCAGAAAAGAGAAAGGAAACGCGGGGCATTATAACGTAGGTCAAGCGTCAAAACAACACTTTCTAGCCACTTTTAGCTACTAGAAGCGTTGACCAAGCGTAGCAAAATTCATGAAAACCATTTTTCTTAGAAATTGTGTGGGTAGAACCCCCTTGACTCCATTAGAATGATTCTTAAAGTTGCAGCTCCAAAAAATGCCATTTTAGTCATCCGGGAGCCACTTTTCTCTTGAAAATACCTCTTTTTCTCTCCTCTTGAATAGAAATGAATATGTCCTTAGTTAATTCACCAAAGTTAGTTATTTTTCTTCATTAAGCTCCTGAAACACGCTTGAACACACAAACGACATAAAATACCAAATAATGAAATATAAGGACATATCATTAGCAAGATAGGGGCCTAAAATGGACTACATTTGGCACCTATCAATTAGTATGTGTTTAAAGTTAGGTTATTTACTGTAATTTTAATGTTAATATGTGCTTTTTTTAGATGGATAAGCTATATGCATTTGAAGTGCATATGGGTGAGTATTTTGATTCAACAAAATAGAAGAATTATGTGGGAGGTACATATCACTTGTATGAAGGTATTGATCCAGATAAGATGTCTATGTTGGAAATTGAGGAGTTGATGGAAGGTCTTGGATTTCCTAGTAATAATGAGATGTATTATAGGAGTCTTTTAGATTGTGGGATTGTTAAGTTGCTAGGTGATATTGGCTTGTTGGAGATGTTTATAAAGTCTAAAGATTTAGAAAAGATAAAACTGTTTCTTCTTCCTCCAAATGTAAGAGTTGGGACAAAAGTTGTTGTTATAAGGGAAGTTGGAGGAAAAGAAGTTAGAAAAAATGGAGGGCAAGTAGGACATGAAATGGTTATACATGAACATGTTAGAGGGCAAGTAGAGCATGATATGGTTATACATGAACCTGTTAAAGGACAGGTAGGACAGGAAATGGTTAAACATGAACCTGTTATGGTTGATACAAATATAGACAGTGATGATGGTGACAGTGTTGAAGATATTTGCAGTAATGAAAATGATGATGAAGGTGATGTAAGTGGCTATTAAAATAATGAGTGTGAGGGTGATGTAAGTGTTAATGAGGGTGATGAAAATGAAAATGAGGGTGAGGATTCTGATGGAAACCATTTTGATGGGCCTATTAGGGAATGGATTCATCAATGGGGAGTTATGGGGGATATAGAGGGAGATCCATTGTATATACCATCTGATGAGCTATGTTGTGTTAATAGCTTAAGTTCAGAATGTGACAATGATGGTGCACAAAGTCAGAGGTGTGAATAATTTATTCTTGAAAGGGACTTCGGGGTCAAACCATTGGTAGTTGGCTTGAAGTTTGCATGTGATGATGCTTTCAGGAAGTGTTTGAAGGAGCATGCATTGAGAAATAGATATGATTTTAAGTATAGAAATAATGAAACAAGGAGAGTGACATTTGTTTGCATAAGGGAGTGTGGGTGGAGGATTCATGCTTCCATAAATGGTTCTAACAACAACTTTTAGATCAAGAACTTCTAATCTCAGCATATCAACTGTCCACCAGTGGAAACAAGTAAACAAGCCACCTCCACTTTCCTTGCCAAGAAATATATCAACAAGTTCAGGATTGAACCTTCTTGGAAAAATGCATTGTTTTAAGATTCAATTTTTGAAGACTTTGAGATAACTGTAGACAGACATAGGCTCAAGAAGGCAAAGAGAAGGGCAAGAGAAATCATAAAAGGGCCTCATGAAGATCAATTTAGTAAAGTATATGAATATGGAAACTTGTTGATGGAGGTCATGCCTAGCGTTTTTGTAGAGGTAAGACAGAAACTGATGCAGAGGGTAACATAAGGTTTCAAAGATTTTTTTTATGTCTAAAACCAATGTGGAGGGACTTCATGGAAGGCTGCAAGCCTTTTGTTGGGTTGGATGGGTGTTTTTTGAATCATCATTATAAAGGTCAATTGTTGACCGTTATGGCAAGAGATGCCAATGGACAATGTTTTCCAATTGATATGGCAGTGGTTAATTCAGAGACAAAAGAGACATGGAAATGATTCATTGACTAGCTAATGAATATCATAGGCCCTACAGAGTCATTTACCTTCATTTCTGATAGGCAAAAGGTAATCAATTTGTGTATTAATGTCATTCTTTAATAAGTTTGTGTATTAATGTTAATATGTTGAGTTCATATTGCAGGGTTTGGTGGATACAATAGCCAATTTAGGGGAGGGAATTGAGCACAGGTTCTGTGCAAGACATGTATATGAAAATTTCAGAAAAAAATGGACTTGTTTGAGGTTGAAGAGTGAGTTTTGGGGGGCTTCCAATTCATACACAATGGAGGATTTTGAATGCCATATGAAGCACCTCAAAAATATTAACACTGATACATATGCTTACCTTGCAAAAATTCCAATGAAGTAATGGAGCAAGTTCAAGGTTCATTGTAAACAAATACAAGCAAACTAGCCAAAATTCAAGAACTTGTAAAAATGATTCAGCACCATCAAAGGAGAAGGCTGGGAAGGGTGGAAGACCACCAATGCCAAAGAAAACCATGTATGTTAGAACAATAAGTGAAGGAACAAGTGGAGTTACTAATGTAGCAAGTGGTCAAGCTGGTAATTGGGTACCATCTAGTAGTAGGATGAGGCATTGGATCCCTTCTGGAGTTGGAAGCAATGAGGTACAAAAGTAGTTTTATAACCTCTTTTCATATATAATGTTTTTATATTAATTTTGAGTTGCAATTTTGTAGGTTAGAAATGAAAGTGGAGGGAGTCAAGGAAACCCAACAATAGATTGACAGCGATATCTTAGCTATAATTGATGGTTTAATAGTTTGTTAAATTGATAGCTTGTAAAACAGTGAGTAAAATTGATAGCTATTGACAGTGAAAGCATGTAAAATTGTAGGCCTACAGTGAAGTAAAGTTGATGGAGAGCTTTTTGGGGAAGGCATTGGGACAACTTTGAATGTGTCTTTACCTTTTGCAGTGGAGTAAAGTTAATCTAAAATAGTGAATTGTTGATGGGTATTGAAGTTCATATGTAATTTGATAACAATAGCTATGAATGCCTATTTTTGTACTTAATGGCTGAATGAATGGTTGGTGGACTTCATGTTTGAATGGTTGCAGTATGTTGAATAACCTCGTTTTGTATTTAACTCTATGAATGGTAATTTGATAACTATGGCTATGAATGAATGGTTGGTGTATGAATGCCTCTTCTTGTTATGGTTGGCTATGAATGCAGGGTTTGGTGTATGAATGCAGTGTATTTTTGGTAAATCAATGCAGGGTTCCATGTATTGGTGACATTGAGTGTCAATCTGGGCACAAGAAATGGGTGAACAAAATTGATACAAACTGGGCAGTGAGCAAACCAATACTAGACATTATAATACATTGAATTAGTACATTTTCAATACAAACTGGGCAATTAAACAAGCACACATTTTCATTCATTAAAAACCAATACTTAACATTAAACATAAAAGCAAACACATTTTCAATACATTCCTAACACTTTTAACCATGAAAACACAACCAAAAATAACCACCACCCAATATAAAATGGTTGAAATTCTTCACTTTGTTCTCAAACTCCATTTACATTTCCCTAAGCTGTTGCATTTTTTCCTCCACTTGATGCATTTTGGCGAACTTGTCCAAACCCATTTTGGATTCCATAGCACCCCATCATTGTTCATCTTCATTCTTGGTTGATTGTAGACTTGAGCTATGAGTTTGGACATGAATTTTTTGTAGCGATCCGAAAGTTCTTCATCAACCCATAAATGGAAGTCACACCATTGTGTTTTCCAATTTGCACACCCAAAAAAGCTTCTTCCAAGGTTCTTGTCGGTCAAGGATGTCTTCTATGGAGATTTGAGACCACAACGACATTTTTTCACATACCCACTTCTTTAGGTCAAATTGGAGCTTGAAGAAGATGACATTTTTGGACTATTATTGCTAACCCGAGAGAGAGAGAGAGAGATGGTGCAGTGAGAGAGAGAGATGGTGGAGACAAACTAGGGCAAATATGAGCATATATATCATATATAGTGCTACATGTAATGAAAATTTATTAAGGGGGCATAAGGGTCTTTCTACCACTTTAATAAGGGGTAATAATGGAATTTAATAGGTTATGTGAAATGCACATGACGAACTAACGTCCATTTCTAACGGTAAGGGAGTATTTGGCCCACTTTTCAATCCTTTAAGGACTTTTCTGCCCAAAATAAAATATCGGATGTATAATGCCCATGGGCCAAACCATAGGGGATGTTTTAAGCCCTTTACCCTTCTATACCATTTGCATCTCTATCCGGCATCTTGAGAAAAGAAATAAAGAAAAAAGATACAAAAATTTCCTTGCACATAATTATCTTCTTCATCCCACTCGTCTTTATCGCAAATTACTACATACATATATCTATCCGCATCTCACAAGAAACAGATAATTCTATTTTATTATTATTATTATTATTTTAATACACATTTCCATATATATATAACATTCGAAACTTGGCACAGGACACAAAGGCCAGAAATCACAAAAAATTAAATAAATAAAATAAAATAAATGACATATTTAATTAATAAAACCTTATCAGCTGATGAAAATAATCTAGTCCTATTCTTCAATTCACCTAGCTTCCGTTCTTCATATACTAGGGAACATAAATGTATATTCAGTGAGACATGACAATACAGTCTGCTCCAAGCCTACAGGAGAGTATTGTTCTGAGAGCAAAATTTTCATTCACATTTATAACACCTTCATTACATACTACCATCTGGTGAAGATTAACAAAGACTCAATTCGAAACTAGAGATTAAGGATCATTTCCAAACAAAATACACAACTTCCCGAGTCATCTCTCTTCTGTCAGTTGCTATGCCATCGCGATAAAAACGTATGGATTAGCTAATAGCGGTTCTATCAGAAATTTTATAAAGCATATGTTAGGCCACCTGAAGCTTCAGGAATCCAACCGCTGAAAAGAGACGGGGATGAACAAAAGGAACTTTTGGCCCAGAAATCAAAACCAAAGAATAATAATAATTTAGTATTAACTAAAAAATAAATCAGCCTAGGATGCTACAGATCCGCGCAATGTATGGTGCAGTATAATATGGAAAACTTGTCCCTTACTAGGCAGAACTGTCGGGAACATCTTTAGTAGCTGGACTGGATTTAGAGTGTGGCTTTGCTTGATCAGTGGGAGGTGGTGGTTTCGGTGAAGTGGGAGGTTTGGCAGGCCTGTTAGGATGAACTTGCTCAACTTTCTCTGCAGGAATGTCAAACTGTGATACAAAAAAATAAAAGTATTAGTCAGATACAACTAAAATGATCTTGTCAAACATGAGTTGCAGGTTATGAGTGAACTAAGAAGATATGCATGTATTTATATATGCGGGTGCAATAAACCAAAAATATAAGTAAATAAATAATTATGCAACTGCTTTTAACTTTAACGCTACAAGATGAATATTAGATGCATTGGAATATGCTAAATGATTCTCTACTGAGACAACAACAGAAATCAAAAGGAGTACTTCCTCTGCAGCTCTTATATTCCTTTTCTATTTATTTTTATAGGCGCAACAAGATAAATTCTTGTATCCATTTGCTATTTCTCCCCACCACCTTCTTGCAGGGGATAGAATTCAGAGGTCCTTCTTCTTTATCTTATCTAGTAACATGTGGCCAGTAATGTAACCCATAGTGCAAAGAAGTACCGTGTTTATTTTATTGTTCTCCCCTTAATTTTATTTCAACTGGTAATCTTCTTCTTTGTTCAACATTAACAGCCAAAAAAGGGAGAAAAGAAGTTCTTCAGCTGCAGAATATATGTTCTTCTGTTCCTTTTTCTTTTTGTCATTTCAATTACAATTATTGTTATTATATCGTTATTATTACTATTTTCGTTGTTTAATTCAATAGACATAGTGAGAAATGATATATATTCCTTCAAAGACCACCTCTTCTCCAGGTCAGAGGAGATGTTCATCTCTGCAATTTGACACCATGTGCCTAATATTTGAGACCTTGCAATGCAAAAAATTGCAGCAGTTATGTGATATTGTCCAAATTACTATCTTTCTACTGGTGACCTTATTTTCTTCTTTTCCTTCTAACAGATGTTTGACAAGGCCTTCCAGAAAATCGTACTATTCTCAGAAATATGGCTAGACAAAATTACATATTGATTATTCAAAGGGAAGCTTTTTTTTATAGGGGAAACCACTTAAAGAATCTAAGACAGGTGCTAAAGCTCCTTGTTCAAAGCACTAGAGCTTTAGATGGAAAACCAAATACTCAAGGACATTAAGATTTTAGAGAAATCCTTAACATAACAATGCCAATACAAAATGGCTCAAGGAATTATATTGCCCTTGTAAAGCATATCACTGGACTTTTCTTTGCTTCATGGCAACTTGTTCATGGAAAGCAAAAAAGGCGTGCTATTCTTGCAAATAACGAATATATAGTGAACAAACTTCTAGCAAACATGTATAAGTGGAGGATCTATCCAAATACATGATTCCTTCCTTCAAACAAGAACTGTGGAGAACCAAATATATATATTTATATATATCCTTAATGACCTCAGACTGACCTTGTAACCACAGCCAGATACGCAAGCATGGAAGCACTCCTGCAGAACACAAAAAGAGCAAACTATATAAATCTATTGAATAGGAACACATTGCTCTAATATCTGTCACAACGAAATTCAAGCATCACCAGATTTAACCAGGTAAATAACATATCTACCAATCTTTCAGGAAAAAAATAAATAAATAATTATTATTATTTGTGGTAACATCTAAGCATGATGCTTCATCTTTCCTTTAGATTAATATCGTAACATGCCTCTTTTGTTCCACCACTGTCAGAACCCTAATTCGGTAGATTGGGATAAGCCAATTAGCTTCTACTTATGACTAGCAGATTTATTTATTGGAAGTGCTTTTCCAATTAAAATACCAACTAACACTTGATAAGGCTACTCATTGAAAAAGAAAAAGAAACACCTAATAAGGGTTATGCCCAGCAACTTTTTGCAGTAATCAGGTACTGGCAATCCACCTTCAAAAGCCCATTAATAAAGCAAAAAGTGTCAGTTGCAATTCAATTTCTTTGATAGAAATGGTCATATACTGCAATTTCTCAAGAAAGGATGGTTCTCTGCAGCTCATTTTGTAGATCTTGTTTTAAGTTAACAAAGCTCCTCAATAGTTGCATCTCAAGTATAAAATTCATCCCTTCCCCAAATAAGTACAAGGGGATTGTGGGTGTAATGTCCTTATGCCCTTAAAACAATTAATAAGCATTACCAAACAAGAATAATCTTCCATGTAAAGTAGAAATTGAAGTGAAAATTAATCAAATTACCTGACATATTTTGCTTACAGTTGCAAAATTAAATATTTTGATCATACAACTGAATGAACAATTCACAGTATTACTCCTAATATTACTAATGTTCCATACATATTTCTGATTCCACTTCCTTTCTTACTAGTAATTCAATCTCTCTCCACCATAATAGCAAGGACATTGCATCTTATTACCAATTGTGGCAGTTCTAATGATAATTTAGAATGCAAAAAACTTGCCTCAGTCCATGTAAGAAGGAACTTTCTTCTTACATGTGATGTGGTCCAATAAAAAAATTACATGTGTCCTAAAATTTGAAAACATTTTCGTAAGTTTCAAAAAAAATTTATTATCCTAGATTTGCTTAGTTTTAAAACAATATAAACAATACAATTATGGTAATGTTTTTAAAAAAAATTAGGACACATGTAAGTTTTTTATTGGTCCACATCACATGTAAGGATGAATTCCTTCTTCCATGGCCTGAGACAAGCATTGCTCATTTAGAATTTACAACTTTATCGCATTAATTTCCGGTATAATCAAAATTTATAGGACAATGACTCGTATGAGTAACAACCATCATTTCCCAACATTATATTCCCTTCTTAGTAATGAGGTATAAATGAAGCATTTCTGTATAACACTCAAACAGCTTTATTGCATGCGCACACATACTAATAATAATGTGTGAAAGTACCAAGTGTTAAAGCACAATAAAAACAAACCTCTGAGTAACTGGCAGAACCAGGAGAACGGTCAATGTAAGCACTCCACTGCCGGTCCTTTAAAACTGGGTCTTTGTAGCAAATTTCATTGCACCCCTCCAAACCTGAAAAATGAAATAATCTTATTTCTGAAAAGTTCAGAATCAACCTCAAAAGGTTATTGACAGTTCACTTTCTAGATACTGTAATTATACACCATTTTTGGATTTTTAGGCGACAAAAAATCAAGCCAAATGATCATATAAAAGAGAGATATTGGGAGCTTCTAAGTAGCTTAAGAAGAATAGAAAGGAATAAACAAAAATGAGGACTTAAGATATATATTGTGCATCAGAACAGTTGCTGTTTGCCCAAAATAGTTGTTTCGTAGTATCAGGTAGCGATAAAACACTACCATTACTAGGAATCAAATAATTTAGATAAATGAGTTGTTTTGTTATACTAGTGAAAGCAACAATAACATGCAGATTATATATGCCAGAATATTCAAGATGAACAAGTATAGCATGTTGTATTCAGATGATACCCAATCCACCAAGATCATAGAGTTTGTGCCTAACCCAGATCACTAAATGCTCAAACTACAACATCCAACCAGAGCATTAGCTAATGTTTTCAGGTCAGAGAAGACCTACGTGACGCTAAGAAACAATCCAGGGCCTAAATCCATGGGACAAAAATAAACTAAATTTTGTGGACTAGATATAAATTATTTTTCTTCAGTCACTAAAATTGATTGCTAATCTGCTAAAAGGTACAAAATCCAGCATCCAAAATCATAAGGTCTATTGGTTCAAATTGAAGCGATTTAGCTATGTATCGAGCAGATTAAAGAACAATAATCTTCTCCACAAAGGAAGATAACACGTGCGTGCGTGTATTACCAAGCAAAAGTAACAATATTCAATCATATTTATGCATATCAGACTGGAAATGATAAATAAAGTATGTAACTTTTGTATTATGGACTTTGTTTGGATCTTTCTATGCAGAATTCTAATTAAGCCAAGTTTCAATGTGGAGCCAGATTAATTGCAGCAAAGCAAGGGCCTACTCATTTCCTTTTAGGGAAGATTACAATGAAGAGGTCTCATCCAACAGTACCACTTCATTACGTTCACAAAAACTATTTACGGGTTGAAAGAAAACAAGGTTACACTATAACTGGGTCCCAGATATTGATCTGCTTCCTTGCGAATTCTAAACAAAGTCTAGGAATTGATGCATAGTGACTTGCTTACCATTGTAGAATCACTCTTAAGAGCAACCAAGTAAAGTTGATAATTTTCTGCTTATTAGATCCAAAGTAACATCAAATGTAGAGACTTTCAAAATTCAAAGGAATGGTAAACATGTCCATTTTGAAAGTTCAAGAGTAAAAATGAGGAACATTGAGAAGGAATACTTACATTCCTCCCATGTCTCACCATCCGCGTCACACCCCTTTTTGCAAAATACTCTCCCTGCAAGAACCCACAACCTAAATACATTATAAAACTGATTGCTGCGAACGTACCCCAACTTTAGAAGTTCAAAAAATTAAAATCTGATGGAGTGCATAAACTTAAATATAAGGTTACGGCAAACTGCCAGTCTGATTCTAATGTCAGATCAGATGAACAAATGCAATATCCAAGAATCATGTGCACCATAACATTGCTGAAAGAAAAAAAGCATTAACAACATACATATATCATAGATGTCAAAAAAATTCCTAGGCAAAGCTAGGAACTTGCTCTGACAGTTGGTTAGGCATGAAGCCTACTTTCTCGAACAATAGTTTTGTAGTAGATCTCATTTCTGAATATACAGATGTTGTATAAGTGTTGTAGCATTCCAATATCAAAACAAATTGCAAATGATATGATTCCAAGTACTAATGTAAACTGAAGCATCTACCCCACTTTGCATGCACATAGCACTTAACTGTCAAGGTTCACAACTCTATTGATAACATAGGAAAACAAATTACACATATATCACATATCAATTCAGTAGTTTTGGATCAGGTAGTATTCCTTCTCCAGCCTTCGTAATCGTGCATAATCCAGTATAAGGACATGAGTTCGGTATTTTAAGGCAAGGAGGGGGGCATCCTCTGAAGTGTTTCCAGCCCCATTAAAAATAAAACAGAGACAAAAAAAAATAAAGGAAACTAATTTTTTTTGTAACTAGGAGTTTCCTTTTAGATGAGGTAGAGAATACATGACATACTATATTCGAGTACAAAACAGAATTTAATAAATCAGTTTCCAGACTAATAATGTGGAAATTACAATCCAAATATATTTTGCTGAGTGGAAGTAAAATACTTTTTCCTTTGGGATGTAAAAGTAGAAAATAAAACATTTTCGAAGCCAATTTACATTAGTCAACATCTTCCCCTTTTTAAGTCCTACAAACCAAACATGCCATTTCCTTGCTCTTCCATTCTTCTCATGTTGGAAGATCTCCTTCAAAGAAGAGGCGTCAAATATGCAGTGACTAATTTATTTTTCTTTCTCATCTTTGCTTGTAAGTCTGAATACTCCAACACAGAGGACAACAGTTTTCTAAATCAGCCTAGTATTAGTTAGAGGTGGCAAACGGGCGGGTTGTGGCGGGTTTGGGTCGGGTCGGTAACGGGCGGGTCGTAATCGGTTCAGTGACCCGTTCCTAACCCACTATGATGTGTTGCTCACGGGTCGGGTCGTAAATGGGTCAGGTCAACCCAACCCGCATATATATAACTTTTAGAACAGTTATATGTATATATTTATTTTTAAAAAAATCAATTGAAAATAAAAATAAATATGATTGAACAAAAAAATATCAAAACAAACACCTAAATCCTTCAAACATCTAAATTCACCCCTAGAATATATATTGTACTCTGGGCATATTTGAAGCAAAATCTATAATTATTTATACATATAACATACATATACAACCCTTAAAAAAAAAACAGAGAACTACATGAAAAAAATCTCAATGTTTTGAAAATAGCTAAACTGAAACCATAAAATGTACCAGTTCCATATTCAGAATCAATGTGACACTCATCTTAATGCAATCCTAAAACAAATCACAATATATATATATAAATGTATGCGTATATATACATTTAAACTTCCATTTGTGCAATACTCTGTTGGTGTGGGCTTGCGGGGCGTGGGTATATATACACACACACACATATATATATATATATACTAACACTTTTGAGAGAGGGAGAGAGAGAGAATGGCAGAGGCGAGAGAGAGAGAGAGCGAAGGGCTAAGAGGCGAGAGAGAGAAGGACTGAGAGGTGAGAGAGAGAGGGGGAGAGGCTTTAGGGTTTCTTAAATTTATGGGAGATGGGTATATGCGGGTACCCTCACCCAACCCGTTAACAACCCGCGAAATTAAAGAGTGCTAATAACCTAACCCATTAGTGACCCGCATCTCAAACCACTCACCCAATGACCCAAAATTTGAGGGCGGGTGTGGCCGGGTTGGTGGGTTTGGGTAAAATCTGCCACCTCTAGTATTAGTAAACCTAGGCCTCAAATTTCTTGACATGATGCTGCTCCAACAATGTTGGAAACATATCAAACATGCCCTTGGTATATCCATCCAACATAAACTTAATTCACACACATGAAAAACTTGGTCGAGATTCACGGGTTCTGCACTTGCTGCTGGCACATTTGTTCATAATATGAAAATTATTTATCAAATACAATAAAAGGATAAGGTATATGCGTAGGTAGGATAATGAGAAGATATAATGATAGGATAAACATGTAGTTGAGACGTTCTGCGTGCCCATGACTAAATGCTTAAATATATAAAATCTTGGCAGGTAGAAATCGAACTGAATCCAGGTTTGGTTCCTACGCCCATATCTATATTCTCTGATGCTACAGAAACTATTTTAAGTTCTATATTGTTTTCAACTCTGTTAGCTTTATTTTACCATCTTTCCCTGTTGTTGCAAGTTCATTCAAATTTTCAGAACAAAAGTAACTTCTAGCAACATATAATTGACACTATGCTGTACTCATGGGGATGATGTTGAATTCTGTTGTCATTAACTTTTGGCCATCAATTCTTCTATTATTTTCTTTTTTGATAACGAAGAAATATATAAAGAAAAGCACTCAAAAGGAGAGTGCAAAGCCCGTGTACAAACGAAGAATTCTTCTACTATTGTTTCAGCTTTTAAAATATGCTTTGAAGGTTTAAGGCCGTCATGTCTTATTTACGATGGATAACATACCCTTTGAGGCCTACTGATTTCTTGGATTATGTCTTATCCTCAATTGAATTATGTCTTATTTCTCAGTTTCCTCTTCCCTTGTTTCCTCTGTTAATTCCCTCCTTCTCACTGTCTTGGAGAATAAAAAGCTACATGCAAAGCAAGTGCATTTCTTGCAGTTAAATTTTTACTTGTAAAATTATTTAAATTTTTCTTTACTACTTTACATGCAAAGAATAGTTGGTATTTGAACCTGTGACTTACCCAGCAACCATATTTTAAAAATAAAAAATAAAAAAATAAAGTAAAGGGAAAATATTCTTTTGTATGATCAACTATACCTTCTCAAAGTTGATTATTAGGTGATTTAGTGAAACACAATTACAAGAATAATTGCAGAACCTGTAAAATGATATAGAATGATTGTCGAATTATGTAGTCAGTCACTCAATGTCCTTGGTGAAAAAGGCAGGTTTCTCCATGATTATATGTAGTATATGGTCATATTCTTTTCACTATTTTTTCCGAAAGACATAATAAAAAATAACAATTACAACTGCAATTTGAAGTATGCTAGTGGTTGCATGTAAGCGGGCCACACCAAACACAGCTATTATGACCAGTAAGTAATTCGGTTACCGAATCTCCTCATACACAGGAAACTATCTCAAGGGATGGGTAAATAACAGAGCAAAGTTCAAATTTTGAAAAGGTAAGTTTTGCTCAAAAGTCACAAAACCACATACGAACAAGAAAATTTTAGTATCAAACTGAAAAGAATGAAAACTATCTTCATGAACAAAGACTTCTTTGTTTGATAGAAATTAAGAAAGTGGTTCAAAAATTAGTACCAAGTTACTATATCTGAAAAAAGACTCTGATATAGTTACGTCGCCATTTACTTGAATTCAAAACCCTTTTCAGTGGATTTTACATAGCTGGTTGTAAACCATCATGCACATTTAATTTAAAAAGTACTAAAAAGGGTGTTTTCCATTCTAAACACTTCCATGTGCGAATTTAACAATTCTAACTTAAGTTTTTGCTCCTTATATACTGCTACATTTTATGTTGAGTTTAAAGTCGTCAATCAAAAAAATTTAACTATTTAAAATAAAATATCCATTTCAAAATGATAACCAATTTAATTATTGTTCGATTTGCCAAAAATCCTATAAACAATCAACCCTTAGAAAATTCATAGCCCTAACCTCATAAAATCAAAACAGATACATAGCACCTACCCAGACCTTATCTAGGTACCTAACTGTTTAACTATAAACGTAAGACAAGCCTCAAACCACAATCACAAGAATCACACTCCTTAACTAGGATTCTGATTATTAAAATGTGAACATAAATCCCCAAATTCAACATATATTAGCCCTAATACCTAAAACAACACAAATTGCATCACATTCAAACAACATAATCAGTACCAAGACTGTAAATATATGTGTGCTTATGCGAGTCGTGCATTACATGTATCATATATGAATATAAATCATTAGCACCACAAACATAAAGAGATCAATTTTAGTGAGCAAATCATAAAATTCTATCAAATAATACACCATAGGTACACACATACACACATGTTTATATATAGATACATATATGTGTAGATAGATAGAGAAAATGGAGATGTAATTACATGGAATCTGCGTGAGAGCTGCGTATTTGTGGGTGCATTGGTTTCCACACGGTGACGCCCATTGCTGTGGAATCATTGTTCTTCCACAATGCTCTTCTTGCTGCACTTTTTCTCTCTAGACCTCTCTCTTTCTCCCTCTAAATCGCAAGGCGATGAATGGAAATAGGGAGTGGGTGGTCCGAAAAGATTCCGGCATGAAGGTAGGGGTATTTTCGTCATTCGGACACTGCATGCTTTCCGGTTATCCTACTACTCCTTTTTTCCACCAGTATGTGGTTCTACGAAATTGAAGTGAGAAATTAAAATAAATTAATAAAATGCAGCAAAATAAAAAAGAAAAGAAAAGGCAATTATTTGAATATATATATATATATATATACATATACATATATGTATTCACTTTTATGTATTGGAGCCCTCTAGATTATTTCTATAAATTTTTATTATTTATTTTTTTAAAATACAAAAAATACATGTTCAGTTCATTTAATATGTTATTTTTATTTTTCAATAACCTTGTATTTTAGTTCCTATAGGAATTACTATGTGTTAAATTCAATCATGGTTTGTTTGATATTAAATATTTTGTAGATTAATGATGGTAAATATACAAAATTTATTGTATTAGTTATTTAGTTATTTGTATATTAATTTTTATGTATTTATCATAGTAATAACTCTTGAACTTTCCATAGTTTTATTTTACGGTTTTCACATTTTATTTATGACATGAGTTACTCGAGTCTTGACTTTTCACCTCACCACATTACACATATATCAGTTTTATTTTATCTTATGTATTATTTTTCAACTCTTCTAATTGAAAATTTCATACCTTTTCTTACTATTTTATTTTCTCTTTTCATATCATTTTTCTATTTCTTTTTTAAAAAAATAAAATTGAGAAATTATCAAAATGTTATACATAAACGTGTATACTTTCTCAAACATAACACATTTAGGGCGAACATCCTTGGATTTTTTAGAAGATGTAGAAAAATTCCTTAGAAGCTTTTTCTCGTCTATTGAAAATTAACAAGGATCCTCTCCAGTCAAATCTCTCTCTGGTTTTATGTGAACCATAATCTAAGGGCTTAAAAATGGCCACGACGTTAAAATATTTAACTACGTCACATTTTTAAATACTAGCATAGAACACATGCGATGCACGTGATATACAAAACCGGAAAAGATAATCTATATATATATATATATATATATATTTCACAAAACGACACTATAACCAACAAGTATTATGCTAATACATGTTTTTAATAATCGGAATAAGAAAAAAAAAAACTTAATAACGAACTTCCATCATCGACAAACAATTTTTGATTTCTTTTCAAACCCTTTAGAAAAAAAAACATAATTAATCAATTAAATATGTATTGTAATTGTATAATCTTATTAATGTAATAAACATACATATTAGTACACAAATAGATCTGTCAATGGATTAGATTCGGATCGGATCAGTTAAATTCAAATCATTTTATTAAGAAATCGGATTATCGGATTCGGATCCTCATCGGGTTATCGGATTTTATTTTCAATCAATATCTGATTAATATCGGATTCGGATCCTAGTCGGATTATTGACAGGTCTATTGATAAGGATGACAAAAACTCCCAATTCATGATCCGAATCCGATAATTCGACAGATTTTTACTTAGATAATTCATATTCGAATTTCTTCATTATAGGATATCTAATCCGATTATCTAATTAGAAAAATATAAAAATACAAAATTCAATAAATACTGAAACACTAAAATTAGTTACACTTTTAATAATTGTATTTATGATCAATCATTATTAATAAATAGTAAAATAATTAACAACTGACATTTATATACATGTACAGTATTAAATATATACACATAAAAATATCAAATATATATATAAATAAATTATATATCGGATCGGGTTATTATCGGATCGGATTGACATAAATTCAAATCCAATTTGTTAAGAAATCGCATTATCGGATTCGGATCCTAATCGGGTTATCCGATTTTATTTTTCATTCATATCCGGTTAATCGAATCGAATTCGGATCAAAATCCAATCCATTGATAGGTCTATACACAAATAATAATTGCACATTACTTTTGAATCTGATATATAACAAGCCAAATACAAATATAAAAATATTTGCATGCATGGAGAAAAATAAAGAAAAATACTTCTTTATCTAATCAATTGATGTTGTTAACTCCTTTCACATGAGTAATAAACTTCCTAACTCTATTTTTTTAAAATCAATAATCGTTTACATCATTGGTAAATATGCAAAATTTGAAGGAGGTCTCTTGTGTGTGATGGTTGAGCATGATATAAAATGAAAAAATGATATAGAAAAATGAACAATTGAAAAAGTAAACGATTAATAAATGATAAGAAAGTGGTAGTATGTAATCGTTTGTGCAATATATATCTATCTATATCTCTATGTTATTTTAAAAGTGTGAGGTCTTTCTAATATTTCTATATATTTAACCTCTTTTAAAAAAAATTAAAATTTAAGCCTTCAACAACCATATTCAATGAACTATTACTAAATGGAATAGAAGTATATTAAAGTGTTAGGATTTAATGCATTAATCTTATTGATATATTCAAAATATTTTCAACAATTACAAAGGTAGATGGATGGATAGCCATTTTTTTTAATGTTATGCTTAAATTCTATTATTATATTTACTATCTATTAATATATTTAATATATGAAGCATGTACATATTAGTAATTATTTAAGTGTGATAAAAAAATATATATAGTTTTATCTACACGTACCTATCTATATCTATAACTATAATACTTATTATTAATTCTACATTCAATGTATTTATTATGAGTATTATACTTTTAACAACAATTATGAACCATTAACCCTATAATAAAAGCTAGCCGTTATATCACATGTCTATTTCTATTCTTCTTCTTTTTTATCAAATTTATTCTTGGAATATTCTACCTCTTCCATTGAACGAGATTTTTACTGTACATTTGTTTTGAATTTTAAAATACAAAGAAGGAATATGTAAGGATAACCCTACAGTTTTATACTAGGCGCGAAAAATTCCCTCAAAAATAAAAATATATGTATTGGCATGCATAAGTTTCAAAAACGTACAAATACCTCCTCTAGGTTTTGAAAATGTGCGAATATCCCTGCAGGTTTCGAAAACGTGCGAATATCCCCTGCAGGTTTCGAAAACGTGCGAATACCCCATGCCAACCTCTTAAATATTCATTTTACCCTTTTGCAAAGACTATTATACCTTATAATTAAATTAGCATTATACCCTTATAAATAAAAATATATAAAATTCGAATAAAATTTGAAAATAATATATAAAATTCGAAAATCATATATAAATTCGAAAAAAATATATAAAATTCGAAAAAATATATATAAATTTTGAAACAAATATATAAAATTCGAAAAAATATATAAAATTCGAAATAAAAATATAAAATTCGAAATATATATAAAATTTGAAACAAATATTGAAAATTCAAAAAAATATTTAAAATTCGAAATAAATATATAAAATTCGAAACAAAATATAAAATTCAAAATAAAAATATAAAATTCAAAAATATATATAAAATTCGAAAACTATGACCATATCATAGAAGTAGAAAACAGAAAAATACAAATGAAATCAAAGTATAAAAAATGAAGATCAAGGGTGGTGGATACCATAACAACACTATCTCTAATGGCTAGAACAAGAATGTCAGCACATGAAATCACCTATGGGCAAACTTTTTCTAGCTCGTCCTTTATATATATTGTTTCGAAATTTATATATTTTTTCGAATTTTATATATTTTTAGAATTTTATATATATTTTTTGAATTAAATATATATTTTTTGAATTGAATATGTTTTTCGAATTTTATATATTTTAGAATTTTATATATATATTTGAATTATATATATATATATATATTTAATTTTATATTTTTTTCAAATTTTATAAATTATTTCAAATTATATATATATATATATATATATATTTGAATTTTATATATTTGTTTTGAATTTTATATGTTTTTTTAGAAATTTATATTTTTTCGAAATTTATATACTAAGGGCATATATGTCATTTTATACGAAACAGGGTCAATTTACACACAAATGAAAGGTTAGGGGGGTTATCAAACCATAGGGGGTTATACGCACCTATGTGCATATCATGGGGGTTAAATACTCGCGACCCTACAAATAATGACAGTGTTAGTACATCTCAACATCTATCAAAAATGATAAAAATTTTAAATGTTGCATTATCTTTTGATCCCTTTGCTTACATTGTGCAGATTTATAAGTTGGGGGCTGAGTTTCACGGGGTTCGGATGACTATGAAGTCCCTTGCGGATGGCTACTACAGTTTTCAGTCGTTGTGCAGTGCTTCAGTGCAGTTTGTAAACTGCAGTTTTGTGACGGCCAGCAATGCAGTTTATCAGTGCAGATTTATCAGTGCTGACATACAGTTTTTCAGTGCTGATTTCAGTGTTTCAGTACTGAAATGCAGTTTTGTTTCAGTGCTGAAATGCAGTATTTTCAGTGTTTCAGTGCTGAAATGCAGTTTTTTCAGTGCAGATTTCAGTATTTCAGTGCTGAAATGTAGTATTTTCAGTGCAGATTTCAGTATTTCAGTGCTGAAATGCAGTTTTTTCAGTGCAGATTTCAGTATTTCAGTGCTGAAATGGTCGTTTGTTCAGGGTTTCAGGGCTATTTTTTAGTGCAGTTTTGTGATGGCAGACTCTTATCAGTGCTCTTGGCTAGTTGACAAGGATGCTCGTCATTTTATGGACACGGTTTTAACGATGGAAAATGATGGATCAAATGCTCTGCTATTTCCTTCATTTATCTTGATTATGTTCATTTGTGCGGCTTTCAAGGCTCATATTAAACTTTATAAGTTGGTGGCTGAAATTCAAGGGGTTCGGATGGCTATGAAGACCCTCACAGTGACAAGAATTAATTTTTGTAATCTGATGAAGATTATGTATATTTTATTTGTAGTGAGGTGCTCTAGAGACTTGTTAAACATTGGATGCTATAATCTTATGTATTATCAAACTTGTGTTTTTGTTATCAGGGTTATGGTGATTTTTTTGTATTTTCCCCTGTGTTTAGAGTTAAGCTTAACTCTTTGGTGGGTTTGGGGGTTCCACCCTTGGGGTATGCCCCAAGTATTTTGTAGGCTTCTAGCCATTTTTTAATTTTTCTATAAAATTGATTTACCTTTCAAAAAAAAAAAAAAAAAAAAAAAAAAAACATCTATCAAAAAAATTAAATACTAAAAGAATGCATTACGGGTCCGTTTTGGAGCATTGGAATTTAAATTGGGGGCTCCAATTTCAAATATATTATTTGTATGTAACAAAATACTTTGGAATTGTAATTGAAATGCAATTCCAATGACACAAATTCCACAACTTGAATTCTACAAGGAGAACTTGTGATTTCTAATTCCACATATTCTCCAAACTTTGACCTACTAAATACTCTATCTCTAACAACAAACTTTTCATAACCACAAACATACATACGCCTATATATATACGCATTTATATACACACGCTTATATATAAAAATATATACACACGTATATATATATGTATGCATATATATCTACTCATAGACGCATATATATATATATATATATATATATATATATATATACACAAATATGAATACACAGACATACAAATATATAGTCCCACACACATATATACACATCCACATACATACATGCATATACACACATATATATTCATATACATATACTTGTATTTTAGGTATTTAGCACAAAAGTGGAGTTTGCCTGCAACAAAGATTGATAGAACCCCACTATCTCCTCCTGAACTAGCTGAGATTCCTCAAGCCTCACACCACTCATAGAGGTGAGTGAGAGAATATTATTCATCGTTCTTCTATAGTTAGCCACCTTGTAGGCAGTGTTCTTATTGATCGGAACCGAATGTTGTACATTATAGATCCGTAACTTGGTATTATTAAGTCTTATCATTATATTACTTGGTATTTTATCTGGTCTATCTGTTTAAGTGTATTTTAGGTGTTTAGTGTGGAAAACAAGTAAATTTTGGTGAATTAACCAAAGTCATACATTGCGCCTATTCAAAAGACAAGAGGAACGATGACCAGAATGAATTTGGACCATGAAATGCATCGCGAAGGGAAAAACGGACATTATACAAGTCTTATATATTGGTATGCGTGCCCTAGAAGTGGAAGGCATCCAAAAATACTGAATATTGCAAAACGTCAAATTTTGATATTTTGGTGTGCAAAGCTATGCTTATAGTGAGCAAAAGAGATCTTGAAAGTTGATTTCTGCGCAAAGTAGTGCAAAGCACTATGCTTAAGCGTAGGAAATGTGCGCTTAAGCTAGGTAGTCGACTTTGCAGTAGATGAAGTTACTTGTTTTGATAGGATTCGGCCGTTTATGACTTGACACGTACTTCAACACATCTTAGCACGTGTATAATGTATATTTACACCAAAGTTGGATATATTTACTCCAAATCGCAAGAGAATACAAAAAGAGGATCCCTAGTTGAAGAGGGACAAATAAAACTCAATTGGGACTGTTCATATCTCTTCCTATAAATACCAATGTCTGGGACATAAGCAAAGGAGCTATTATAACATAATTTTCTTGATATTTTCATCATAAAGAAGAGAGTCATTCAAGACTAAAAGATCCGGAGAAAAAGATCAGGGATGCGATTTCTACATCAACAATCCTGATCTCTTCCACCATGATCAACTAAACCGGTATCTAGTTAGAAAACCGGTATCTAGGGTTTTCTAACAAAATCTTAGCCAAGTAATGTAGATTCTGTTAGTCACTAATTAACCCTAGAGGGGGGGGGGGGGGGTGAATAAGGTGTTCAAAAATAATTCTAATTCTTTTCGAAATTGGAACACACTCTAAACAAAAATCAATTTCTCAAAAATCAAGTGGATGATTCAATTTAAACTTCTCTAACTATTAATTTCAAAACAAGATAGCATACAAGATATTTAAGCAATTATAGCATGCAAATAAATCAAGTAAAGAGAAAGAGATAGTGAGATTGACACCGTGATTTTTTTGAGGTTCGGTAACTCCTACTCCTCGGCTCAAGAATCCATTCTTGAGACTTTTCCCGATCCTTTCACTATGGCCTTGAATGGAAAACCTTTACAACACAAGCCTCTCGAGCTTGTCTCTCAATCAAGAGAACAACCATCTCTTGAACAATCGGTGGACTTCACTTGTCCGAGATTACAAATTCGTATGTAATCAATAAAATCACTCAAGAACAAAAACACTCAAAACCTAAAGGTTTTTTATGGAAGATAAATCAATATAAGCTCAAGTGTTTTTGGTGATTTTACAATAGCTCTAGAAATGTATTCTCAAACGATATGATCAATGAATGATATTTGGAGAATAAGAAGAGATACTAGAGGTTTTGATTTTCAAAGAAACTTGGAGAAAATCAGATTTTCAAAGCTTGGTTTCAATGGTTTTTGTAAAGAAAATTTATGCAGAATTTTTGATAGCTTTCTTTCTCTTTGTATTTCAATATATTAAAAGTTCAATATACACATCTCATTCTATATATAACATTGCATTAGGGTTTTGAAGAATGATTATAGTATTTGAAAGACAAGAGTCGTTTGAACACCATTAAATACAATCCACTAAACATGGGAAATGTTTTTTGAAGAATATGCAGGTTTTGAGGATCAACTAGTCGACTACTTTTTCTTTCAGTCGACTACATGGTTTCATCTAGTCGACTAGATTGAGTTCTAGTCGACTACAATGATACATCTAGTCGACTGGAATGTGTTCTAGTCGACTACTTCTTGTAGTCTAGTCGACTCAAAGTACTTTCTGTCGACTCCTTTGATGTGGATGAAAAATCAATAGCTATGATTATTTTAGTCGACTCCTAGAAAATACACAGGGTGATTCTAGTCGACTATAACTTGAAAAACATTTAATAAAAATATTTTTATTTCCGTTTAAGTTCGGTAAGGCGTTTTTCATTCCATTTGAGTTTGGTTCATTTTATACTTGAGATTATACGATAAAATCGACGCATAAAATTACCTTATTACAATGATCGCTCCCCGACCTATCTACCCCAAGTCTTGAGTCTTCGACTTTCGCCTTTGCCGTTGAATTATTTCATTTTCCATTTGCGCTTCAATTTCTTTCACGACTTTTCGCTTTAATTCAAGCTTTCTTTCCGAGCTTGCTTTTCGAGTCGTTTTCTATCTGAGTTTGTTTTCCGAGTCGTTCACCTGTCTTTTGCTGAAAACATAAACTTGATAATTCATTAGTATCAAACACTCTTCAATGGTTTGTTATCATCAATTTTGGAATTGTTTGCCGAAAGTAAATTTCAAAGCCAACAATCTCCCCCTTGATGATGACAAAACATTTTGTGTTTGCTTGGCATTTGGTAAAACATCAAGTGATGCTCTCCCTCAACATGTGCATAATATTTTGTTCAAATGCTCCCCCTTAGTAAATGAAATTTGCAATTTAATGGGCATTTTGATACAATATATAAATAGACGCACATTTGAGATAACAAAAATAAACAGCATATCATAGATGTTTCAATTTAATACAAGCCGTTTATACTAATGAAAAACATGGAAATAACAAACAAGTCGCAAATAACCATAACAAGCCACAAAAAAATAGAAATTGCTAATGTCGGATAATGAAATACATGACAGTATAATAACATAATTTCTCCCCCTTTTTGTCAGCGTCGAGAGGCGTGTGAGCGAGGGTTACTGAGTCCAAGAGTGAGGTCATCAAGTGACCCGGCCAGATTTGTAATACGGGTAGACATTTCCTCATCATGAAGAACAAGGCGCTCATTGATCAATCGAATGGCTTCCGTATTCTAGTTCACGGTCGTATCAAGGCGCTGAAGCACTTGTTCCTGCTGCCTAAGTAGGTCCGTATTGCTCTGAACAACCCGAAGAATTTGGTCGAGAAGAACAGCCTGAGAAGCCGAAACGCTGTCCAACGGAGGAACCGAGGAAGAGGCTTCCTGGCGCGGTGCAGAAAAGGTAGGAGCCGAGTGCGAACGAGGAGCAGGCGCACTCTCAGAAATGAAGTTTCCTTCCCTATCAGAAGAAATGTGCATATTCTTGACATGAGTGGCGTCAAGAAAAATAGGGTGATGCTCGGACACTTCATTTGGAAATTTAAAACCTTTCCGCTGCAGTAGATATGTAATGTACGCGGGAAAGAAAAACGGGCCAGATGGCTTGCGCTGACATGTAAGGATGACGGAACGGAAAATATAAGCTAAATAGAGTAAGTAATAACATTATGAATTAATCTACCCTCGGGTAGTAGCATATAAGAGATAATACCGGCGTTCTGCGAAATTTCTTTGTCGACGCATATAGCCCGAACAACCTCAATACAATCGAACCCATTAGCCTTATACCAATCCTTGGAGAAGTGGCAGATACCGTCATTCGGAAGCGAGAAAATGTGCTTGATTTCGCTGTCATCAACAGTCTCGTCTTCACCACATAGATTAAAATGAAGATGAGAGAGTAATTTCTCCTTATGATTTTCAAGAGAAGCGTAGAAGGCTTTGACAATTCGTGGAAGTACCAGAATGTCAAGAGAAACGAAAAAATCCCAACCAATTGCTCGGAACAACTTGAAAGTTCGAGCCCTAATTTCAGTGCATAAATCTTTTGTGACAATACGGCAAGGTGTAGGAGCACGATGATAAAAAACAGTGATGAATTTATTTCTATCATCATCATCAAGAAGAAGTACCTCAAGAAGAAGAGGTTCATTCGACTCCTCTTCGTCAACAGCCGTAGGAATGCGTGGATTGGTGGAGCTTTGGCATCCATCAATGCGTGAACGTTTCTGAAATAGACCTCGAGTCTTCGGTGGCATTGTAGAAGATGATGCACAAATAAATAGAGATATATATATATATGATGGTGTATATATATATATGTGAGAGAGTGAGAATGAGGAAATTTGGGTGAGGGAAATGGGTGGAGGATGATGGAAATGTGAAATTAATGAGGGATAGGTGAAGATTTGAAGGTATAAGTGGTAGTAGGAGAGGGATTGAGAGGAGAGGGTTTGAAAGTGGGTGAAGGTTGAAGGAGGCGAATGGAAAAGATGAAGGGGGTTTAGGTTTTATAGTGGGTTGAGTCAACTAGGTCTAGGTGAGTCGGTTAGATTGGGGTTTGAGTCGACTAGGTCTAGGGTTGAGTCGGTTAGATGAGTTTTGAGTCGACTAGGCTGGGTTTGAGTTACCTAGAATGGTGTTTGAGTCGACTAAGGCATTGAACTAGTCGACTAGAATGGAAGTTTCAGTCGACTAGAAGGGAAAGTAGTCGACTAGCTGATGAAAGTGCTCAAAACAATGCAGTACTGATTGAAGTAGTCGACTAGGAGGTTTTGAACTGGCAATGGTTGAGTCGACTAGAACAAGGAAAATTGAAAAAATGATAAAAATAAAAAAAATAAATAAAAAAACCATGAAATAAATACAAAAATATCAAGAAAATATGGAGAATAAATATTATGACCGAGTTTAAGATAAAACATCAAAATCCATGCCATACCGATTTCCTGACGAATGTTAGAAAATGATTCGTCCGCAAGTGGTTTAGTGAAAATATCCGCCAATTGATTTTTAGTGTCGATAAAAACCAATTCAACGTCACCTTTAGCAACATGATCACGTAAAAAATGATGCCTAATCTCTATATTCTTAGTGCGTGAATGATGAATAGGATTCTTTGAAATACAAATCGCACTCGTATTATCGCATTTAATAGGCACATGAGAGAAAGTAAGACCGAAATCAAGTAGTTGTTGCTTAATATAAAGAGTTTGAGCGCAACTACTACCGGCTGCCACATATTCGGCTTCGGCCGTAGATAATGCAACGGAATTTTTCTTTTTACTTGACCAAGATACTAGTGAGTGTCCTAGAAAATGACAAGTGCCGCTTGTGCTTTTTCGATCAATTCTACATCCTGCAAAATCCGCATCCGAATAACTAATAAGATCAATTGAAGATCCACGTGGATACCAAAGTCCTAAGTTGATTGTACCACTTAGGTAGCGAAAAATACGTTTTACCACAAGCAAATGAGATTCCTTAGGACATGATTGAAACCGGGCACATAAGCATACACTAAACATTATATCTGGTCTACTAGCGGCCAAATAAAGCAAACTACTGATCATGCCTCTATAATTAGTAATATCAACACATTTACCATTTTCATCTTTATCAATCTTAATAGAGGAACTCATAGGAGTTATGGCATGTTTGGTAACCTCCATACCAAATCGCTTTAGCAAATCTTTAGTGTACTTGGATTGGATAATGAATAAGCCATCCGAGCTTTGCTTGATTTGCAACCCTAAAAAGAAATTCAACTCACCCATCATACTCATTTCAAATTCATTTTGCATGCTTGTAGCAAATTCCCTACATAAAGAATTATTTGTTGAGCCGAATATAATGTCGTCAACATAAATTTGGACAATCAACAAATTATTCTTAATTCTTAATGGTTTTTGTAAAAAGTGTGTTGTCAACTCTTCCTCTTATAAAACCATTTTTAGTCAAAAATCCTCTAAGTCTCTCATACCAAGCTCGAGGAGCTTGCTTTAAACCATATAGAGCTTTAGCTAATTTGAAGACATGATTTGGAAAAAGATTATTTTCAAAACCGGGCGGTTGCTTCACAAAGACTTCTTCTTCTATGACACCATTTAAAAAAGCACTTTTGACATCCATTTGATAAAGAGTGAAATTTCTATATGATGCAAATGCAAGAAGCATTCTAATTGCTTCTAATCTAGCTACCGGTGCAAAGGTCTCATCGTAGTCGATGTCTTCCTCTTGATTATATCTTTGAGCTACCAATCTTGCTATATTTCGAATAATTACTCCTTTCTCATCCTTTTTGTTTCGAAAAACCCATTTTGTGTCAATTATAGTTTGATTTTCGGGTCTAGGAACTAAACGCTAAACTTGATTGCGTTCAAATTGATTTAGTTCCTCTTGCATTGCTACGATCCAAGAATCATCACATTGAGCTTCGTGGAAGTTCTTGGGTTCGATTTGCGATACAAAAGCCATGTGGTTGCAAAAATCTTTAAGTTGAGATCTAGTACTAACCCCTTTTGATGGATTACCTATGACTTGACCAAGAGGATGATTGTGAACAATCATCCATGCTTTAGGCATTGAGTTGGTCAAGTCACCATTGGATTGATGTTCAACGTCCCTCATTTCTTTTTGGCAACATGATGAATTGGAGATATTGAGAGTATTTAAATTATCCTCAATCCCAACAACCTCATCATCTTCTAGGTCAATTCTAGGTGATGGTGATGAAGGTGATTCATCAAAGGCAACATGCATAGACTCGACCATGGTTAGAGTTCTTTTGTTATAAATCCGAAAGGCTCTACTCCTTGTAGAATATCCTAGGAAAATTGCTTCATCCGATTTGGAGTCGAATTTTCCAAGGTTATCTTTATCATTTAACACAAAACATTTACACCCGAAAACTTTGAAATACCCAATATTGGGCTTTCGACCATTCCACAACTCATAGGGTGTTTTCCCCAACTTCATCCGAATAATAACATGATTAATTATATGGCAAGCGGTGTTCACCGCTTCCGCCCAAAGGCTTCGGGGAAGGTTGTGCTCATTTAACATGGTTCTAGCCATCTCTTGTAGAGATCGATTCTTTCTTTCAACTACACCATTTTGTTGAGGGGTTCTAGGGGTCGAGAGATCATGTGAAACACCGAGGTCATCACATAATTTTTCTAGGTCTTGATTTTCAAACTCCCTACCTCTATCACTTCTAATTTTCTTTATTTTCAAATCTTTTTCATTTTGAATGACTCTATAAAAATTTTCAAGAATGGACTGAGTTTCATTTTTATGAGCAAGAAAGTGAACCCAAGTATATCTAGAGTAATCATCAACTATAACAAGTACATAGAGTTTCCCGGCTAAGCTAGCCGTTCTCTCCGGACCGAAGAGATCCATGTGAAGTAACTCTAGAGGTCGAGAAGTGGTAATATCTTTCTTTCTCTTGAAAGAAGATTTAACTTGCTTGCCTACTTGACATGTGCTACATATTTTATCTTTTGAAAATTTAGTCTTTGGGAGGCCTTTGACTAAATCATTTTTGGATAAACGATGAATGAGGTCCATACTAGCATGTCCTAGACGTCTATGCCATAACCAACTATTTTCGCTAGATGTGACAAAACATTTAACATCTTGATCATGCAATTCACATAGCAACAAAGTATACAAGTTTCCATTTCTTTTGGCATTGAACATTTGTTTCCCATCTTTCTTGATTATGCATGCATTTGTCCTAAATATAACATCATATCCCTTGTCACAAAGTTGACTAATACTAAACAAGTTATGCTTCAAACCATCAACTAAAAACACATCATCTATAGAGAGAGAAGAGGAAATACCGATTGAGCCAATTCCCATAATTTTGCCTTTAGAGTTGTCTCCAAAGGTAACATTTCCTCCTTTATATGGTTTTAGTGAAATAAACTTTGATTTATCTCCCGTCATATGCCTTGAGCATCCGCTATCAAGAAACCATTTTTCTTTTGATGCGGACTTCAAGCATACCTATAAAACAAGTTCAAGTAACTTTTATTGGTACCCAATCTGTTTTGGGTCCATTTTGGTTAGATAGATACGCAATAGTTTCTTTTGGAACCCAAATTTGTTTCGTTACAACATTCTCTTTTCTATGAGAGCATGCACTAGTCCCTTTCGGAACCCAAACCATTTTTGACATAATTTTCTTATTTCTATGAAAGCATACATTTGCTTTGTGTCCTTTTCTATTGCAATAGTAGCAAGTAACATGTTTATAATCATTTGAAGATGCATGAGATGATTTTCTAGTAAATGTAGAGCTAAGTGATTTTCTGTTTTTCAAAATGAGAGCATTTTTGTCAAAAGCATCATACCCTAGACCGCATTTATCAAATGATTCTTTTTGTCTTTCTAACATGATACTAAGGTTCTCTTTTCCTTTTGTAAATTTTGCTAAAACATTTATTTGATCCTCAATAGTATTTTTCAACCGAATATTTTCCCTTTCTAGCTCTATGCTTTTGTCATTGCAAGAAACTTCTAAGCTTAAACTAGTGAGACTACATGAAGATTTAACTTTCTTAAGAAGGATATATTTTCTAGCTAATTTTTCGAATTCATCACGTAATTCTTCAAACACATCTTTCAATTCATTGTAATCAAGAAGAAGTTCATCATATGATAGTTTATCTAGATCATTTAAATTTAAATGTACCTTTTCTTCATTTTCCATGAGACAAATGTTTGCCGTTTCCTCACTACTTTTCTCCTCATCCGAGTCGCATTAGTCGTAGTCCTCCCATGTGACATTCATTGCCATCTTGCTAGGTCTTTTCTCGTTTTCCTTTTTGAGCTTGAAGCAATCGCTTTTGTAGTGTCCCGGCTTACCGCAATTAAAACACGTTGGGGGTTCTCTTTTGCCAGGCTCGCCTCTTGGATCGATTCTCTTCACGAATCTTCCACCATTTGCTTTCTTTCTTTGAAGGTGTCTCTTGAATTTTTGGGTGAACAAGGCAATGTCCTCATCCTCTTCTTCTTCACTCGACTCATTGTTTTCATTTTTGGTGAAAGCTTGCAAAGCTATCCCCTTTCTTGGCTTGAGGTCGTCTTCACGAGCTTTTAATGTTATTTCCCAAGTGAGTAGAGAGCCGAAAATTTCATCGAGACTCACGGTGTTGAGGTCGTGAGCTTCTTTGATAGCCATTACTTTTGCATCCCATTTTTCCGGGAGACTTTTAAGCACTTTTCATGACGCATCGAATCTAGGAACAATTCTACCAAGATGTTTTAGTCCATTCAAAATATTTGTAAAGCGAGACATCATAGAATTCAAATTTTCATCATCTTTCATAGCAAATAATTCATATTCATGCATGAGTATGTCAATTTTAGATTCTCGTACTTGAGATGTACCTTCATAGGTTACCTTAAGTTTATCCCATATTTCTTTTGCCGTTGAACAAGTAGATACACGATTAAATTCATTTGGACTTAAAGCGCAATTTAAATTTACTTTGGCTTTAGCATTGTACGACATGAGTTTGCGGTCATCATTATCCCATTCATTAGGTAATTTGGGGACGGTTTTTCCATAAACAATTTTGGTCAATACAAATGGTCCTTCAAGAACTACTTGCCAAATTTGGTAATCGATAACTTGAAGAAAATCTATCATTCTAGTTTTCCAATAGCTATAATTTGATCCATCAAACCATGGGGGCCTATTATTCGATTGTCCTTCAACATGAGTGACTAAATTTGATGACATGATCGTTCTCTAAGACAGTTAAGTCTAAGATAAATAGAGATTAAGCTCTGATACCAATTGTTAGTCACTAATTAACCCTAGGGGGGGGTGAATAGGGTGTTCAAAAATAATTCTAATTCTTTTCGAAATTGGAACACACTTTAAACAAAAATCAATTTCTCAAAAATCAAGTGGATGATTCAATTTAAACTTCTCTAACTATTAATTCAAAACAAGATAGCATACAAGATATTTAAGCAATTATAGCATGCAAATAAATCAAGTAAAGAGAAAGAGATAGTGAGATTGACACCGTGATTTTTTTGAGGTTCGGTAACTCCTACTCCTCGGCTCAAGAATCCATTCTTGAGACTTTTCCCGATCCTTTCACTATGGCCCTTCCTTCACAGGTGGAATGGAAAACCTTTACAACACAAGCCTCTCGAGCTTGTCTCTCAATCAAGAGAACAACCCTCTCTTGAACAATCGGTGGACTTCACTTGTCCGAGATTACAAATTCGTATGTAATCAATAAAATCACTCAAGAACAAAAACACTCAAAACCTAAAGGTTTTTTATGGAAGATAAATCAATATAAGCTCAAGTGTTTTTGGTGATTTTACAATAGCTCTAGAAATATATTCTCAAACGATATGATCAATGAATGATATTTGGAGAATAAGAAGAGATACTAGAGGTTTTGATTTTCAAAGAAACTTGGAGAAAATCAGATTTTCAAAGCTTGGTTTCAATGGTTTTTGTAAAGAAAATTTATGCAGAATTTTTGATAGCTTTCTTTCTCTTTGTATTTCAATATCTTAAAAGTTCAATATACACATCTCATTCTATATATAACATTGCATTAGGGTTTTGAAGAATGATTATAGTATTTGAAAGACAAGAGTCGTTTGAACACCATTAAATACAATCCACTAAACATGGGAAATGTTTTTTGAAGAATATGCAGGTTTTGAGGATCAACTAGTCGACTACTTTTTCTTTCAGTCGACTACATGGTTTCATCTAGTCGACTAGATTGAGTTCTAGTCGACTACAATGATACATCTAGTCGACTGGAATGTGTTCTAGTCGACTACTTCTTGTAGTCTAGTCGACTCAAAGTACTTTCAGTCGACTCCTTTGATGTGGATGAAAAACCAATAGCTACTGATTGTTTTAGTCGACTACTAGAAAATACACAGGGTGATTCTAGTCGACTATAACTTGAAAAACATTTAATAAAAATATTTTTTCTTTCCGTTTAAGTTCGGTAAAGCGTTTTTCATTCCATTTGAGTTCGGTTCATTTTATACTTGAGCTTATACAATAAAATCGACGCATAAAATTACCTTGTTACAATGATCGCTCCCCGACCTATCTACCCCAAGTCTTGAGTCTTCGACTTTTGCCTTTGCCATTGAATTATTTGATTTTCCATTTGCGCTTCAATTTCTTTCACGGCTTTTCGCTTTAATTCAAGCTTTCTTTCCAAGCTTGCTTTCCGAGTCGTTTTCTTTCCGAGTTTGTTTTCCGAGTCGTTCACCTGTCTTTTGCTGAAAACATATACTTGATAATTCATTAGTATCAAACACTCTTCAATGGTTTGTTATCATCAATTTTGGAATTGTTTGCCGAAAGTAAATTTCAAAGCCAACAGATTCATTTATTTATTTGAATTGTAAGAGGAAAAACTGAAGAACACATATGTGATTATTGTGTAGATGAGAGATCGAAGTTATTCTTATATGAGATTCTATGTTAATTCTATTCTTGTCTTAGATTGAATGAATATTTTATCTTAATCCATCATGTTTATTCAATATGGACTAGAACTCGAATGCTTAAACTATGATTTTCTACACAATGGTACTTAATACACATGATAATCTAGATTTAAACTGGTCATACTAAGGAGAGGTGATATAGACATGTTTTAGTTTAATTTCTTGCACTATAGGAATAAATTAGAGTAAAGTAATTTATATGCATTAATCACACTCAGTCCGAAGATGGATTGTAGCTGGGTTAGGTTGATTGTATCTCATTGGGGATTAAAACTTGCTTGTAGCAATATTAATCTAATTCACATGTGATGTATCGCTCTTTTACAACTGAATGAATGAATATCTATGTGATGAGGTTAGTGGCGGAGTCCAGAATACCCTAGACTTTATCTCTCTTGAAATAAACAAATATCTTAATTTATTTTCATTAGTTTAGTTAATTTAATTAATTAGAACACAATCAACAATCAAACCATATACATTCATAATTCAATAATATTAGCATAGTAGAATGAATAAATCCAAGTTCTTGTGGGATTCGATATTCCCTTTCTCAAGTCGTACTATATATATTACAATACGATATGTGTGCTTGTGATGGGTAAAACTAGGTTACTCTAAGGTCCCATTATTAAGCATTATTTTAACCGACCCTAGAAGCCGATCACTTATCCCCTAGATGAAGCCATTGCACCCTTGAAAGTTACTTGTAATATGATTCCTCAGCAGAAGTAAGATGGACATAGTCAGTCAAGCATGCCTTTTCTTGGACTTTAAACAGAGCATTAGTTGGAGCAACATCAAGAATATGCTGGATAGTTTTGAATTATTCCTTGACCTTTGAAGATAAGCCATGATAAGAGGTGTAATGCCCCACGTTTCCTTTCTCCTTTTTGGAATTCTTTTCCAATTGTCAACGGTTTGTGACGTCACTTATTCATGATGTCTTGTGCAATCTTGGTACGTATTGATTTTTCACATTTATGTTTCGGACTTAGCGGGACGACTTCATGGACTTTCGTTCCCGACTTTGTGGGTTTAATTTTCATTGGAGATTACGTGGGTTCGTTGCAATTCTCATTGGAGCTTCGGTGATCGTGTTCCATTCTCGAACGTGTTACCTTATTTTATTGCTGATGTTCGGTGTAGTTGGAACCCCCGGTGGACACAACCACCTAGAAAACAATACCCTTCCAATACAAACGATAATAACGGACATGGCAACAAGCCCAACATTCCATAATCTCACCAGGGTAGAGACAACGGGAAAGAAACCACCACTACCTCTACACAACCCTTCATAACCAATAAAACAGTAATACTGGAATGAAAGTATATATATATAGTGATACAAAACATACATGCTTAGTGCAAAAAGAATATACATATTGTTATGACTCGTCTAACAGGCTAGCCGTCAAAAGAATAGGTATACATCCCATAATTGAAATAAATGAATATAACTCCAACAGTGATAACATCTAACGAACTATAACCACATACGCTCCAATCGTAACCAACTTCGGACATGAAAATAATAAACAAGTGGGGTGAGTAAAATATACTCAGTAGAAAAACCCCGACCACCTAGACCCTGAACCATGGGGTCCTACCAACCTACCCGATAAGACCCTCGTACTCTACGTCCAGTCCCTTGTTTCACTAGGACACTATACCCATCCGAGCCCCCAATAAAGCTTACCACATACCCCGATCTGCATGTGAACTACTTATACTCAAACGTAACTCCAAGATTTGGATCTCGTCAAACCATAACCGAAACATCCTAGGAATACACCTAGAGAGGAAAAACAACCTTAACCATGTTCTAGGCATGCAAAACCTGACCCAGTGGATCCCCACTACCCTGCATGAAGCTAATACACCATTGTACTATAAAAAGAAACAATCCGGACCGTGCACCAGCCACACGTGATACCGACTAGTGAAGTGATCACTGTCATGCATAATGCATGAAATCTCTGAGACCTAAGAAAGGAAATAACGACTATGCATATAGGACACAACCGTGAATCCACACCACAATCCCTCCTCCTAAAACAGCCTATTATGGGGCTTCAAGTCCACACTACCACGCATGACCCGAGGGAAGAATATTTCTTATACAGTCTTATGACCACTGCCTAGTCCCCAAGAAGATGTCATGTCAGGCCTCTCATTCTAACACGAACCCACTAGTCGTAAGCCAGTCGAAAACACTAGCCAACCTTCGACCCACCACACTTAACCCAGGGGAACACTGCTACCACATCCTTAATCCTAGCTAATTGTCATTGCAACCTAAGCCAGAGTCTTAACTCACAAGCTAGGGTAAAATACAACATACCTCAGGACCTTGACCCATCTCCCTATGAATCACAACCATCGTACTCCAGTATCACATGTCATGACCCTATCGTTTCTCGAACAATCCGATACAACACCGACTCATCCAGAGCCCTATAGCCTACTACACTAGGTACCAAGGCTGACTCTATGCGTCCTGCATGTAACAGAAGGATGGAAAATAAACATACTAAATACATATACACTTACCCCGGTACTCAACCGAATAAATGGATCAACTCTAAGCGACCCACACAACCTTTCAGGTTCAGGCTTGTCTCCCTACCACCATCTAGGTAGCTTAATGATCCACGCAAGTAACACTTAACCTATAAAGCATGTATGTGTATATAACTAAGCCGAACGTGGTCACTATGCCGCCTGCTCATATCTTAGGCCAACACTCCACCTAATACAATCTAACCCATCGCCGGACTAGAAATCCATGCTTTAAGAACCTGAGGGTAATCATGCAATAAGATAACACATAACAAAATATATCCATGTAATAATAATTACACATCCAGTTATTATGGCATACATAAGTCCGCATATATTTCCACATCAATTAACCAAGTAGGTATCACATAAACACATAGTCATCTTAAATATGTCCTGAAATGCTATGCATGTCGTGAGCTCCCATGCAAGCCACTCCACTCACCAACTCATAAATCCCACTAGTCACACACCGTCGCATCCAAGCAGATACCCAATTGTACAACCTAGAGTGTCCGTACCGCCATGTCATAAACCAGGATATAATGCCTATAGCCTGCACCTGAACCTTGATGGACCCATCCATTGGTTGCATCGCCGTTCACGGGTCACTACTCTGTCGGCTCACGAGCCTGTCGTTTTTCCAAGTACACCACCCCAATCCTGGGTAACCTCAAATTCGAGTCCATGTACATGCATGTCATGAAATGCTATCATGCCTAGTCTAGTAGTATGTACATGCTAACTAGAATAATAAAACAGTTAACATACTCTCATGAATTCAACAATAACAATTAATCATTTAATTTCACATTTAATCCACACAAAATCAAATAAAGCTCAAAGTTGATGATTATGTAAATTAATCACCCAATTAGACTTTAAATAACCTCATTTATTCATTTTACCATGAATCACAGTTCGAATTCCTCATTCCACATTTTAGTTTATCTAAATCAATTTATAATGATAAAAGTCAAGACTGTCCGTTTCCACGCTAACGAACCAAAAATTTAACAAGTTAAAATTCCTTGCACTTATGTCCATTTCTAATTAAATATTGAATTCACTAGTAAACACTAATCAAAACCAATTCCGATTAATTATAGGAATCTACCCTATTAGTCACCTTTTCCTACACCGATTATTTATCGAGAACTCAAGGAAGCATAAATCCACTCGATTTCGTTAGTTATAAATTTAATATTAAAATTCAACGCCTAAACCCTTTTAATTATCGCAATTTCAATAGTTACCACTTAATTCATTTTCTGATTATTTATCGAAAAATTACAATTAACTATTAAATTATTTCCAAAATTTTATATTCATAAATTAATACCAACTATACAATTCTGAATAATTATCCGAATCTAAAATGATGCATACCCTCAAAATCGAAATAAAAAAAAGGAACAAAATTCCCCCTACCTTGTGATATAGGCCACAAGCTAGACTGTCATGCGTACACTCGAACCAGATACACTATCGCGATGCCCGAGACGCGCGCTCATTTCTGTCCCGATATGTCCACGCCCGAAAGTGGGGCTCACCAACAAAGTTGCCCAAAATTAAATTCTAATCGAACCGAAACGACCGCCTTAATGAATTTTTTAACATAGTCGAACCACATTAGCTACATACAAATGAAATGGAACAAATCTGGAAAAAAAACCCGATGAAAATTCCTTACCTTAAAACTGAAATTCCTGGCAAATCGTTCAATGGTTTCGCGCCAAGTTTCAGTATGTTGTCGAGTCTGGTGAGAGGATCGAATCCCCAAAATTTTGGAGCAAACCAACACTAGATGGCCATCGAATCGGAGCCACAAAGCTCTAGCTGAACACACCCCTAGTTACTGCCACCACTGAGCGACCCAACGTGTGCGATAACCGAATGTACCATCTCCACCTCCGGTGACCTACTTCGCCCCTCAACCCTGCCGCCGACGATCACTGCGACGACCTCCACAGCCGCGATCGCTGGTCACTCTCTCACCATTCGCGACCTATAACAACAATTTATCTTCCTTTTTTATCTCTCTCACTAGCTGGTCGATCTGCAGAAGTAGAATATGAAAGGGATCACGTCATAAAGGTGGAGAGATGAGGAAAAAGCTACGATCTACTCTCTCTCTCTGACAACCAGGTGAAGAAGAAGATGAAGTTGCGCCGATCCGAAGAAGAGACGAAGAAGTCGCAGATTGATCGAGAATGAGAAGCAGGACTGGAGTAAAAGACTTAATCATCACATGCATGGTCTGTATATACCGATATATATATATATATATATTTACATAAATATATATATAATAAATACCTATATATATTACAAATAATAATATATACATGCATAATTAAAGAATACATTTAACCATAATTTAGGAATAAAGAATAATAAAAAGAATATTACCAAAACAAATACCTAAACCAAATCATGCGAGCCCGAAAAATAAACAGGACATTGGATAATTAAGATAAATCCAAACAAATACTCCTGGGTATAAAACCTAACCATCGGACCCTCCGGGTATGTCCCGGATCCATCGAAAAACATCGAACAGGAGAACTAATCCCAAGGCATCAACTCCAACACGAACTTCAATACACTAACGTAATAAAAACCGTACAAAGAAAATTAAAAACAACAAAACTCCCATGGAATCCTTACAAGAAAACTCGGAAGTGACAAATCGAAACAAAATGAACAAAAATTACTCGTAAAAAATGAGAAAAATAACGGGATGTTACAATCTCCCCACCTTAGGAGATTTCATCTTCAAAATCATGACGTACCTTAGTCTGCGAACAACGTTTGGTTGATTAGGCCGAACTACATGTCCACTTCCCTTGATAACCGATGCCATGATACACACACCAGCTAAACTCTAGCCAGAGTAACAAACGTAGACCATAAGAACATTCCTCGATAACCTGAGGCCAAAACCTGATGAACAACATAAACCGCATTCCTAGTCCCCAACGCAAACCTCCTAAAGATACATGATCAGTGTTCCTACGTACACTTGTGCACCTACCCAAAAATAGTCTCGCTCCATGGCCTTTAGCCTCAACTAAGGATTCCACATGGAGAACACTACGAGGCACATCCTTGACAACACCAATAGTCGATGCAGACCAAGACCTAAGAATCGTAACAACGACCTATCTCCTCCCAATGAGAGAAACCCTTCTCGAAGAACCAATAGAATAATGAAAACATAATGACTTAGGGGCATAATGGTATTTTTAGTAGTGTAAAGATAGTGGAAAATCCTAAAAATATGGCTAAGTGTTTAAATAACACTTGAGTGACATTGAGGAAAATAAAGTATAAGACTTTGGTAAAATGAGAAATGATTGTAAGTGGGTTTAGTCTTCTTGACTTTAGTATTGTCATTCTTCCATCCATTGAATCACACCAACTTTCTCCCATCTTTTTTCCCATCCCTTAGATTAAAGTAGTTAGTTGGATCATTATACATGCGCATATATGTATAGATATTTTATCTTCCACTTTGTAAGAATTTATCTCAACCATTGGATCACACCAACTTTATCCCATTTTTAATCTCAATCTTTGGATGTTAAGGCCTTGTTTGGCAAGTGTATAAGGGTTGTGTGTATTGATTTAAGTATTCCATTTGCAAGACTTAATGTGCACCCTTAGATCTATTTCTCTTTTCCCCCACATTTATTTTGGACCATTGGATTGGTTTTGAGATAGTGGAGAATCTCTACAATTCTCTTAAGTCTTCCACTTGAAGACTTCACCTCACATATGCTATATTCATTTCTCTCTTCTCCCTCTTGCTCTTCTCCACTTTTTGGTTTGATTTCATCATTTTGAGCTTGGATTTTGATGTTGTCTTCAACATGAAAGTAGTTCATGGTGTTCTCCTCTTCGATTTAAGCTAAGAATTGGTAAGTGTCTCTTCCTCCTTATGGATTTTCTCATTTAAAACCCTAGTTTATGATTTTTTTACTCCATGGTTGAAAATCTTAATTTTTGTTTCTTCCTTTACTTGATTCTTGTTAGGATCATTGTTGTGAAGATTTTCACCAATTGACTAGGCTTGAATGGTCTTGTGGGTGGAGCTAGGGTTGAGAGTCCATTTCTCCCTCTTGCTTTGATTATTACTTTGAGGTAGGGAAAACTTCTATTCTCTCTCATCCTTTAGTTTCATGAGTGTGCAATTTTCATTTTAGGGTTTCCTAACCCTAGATGTGTATGTGAAAGTGTATAATTGAAAATGTAAAAATTAGGGTTTATATTGTTTTATGTGATATAATCTATGCTTATAGCATACTTGATGATTATATTGATAGGACTATGATCTATGCTAGTTAGATTATAGTTCTTGGTATTTTCAATATAAAAGTGTGCTTGTATGCCTATGTATAAGTATGAGAATACATATGTGTTTATGGGTATTAATGGTATAGCATTGATAGTATGATTATGATAGCTCCCTTGGTTAGTAAGTTGGGGTGTGTATGTAAGTAATTTATGTGATGTGGAATCATGAACTTAGAACATTATTCTAGTTCCCTCGCTCTTGTTGATTTTGAAATTATTATCTTGAAAGTTAAACTTGTGTATGAAAATGAGTTTATGTGGATCATTACTTTAATTGAATTAAAGGCATGTTTAAAAAAAGGGAAATGTTATACTTGTGAATTAAGGAAAAATTTATTGATTTAGAACATGAATTGTGCATGAGAAAGTATCATTGTGAATTATTGCTTTACTATGATTTAAAAACATGTTAAGGGATTGATGACATTCATATTGACATTCTTGAGAATATTTTTCATAAATATGATGAAATACATATTTGTGTTGATGCATGGTTCATATGAGACTTAGTTGCATATTGAGTACACATTTTGCGTTGTAATTCAATTGGTGTAAGTTTATGCCCGGTTGAGTAACCATGTATGAGTAAACTTGTGTCGGATCGTCGCAACAACTGGCCAGGAGGTGTTTCCACAACCTACGAAACTAGTTAGTATGAGAATTGTGATATAGGGATGGATTGTTCCACCCTCTCAAGTCACGGGTCATCTCGTGCATTTGATCTCCCTTGTTGAGAGTATACATCCTCTTTAAGTGAATGACTTAGGCGACATTTTTATCCATTTACCTTGGGGGATCGTGTGTATACCATGAGGTATGTTGAGTCACATTTCATTATGGGACTTCAATATGTGATTTAACTCTACATGTGATCATGATGTTATTCAATGTGGTTGTGAAACATGTTTAATGTGGATCTTGATATTTAATTCATATGTCATTACAATGCTCAAATGAAATTGGATAATGTGAGAATATGATGCTTGCCTTTTAAGTATAATGAAATGTGACCTCTTATACTAGTGATTATGCACACACTTGACTTTGTTATTTTGTACAATGTTGATAGATTCTTGTACTTATGCCTTTATCCTTGATATAGATATGTGAGCTTAGCGTAGTGTTTTCTGTTGAGCTAGTTAGCGTTGGTGTATGAACGTGGCATCAACCGTGATATTGTGGTCTTGGTTAGGTTAAACGAGGTTATGAGTCAACCTAGTCGATTGTGTGTCAATGGTCATTTGATCTCGTTAGAAACCTAAGTAATGTGGTATCAAATGTAAATTGAGGCTTGGAATAATCAGACGAGGTCTTGATTGAAACTAGTTGGTACCGTGGTAATGGCCACTAGGTTCCCTTTAGCAATCTTAAGGATCGGGGTATACTTAGAGTTGTGGTCATTCTTGAGTAAGGCATTATAAATAGTGTATGGATTTGGATATTAAACTAAGTGTGTTTTGGGTTAGAGTTAGTGCCCTTTGAGTATCGTCACTTGCATTTCCCTTAGAGGTGTTATCTACATTTGGTTATTCATTTCCTTGCTCCATTTGAGAATCCATAATTCGCGTTAGTGTTCCCATTAGTCGTTGATGTGCCATCAGGTGTGTAAAAATATGTGATTAAAAATGATACCTTAACGATGCTAGGTTTTACCCTACGCAAGCGCACATATCAATTGTAAAATAGCAATGGCTTGAGTAAGGGATATCGATCCCACAGAGATAGAGATTGTTCACTTTAGCGATTCAAACACACTGAATTATATTTTCTGAAAATGGTTTCTTTGGGTGGTCAAATACCAAATTATCTAGAAAGAAAATTAAATTAGTTGTGATTCTAATGAGAGAAAAAACTAGGGTTTTTATCGCTCCACCACTAACCGCATAATATAGTTCCTCACTATATCAATCGTAAGAGGGCTATCCATAACTATGAATCAGGTCGTACCGTAAATAGCTAAATACGATCCCGAAAATGAGTACCATTAACCGGATTGCAACAACCCATCTCATGACTGACTTAACTAATGCATGCCAATTACATTACTTTAATCTACTCCTAATACATGAAAATAAACTAAAGCATGTCTATATTAATTCGCCAAGGCATGACCTGTGTCAACCTAGGGTCTCAAGTTTCATTACCACCATTGTGTAGAAAACCATAATTAAGCATCCGAGTTCCAACATATAGTGAATAATTGTAGTTGTGTAAAATAATACATCCATTCCATCTAAGATAAGAATTTAGAACAAACATATAATTTTATATTACAAATCAGTACTCTCTCTTAACTATTACAATTATCACAGTATGGTAAACAGTTTCCCCTCGTTACAATTGAAAATAATGAAAAAACTACATTACTTGGCTAGGGTTTTGCTAGAAAATCCTAGATACCGAGTTAGTTGTCCATGGTGGAAGGCGACTGCATCGGGGATGTAGAAACGATCTCCATGGTCTTCTTCTCCGGATCTATAGGTTTGAATACGGCTCTCAATATCAGCAAGTCTGAATGAATGAACCTCTCGAACTCACAACTGAACCACCTCTAATGAACGACAATGAATGTCCCTCAACAGTCCTTTTTTTCTCTGATATATGATCATGTATATATAGGCAATGGTATAGAGATGTCCTTTATAGTCTTTTCACTCTCCTCCTTATGCAAACCCTAACTTCTCATATATATAGGTGTATAATATATATAGAGGTCTGGAGTCACAGGCATGTCTTCAAATCGAACTGGGGGTAGAACATGAAGAAAGCATTGAAAAATCGCAAAACTTGCCGCAAATATGCTTCAAGCGTAGGGATTTTATGGAAAACCACTTTTCCTCAAAGCGTAAAAATGTGTTTTTTAGCCACTTTTTTTAAACTGAAAGCGTAGGCACAAGCGTAAGAATTTTATAGAAAACCAATTTTCTCCGTGCATGTACCAAAACGACCACCTTAAACCCACGATACTTTTTGCTGAAGATGACGGCTTCTGGAAATGCCGTTTTTGCCCTCCTGGAGACATTTTTGTCTCAGACTGCCTCTTTGACTCTCATCTTTGAATAGAAAGAACACACTCTTTAGTTAATTCACCGAAGTTAACTCCATTTCTTCATTAAGTTCCTGAAACATGCTTTAACACGCAAACAACATAAAAATATCAAATAATGGAATGAAAGAACGTAACAATAGTGTGTTAAGGGGTCAAAATGTATAATATTTGACACCTATCACACCCCCAAACTTACATATTGCTAGTCCATTAACAATAAACTCAGAGAACTTTCTTGTGATAATTTCTTTTCTATCTATTCTAACTAATCTAACCTAATCCCTAGCTTTCGTGAGGGTTGACGATTACACTTAACACGTGTAACAAGCCTTTTAAACCCCTAGGTTACCCCTAGTGGACGAGTGAAGTCTCGTGAAGGTTTCCAGTGATGGTACTTACAAACATCTCAGTTCTCTGTAATCACGCAGTCATGAGCTCACACATAAGTTCAATTAAGTCATGATATAATGTAAAAGATAATAAGGATGTAAATACTCCCACTCACTACCGAACGATAACTATCTCGAGCTTCATGTCATGAATGGTTCCCACTAAAGTGAATGATTTCTTTATTTTCTATTCCCAATCCAGACAACCTTCCGTGTTTTTGTGCACATTCTACCATGGTATTTCAATCTATCTTCTTCCTACTTTGTTGATAATTTTTTTTTAGTTTTCATAAAAATCAATCTTTCCATCATTCCCCTTTTCATCCCTTTTTGTCTTTCTAAGCTCCAGACTTTCCAACGAGGATTTTTAATCCCGACCAATTGGGTCCGAGCTTCTTCCGTGGGATTTATGCTCATTAGTCTTCTCCCCTTTAACCGCAAACAACGATATTGGTGATACCAATGCCCGGTTACTCATATCGAAGAACTACTTTTTGTATTTTATTTTCTCAAAATAATATTTTCAAATTTTTCCATTTCAACCATAACATCTCCCTTCTCCCCTTTTATTATGGCAAAATTATTTTTTCAACTACATAGTCAAAGATTAACTATTTTTTCCATAATGAACGTGTGCTTGTGCTTATAGGTCAAAGTCGTCCTTCTTGATTTCAATATCACTAATTCACTTACCCATGTAAAACCACATCACTTCACTAACTCGATCTAACCATTACTCTCATGAGTGGGAATATCACATTATATACTACTCATTCATCATAAACATAAACTCAATCAAATTATAATGCAAAACATTCATGCGTGAAAACAAAGAACTGATCCAAATTGTTTTTAAAATTTTAAATTTTTTCAAAAAATTTCATTCCTTGTAATTCTATACCCTCACCCCCAAACTTAAATCAGACCATGTACTCATGGTAAAAAAGAATACATGGGAATGGATATAGTTACCCTTGAAGTTCACTTATGGATTCCAAAGCAACACATGAATCCTCTCTCCCAAACTTGATTTGTTTCACCTGTAATTATATTCAACAAAACAGAAATACCCATAATCATAACAAGGGAAAAAGAAATTTAAAAAATATCCAGAATCTCATAGAAAATTTTCAAGGAATTAAAATTTCTCTTTTTTTATTTATTTATTAATTTTCAAAAGTAATGATAAAGAAACATGATTTGACCTTAAAGGCCTACAATCCTATAAAATAAAATAAAATAAAAATAAAGACGTGACCTTAAGGGTCTACCGTCCCTGAAAACAAAACAAAATAAAACCAAAAATCCTAATACTAAAACTAAACCCTAATCTCAATCATCTTTCTTTTCTTCATCACTAGTCACGACGCTCTTTAACCATATCTGACAGTCTGCTGTCTTTTTTAATTTATCCAAGTTCTTCCGGATATATCTTCATAATTGTCCACAGTATCTCATCCAGCTCCTTCATCCTATCACCTAATTTCTCTGTAATGATCTTCGATAATAGAAACATGTATGGAAGATAATGTTCAAATTTATCTGCACCTGTCCACTATTTACTCACAATTGCTCGGGCAATCGATATCTCGGCCATTATCACCATCGGAATACACACTCCCATGAGTTAAGGCATATAACGTTTTAAGCATCGTGTGATCCTTTACACTAATCCGATTATTTAGCCAAATTTGAGCCGAAACGACACAATCCAAATAAAGTAGATCAGTCTTCAACCATCAATTATCACATGTCTTATCACCTGGATCTGACACAGCACAGAATTCTCTCACCATCTCCTTATCCGTATATGACCATACCTGAGGATGCTCCATCAGTCTTCCTTATAAGTTTGCCGGACTACCAATTGGTATATTCCACGCATCAACAATAATTATTTTTCCAATCACAATAGGAGCACTTTACTAAGTCACTTTATCCGACATAAGCTCAAATCCTTGCAATCCTGAAATCGTCATATTTTCATAGAATTTTTGGATCAAGCCCGGATACACCTTTTCTCCCATCGGTTGCTCTAAATTTTGCAATCCTCGTTCTTTAAGGATTCTCCTTCTAGGTGAAATTAATACTCGGTTCACCTTCTCCGGATGAAACACTTTTTCAAATTGCAACCTGCACTCTAGAAATGATCTCGGTGCGGTTCTTTTTTTCTTCCGGCTTGTTGCTCCATTATTTGAACTTTCGTCCTCTACATACGGTTCTCCCCCCTCTATGAACTCCTCCGGGTCAGAATAATTCTCATTATCACCATCCATCCTCACACTCCCAAATAGAAAGGAGAAGAAGAAGAAAGAATAGAATGAGAAAATCTAACTGTATTGCCCAACTGTTGTGAATTGTGAATTATGTCTACCTTATGGGTGTATTTATAGATGGATGTAGAAGACTCAAAGAGGAAAAGGATTTGAAACCCTTGTTTGAATAGGAAAGTGGAAACAACTGATGATCCAACTCCATGTTGTATTTCCATCCCACTTCCTTATCAGACTAGGATTACTCTAAAACCTCTACAAAAATTCTACAAAACATCTTAAAAATACTTTAAACAAATCCAAATCCAAATACATATACAAACCAGGCCAAAACACCTCTTAAACATGTCAAATTTACAAATTTTAAAAATCACCCTTGTAGTACCCTATGCTTGGAGCGTAGCTACGCTCCAAGTGTAGGCTTGGCTTGAAGTTTTTTTATTTTTTTAAATGGCCCTTTCCGATCAATTCATATATTTATAAAACACGTGCACCCCAAACTTAAATGCACAAATGTTCGCATAGTGCGATTAAAAACTTAAAAGAATTCAAAACATCAACACATTGAATATAAGCGTAAAAAAAAATTGGGGACACAACAAACGTGATACAATTGAACATCACAACTGTCATTCTATAAAATAAGAAACTATCAAAATTATGTAGAGAACTATCGTTAAAGTGGTCACCTGAAGTACCCTATCACAAAGTCTATCTGCTCCATAATTTATCTCTAATGTACAAAAAAAATAAAACAAAATAAAATAAAATAAAACAAAAATATAAACTAAGACTACACTAAGCCTCATCATTTGAGGTTGGTGGTGTAGGTGGAAGATGTACACCCAAATGGTGCCTCATGCCATCAACCCTATGGCATAGCTTCCTATCATCTCACCAATGGGCCTATCTCTCCTGATCAAATCTCTGCTCCAGTCTCTGCTCTAACCCTTGTATTTGTGGCATAAAAGCATTAAACTGAGCCTGAGATAAGGTGACGGTACCACCTGCAGGTGCCTGTGGCATAATAACCTTATCCTCAACTGACGACATCTACGACATCGCAACATCGACATCAATAGCATGAGCATCCCGAGCCATACCCACATCAGCCTGATCGACATCATTGGCTTATGCCTGGGCCTGTGTATCCTGGCCTGGTAATAGACCAAACCCTGGTCTCTGTGCTATAACATCATCCCCATATAATCGTGTCCAAACACCTGTCCACCTTCTTCTGGAATACAAATACGCATTCCTAAATCGATTTGGCTCACCCGCATCCATCTCAATCCTAGCATCAAAAATCAACTTCATCACTAAGCACGGGAATCGGACCTGGAAAAACCGCTGCTGAACTTTAGACTCCTAATGTAAGTGGATGTAATGCGCATACAAACTCCTCCATTCCACAACTCGAACTCGAAAGCATAGTAGAGGGCCGAAAATGGCGCATAACACATAGTCGTGTGGTTGTGTGAAAGAATCTATGAACGGACTATCACGTCCCAAAACCAGAGCCTCAGGTGATAGTTTGACTTCTTTGTGCAGTTCCTCCTTCCATCAGCCCACTCCCCTGCAGTTTGAAGTACAACAAGGTCAGCAATAGAAGGGAGTGCCTCTGGCATATGTGAGAACTCGACCACTAACTCAGGCGGACACTCATTAGGAATACCCCATGCAGCAGCAATAAACTGGTGTGTAATCTTAAACTCAATACCTCAGACCACTATCTGTAGTCTCATCCCCCTGCTGTAATGTTGCATGTGTATCCAATACTCCAGGATCATGTCCTCACAAATATACGGGCCTATCATCCAATCAGGTACTGGTCGTAGCTCCTCAAACACGGCTACCAAATAAGTACACTCCTGCTAGTACTTCTTCCAAATAGCCTGATTTAGAAAATCCTCAACCGATGCTATCCGGGGGACTGGTAGAAAAGTATTCAAAACACCCGGGTCACCTTCTACTAGTGGCTCAGGTACCCTCTCATCCAAATGACCGATATCATCTCCCTGATCAACATCATCCTCTTGTGCATCACTATCACTCTCAGTATCCTCATCCATCTGCTCATCATGTGGCTCAGGCACAGGTGGCGGCAATGTTACACGTAGCGCAACTGTAAGCCTACCATATGGCAGGTGAACATCACAACCCTGTGTGGTAGACTCGGGCACCTCCGCCTCAAAAGATGACGAAGATGAGGATGCCGAGTCGACTTACTATGGTCTTGAGGCACGTGTACTCCGATGACGAATAGGTGCTCAATCAGGAGATGATGATCTCGACTTCTACCGAACATCATGCTCTACTGGCCTGGCTGCCTCGACCACTCATCTCGTGCACCCTTCACTCTAGCCATGCCTATAATATAAATTTTTTGAAGTGAGCGATACTATTATGGACATCGAATCAAACTCTAATTATATCTAAATATACCCAATATGACGCTTAAACAAGCCTTTATCCCAAAAGTTCGATATTCAAGCCGTTTTAGAAGTTAAAAACTCAACTTATTTGAAAATGGATCAAAACATGATTTTGATCGGACTCGTTCATTAATACTAGTTTAAAATAGTTAAATAAGTCATATGAAATCAAAATAATGGAATAAAACTCACAGAATCGAGAGAAATGATGATTTTCCCAAAATTGATATTTAGAGACTTTTTGAGTTCTTCACGCGAATCTGGACAACTCACCAACAAATCTGTCGATCCGCCATCAATGACCGATGAGGAATCGGATGAATAAATGGTAGAAACAAACCTCATGAAGATTGGTGGAGAAACGAGGGAGAGAGGAGTTTAAAATAAAAATGGGGGGAATGGCCTGACGAGTTTGTTTTATAACAGGCCCATCGCTACGCTTGTAGCGTAGCTGGGCCTATGCTTGAAGCGTAGGTCCACATGCCCCAAAAACTTTTCTTCGTCTCCAAATGTCGTCTTCAACCCTTATGCACTCTCAAAGCTTCTTACACACCCTTAATTATCCTATTGGCTCAATTTACCCTTCCTACTCAGATGACAATGGTTTCGCGACTCGATTTTACAGACTCGATCTTAAATACAAATACGACTAAATTACCGTCTACAAGTACAAACTAGGATCGGAAGCTACTCTCAATCACCTAGTACCAATATTTAACGTCGTTGGTGCAACGTTGCTGCCTCTTAATATCCAGATCAAGTTTATCCAGATCGGGTGGTAGTTCAGTTAGATCAATCGTTTCTACCACACACTCTGCTGGTTGAACTTCTATGTAGTGCTTCAATCTTTTCCCATTAATGAAAAACTTATTTCCAGTGTCAGGATCATACTCCACGGCTCCATAGGGGAAAACCTTTGTAATCTTGTATAGCCCATCCCATCTCGATTGGAGCTTACCAGGAAATAAATTGAGTCTCGAATTAAACAACCAAACCTTCTGGCAAGGCTAAAACACTTTCTTTCTAATATGCTTATCATGAAACACTTTTGTTCGAGCCTTATAAATCTGAGAGTTTTCATATGCATCATTTCTCAACTCCTCAAGCTCCTGAAGTTAGAGTTTCTTCTATATACCGGCTTTCTTTATATCGAAATTCAATCTTCGAACAACTCAGTACGCTCGGTGTTCCAGCTCTATAGGAAGATGACACGTTTTACCATATACCAATTTATACGGTGTCATACCAATTGGTGTTTTAAACGCAGTCATGTACACCCAAAGTGGATCATTTAGCCTTCTCGACCAATCCTTTAAGTCAGGACGCAAAGTCTTTTCCAAGATATTTTTAATCTCCCTGTTTGAAACCTCCACTTGCCCTTGTGATTGGGGGTAATAAGGTGTACTAATTCTATGAGTGACATCGTACTTCTTACATAACGCAGGAAGAAACTGATTATCAAAATGACTTCTACCATCACTAATCAACACTCGTGGTATACTAAATCTTGAGAAATACGTTTGGTGGCTATAACTTCTACCCACTTCGACACATAATCAACCGACACAAGTATGTACTCCTTCTCATCTGCTTTCGAAAATGGTCCCATGAAATCAATACCCCATACATCAAACAATTTCATAATTAGAATTGGGGTTAGAGGCATCATGTCTCATCGAGATATGGATCCCAAATTTTGACATCGCATGCATGATTTACAATATCTAAAAGCATCTTTGAATATGGAAGGCCAGTAAAATCCACTCTGCAGCACCTTGTGAGCTGTCTTTTAAGCTCCGAAATGCCCTCCACACTCCAACGTGTGACAAAATGTCAGTATGCTCTGCACCTGACTCTTAGGGACGGATATGATAATCTGATCAGAGCAATACTTGTATAGTAGTGGATTATCCCAGATATAGAATTTAACTTGGCTGAAGAATCAGACTCTCTCATTCTTGGACCATCCTTTTGGAATCCGACCTGTGGTTTTATAATTGACGATGTTAGCATACCACGGTGTTTGTTCTACAATAGCCACATTGAATAGATGTTCATCTAGGAATGAATCCTTAAGAGCAGTAGTTTCCTTTGTGGACTCGACTATAATACTCGACAAATGATCTGTAACAACATTCTCCGAACCCTTATTATATTTGATTTCCAAGTTGAATTCTTGCAACAGCAAAATCCACCGGATCATCCTGGGTTTAGAGTCTTTCTTGGTTAGCAAATGCCTCAATGCGGTATGATCCGAGTAAACAACAACCTTGGCACCCAATAGATATGATCGGAATTTATCCAATGTGAAGACAACTGCTTGCTCAACTCCTTCTCGGTAGTTGTATAGTTCATCTCAGCTTTATTCAGAGTCCTATTGGCATAGTAAATCGCATACGACAACTTATCTTGTCTCTCACCCAACACAACTCCTATAGCATAGTCAGAAGCATCACACATTAGCTCAAATGGTAGAGAACAATCTGGTGGATGAATAATTGGGACTGTTGAGAGTTGAGTACGCAGTTCCTCAAAGGCATTAAGACACTCTTCATTAAAGATGAAGGTTGCATCTTTAACCAATAAATTTCATAACGGCCGGGCAATTTTGCTAAAATATTTAATAAACCTTCGGTAAAACTCGGCATGGCCCAGAAAATAGCGTATCTGCTTAATAGATGTAGGAGGTGGCAATTTTGAAATGAATTCAACTTTGATTTATTTACCTCTATCTCTCGCTTTGATACAATATGGCCCAGTATTATCCCCTCTTGAACCATAAAATGGCTCTTTTCCCAACTTAGGATCAGATTCGTCTCCTTACATCTCTTAAGTACTAGTTCTAGATGTTTTAAACAGTCTTCAAAGGTTTTCCCAAAAATTGAGAAGTCATCCATGAACACTTCAAGAAATTTCTCTACCATGTCAGAGAAGATAGACATCATACACCGAAAGTGGTTTTCCCTTAATCAATAGGATCAATTGCCACTTGATTGTAGCCAGAATATCAATCCAGAAAGTAGTAGTAGTTCTGCCCAGCAAACCTTTCCAGGATCAAATTAATGAATGGCAATGAGAAATGATCCTTCCTGGTGTTCATCTTGAGCTTCCTGTAATCAATACACACACATCATCATGTGGTCATGCATTGTGTAATTAGCTCACCTTTTGAGTTTGGCACCACTGTGATGCCCGACTTCTTCGGCACCACCTGAGTTGGACTTACCTATGTGCTATCAGAAATGGGGTAGATGATACCCGCGTCTAGAAATTTCACCTTTTATCTCATCACCAACTCTTTCATATTTGGATTTAGCCTTCGTTGCATTTCTCTCGATGGTTTTGCATCCTTAAGATGTATGCGATGTATCCAAATCAAGGGGTCTATGCTGTTGGCTTTGAAATTCTATTTCAGACAATAACTCTTATTTTGATATTAACAAAACATTTAAAACTGTGTTTGGTACTAATATGACTTTGAGCTAAGTATTTCAACAAGTACAGGAGAATGATTTGGAAAGAGCATCAACACAAAAAGCGATAAGGAAACTCAAGCGCGAAATCAGAAAAGGACAAAATGGTCAACGAAAGGCAAAAACTGAAGACTCAAGACCTGGGGTAGATATGTCGGGGTGAGAATATTGTAACAAGGTATCTTATGCGTTGATTGGTCTTATAAGCTCAAGTAATTAAATAAATGAACTCAAAACAGATCAAAAATGGACCTTGAAACAACTTCTTTGAGTCACCCAGTCGACTGGCCTAGGGCCCAGCTGACTGGATGAACCAGAAAGTTATAAACATTTTTGATTGCCTGAGGCAGTCGACTGGCCTGCCCAAGGCAGTCGACTGACTCATGAGGTAGTCGACTAGCATTCTTGAGGCAGTCGACTGGCCACAACCGTCGGGGAAAATATTTTAAATATCAGCATGGAGGCAGTCGACTGGGTGCTTCAAGATTTTAAGGAAAAGTATTTCTAAACAATATTTTGGCCCAATAATTAATGGTTATGCTTGCTACTTTTCAGATTCTACTCTCCATACTCTCTAGGGTGAGATACACTCTCCAAACCCTAATGATTCACTATATAAAGAAAGATATATGGATTGAAAAAACATAGTTCTTGTGTGAGAAATTTTTTGAAAATCATTTATCTCTTATTTTCTCTCAAGCATTCTCTGAAAATCATTTTGATAGTAAGAAGATTTAAATCTCATTTTTCACTCAAATCATTTTGAAGATTTAAACTCAAGCTCTTAGCTTATTCTCTCCTTGAAAATATCTTTTGAGAATATATATATATATATATCTTGAGTTCTTGAAATATCACCTAAAAACACTTGAGCTTATATTAATCTATCTTCCATAAAAACCTTAGGGTTTTGAGTGTTTTTTATTCTTGAGTGATATATTGATTGCATACATAAATTTGTGATCTTGGGTGAGTGAAGCCCATTGTATCAATGGAGGATTGTTCTCTTGATTGTATGAAGAGCTAGTTAGTTCTTTTGTAAAGGTTTTGCTATTCCACCTATTGAAGGAAAAGCCATAGTGTGAGGATTGGGAAAGTCTCAAGGAAGGGGATTCTTTAAGCCGAGGAGTAGGAGTTATTGAACCTCGTATAAATTACGGTGTCAATATCTCTATCTCTATCTCCTTATTTTGTGTTCTTGCATGCTTAATTTATATTGTGATAAATAGCTTGTTAAATCTAAATTAATTTTTTCATTGATTACTTACATTGTAAAATTACATAGAGAATTGTAGTGATTAATTGTAAGAACTAAAAAGAACTAGATAATTATTTTTAAACCCTATTCACCCCCCCTCTAGGGTAAATTAATGACTAACAATTGGTATCAGAGCCTAATCTCTACTTGTTTTAGACTTAATCGTCTTAGAGAACGATCATGGCCTCAAACTTAGTCGCTCATGTAGAAGGACAATCAAACAATAGGCCCCCATGGTTTGATGGTTCAAACTATAGTTATTGGAAGACTAGAATGGTAGACTTTCTTCAAGTTATTGATTATCAAATTTGGCAAGTTATTGTCGATGGACCTTTCACTATAACCAAAGTAGTAGATGGAAAAAATCTCCCTAAATTGCCCAACGAATGGGACAATGATGAGCGTAGGCTTATTTCATTTAATGCTAAAGCTAAGGTTTATCTAAATTGTGCCTTAAGTCCAAATGAATTTAATCGTGTTTCTACTTGCCCCACGGCCAAAGAAATGTGGGATAAACTTGAAGTTACTTATAAAGGAACTACTCAAGTTAGAGAATCTAAAATTGATATATTTATGCATGAATATGAATTATTTTCCATGAAGGAAGATGAAAATATCAATTCTATGATGTCTCGTTTCACTAATATTTTGAATGGACTAAAGCATCTTGGTAGAATTGTTCCCAGATCCGATGCGGCACGCAAAGTCCTTAGAAGCCTTCCGGTCAAATGGGATGCAAAAGTGACGGCAATTAAAAAAGCGCACGGTCTTAGTACAATGAGCCTTGATGAGATTTTCGGGTCACTTCTCACATGGGAAATCACCTTAAAGTCTCGAGAAAAAGACACCAAGCCTAGAAAAGGTATAGCCTTGCAAGCCTCTACTAAAAGTGAAGTAAATGAACAAATTGAAGAAGAGGTAGATGAAGACATTGCCTTGATCACTCAACAATTTAAGAGATTTCTTCAAAGAAAAAAGGCTAACGGTGGGAGATTCATAAAGAAAAATGAGTCAAGAGGTGACACTAGCAAGAGAGAGCCTATAACATGATTCAATTGTGGTAAACCGGGGCACTATAGAAGTGAATGTTTAAAGCCCAAAAAAGAGAATGAGAAAAGGCCAAACAAGATGGCTATGAATGCAACATGGGATGACTATGATTCTTGTGATTCGGATGAAGAAGAAAGTGGTGAGGAAATTGCAAATCTTTGCCTCATGTCAAATGAAGATGAGGTACATTTAAATTTACATGCATTAGATAAATCCATTTTGTCATATGATGAGCTTCTATTCTCCTATAATGAATTGCAAGGTGCATTTGAAGAATGCATGATGAATTTGAAAAATTAGATAGGAAACATATTTTACTTAAGAAATCTAAATCTTCAAGTAATCCTACTTGCCTCACCATAGTTAATTCAACTATAATGGATGACAAAAGTATCAAGATAGAAAAGGAAAATGTTTTATTTAAAAAGACCATAGATGATCAAATAAACATCTTAACAAAGTTCACAAAAGGAAAAGAAAACTTGAGTATCATGTTAGGAAGACAAAGGAGTTCATTTGACAAATTTGGCTTAGGATATGATGCATTTAACAAAGATGCACTTTTACTGAAGAAAATAAATCATTAAGGCATACTTTTTCAAAACAATCTTCTCTCTCAACCTCAATTGATCGCAACCATGTTACATGTCATTATTGCAAGAAAATGGTCATAAAGCAAATGCATGTTATATAAGGAAGAAGAAAGTTGTCTCAAAAATGTATTTGGTTCCAAAAGGTACCATTGCATGTCTACGTGCAAAAGAAAACGTGGTAACCAAAACATTTTGGGTTCCAAAAGGAACTATTGCATCTCTTTCTAACCATAATGGACCCAAAACAGATTGGGTACCAATGAACGTCACTTAACCTTGTTTTGTAGGTATGCTTGAAGTCCGCCTCAAAAGAAAGATGGTTTCTTGATAGCGGATGCTCAAGGCATATGACGGGGGACAAATCGAAATTCATGTCCTTAAAATCTTATGAAGGAGGGAACGTTACTTTTGGAGACAACTCTAAAGGAAAAATTATTGGAATCGGATCCATCGGTATATCTTCTTCTTTATCTATAGATAACGTACTATCAGTTGATGGATTGAAGCATAACTTGTTTATTATTAGTCAACTTTGTGACAAAGGTTATGATGTTATTTTTAGGTCAAATGCATGCATAGTTGAAAAAGATGGAAAACAATTGTTCAATGCAACGAGAAACGAAAATTTATATACTATGTTCCTTTGTGAATTAAATGAACAAGATGTTAAGTGTTTTGTCACGTCGAGTGAAAATAGTTGGTTATGGCATAGACGCTTAGGATATGCTAGTATGGACCTCATTCATCGTTTATCTAAAAATGAATTAGTCAAAGGCCTCCCTAAGACTAATTTTTCAAAGGATAAAATATGTGGTGCATGTCAAATAGGCAAACAAGTGAAATCATCTTTCAAAAGAAAGAAGGAAATCACCACTTCTAGACCATTAGAACTTTTACACATGGACCTCTTTGGTCCGAAGAGAACGGCTAGCTTAGCCAGGAAACTCTATGTACTTGTTATATTTAATGACTACTCTAGATTTACTTGGGTTCACTTTTTTCTCATAAAAATGAAACTCACTCTATTCTTGCTAAATTTTATAGAGTCATTCAAAATGAAAAGGATTTTAAAATAAAAAAGATTAGAAGTGATAGATGTAGATAATTTGATAAACAAGATCTAGAGAAATTATGTGATGAACTTGGTGTATCTTATGATCTCTCGGATTCAAGATCTCCTCAACAAAATGGGGTAGTTCAAAGGAAGAATAGATCTTTACAAGAAATGGCTAGAACCATGTTAAATGAACACAACCTCCCCCGAAGCCTTTGGGCGAAAGCGGTAAATACCGCTTGTCATGTCATAAATAATGTTATCATTCGGATGAAATTGGGTAAAACTCCGTATGAGTTATGGAACGGTCGAAAACCCAATGTTGGGTATTTCAAAGTGTTCGGTTGTAAATGTTTTATAAATGATAAAGGTAACTTGGGATAATTCGACTTCAAATCGGATGAAACAATTTTCTTAGGTTATTCCTCAAGAAGTAGCGCCTATAGAGTCTTTAACAAAAGGACTCTAACCATGGTAGAATCCATTCATGTTGTTTTTGATGAATCACTACCTCTACCCTCACCTAAGGTTGACCTAGATGATGATGAAGTTGTAGGGATTGAGGATAACTTCAATTACCCCAATATCTCCAACTCATCAAGTAGGCAAATGGATAAAAGCAAAGTTGGGAATCAATCTAATGATGACTTGACAAGCTCCATTCCTAAATCTTGGAGGATTGTACCCAACCATCCTCTTGACCAAGTCATAGATAACCCTTCATAAGGTGTTAACACAAGATCTCAACTTAGGGACTTGTGCAATCACAAGGCTTTTGTGTCTCAAATTGAACCCAAGAACTTCCACGAAGCTCAATGTGATGATTCTTGGATTTTGGCCATGCAAGAGGAGCTAAATCAATTTGAACGCAATCAAGTTTGGCATTTACTTCCTCAACCCACACATCAAACCATAATAGGCACTAAATGGGTTTTTCGAAATAAAAAGGATGAAAAGGGAGTGATTATTCGAAATAAAGCAAGATTGGTAGCTCAAGGTTACAATCAAGAGGAAGGCATTGACTATGATGAAACCTTTGCACCCGTAGCTAGATTAGAAGCAATTAGAATGCTTCTTGAATTTGCATCATCTAGAAATTTCACTCTTTATCAAATGGATGTCAAAAGTGATTTTTTAAATGGAACTATAGATGAAGAAGTCTTTGTAAAGCAACCACACGGTTTTGAAAATGAACTTTTTCCAAATCACGTTTACAAATTATCTAAAGCCTTGTACGGTTTAAATCAAGCTCCAAGAGCTTGGTATGAAAGGCTTAGTGATTTCTTGATTCAAAAGGGGTTTTTAAAAGGAAAGGTTGACAATACTCTCTTTACAAAATATATCAAAAATAATTTGATGATTATCCAAATATAAAGAGTCTTATAAGACAGAAGAAATGAAGTACATATACCGATTCAACTTATTGGACGATTCGAGTGAAATCCGTCCCACTTAAAAAGAATATGGAGTTGGAGAGAAACCAAAGGGCCATTTAGCACCGTGTGGACTATTTTGGTATGCTATATTGTATAGTTGTCCATAAGAGTCTTATAACTGTGAAGGAATGATGCACAAATACCGATTCTACTTATAGGACGATACGGGTGAAATTTCGTCCCACTTCGATAGAAAAGAAGCTTGGAAAGAAAGAAAGGGCCGGTTAGGAGCGCGTGGACTATTTTGGTATGCTTTATAGTATTGTTGCCCATAAGAGTCTTATAATACAGAAGGAATGAAGTACATATACCGATTCACCTTATTGGACGATTCGAGTGAAATCCGTCCCACTAAAAAAGAATATGGGGTTGGAGAGAAACAAAAGGGTCATTTAGGACCGTGTGTACTATTTTGGTGTGCTATATAGTATTGTTGTCCATAAGAATCTTATAACTGTGAAGGAATTATGCACAAACACCGATTCATCTACTTATAGGACGATACGGGTGAAATTCGTCCCACTTAGATAGAAAAGAAGGTTGGAAAGAAAGAAAGGGCCGGTTAGGAGCGCGTGGACTATTTTGGTATTCTTTATAGTATTGTTGCCCATAAGAGTCTTATAATACAGAAGGAATGAAGTACATATACCGATTCACTTTATTGGACGATCCGATTGAAATCCGTCCCATTTATAAAGGATATGGGGTTGGAGAAAAACCAGAGGGTCATTTAGGACCGTGTGTACTATTTTGGTGTGCTATATAGTATTGTTGTCCATAAGAATCTTATAACTGTGAAGGAATTATGCACAAACACAGATTCATCTACTTATAGGACGATACGTGTGAAATTCGTCCCACTTCAATAGAAAAGAAGGTTGGAAAGAAAGAAATGGCCGGTTAGGAGCGCATGGACTATTTTGGTATTCTTTATAGTATTGTTGCCCATAAGAATCTTATAATACAGAAGGAATGAAGTACATATACCGATTCACCTTATCGGATGATCCGATTTAAATCCGTCCCATTTATAAAGGATATGAGGGTGGAGAAAAACCAGAGGGTCATTTAGGACCGTGTGTACTATTTTGGTGTGCTATATAGTATTGTTGTCCATAAGAATCTTATAACTGTGAAAGAATTATGCACAAACACCGATTCATCTACTTATAGGACGATACGGGTGAAATTCGTCCCACTTAGATAGAAAAGAAGGTTGGAAAGAAAGAAAGGGCCGGTTAGGAGCGCGTGGACTATTTTGGTATGCTTTATAGTATTGTTGCCCATAAGAGTCTTATAATAGTGAAGGAATAAAGAACATATACCGATTCAACTTATTGGACGATCCGATTGAAATCCGTCCCATTTATAAAGGATATGGGGTTGGAGAAAAACCAGAGGGTCATTTAGGACCGTGTGTACTATTTTGGTGTGCTATATAGTATTGTTGTCCATAAGAATCTTATAACTGTGAAGGAATTATGCACAAACACCGATTCATCTACTTATAGGACGATACGGGTGAAATTCGTCCCACTTAGATAGAAAAGAAGGTTGGAAAGAAAGAAAGGGCCGGTTAGGAGCGCATGGACTATTTTGGTATGCTTTATAGTATTGTTGCCCATAAGAGTCTTATAATAGTGAAGGAATGAAGAACATATACCGATTCAACTTATTGGACGATCCGATTGAAATCCGTCCCATTTATAAAGGATATGGGGTTGGAGAAAAACCAGAGGGTCATTTAGGACCGTGTGTACTATTTTGGTGTGCTATATAGTATTGTTGTCCATAAGAATCTTATAACTGTGAAGGAATTATGCACAAACACCGATTCATCTACTTATAGGACGATACGGGTGAAATTCGTCCCACTTAGATAGAAAAGAAGGTTGGAAAGAAAGAAATGGCCAGTTAGGAGCGCGTGGACTATTTTGGTATACTTTATAGTATTGTTGCCCATAAGAGTCTTATAATAGTGAAGGAATGAAGAACATATACCGATTCAACTTATTGGACGATCCGATTGAAATCCGTCCCATTTATAAAGGATATGGGGTTGGAGAAAAACCAGAGGGTCATTTAGGACCGTGTGTAATATTTTGGTGTGCTATATAGTATTGTTGTCCATAAGAATCTTATAACTGTGAAGGAATTATGCACAAACACCGATTCATCTACTTATAGGACGATACGGGTGAAATTCGTCCCACTTAGATAGAAAAGAAGGTAGGAAAGAAAGAAAGGGCCGATTAGGAGCGCGTGGACTATTTTGGTATGCTTTATAGTATTGTTGCCCATAAGAGTCTTATAATAGTGAAGGAATGAAGAACATATACCGATTCAACTTATTGGACGATCCGAATGAAATCCGTCCCACTTATAAAGAATATGAGGTTGGAGAGAAACCAAAGGGTCATTTAGGACCGTGTGTACTATTTTGGTGTGTTATATAGTATTGTTGTCCATAAGAATCTTATAACTGTGAAGGAATTATGCACAAACACCGATTCATCTACTTATAGGACGATACGGGTGAAATTCGTCCCACTTAGATAGAAAAGAAGGTTGGAAAGAAAGAAAGGGTCGGTTAGGAGCGCGTGGACTATTGTGGTATGCTTTATAGTATTGTTGCCCATAAGAGTCTTATAATAGTGAAGGAATGAAGAACATATACCGATTCAACTTATTGGACGATCCGATTGAAATCCGTCCCATTTATAAAGGATATGGGGTTGGAGAAAAACCAGAGGGTCATTTAGGACCGTGTGTACTATTTTGGTGTGCTATATATTATTGTTGTCCATAAGAATCTTATAACTGTAAAGGAATTATGCACAAACACCGATTTATCTACTTATAGGACGATACGGGTGAAATTCGTCCCACTTAGATAGAAAAGAAGGTTGGAAAGAAAGAAAGGGCCGATTAGGAGCGCGTGGACTATTTTTGTATGCTTTATAGTATTGTTGCCCATAAGAGTCTTATAATAGTGAAGGAATGAAGAACATATACCGATTCAACTTATTGGACGATCCGAATGAAATCCGTCCCACTTATATAGAATATGGGGTTGGAGTGAAACCAAAGGGTCATTTAGGACCGTGTGTACTATTTTGGTGTGCTATATAGTATTGTTGTCCATAAGAATCTTATAACTGTGAAGGAATTATGCACAAACACCGATTCATCTACTTATAGGACGATACGGGTGAAATTCGTCCCACTTAGATAGAAAAGAAGGTTGGAAAGAAAGAAAGGGCCGGTTAGGAGCGCGTGGACTATTTTGGTATGCTTTATAGTATTGTTGCCCATAAGAGTCTTATAATAGTGAAGGAATGAAGAACATATACCGATTCAACTTATTGGACGATCCGAATGAAATCCGTCCCACTTATAAAGAATATGGGGTTGGAGAGAAACCAAAGGGTCATTTAGGACCGTGTGTACTATTTTGGTGTGCTATATAGTATTGTTGTCCATAAGAATCTTATAACTGTGAAGGAATTATGCACAAACACCGATTCATCTACTTATAGGACGATACGGGTGAAATTCGTCCCACTTAGATAGAAAAGAAGGTTGGAAAGAAAGAAAGGGCCGGTTAGGAGCGCGTGGACTATTTTGGTATGCTTTATAGTATTGTTGCCCATAAGAGTCTTATAATAGTGAAGGAATGAAGAACATATACCGATACAACTTATTGGACGATCCGATTGAAATCCGTCCCATTTATAAAGGATATGGGGTTGGAGAAAAACCAGAGGGTCATTTAGGACCGTGTGTACTATTTTGGTGTGCTATATAGTATTGTTGTCCATAAGAATCTTATAACTGTGAAGGAATTATGCACAAACACCGATTCATCTACTTATAGGACGATACGGGTGAAATTCGTCCCACTTAGATAGAAAAGAAGGTTGGAAAGAAAGAAAGGGCCGATTAGGAGCGCGTGGACTATTTTTGTATGCTTTATAGTATTGTTGCCCATAAGAGTCTTATAATAGTGAAGGAATGAAGAACATATACCGATTCAACTTATTGGACGATCCGAATGAAATCCGTCCCACTTATATAGAATATGGGGTTGGAGAGAAACCAAAGGGTCATTTAGTACCGTGTGTACTATTTTGGTGTGCTATATAGTATTGTTGTCCATAAGAATCTTATAACTGTGAAGGAATTATGCACAAACACCGATTCATCTACTTATAGGACGATACGGGTGAAATTCGTCCCACTTAGATAGAAAAGAAGGTTGGAAAGAAAGAAAGGGCCGGTTAGGAGCGCGTGGACTATTTTGGTATGCTTTATAGTATTGTTGCCCATAAGAGTCTTATAATAGTGAAGGAATGAAGAACATATACCGATTCAACTTATTGGACGATCCGAATGAAATCCGTCCCACTTATAAAGAATATGGGGTTGGAGAGAAACCAAAGGGTCATTTAGGACCGTGTGTACTATTTTGGTGTGCTATATAGTATTGTTGTCCATAAGAATCTTATAACTGTGAAGGAATTATGCACAAACACCGATTCATCTACTTATAGGACGATACGGGTGAAATTCGTCCCACTTAGATAGAAAAGAAGGTTGGAAAGAAAGAAAGGGCCGGTTAGGAGCGCGTGGACTATTTTGGTATGCTTTATAGTACTGTTGCCCATAAGAGTCTTATAATAGTGAAGGAATGAAGAACATATACCGATACAACTTATTGGACGATCCGATTGAAATCCGTCCCATTTATAAAGGATATGGGGTTGGAGAAAAACCAGAGGGTCATTTAGGACCGTGTGTACTATTTTGGTGTGCTATATAGTATTGTTGTCCATAAGAATCTTATAACTGTGAAGGAATTATGCACAAACACCGATTCATCTACTTATAGGACGATACGGGTGAAATTCGTCCCACTTAGATAGAAAAGAAGGTTGGAAAGAAAGAAAGGGCCGATTAGGAGCGCGTGGACTATTTTTGTATGCTTTATAGTATTGTTGCCCATAAGAGTCTTATAATAGTGAAGGAATGAAGAACATATACCGATTCAACTTATTGGACGATCCGAATGAAATCCGTCCCACTTATATAGAATATGGGGTTGGAGAGAAACCAAAGGGTCATTTAGTACCGTGTGTACTATTTTGGTGTGCTATATAGTATTGTTGTCCATAAGAATCTTATAACTGTGAAGGAATTATGCACAAACACCGATTCATCTACTTATAGGACGATACGGGTGAAATTCGTCCCACTTAGATAGAAAAGAAGGTTGGAAAGAAAGAAAGGGCCGGTTAGGAGCGCGTGGACTATTTTGGTATGCTTTATAGTATTGTTGCCCATTAGAGTCTTATAATAGTGAAGGAATGAAGAACATATACCGATTCAACTTATTGGACGATCCGATTGAAATCCGTCCCATTTATAAAGGATATGGGGTTGGAGAAAAACCAGAGGGTCATTTAGGACCGTGTGTACTATTTTGGTGTGCTATATAGTATTGTTGTCCATAAGAATCTTATAACTGTGAAGGAATTATGCACAAACACCGATTCATCTACTTATAGGACGATACGGGTGAAATTCGTCCCACTTAGATAGAAAAGAAGGTTGGAAAGAAAGAAATGGCCAGTTAGGAGCGCGTGGACTATTTTGGTATACTTTATAGTATTGTTGCCCATAAGAGTCTTATAATAGTGAAGGAATGAAGAACATATACCGATTCAACTTATTGGACGATCCGATTGAAATCCGTCCCATTTATAAAGGATATGGGGTTGGAGAAAAACCAGAGGGTCATTTAGGACCGTGTGTAATATTTTGGTGTGCTATATAGTATTGTTGTCCATAAGAATCTTATAACTGTGAAGGAATTATGCACAAACACCGATTCATCTACTTATAGGACGATACGGGTGAAATTCGTCCCACTTAGATAGAAAAGAAGGTTGGAAAGAAAGAAAGGGCCGGTTAGGAGCGCGTGGACTATTTTGGTATGCTTTATAGTATTGTTGCCCATAAGAGTCTTATAATAGTGAAGGAATGAAGAACATATACCGATTCAACTTATTGGACGATCCGATTGAAATCCGTCCCATTTATAAAGGATATGGGGTTGGAGAAAAACCAGAGGGTCATTTAGGACTGTGTGTACTATTTTGGTGTGCTATATAGTATTGTTGTCCATAAGAATCTTATAACTGTGAAGGAATTATGCACAAACACCGATTCATCTACTTATAGGACGATACGGGTGAAATTCGTCCCACTTAGATAGAAAAGAAGGTTGGAAAGAAAGAAATGGCCAGTTAGGAGCGCGTGGACTATTTTGGTATGCTTTATAGTATTGTTGCCCATAAGAGTCTTATAATAGTGAAGGAATGAAGAACATATACCGATTCAACTTATTGGACGATCCGATTGAAATCCGTCCCATTTATAAAGGATATGGGGTTGGAGAAAAACCAGAGGGTCATTTAGGACCGTGTGTACTATTTTGGTGTGCTATATAGTATTGTTGTCCATAAGAATCTTATAACTGTGAAGGAATTATGCACAAACACCGATTCATCTACTTATAGGACGATACGGGTGAAATTCGTCCCACTTAGATAGAAAAGAAGGTTGGAAAGAAAGAAAGGGCCGATTAGGAGCGCGTGGACTATTTTTGTATGCTTTATAGTATTGTTGCCCATAAGAGTCTTATAATAGTGAAGGAATGAAGAACATATACCGATTCAACTTATTGGACGATCCGAATGAAATCCGTCCCATTTATATAGAATATGGGGTTGGAGTGAAACCAAAGGGTCATTTAGGACCGTGTGTACTATTTTGGTGTGCTATATAGTATTGTTGTCCATAAGAATCTTATAACTGTGAAGGAATTATGCACAAACACCGATTCATCTACTTATAGGACGATACGGGTGAAATTCGTCCCACTTAGATAGAAAAGAAGGTTGGAAAGAAAGAAAGGGCCGGTTAGGAGCGCGTGGACTATTTTGGTATGCTTTATAGTATTGTTGCCCATAAGAGTCTTATAATAGTGAAGGAATGAAGAACATATACCGATTCAACTTATTGGACGATCCGATTGAAATCCGTCCCATTTATAAAGGATATGGGGTTGGAGAAAAACCAGAGGGTCATTTAGGACCGTGTGTACTATTTTGGTGTGCTATATAGTATTGTTGTCCATAAGAATCTTATAACTGTGAAGGAATTATGCACAAACACCGATTCATCTACTTATAGGACGATACGGGTGAAATTCGTCCCACTTAGATAGAAAAGAAGGTTGGAAAGAAAGAAAGGGCCGGTTAGGAGCGCGTGGACTATTTTGGTATGCTTTATAGTATTGTTGCCCATAAGAGTCTTATAATAGTGAAGGAATGAAGAACATATACCGATTCAACTTATTGGACGATCCGATTGAAATCCGTCCCATTTATAAAGGATATGGGGTTGGAGAAAAACCAGAGGGTCATTTAGGACCGTGTGTAATATTTTGGTGTGCTATATAGTATTGTTGTCCATAAGAATCTTATAACTGTGAAGGAATTATGCACAAACACCGATTCATCTACTTATAGGACGATACGGGTGAAATTCGTCCCACTTAGATAGAAAAGAAGGTTGGAAAGAAAGAAAGGGCCGGTTAGGAGCGCGTGGACTATTTTGGTATGCTTTATAGTATTGTTGCCCATAAGAGTCTTATAATAGTGAAGGAATGAAGAACATATACCGATTCAACTTATTGGACGATCCGATTGAAATCCGTCCCATTTATAAAGGATATGGGGTTGGAGAAAAACCAGAGGGTCATTTAGGACTGTGTGTACTATTTTGGTGTGCTATATAGTATTGTTGTCCATAAGAATCTTATAACTGTGAAGGAATTATGCACAAACACCGATTCATCTACTTATAGGACGATACGGGTGAAATTCGTCCCACTTAGATAGAAAAGAAGGTTGGAAAGAAAGAAATGGCCAGTTAGGAGCGCGTGGACTATTTTGGTATGCTTTATAGTATTGTTGCCCATAAGAGTCTTATAATAGTGAAGGAATGAAGAACATATACCGATTCAACTTATTGGACGATCCGATTGAAATCCGTCCCATTTATAAAGGATATGGGGTTGGAGAAAAACCAGAGGGTCATTTAGGACCGTGTGTACTATTTTGGTGTGCTATATAGTATTGTTGTCCATAAGAATCTTATAACTGTGAAGGAATTATGCACAAACACCGATTCATCTACTTATAGGACGATACGGGTGAAATTCGTCCCACTTAGATAGAAAAGAAGGTTGGAAAGAAAGAAAGGGCCGATTAGGAGCGCGTGGACTATTTTTGTATGCTTTATAGTATTGTTGCCCATAAGAGTCTTATAATAGTGAAGGAATGAAGAACATATACCGATTCAACTTATTGGACGATCCGAATGAAATCCGTCCCATTTATATAGAATATGGGGTTGGAGTGAAACCAAAGGGTCATTTAGGACCGTGTGTACTATTTTGGTGTGCTATATAGTATTGTTGTCCATAAGAATCTTATAACTGTGAAGGAATTATGCACAAACACCGATTCATCTACTTATAGGACGATACGGGTAAAATTCGTCCCACTTAGATAGAAAAGAAGGTTGGAAAGAAAGAAAGGGCCGGTTAGGAGCGCGTGGACTATTTTGGTATGCTTTATAGTATTGTTGCCCATAAGAGTCTTATAATAGTGAAGGAATGAAGAACATATACCGATTCAACTTATTGGACGATCCGAATGAAATCCGTCCCACTTATAAAGAATATGGGGTTGGAGAGAAACCAAAGGGTCATTTAGGACCGTGTGTACTATTTTGGTGTGCTATATAGTATTGTTGTCCATAAGAATCTTATAACTGTGAAGGAATTATGCACAAACACCGATTCATCTACTTATAGGACGATACGGGTGAAATTCGTCCCACTTAGATAGAAAAGAAGGTTGGAAAGAAAGAAAGGGCCGGTTAGGAGCGCGTGGACTATTTTGGTATGCTTTATAGTATTGTTGCCCATAAGAGTCTTATAATAGTGAAGGAATGAAGAACATATACCGATACAACTTATTGGACGATCCGATTGAAATCCGTCCCATTTATAAAGGATATGGGGTTGGAGAAAAACCAGAGGGTCATTTAGGACCGTGTGTACTATTTTGGTGTGCTATATAGTATTGTTGTCCATAAGAATCTTATAACTGTGAAGGAATTATGCACAAACACCGATTCATCTACTTATAGGACGATACGGGTGAAATTCGTCCCACTTAGATAGAAAAGAAGGTTGGAAAGAAAGAAAGGGCCGATTAGGAGCGCGTGGACTATTTTTGTATGCTTTATAGTATTGTTGCCCATAAGAGTCTTATAATAGTGAAGGAATGAAGAACATATACCGATTCAACTTATTGGACGATCCGAATGAAATCCGTCCCATTTATATAGAATATAGGGTTGGAGTGAAACCAAAGGGTCATTTAGGACCGTGTGTACTATTTTGGTGTGCTATATAGTATTGTTGTCCATAAGAATCTTATAACTGTGAAGGAATTATGCACAAACACCGATTCATCTACTTATAGGACGATACGGGTGAAATTCGTCCCACTTAGATAGAAAAGAAGGTTGGAAAGAAAGAATGGGCCGGTTAGGAGCGCGTGGACTATTTTGGTATGCTTTATAGTATTGTTGCCCATAAGAGTCTTATAATAGTGAAGGAATGAAGAACATATACCGATTCAACTTATTGGACGATCCGAATGAAATCCGTCCCACTTATAAAGAATATGGGGTTGGAGAGAAACCAAAGGGTCATTTAGGACCGTGTGTACTATTTTGGTGTGCTATATATTATTGTTGTCCATAAGAATCTTATAACTGTGAAGGAATTATGCACAAACACCGATTCATCTACTTATAGGACGATACGGGTGAAATTCGTCCCACTTAGATAGAAAAGAAGGTTGGAAAGAAAGAAAGGGCCGGTTAGGAGCGCGTGGACTATTTTGGTATGCTTTATAGTATTGTTGCCCATAAGAGTCTTATAATAGTGAAGGAATGAAGAACATATACCGATACAACTTATTGGACGATCCGATTGAAATCCGTCCCATTTATAAAGGATATGGGGTTGGAGAAAAACCAGAGGGTCATTTAGGACCGTGTGTACTATTTTGGTGTGCTATATAGTATTGTTGTCCATAAGAATCTTATAACTGTGAAGGAATTATGCACAAACACCGATTCATCTACTTATAGGACGATACGGGTGAAATTCGTCCCACTTAGATAGAAAAGAAGGTTGGAAAGAAAGAAAGGGCCGATTAGGAGCGCGTGGACTATTTTTGTATGCTTTATAGTATTGTTGCCCATAAGAGTCTTATAATAGTGAAGGAATGAAGAACATATACCGATACAACTTATTGGACGATCCGATTGAAATCCGTCCCATTTATAAAGGATATGGGGTTGGAGAAAAACCAGAGGGTCATTTAGGACCGTGTGTACTATTTTGGTGTGCTATATAGTATTGTTGTCCATAAGAATCTTATAACTGTGAAGGAATTATGCACAAACACCGATTCATCTACTTATAGGACGATACGGGTGAAATTCGTCCCACTTAGATAGAAAAGAAGGTTGGAAAGAAAGAAAGGGCCGGTTAGGAGCGCGTGGACTATTTTGGTATGCTTTATAGTATTGTTGCCCATAAGAGTCTTATAATAGTGAAGGAATGAAGAACATATACCGATTCAACTTATTGGACGATCCGATTGAAATCCGTCCCATTTATAAAGGATATGGGGTTGGAGAAAAACCAGAGGGTCATTTAGGACCGTGTGTACTATTTTGGTGTGCTATATAGTATTGTTGTCCATAAGAATCTTATAACTGTGAAGGAATTATGCACAAACACCGATTCATCTACTTATAGGACGATACGGGTGAAATTCGTCCCACTTAGATAGAAAAGAAGGTTGGAAAGAAAGAAATGGCCAGTTAGGAGCGCGTGGACTATTTTGGTATACTTTATAGTATTGTTGCCCATAAGAGTCTTATAATAGTGAAGGAATGAAGAACATATACCGATTCAACTTATTGGACGATCCGATTGAAATCCGTCCCATTTATAAAGGATATGGGGTTGGAGAAAAACCAGAGGGTCATTTAGGACCGTGTGTAATATTTTGGTGTGCTATATAGTATTGTTGTCCATAAGAATCTTATAACTGTGAAGGAATTATGCACAAACACCGATTCATCTACTTATAGGACGATACGGGTGAAATTCGTCCCACTTAGATAGAAAAGAAGGTAGGAAAGAAAGAAAGGGCCGATTAGGAGCGCGTGGACTATTTTGGTATGCTTTATAGTATTGTTGCCCATAAGAGTTTTATAATAGTGAAGGAATGAAGAACATATACCGATTCAACTTATTGGACGATCCGATTGAAATCCGTCCCATTTATAAAGGATATGGGGTTGGAGAAAAACCAGAGGGTCATTTAGGACCGTGTGTACTATTTTGGTGTGCTATATAGTATTGTTGTCCATAAGAATCTTATAACTGTGAAGGAATTATGCACAAACACCGATTCATCTACTTATAGGACGATACGGGTGAAATTCGTCCCACTTAGATAGAAAAGAAGGTTGGAAAGATAGAAATGGCCAGTTAGGAGCGCGTGGACTATTTTGGTATACTTTATAGTATTGTTGCCCATAAGAGTCTTATAATAGTGAAGGAATGAAGAACATATACCGATTCAACTTATTGGACGATCCGATTGAAATCCGTCCCATTTATAAAGGATATGGGGTTGGAGAAAAACCAGAGGGTCATTTAGGACCGTGTGTAATATTTTGGTGTGCTATATAGTATTGTTGTCCATAAGAATCTTATAACTGTGAAGGAATTATGCACAAACACCGATTCATCTACTTATAGGACGATACGGGTGAAATTCGTCCCACTTAGATAGAAAAGAAGGTTGGAAAGAAAGAAAGGGCCGGTTAGGAGCGCGTGGACTATTTTGGTATGCTTTATTGTATTGTTGCCCATAAGAGTCTTATAATAGTGAAGGAATGAAGAACATATACCGATTCAACTTATTGGACGATCCGATTGAAATCCGTCCCATTTATAAAGGATATGGGGTTGGAGAAAAACCAGAGGGTCATTTAGGACTGTGTGTACTATTTTGGTGTGCTATATAGTATTGTTGTCCATAAGAATCTTATAACTGTGAAGGAATTATGCACAAACACCGATTCATCTACTTATAGGACGATACGGGTGAAATTCGTCCCACTTAGATAGAAAAGAAGGTTGGAAAGAAAGAAATGGCCAGTTAGGAGCGCGTGGACTATTTTGGTATACTTTATAGTATTGTTGCCCATAAGAGTCTTATAATAGTGAAGGAATGAAGAACATATACCGATTCAACTTATTGGACGATCCGATTGAAATCCGTCCCATTTATAAAGGATATGGGGTTGGAGAAAAACCAGAGGGTCATTTAGGACCGTGTGTACTATTTTGGTGTGCTATATAGTATTGTTGTCCATAAGAATCTTATAACTGTGAAGGAATTATGCACAAACACCGATTCATCTACTTATAGGACGATACGGGTGAAATTCGTCCCACTTAGATAGAAAAGAAGGTTGGAAAGAAAGAAAGGGCCGATTAGGAGCGCGTGGACTATTTTTGTATGCTTTATAGTATTGTTGCCCATAAGAGTCTTATAATAGTGAAGGAATGAAGAACATATACCGATTCAACTTATTGGACGATCCGAATGAAATCCGTCCCACTTATATAGAATATGGGGTTGGAGAGAAACCAAAGGGTCATTTAGTACCGTGTGTACTATTTTGGTGTGCTATATAGTATTGTTGTCCATAAGAATCTTATAACTGTGAAGGAATTATGCACAAACACCGATTCATCTACTTATAGGACGATACGGGTGAAATTCGTCCCACTTAGATAGAAAAGAAGGTTGGAAAGAAAGAAAGGGCCGGTTAGGAGCGCGTGGACTATTTTGGTATGCTTTATAGTATTGTTGCCCATAAGAGTCTTATAATAGTGAAGGAATGAAGAACATATACCGATTCAACTTATTGGACGATCCGAATGAAATCCGTCCCATTTATATAGAATATGGGGTTGGAGTGAAACCAAAGGGTCATTTAGGACCGTGTGTACTATTTTGGTGTGCTATATAGTATTGTTGTCCATAAGAATCTTATAACTGTGAAGGAATTATGCACAAACACCGATTCATCTACTTATAGGACGATACGGGTGAAATTCGTCCCACTTAGATAGAAAAGAAGGATGGAAAGAAAGAAAGGGCCGGTTAGGAGCGCGTGGACTATTTTGGTATGCTTTATAGTATTGTTGCCCATAAGAGTCTTATAATAGTGAAGGAATGAAGAACATATACCGATTCAACTTATTGGACGATCCGAATGAAATCCGTCCCACTTATAAAGAATATGGGGTTGGAGAGAAACCAAAGGGTCATTTAGGACCGTGTGTACTATTTTGGTGTGCTATATAGTATTGTTGTCCATAAGAATCTTATAACTGTGAAGGAATTATGCACAAACACCGATTCATCTACTTATAGGACGATACGGGTGAAATTCGTCCCACTTAGATAGAAAAGAAGGTTGGAAAGAAAGAAAGGGCCGGTTAGGAGCGCGTGGACTATTTTGGTATGCTTTATAGTATTGTTGCCCATAAGAGTCTTATAATAGTGAAGGAATGAAGAACATATACCGATACAACTTATTGGACGATCCGATTGAAATCCGTCCCATTTATAAAGGATATGGGGTTGGAGAAAAACCAGAGGGTCATTTAGGACCGTGTGTACTATTTTGGTGTGCTATATAGTATTGTTGTCCATAAGAATCTTATAACTGTGAAGGAATTATGCACAAACACCGATTCATCTACTTATAGGACGATACGGGTGAAATTCGTCCCACTTAGATAGAAAAGAAGGTTGGAAAGAAAGAAAGGGCCGATTAGGAGCGCGTGGACTATTTTTGTATGCTTTATAGTATTGTTGCCCATAAGAGTCTTATAATAGTGAAGGAATGAAGAACATATACCGATTCAACTTATTGGACGATCCGAATGAAATCCGTCCCATTTATATAGAATATGGGGTTGGAGTGAAACCAAAGGGTCATTTAGGACCGTGTGTACTATTTTGGTGTGCTATATAGTATTGTTGTCCATAAGAATCTTATAACTGTGAAGGAATTATGCACAAACACCGATTCATCTACTTATAGGACGATACGGGTGAAATTCGTCCCACTTAGATAGAAAAGAAGGTTGGAAAGAAAGAAAGGGCCGGTTAGGAGCGCGTGGACTATTTTGGTATGCTTTATAGTATTGTTGCCCATAAGAGTCTTATAATAGTGAAGGAATGAAGAACATATACCGATTCAACTTATTGGACGATCCAAATGAAATCCGTCCCACTTATAAAGAATATGGGGTTGGAGAGAAACCAAAGGGTCATTTAGGACCGTGTGTACTATTTTGGTGTGCTATATAGTATTGTTGTCCATAAGAATCTTATAACTGTGAAGGAATTATGCACAAACACCGATTCATCTACTTATAGGACGATCCGGGTGAAATTCGTCCCACTTAGATAGAAAAGAAGGTTGGAAAGAAAGAAAGGGCCGGTTAGGAGCGCGTGGACTATTTTTGTATGCTTTATAGTATTGTTGCCCATAAGAGTCTTATAATAGTGAAGGAATGAAGAACATATACCGATACAACTTATTGGACGATCCGATTGAAATCCGTCCCATTTATAAAGGATATGGGGTTGGAGAAAAACCAGAGGGTCATTTAGGACCGTGTGTACTATTTTGGTGTGCTATATAGTATTGTTGTCCATAAGAATCTTATAACTGTGAAGGAATTATGCACAAACACCGATTCATCTACTTATAGGACGATACGGGTGAAATTCGTCCCACTTAGATAGAAAAGAAGGTTGGAAAGAAAGAAAGGGCCGGTTAGGAGCGCGTGGACTATTTTGGTATGCTTTATAGTATTGTTGCCCATAAGAGTCTTATAATAGTGAAGGAATGAAGAACATATACCGATTCAACTTATTGGACGATCCGAATGAAATCCGTCCCACTTATAAAGAATATGGGGTTGGAGAAAAACCAAAGGGTTATTTAGGACCGTGTGTACTATTTTTGTGTGCTATATAGTATTGTTCTCCGTAATAGTCTTATAACTATGAAGGAATGATGCATAAACATCGATTCTTCTACTTATAGGACAATACGGGTGAAATCCATCCCACTTAGATAGAAAAAAAGGTTGGAAAAAAAGAAAGGGCCGGTTTGGAGCGCATGGACTATTTTGGTATGCTTTATAGTATTGTTACCCATAAGAGTCTTATAAGACAAAAGAAATGAAATACATATACCGATTCAACTTATTGGACGATTCGAGTGAAATCCCTCCCACTTAAAAAGAATATGGAGTTGGAGAGAAACCAAAGGGTCATTTAGCACCGTGTGGACTTTTTTGGTATGCTATATTGTATAGTTGTCCATAAGAGTCTTATAACTGTGAAGGAATGATGCACAAATACATATTCTACTTATAGGACGATACGGGTGAAATTTCGTCCCACTTCGATAGAAAATAAGGTTGGAAAGAAAGAAAGGGCCGGTTAGGAGCGCGTGGACTATTTTGGTATGCTTTATAGTATTGTTTCCCATAAGAGTCTTATAATAGTGAAGGAATGAAGAACATATACCGATTCAACTTATTGGACGATCCGAATGAAATCCGTCCCACTTATATAGAATATGGGGTTGGAGAGAAACCAAAGGGTCATTTAGGACCGTGTGTACTATTTTGGTGTGCTATATAGTATTGTTGTCCATAAGAATCTTATAACTGTGAAGGAATTATGCACAAACACCGACTCATCTACTTATAGGACGATACGGGTGAAATTCGTCCCACTTAGATAGAAAAGAAGGTTGGAAAGAAAGAAAGGGCCGATTAGGAGCGCGTGGACTATTTTTGTATGCTTTATAGTATTGTTGCCCATAAGAGTCTTATAATAGTGAAGGAATGAAGAACATATACCGATACAACTTATTGGACGATCCGAATGAAATCCGTCCCACTTATATAGAATATGGGGTTGGAGGGAAACCAAAGGGTCATTTAGGACCGTGTGTACTATTTTGGTGTGCTATATAGTATTGTTGTCCATAAGAATCTTATAACTGTGAAGGAATTATGCACAAACACCGATTCATCTACTTATAGGACGATACGGGTGAAATTCGTCCCACTTAGATAGAAAAGAAGGTTGGAAAGAAAGAAAGGGCCGGTTAGGAGCGCGTGGACTATTTTTGTATGCTTTATAGTATTGTTGCCCATAAGAGTCTTATAATAGTGAAGGAATGAAGAACATATACCGATACAACTTATTGGACGATCCGAATGAAATCCGTCCCACTTATATAGAATATGGGGTTGGAGGGAAACCAAAGGGTCATTTAGGACCGTGTGTACTATTTTGGTGTGCTATATAGTATTGTTGTCCATAAGAATCTTATAACTGTGAAGGAATTATGCACAAACACCGATTCATCTACTTATAGGACGATACGGGTGAAATTCGTCCCACTTAGATAGAAAAGAAGGTTGGAAAGAAAGAAAGGGCCGGTTAGGAGCGCGTGGACTATTTTGGTATGCTTTATAGTATTGTTGCCCATAAGAGTCTTATAATAGTGAAGGAATGAAGAACATATACCGATACAACTTATTGGACGATCCGATTGAAATCCGTCCCATTTATAAAGGATATGGGGTTGGAGAAAAACCAGAGGGTCATTTAGGACCGTGTGTACTATTTTGGTGTGCTATATAGTATTGTTGTCCATAAGAATCTTATAACTGTGAAGGAATTATGCACAAACACCGATTCATCTACTTATAGGACGATACGGGTGAAATTCGTCCCACTTAGATAGAAAAGAAGGTTGGAAAGAAAGAAAGGGCCGATTAGGAGCGCGTGGACTATTTTTGTATGCTTTATAATATTGTTGCCCATAAGAGTCTTATAATAGTGAAGGAATGAAGAACATATACCGATACAACTTATTGGACGATCCGATTGAAATCCGTCCCATTTATAAAGGATATGGGGTTGGAGAAAAACCAGAGGGTCATTTAGGACCGTGTGTACTATTTTGGTGTGCTATATAGTATTGTTGTCCATAAGAATCTTATAACTGTGAAGGAATTATGCACAAACACCGATTCATCTACTTATAGGACGATACGGGTGAAATTCGTCCCACTTAGATAGAAAAGAAGGTTGGAAAGAAAGAAAGGGCCGGTTAGGAGCGCGTGGACTATTTTGGTATGCTTTATAGTATTGTTGCCCATAAGAGTCTTATAATAGTGAAGGAATGAAGAACATATACCGATTCAACTTATTGGACGATCCGAATGAAATCCGTCCCACTTATAAAGAATATGGGGTTGGAGAAAAACCAAAGGGTTATTTAGGACCGTGTGTACTATTTTTGTGTGCTATATAGTATTGTTCTCCGTAATAGTCTTATAACTATGAAGGAAAGATGCATAAACATCGATTCTTCTACTTATAGGACGATACGGGTGAAATCCATCCCACTTAGATAGAAAAAAAGGTTGGAAAAAAAGAAAGGGCCGGTTTGGAGCGCATGGACTATTTTGGTATGCTTTATAGTATTGTTACCCATAAGAGTCTTATAAGACAAAAGAAATGAAGTACATATACCGATTCAACTTATTGGACGATTCGAGTGAAATCCCTCCCACTTAAAAAGAATATGGAGTTGGAGAGAAACCAAAGGGTCATTTAGCACCGTGTGGACTTTTTTGGTATGCTATATTGTATAGTTGTCCATAAGAGTCTTATAACTGTGAAGGAATGATGCACAAATACATATTCTACTTATAGGACGATACGGGTGAAATTTCGTCCCACTTCGATAGAAAATAAGGTTGGAAAGAAAGAAAGGGCCGGTTAGGAGCGCGTGGACTATTTTGGTATGCTTTATAGTATTGTTTCCCATAAGAGTCTTATAATAGTGAAGGAATGAAGAACATATACCGATTCAACTTATTGGACGATCCGAATGAAATCCGTCCCACTTATATAGAATATGGGGTTGGAGAGAAACCAAAGGGTCATTTAGGACCGTGTGTACTATTTTGGTGTGCTATATAGTATTGTTGTCCATAAGAATCTTATAACTGTGAAGGAATTATGCACAAACACCGACTCATCTACTTATAGGACGATACGGGTGAAATTCGTCCCACTTAGATAGAAAAGAAGGTTGGAAAGAAAGAAAGGGCCGATTAGGAGCGCGTGGACTATTTTTGTATGCTTTATAGTATTGTTGCCCATAAGAGTCTTATAATAGTGAAGGAATGAAGAACATATACCGATACAACTTATTGGACGATCCGAATGAAATCCGTCCCACTTATATAGAATATGGGGTTGGAGGGAAACCAAAGGGTCATTTAGGACCGTGTGTACTATTTTGGTGTGCTATATAGTATTGTTGTCCATAAGAATCTTATAACTGTGAAGGAATTATGCACAAACACCGATTCATCTACTTATAGGACGATACGGGTGAAATTCGTCCCACTTAGATAGAAAAAAAGGTTGGAAAGAAAGAAAGGGCCGGTTAGGAGCGCGTGGACTATTTTGGTATGCTTTATAGTATTGTTGCCCATAAGAGTCTTATAATAGTGAAGGAATGAAGAACATATACCGATACAACTTATTGGACGATCCGATTGAAATCCGTCCCATTTATAAAGGATATGGGGTTGGAGAAAAACCAGAGGGTCATTTAGGACCGTGTGTACTATTTTGGTGTGCTATATAGTATTGTTGTCCATAAGAATCTTATAACTGTGAAGGAATTATGCACAAACACCGATTCATCTACTTATAGGACGATACGGGTGAAATTCGTCCCACTTAGATAGAAAAGAAGGTTGGAAAGAAAGAAAGGGCCGATTAGGAGCGCGTGGACTATTTTTGTATGCTTTATAATATTGTTGCCCATAAGAGTCTTATAATAGTGAAGGAATGAAGAACATATACCGATACAACTTATTGGACGATCCGATTGAAATCCGTCCCATTTATAAAGGATATGGGGTTGGAGAAAAACCAGAGGGTCATTTAGGACCGTGTGTACTATTTTGGTGTGCTATATAGTATTGTTGTCCATAAGAATCTTATAACTGTGAAGGAATTATGCACAAACACCGATTCATCTACTTATAGGACGATACGGGTGAAATTCGTCCCACTTAGATAGAAAAGAAGGTTGGAAAGAAAGAAAGGGCCGGTTAGGAGCGCGTGGACTATTTTGGTATGCTTTATAGTATTGTTGCCCATAAGAGTCTTATAATAGTGAAGGAATGAAGAACATATACCGATTCAACTTATTGGACGATCCGAATGAAATCCGTCCCACTTATAAAGAATATGGGGTTGGAGAAAAACCAAAGGGTTATTTAGGACCGTGTGTACTATTTTTGTGTGCTATATAGTATTGTTCTCCGTAATAGTCTTATAACTATGAAGGAATGATGCATAAACATCGATTCTTCTACTTATAGGACGATACGGGTGAAATCCATCCCACTTAGATAGAAAAAAAGGTTGGAAAAAAAGAAAGGGCCGGTTTGGAGCGCATGGACTATTTTGGTATGCTTTATAGTATTGTTACCCATAAGAGTCTTATAAGACAAAAGAAATGAAGTACATATACCGATTCAACTTATTGGACGATTCGAGTGAAATCCCTCCCACTTAAAAAGAATATGGAGTTGGAGAGAAACCAAAGGGTCATTTAGCACCGTGTGGACTTTTTTGGTATGCTATATTGTATAGTTGTCCATAAGAGTCTTATAACTGTGAAGGAATGATGCACAAATACATATTCTACTTATAGGACGATACGGGTGAAATTTCGTCCCACTTCGAAAGAAAATAAGGTTGGAAAGAAAGAAAGGGCCGGTTAGGAGCGCGTGGACTATTTTGGTATGCTTTATAGTATTGTTTCCCATAAGAGTCTTATAATAGTGAAGGAATGAAGAACATATACCGATTCAACTTATTGGACGATCCGAATGAAATCCGTCCCACTTATATAGAATATGGGGTTGGAGAGAAACCAAAGGGTCATTTAGGACCGTGTGTACTATTTTGGTGTGCTATATAGTATTGTTGTCCATAAGAATCTTATAACTGTGAAGGAATTATGCACAAACACCGACTCATCTACTTATAGGACGATACGGGTGAAATTCGTCCCACTTAGATAGAAAAGAAGGTTGGAAAGAAAGAAAGGGCCGATTAGGAGCGCGTGGACTATTTTTGTATGCTTTATAGTATTGTTGCCCATAAGAGTCTTATAATAGTGAAGGAATGAAGAACATATACCGATACAACTTATTGGACGATCCGAATGAAATCCGTCCCACTTATATAGAATATGGGGTTGGAGGGAAACCAAAGGGTCATTTAGGACCGTGTGTACTATTTTGGTGTGCTATATAGTATTGTTGTCCATAAGAATCTTATAACTGTGAAGGAATTATGCACAAACACCGATTCATCTACTTATAGGACGATACGGGTGAAATTCGTCCCACTTAGATAGAAAAGAAGGTTGGAAAGAAAGAAAGGGCCGGTTAGGAGCGCGTGGACTATTTTGGTATGCTTTATAGTATTGTTGCCCATAAGAGTCTTATAATAGTGAAGGAATGAAGAACATATACCGATACAACTTATTGGACGATCCGATTGAAATCCGTCCCATTTATAAAGGATATGGGGTTGGAGAAAAACCAGAGGGTCATTTAGGACCGTGTGTACTATTTTGGTGTGCTATATAGTATTGTTGTCCATAAGAATCTTATAACTGTGAAGGAATTATGCACAAACACCGATTCATCTACTTATAGGACGATACGGGTGAAATTCGTCCCACTTAGATAGAAAAGAAGGTTGGAAAGAAAGAAAGGGCCGATTAGGAGCGCGTGGACTATTTTTGTATGCTTTATAATATTGTTGCCCATAAGAGTCTTATAATAGTGAAGGAATGAAGAACATATACCGATACAACTTATTGGACGATCCGATTGAAATCCGTCCCATTTATAAAGGATATGGGGTTGGAGAAAAACCAGAGGGTCATTTAGGACCGTGTGTACTATTTTGGTGTGCTATATAGTATTGTTGTCCATAAGAATCTTATAACTGTGAAGGAATTATGCACAAACACCGATTCATCTACTTATAGGACGATACGGGTGAAATTCGTCCCACTTAGATAGAAAAGAAGGTTGGAAAGAAAGAAAGGGCCGGTTAGGAGCGCGTGGACTATTTTGGTATGCTTTATAGTATTGTTGCCCATAAGAGTCTTATAATAGTGAAGGAATGAAGAACATATACCGATTCAACTTATTGGACGATCCGAATGAAATCCGTCCCACTTATAAAGAATATGGGGTTGGAGAAAAACCAAAGGGTTATTTAGGACCGTGTGTACTATTTTTGTGTGCTATATAGTATTGTTCTCCGTAATAGTCTTATAACTATGAAGGAATGATGCATAAACATCGATTCTTCTACTTATAGGACGATACGGGTGAAATCCATCCCACTTAGATAGAAAAAAAGGTTGGAAAAAAAGAAAGGGCCGGTTTGGAGCGCATGGACTATTTTGGTATGCTTTATAGTATTGTTACCCATAAGAGTCTTATAAGACAAAAGAAATGAAGTACATATACCGATTCAACTTATTGGACGATTCGAGTGAAATCCCTCCCACTTAAAAAGAATATGGAGTTGGAGAGAAACCAAAGGGTCATTTAGCACCGTGTGGACTTTTTTGGTATGCTATATTGTATAGTTGTCCATAAGAGTCTTATAACTGTGAAGGAATGATGCACAAATACATATTCTACTTATAGGACGATACGGGTGAAATTTCGTCCCACTTCGAAAGAAAATAAGGTTGGAAAGAAAGAAAGGGCCGGTTAGGAGCGCGTGGACTATTTTGGTATGCTTTATAGTATTGTTTCCCATAAGAGTCTTATAATAGTGAAGGAATGAAGAACATATACCGATTCAACTTATTGGACGATCCGATTGAAATCCGTCCCATTTATAAAGGATATGGGGTTGGAGAAAAACCAGAGGGTCATTTAGGACCGTGTGTACTATTTTGGTGTGCTATATAGTATTGTTGTCCATAAGAATCTTATAACTGTGAAGGAATTATGCACAAACACCGATTCATCTACTTATTGGACGATACGGGTGAAATTCGTCCCACTTAGATAAAAAGAAGGTTGGAAAGAAAGAAAGGGCCGATTAGGAGCGCGTGGACTATTTTTGTATGCTTTATAGTATTGTTGCCCATAAGAGTCTTATAATAGTGAAGGAATGAAGAACATATACCGATTCAACTTATTGGACGATCCGAATGAAATCCGTCCCACTTATATAGAATATGGGGTTGGAGAGAAACCAAAGGGTCATTTAGGACCGTGTGTACTATTTTGGTGTGCTATATAGTATTGTTGTCCATAAGAATCTTATAACTGTGAAGGAATTATGCACAAACACCGATTCATCTACTTATAGGACGATACGGGTGAAATTCGTCCCACTTAGATAGAAAAGAAGGTTGGAAAGAAAGAAAGGGCCGGTTAGGAGCGCGTGGACTATTTTGGTATGCTTTATAGTATTGTTGCCCATAAGAGTCTTATAATAGTGAAGGAATGAAGAACATATACCGATTCAACTTATTGGACGATCCGAATGAAATCCGTCCCACTTATAAAGAATATGGGGTTGGAGAAAAACCAAAGGGTTATTTAGGACCGTGTGTACTATTTTGGTGTGCTATATAGTATTGTTCTCCATAATAGTCTTATAACTGTGAAGGAATGATGCATAAACACCGATTCTTCTACTTATAGGACGATACGGGTGAAATTCGTCCCACTTAGATAGAAAAGAAGGTTGGAAAGAAAGAAATGGCCAGTTAGGAGCGCGTGGACTATTTTGGTATACTTTATAGTATTGTTGCCCATAAGAGTCTTATAATAGTGAAGGAATGAAGAACATATACCGATTCAACTTATTGGACGATTCGAGTGAAATCCCTCCCACTTAAAAAGAATATGGAGTTGCAGAGAAACCAAAGGGTCATTTAGCACCGTGTGGACTTTTTTGGTATGCTATATTGTATAGTTGTCCATAAGAGTCTTATAATTGTGAAGGAATGATGCACAAATACCGATTCTACTTATAGGACGATACGGGTGAAATTTCGTCCCACTTCGATAGAAAAGAAGCTTGGAAAGAAAGAAAGGGCCGGTTAGGAGCGCGTGGACTATTTTGGTATGCTGTATAGTATTGTTGCCCATAAGAGTCTTATAATAGTGAAGGAATGAAGAACATATACCGATTCAACTTATTGGACGATCCGATTGAAATCCGTCCCATTTATAAAGGATATGGGGTTGGAGAAAAACCAGAGGGTCATTTAGGACCGTGTGTACTATCTTGGTGTGCTATATAGTATTGTTGTCCATAAGAATCTTATAACTGTGAAGGAATTATGCACAAACACCGATTCATCTACTTATAGGACGATACGGGTGAAATTCGTCCCACTTCAATAGAAAAGAAGGTTGGAAAGAAAGAAAGGGCCGGTTAGGTGCGCGTGGACTATTTAGGTATTCTTTATAGTATTGTTGCCCATAAGAGTCTTATAATACAGAAGGAATGAAGTACATATACCGATTCACCTTATTGGACGATTCGAGGGAAATCCGTCCCACTAAAAAAGAATATGGGGTTGGAGAGAAACCAATGGGTCATTTAGGACCGTGTGTACTATTTTGGTGTGCTATATAGTATTGTTGTCCATAAGAATCTTATAACTGTGAAGGAATTATGCACAAACACCGATTCATCTACTTATAGGACGATACGTGTGAAATTCGTCCCACTTCAATAGAAAAGAAGGTTGGAAAGAAAGAAAGGGTTGGTTAGGAGCGCGTGGACTATTTTGGTATGCTTTATATTATTGTTGCCCATAGGAGTCTTATAATACAGAAGGAATGAAGTACATATACCGATTCACCTTATTGGACGATTCGAGGGAAATCCGTCCCACTAAAAAAGAATATGGGGTTGGAGAGAAACAAAAGGGTCATTTAGGACCGTGTGTACTATTTTGGTGTGCTATATAGTATTGTTGTCCATAAGAATCTTATAACTGTTACTATTGGTGTTGAATATCAATGGGTTCCCATGAAATGTGAACACTGTGAGATTTTTGGACATTCTTCCAAAAATTGTGTTAAAATGAAAGTCCAAAATGCTATTAAAAAAACTAAAGAGATTAAGAAAGAATGGGTTGTTGTGGGGAAGAAAGTTGGAGAAACAAGTAATTTTGATACAATCAATCATGAGCAGGTTAATGATATACCTAAAGATATTCAGAATTTAGGAAATAATGTAGTTGAGGTTGAGAATATTGTTGAGTCAAATGAATTTAAAAATCATGAGGATCGGGTGAATGTAAATGAATTGAAGATAGAGGTTCCTAGGGATAATACAAATGTTCTTTGCCCTAATAAATTCGCTTGCTTGGGAGATTTTGATGAGGGGGAGATAATGGAGGATTGGGGAATTGATACCGATAATGAAAAGGAAGGTTTTATACATGAACCAGGGGGAATGGTAGAGGAAGAGAAGCATGGTCATAAAGATGGAACAAAACCTCTGATTATAAAAGAGAAAGGGATTAAGAGCCCAATGTCCTTGTTGGATTCAAGTGTTGGTATGTTGGGGCCCATTTCTAACAAGAAATTTAAAACTAAGTGGGGCTTGCAAAGAGAGGATAAGGGGGGAGAGCAGTCTGATAAAAATTAGTTTCCATATGAATTGCTATATTTGGAATGTTCGTGGTCTTAATGGGGATGTGAAACAAAAGGAAATAAAGCTAATGATTAAATCTTTAGATATTTCTATTTTTTGTTTGATTGAGACAAAGGTGTTAAAGAGCAATGTTGATAAAGTGATGAAAGTGATTTGCCCAGGTTGGAAGTTAGTTAATAATTATGAATTTGCGGATTTGGGAAGATTATGGATTTGTTGGGACCCAAAGAAAATAAATGTGGATTTATTGAAGGGCAGTGCTCAATTTCTTCACTGTAAAGTGAGTACTGTTGATAAAATTTATAATTTCTTCGCTACATTTATTTATGGGAGTAATGATTATATTGAGAGAAGGATTTTATGGAAAGAGTTGTTTGATATTTCCATGGCGTTGAAGAACAACCCCTGGATTTGTGCGGGTGACTTAAATGCTATTAGATATCAACATGAGAAATGGGGTGGGGATGACAAGTGGAATGCAAAAATGAGGGAATGTGGGCAGGCTCTAGATAGAGCAGGATTAATGGATTTGAAGTATAATGGTATCAAACTTTCTTGGTCCAATGGTCATGTGTTTTGCAAGCTGGATAGATGCTTAGTGAATTCAGCTTGGGTTGATTATTTTCAAACCACTGAAGTTTCTTTTCTGCCTCCAGGGGTTTCGGATCACGCTTGTATTACGGTTAAAATCCCTATGGAGGTAGAGAGGGTTAAAAGACCATTTAGGTTCAATAATTTTTTAACTAAACATGAAAAGTTTACTCAAGTGGTGAGAGATGCGTGGAATGGTCATGTTACTGGGAGTAAAATGTTTGTGGTAAGTCAGAAGCTGAAAATGGTTAAGAATGCATTGAAAATTTTTAAATAAAACTCACTTTGATAATTTACCAACTCAAGTGTCTGAAGCTAGGAAAAGGTTATTGAACATTCAATGCTTGGTGGATTTGGATCCTGGAAATCACGAATTTCAAAGAATAGAAAATGACTGTCTTAAACAATTTTATAAAGTGTCAAATGCCGAGGAATGTTTATATAGACAGCTATCTAGGATTCAATGGTTGAGGCTAGGAGATCAAAACACCAGTTATTTTCATAAGATTGCTAATCAGAGGAAAGCTCTTAACAATATAGTTTCCATAACTAGAGAGGATGGCACTGTTCTGACTGATAAAGGTGATGTTAGTAGAGAGATTGTAGGATTTTACAAGAATCTTTTTGCCAAGAGAGAAGAGGTCAGGATCCCTGTTTTGAATGAGTTTATTCAACACCCTATTTCTCTAGAACAAAGTATAGACATGAATAGAGATGTGACCAGAGAAGAAATCAAAGCTACTTTCCTTGCAATAAAAGATGATAAAGCCCCAGGTCCGGATGGTTTGAATGCAGTGTTTTATAAGGCGGCCTGGGATGTTATTGGAAATGAGGTAGTGGATGCCATAATGGATTTCTTTGCTTCAGGTCATTTGCTGTCTGAAGTAAACTGTACTTCCATTTCTCTCATCCCCAAAGTTGATAATCCTACTAAAGTGACGGAGTTCAGGCCTATTTCAGTATGCAATGTGTTGTATAAATGCATAGCAAAAATTATTGCTAATAGGTTGAAACCCATTCTAGACTCGAGTATAAGTGCTAATCAATCTGGGTTTGTTCCGGGTAGGAGTATTTGTGATAATGTTCTGCTAGCTCAAGAGATATTACTCCAGTACCATAAAGATGAGTCTCCAGCTAGAGTTGCCATGAAAATTGATTTGACTAAAGCTTATGACTCTGTCTCTTGGGATTTTTTGGGTGAGGTGTTGAAGTGTTTTGGTTTGCCTGATAGAGTTAGAGGTTGGATTCTTACTTGTTGCTCTTCTCCTAAGTTCTCTATAAATATTAATGGTGCTCTTGAAGGGTTTTTCAAAGGGGGAAGAGGGCTTAGGCAAGGGGACCCTATGTCTCCTTATCTTTTTGTGATGTGCATGGAAGTTCTCTCAGGGATGTTGAATAAGCTGGGGAAAAATGACTCTTTTAAGTTCCACCCCAAATGTAAAAAATTGGAGATTAATCATTTGATGTTTGCTGATGACCTATTCCTCTTCTGTGAGGGTAGTGAAAATTCAGTGAACTGTATGCTGGATGTTTTGAGGAAGTTTAGTGAATTTTCAGGTTTAATCCCTAATACTTCAAAGAGCTCCATTTTTACATCGGGTGTGGAGGGTAGAGTCTTAGAAAATATTGTCCTTGGGTCCAACTTTTCAATTGGAAAATTGCCTGTCAAGTATTTAGGGGTGCCTTTGATTTCTTCAAAGCTTAATGCAGCTGACTGTCAAGAGTTAGTATTGAAAATTACCAAAAGGGTTCAGGCTTGGAATTGTAGATTCCTTTCCTTTGCGGGTAGGTTACAATTGATTGCCTCAGTGTTGTTTTCAGTTCAGGTTTATTGGAGTTCTACATATATCCTTCCAAAATCTGTGTTTAAACAACTGAATGAGATAATGAGGAAATTCTTATGGAAAGGGGCTGATTTGAAGAGTGGTGGTGAGAAGTTGGCATGGGCTAAAGTGTGTTTGCCGAAAGATGAAGGGGGCTTAGGATTAAAAGATTTGATAGCTTGGAATGTGGCAGCTATTGGTAAGCAGCTATGGAACCTGTTACAGCCTATTCCCACTAACCTCTGGAGTAAGTGGGCAAGGATTGAGCTCATGAAAGACCAGAATTTCTGGCTGCTTAAGGTCCCGGATAAAAGATCTTGGTCATGGAAGAAGATAATGGGTCTAAGAGATACTTTTAGACAATACATTGAGTACAAGGTTGGGAATGGCGATAATATTCTTCTTTGGCATGATGATTGGTTGTATCCCAATTCTATTGTAGAAAAACATGGGGATAGGATCAGGTATGATTCTGGGTTAAGAAACAATTGTAAAGTCAATGCTATAATCAGAAATGGGCAATGGTTTCCTCCTTTTGCAAACTCTCATAAATTAATGGAGTTAAGAGATGATATTGCTACCCTTCCCCCTCCAGATTGTCATGAAGTTGATACCTTGATTTGGAAGCCTACCAGGGGTAAGTATTCTATTAGTTCAGCTTAGAATTTGTTAAGGAACAGGGATAATCAAGTTCAATGGTACAAGACTGTGTGGTTCCCAAATAATATTCCAAGACATGCTTTCATCTTATGGACTTTAATTCATAATAGGATGCAAACACAAGATAAATTGGTCCTTTATGGGATGATTCAGCAACAAAAATGTGTCTTCTGTGACTTACCGTGTGAAAGCAGGGAGCATATATTTTTTGAATGCAGCTTCTCTTCTCAAGTTTGGGCTTCGGTTGCAACTGATAATGGTTTAAGGCAAGTTGGGAAGAAGTGGGTGGATATGGTAAATTGGTGCAATGTCCACTGTACAAATAATACTTTAAAGGCATGTGTTACCAAACTATCATTGGCTGCTAGTGTTTACATTTTATGGAGGGAAATGAATCTCAGACTGTTTGCTGGAGAGTTTAAAAAGGAGGATCAACTTGTTAAGGAAATAAATTCTACTGTCAAATTTAGATTGTATCACTTGTTGGATATTCAAAATGGAGATAGAGTTTCTAGCAATGGGTGAGGAGATTATTTTTTGCTCAGTTTTCCTGGAATTTATGTTCAGGATTGCTGTCTGGATGAGTGGTATAGAGCATGTTTCAGTGTTGTTGGGGGTATGGTTCAGGAGTTGGTTCAGAATGCGGGGGAGGTGGTTTATGATAAAAATTTTAAATGTTGCATTATCTTTTGATCCCTTTGCTTACCTTGTGCAGATTTATAAGTTGGTAGCTGAGGTTCACGGGGTTCGGATGGCTATGAAGTCCCTCGCGGATGGCTACTACAGTTTTCGGTTGTTGTTCAGTGCTTCAGTGCAGTTTGTAAACTGCAGTTTTGTGACGGCCAGCAATGCAGTGTATCGGGGCAGATTTACCAGTGCTGAAATACAGTTTTTCAGTGCTGATTTCAGTGTTTCAGTACTGAAATGCAGTTTTTCCAGAGCTGAAATGCAGTATTTTCAGTGTTTCAGTGCTGAAATGCAGTTTTTTCAGTGCAGATTTCAGTATTTCAATGCTGAAAATGGTCGTTTTTCAGTGTTTCAGGGCTATTTTATAGTGCAGTTTTATGATGGCAGACTCTTATCAGTGCTCTTGGCTATTTGACAAAGATGCTCTTCAATTTATGGACACGGTTCTAGAGATGGAAAATGATGGATCAAATGCTCTGCTATTTGTTCCATTTATCTTGATTATGTTCATATGTGGGGATTTCAAGGCTCATATTAAGCTTTACAAGTTGGTGGCTGAAACTCATGGGGTTAGGATGGCTACGAAGACCCTCACAGTGATAGGAATTCATTTTTGTAATCTGATGAAGATTATGTATATTTTATGTGTTGTGAGGGGTTCTAGAGATTTGTTAAACATTGGGTGTTTTAGTCTTATGTATTATCAGACTTGTTTTTTTGTTGTCAGGGTTATGGTGATTTTCTTGTATTGTCCCCTGTGTTTAGAGTTAAGCTTAACTCTTTGGTGGGTTTGGGGGTTCCACCCTTGGGGTATGCCCCAAGTATTTTGTAGGCTTCTAGCTATTTTTTAATTTTGCTATAACATTTACTTACCTTTCAAAAAAAAAAAAAAAAAAAAAAAAAAAAAAAAAGGTTGGAAAAAAAGAAAGGGCCGGTTTGGAGCGCATGGACTATTTTGGTATGCTTTATAGTATTGTTACCCATAAGAGTCTTATAAGACAGAAGAAATGAAGAACATATACCGATTCAACTTATTGGACGATTCGAATGAAATCCCTCCCACTTAAAAAGAATATGGAGTTGGAGAGAAACGAAAGGGTCATTTAGCACCGTGTGGACTTTTTTGGTATGCTATATTGTATAGTTGTCCATAAGAGTCTTATAATTGTGAAGGAATGATGCACAAATACCGATTCATCTACTTATAGGACGATACGGGTGAAATTCGTCCCACTTAGATTGAAAAGAAGGTTGGAAAGAAAGAAAGGGCCGGTTAGGAGCGCGTGGACTATTTTGGTATGCTTTATAGTATTGTTGCCCATAAGAGTCTTATAATAGTGAAGGAATGAAGAACATATACCGATTCAACTTATTGGACGATTTGAGTGAAATCCGTCCCACTAAAAAAGAATATGGGGTTGGAGAGAAACAAAAGGGTCATTTAGGACCGTGTGTACTATTTTGGTGTGCTATATAGTATTGTTGTCCATAAGAATCTTATAACTGTGAAGGAATTATGCACAAACACCGATTCATCTACTTATAGGACGATACGGGTGAAATTCGTCCCACTTAGATAGAAAAGAAGGTTGGAAAGAAAGAAATGGCCAGTTAGGAGCGCGTGGACTATTTTGGTATACTTTATAGTATTGTTGCCCATAAGAGTCTTATAATAGTGAAGGAATGAAGAACATATACCGATTCAACTTATTGGACGATCCGATTGAAATCCGTCCCATTTATAAAGGATATGGGGTTGGAGAAAAACCAGAGGGTCATTTAGGACCGTGTGTACTATTTTGGTGTGCTATATAGTATTGTTGTCCATAAGAATCTTATAACTGTGAAGGAATTATGCACAAACACCGATTCATCTACTTATAGGACGATACGGGTGAAATTCGTCCCACTTAGATAGAAAAGAAGGTTGGAAAGAAAGAAAGGGCCGGTTAGGAGCGCGTGGACTATTTTGGTATGCTTTATAGTATTGTTGCCCATAAGAGTCTTATAATACAGAAGGAATGAAGTACATATACCGATTCACCTTATTGGACGATTCGAGTGAAATCCGTCCCACTAAAAAAGAATATGGGGTTGGAGAGAAACAAAAGGGTCATTTAGGACCGTGTGTACTATTTTGGTGTGCTATATAGTATTGTTGTCCATAAGAATCTTATAACTGTGAAGGAATTATGCACAAACACCGATTCATCTACTTATAGGACGATACGGGTGAAATTCGTCCCACTTAGATAGAAAAGAAGGTTGGAAAGAAAGAAAGGGCCGGTTAGGAGCGCGTGGACTATTTTGGTATGCTTTATAGTATTGTTGCCCATAAGAGTCTTATAATACAGAAGGAATGAAGTACATATACCGATTCACCTTATTGGACGATTCGAGGGAAATCCGTCCCACTAAAAAAGAATATGGGGTTGGAGAGAAACCAAAGGGTCATTTAGGACCGTGTGTACTATTTTGGTGTGCTATATAGTATTGTTGTCGATAAGAATCTTATAACTGTGAAGGAATTATGCACAAACACCGATTCATCTACTTATAGGACGATACGGGTGAAATTCGTCCCACTAAGATAGAAAAGAAGGTTGGAAAGAACGAAAGGGCCGGTTAGGAGCGCGTGGACTATTTTGGTATGCTTTATAGTATTGTTGCCCATAAGAGTCTTATAATAGTGAAGGAATGAAGAACATATACCGATTCAACTTATTGGACGATCCGATTGAAATCCGTCCCATTTATAAAGGATATGCGGTTGGAGAAAAACCAGAGGGTCATTTAGGACCGTGTGTACTATTTTGGTCTGCTATATAGTATTGTTGTCCATAAGAGTCTTATAACTGTGAATGAATTATGCACAAACACCGATTCATCTACTTATAGGACGATACGGGTGAAATTCGTCCCACTTAGATAGAAAAGAAGGTTGGAAAGAAAGAAAGGGCCGGTTAGGAGGGCGTGGACTATTTTGGTATGCTTTATAGTATTGTTGCCCATAAGAGTCTTATAATAGTGAAGGAATGAAGAACATATACCGATTCAACTTATTGGACGATTTGAGTGAAATCCGTCCCACTAAAAAAGAATATGGGGTTGGAGAGAAACAAAAGGGTCATTTAGGACCGTGTGTACTATTTTGGTGTGCTATATAGTATTGTTGTCCATAAGAATCTTATAACTGTGAAGGAATTATGCACAAACACCGATTCATCTACTTATAGGACGATACGGGTGAAATTCGTCCCACTTAGATAGAAAAGAAGGTTGGAAAGAAAGAAATGGCCAGTTAGGAGCGCGTGGACTATTTTGGTATACTTTATAGTATTGTTGCCCATAAGAGTCTTATAATAGTGAAGGAATGAAGAACATATACCGATTCAACTTATTGGACGATCCGATTGAAATCCGTCCCATTTATAAAGGATATGCGGTTGGAGAAAAACCAGAGGGTCATTTAGGACCGTGTGTACTATTTTGGTGTGCTATATAGTATTGTTGTCCATAAGAATCTTATAACTGTGAAGGAATTATGCACAAACACCGATTCATCTACTTATAGGACGATACGGGTGAAATTCGTCCCACTTAGATAGAAAAGAAGGTTGGAAAGAAAGAAAGGGCCGGTTAGGAGCGCGTGGACTATTTTGGTATGCTTTATAGTATTGTTGCCCATAAGAGTCTTATAATACAGAAGGAATGAAGTACATATACCGATTCACCTTATTGGACGATTCGAGGGAAATCCGTCCCATTAAAAAAGAATATGGGGTTGGAGAGAAACCAAAGGGTCATTTAGGACCGTGTGTACTATTTTGGTGTGCTATATAGTATTGTTGTCCATAAGAATCTTATAACTGTGAAGGAATTATGCACAAACACCGATTCATCTACTTATAGGACGATACGGGTGAAATTCGTCCCACTTAGATAGAAAAGAAGGTTGGAAAGAAAGAAAGGGCCGGTTAGGAGCGCGTGGACTATTTTGGTATGCTTTATAGTATTGTTGCCCATAAGAGTCTTATAATACAGAAGGAATGAAGTACATATACCGATTCACCTTATTGGACGATTCGAGGGAAATCCGTCCCACTAAAAAAGAATATGGGGTTGGAGAGAAACCAAAGGGTCATTTAGGACCGTGTGTACTATTTTGGTGTGCTATATAGTATTGTTGTCCATAAGAATCTTATAACTGTGAAGGAATTATGCACAAACACCGATTCATCTACTTATAGGACGATACGGGTGAAATTCGTCCCACTTAGATAGAAAAGAAGGTTGGAAAGAAAGAAAGGGCCGGTTAGGAGCGCGTGGACTATTTTGGTATGCTTTATAGTATTGTTGCCCATAAGAGTCTTATAATAGTGAAGGAATGAAGAACATATACCGATTCAACTTATTGGACGATCCGATTGAAATCCGTCCCATTTATAAAGGATATGCGGTTGGAGAAAAACCAGAGGGTCATTTAGGACCGTGTGTACTATTTTGGTGTGCTATATAGTATTGTTGTCCATAAGAATCTTATAACTGTGAATGAATTATGCACAAACACCGATTCATCTACTTATAGGACGATACGGGTGAAATTCGTCCCACTTAGATAGAAAAGAAGGTTGGAAAGAAAGAAAGGGCCGGTTAGGAGCGCGTGGACTATTTTGGTATGCTTTATAGTATTGTTGCCCATAAGAGTCTTATAATACAGAAGGAATGAAGTACATATACCGATTCACCTTATTGGACGATTCGAGGGAAATCCGTCCCATTAAAAAAGAATATGGGGTTGGAGAGAAACCAAAGGGTCATTTAGGACCGTGTGTACTATTTTGGTGTGCTATATAGTATTGTTGTCCATAAGAATCTTATAACTGTGAAGGAATTATGCACAAACACCGATTCATCTACTTATAGGACGATACGGGTGAAATTCGTCCCACTTAGATAGAAAAGAAGGTTGGAAAGAAAGAAAGGGCCGGTTAGGAGCGCGTGGACTATTTTGGTATGCTTTATAGTATTGTTGCCCATAAGAGTCTTATAATACAGAAGGAATGAAGTACATATACCGATTCACCTTATTGGACGATTCGAGGGAAATCCGTCCCACTAAAAAAGAATATGGGGTTGGAGAGAAACCAAAGGGTCATTTAGGACCGTGTGTACTATTTTGGTGTGCTATATAGTATTGTTGTCCATAAGAATCTTATAACTGTGAAGGAATTATGCACAAACACCGATTCATCTACTTATAGGACGATACGGGTGAAATTCGTCCCACTTAGATAGAAAAGAAGGTTGGAAAGAAAGAAAGGGCCGGTTAGGAGCGCGTGGACTATTTTGGTATGCTTTATAGTATTGTTGCCCATAAGAGTCTTATAATAGTGAAGGAATGAAGAACATATACCGATTCAACTTATTGGACGATCCGATTGATATCCGTCCCATTTATAAAGGATATGCGGTTGGAGAAAAACCAGAGGGTCATTTAGGACCGTGTGTACTATTTTGGTGTGCTATATAGTATTGTTGTCCATAAGAATCTTATAACTGTGAAGGAATTATGCACAAACACCGATTCATCTACTTATAGGACGATACGGGTGAAATTCGTCCCACTTAGATAGAAAAGAAGGTTGGAAAGAAAGAAAGGGCCGGTTAGGAGCGCGTGGACTATTTTGGTATGCTTTATAGTATTGTTGCCCATAAGAGTCTTATAATACAGAAGGAATGAAGTACATATACCGATTCACCTTATTAGACGATTCGAGGGAAATCCGTCCCACTAAAAAAGAATATGGGGTTGGAGAGAAACAAAAGGGTCATTTAGGACCGTGTGTACTATTTTGGTGTGCTATATAGTATTGTTGTCCATAAGAATCTTATAACTGTGAAGGAATTATGCACAAACACCGATTCATCTACTTATAGGACGATACGGGTGAAATTCGTCCCACTTAGATAGAAAAGAAGGTTGGAAAGAAAGAAAGGGCCGGTTAGGAGCGCGTGGACTATTTTGGTATGCTTTATAGTATTGTTGCCCATAAGAGTCTTATAATAGTGAAGGAATGAAGAACATATACCGATTCAACTTATTGGACGATTCGAGTGAAATCCGTCCCACTAAAAAAGAATATGGTGTTGGAGAGAAACAAAAGGGTCATTTAGGACCGTGTGTACTATTTTGGTGTGCTATATAGTATTGTTGTCCATAAGAATCTTATAACTGTGAAGGAATTATGCACAAACACCGATTCATCTACTTATAGGACGATACGGGTGAAATTCGTCCCACTTAGATAGAAAAGAAGGTTGGAAAGAAAGAAAGGGCCGGTTAGGAGCGCGTGGACTATTTTGGTATGCTTTATAGTATTGTTGCCCATAAGAGTCTTATAATACAGAAGGAATGAAGTACATATACCGATTCACCTTATTGGACGATTCGAGTGAAATCCGTCCCACTAAAAAAGAATATGGGGTTGGAGAGAAACAAAAGGGTCATTTAGGACCGTGTGTACTATTTTGGTGTGCTATATAGTATTGTTGTCCATAAGAATCTTATAACTGTGAAGGAATTATGCACAAACACCGATTCATCTACTTATAGGACAATACGGGTGAAATTCGTCCCACTTAGATAGAAAAGAAGGTTGGAAAGAAAGAAAGGGCCGGTTAGGAGCTCGTGGACTATTTTGGTATGCTTTATAGTATTGTTGCCCATAAGAGTCTTATAATAGGGAAGGAATGAAGAACATATACCGATTCAACTTATTGGACGATCCGATTGAAATCCGTCCCATTTATAAAGGATATGGGGTTGGAGAAAAACCAGAGGGTCATTTAGGACCGTGTGTACTATTTTGGTGTGCTATATAGTATTGTTGTCCATAAGAATCTTATAACTGTGAAGGAATTATGCACAAACACCGATTCATCTACTTATAGGACGATACGGGTGAAATTCGTCCCAATTAGATAGAAAAGAAGGTTGGAAAGAAAGAAAGGGCCGGTTAGGAGCGCGTGGACTATTTTGGTATGCTTTATAGTATTGTTGCCCATAAGAGTCTTATAATAGTGAAGGAATGAAGAACATATACCGATTCAACTTATTGGACGATTCGAGTGAAATCCGTCCCACTAAAAAAGAATATGGGGTTGGAGAGAAACAAAAGGGTCATTTAGGACCGTGTGTACTATTTTGGTGTGCTATATAATATTGTTGTCCATAAGAATCTTATAACTGTGAAGGAATTATGCACAAACACCGATTCATCTACTTATAGGACGATACGGGTGAAATTCGTCCCACTTAGATAGAAAAGAAGGTTGGAAAGAAAGAAAGGGCCGGTTAGGAGCGCGTGGACTATTTTGGTATGCTTTATAGTATTGTTGCCCATAAGAGTCTTATAATATTGAAGGAATGAAGAACATATACCGATTCAACTTATTGGACGATCCGAATGAAATCCGTCCCACTTATATAGAATATGGGGTTGGAGAGAAACCAAAGGGTCATTTAGGACCGTGTGTACTATTTTGGTGTGCTATATAGTATTGTTGTCCATAAGAATCTTATAACTGTGAAGGAATTATGCACAAACACCGATTCATCTACTTATAGGACAATACGGGTGAAATTCGTCCCACTTAGATAGAAAAGAAGGTTGGAAAGAAAGAAAGGGCCGGTTAGGAGCTCGTGGACTATTTTGGTATGCTTTATAGTATTGTTGCCCATAAGAGTCTTATAATAGGGAAGGAATGAAGAACATATACCGATTCAACTTATTGGACGATCCGATTGAAATCCGTCCCATTTATAAAGGATATGGGGTTGGAGAAAAACCAGAGGGTCATTTAGGACCGTGTGTACTATTTTGGTGTGCTATATAGTATTGTTGTCCATAAGAATCTTATAACTGTGAAGGAATTATGCAAAAACACCGATTCGTCTACTTATAGGACGATACGGGTGAAATTCGTCCCACTTAGATAGAAAAGAAGGTTGGAAAGAAAGAAAAGGCCGGTTAGGAGCGCGTGGACTATTTTGGTATGCTTTATAGTATTGTTGCCCATAAGAGTCTTATAATACAGAAGGAATGAAGTACATATACCGATTCACCTTATTGGACGATTCGAGGTAAATCCGTCCCACTAAAAAAGAATATGGGGTTGGAGATAAACCAAAGGGTCATTTAGGACCGTGTGTACTATTTTGGTGTGCTATATAGTATGGTTGTCCATAAGAATCTTATAACTGTGAAGGAATTATGCACAAACACCGATTCATCTACTTATAGGACGATACGGGTGAAATTCGTCCCACTTAGATAGAAAAGAAGGTTGGAAAGAAAGAAAGGGCCGGTTAGGAGCGCGTGGACTATTTTGGTATGCTTTATAGTATTGTTGCCCATAAGAGTCTTATAATACAGAAGGAATGAAGTACATATACCGATTCACCTTATTGGACGATTCGAGGGAAATCCGTCCCACTAAAAAAGAATATGGGGTTGGAGAGAAACAAAAGGGTCATTTAGGACCGTGTGTACAATTTTGGTGTGCTATATAGTATTGTTGTCCATAAGAATCTTATAACTGTGAAGGAATTATGCACAAACACCGATTCATCTACTTATAGGACGATACGGGTGAAATTCGTCCCACTTAGATAGAAAAGAAGGTTGGAAAGAAAGAAAGGGCCGGTTAGGAGCACGTGGACTATTTTGGTATGCTTTATAGTATTGTTGCCCATAAGAGTCTTATAATACAGAAGGAATGAAGTACATATACCGATTCACCTTATTGGACGATTCGAGGGAAATCCGTCCCATTAAAAAAGAATATGGGGTTGGAGAGAAACCAAAGTGTCATTTAGGACCGTGTGTACTATTTTGGTGTGCTATATAGTATTGTTGTCCATAAGAATCTTATAACTGTGAATGAATTATGCACAAACACCGATTCATCTACTTATAGGACGATCCGGGTGAAATTCGTCCCACTTAGATAGAAAAGAAGGTTGGAAAGAAAGAAAGGGCCGGTTAGGAGCGCGTGGCCTATTTTGGTATGCTTTATAGTATTGTTGCCCATAAGAGTCTTATAATAGTGAAGGAATGAAGAAGATATACCGATTCAACTTATTGGACGATCCAATTGAAATCCGTCCCATTTATAAAGGATATGGGGTTGGAGAAAAACCAGAGGGTCATTTAGGACCGTGTGTACTATTTTGGTGTGCTATATAGTATTGTTGTCCATAAGAATCTTATAACTGTGAAGGAATTATGCACAAACACCGATTCATCTACTTATAGGACGATACGGGTGAAATTCGTCCCAATTAGATAGAAAAGAAGGTTGGAAAGAAAGAAAGGGCCTGTTAGGAGCGCGTGGACTATTTTGGTATGCTTTATAGTATTGTTGCCCATAAGAGTCTTATAATAGTGAAGGAATGAAGAACATATACCGATTCAACTTATTGGACGATTCGAGTGAAATCCGTCCCACTAAAAAAGAATATGGGGTTGGAGAGAAACAAAAGGGTCATTTAGGACCGTGTATACTATTTTGGTGTGCTATATAATATTGTTGTCCATAAGAATCTTATAACTGTGAAGGAATTATGCACAAACACCGATTCATCTACTTATAGGACGATACGGGTGAAATTCGTCCCACTTAGATAGAAAAGAAGGTTGGAAAGAAAGAAAGGGCCGGTTAGGAGCGCGTGGACTATTTTGGTATGCTTTATAGTATTGTTGCCCATAAGAGTCTTATAATATTGAAGGAATGAAGAACATATACCGATTCAACTTATTGGACGATCCGAATGAAATCCGTCCCACTTATATAGAATATGGGGTTGGAGAGAAACCAAAGGGTCATTTAGGACCGTGTGTACTATTTTGGTGTGCTATATAGTATTGTTGTCCATAAGAATCTTATAACTGTGAAGGAATTATGCACAAACACCGATTCATCTACTTATAGGACAATACGGGTGAAATTCGTCCCACTTAGATAGAAAAGAAGGTTGGAAAGAAAGAAAGGGCCGGTTAGGAGCTCGTGGACTATTTTGGTATGCTTTATAGTATTGTTGCCCATAAGAGTCTTATAATAGGGAAGGAATGAAGAACATATACCGATTCAACTTATTGGACGATCCGATTGAAATCCGTCCCATTTATAAAGGATATGGGGTTGGAGAAAAACCAGAGGGTCATTTAGGACCGTGTGTACTATTTTGGTGTGCTATATAGTATTGTTGTCCATAAGAATCTTATAACTGTGAAGGAATTATGCAAAAACACCGATTCGTCTACTTATAGGACGATACGGGTGAAATTCGTCCCACTTAGATAGAAAAGAAGGTTGGAAAGAAAGAAAGGGCCGGTTAGGAGCGCGTGGACTATTTTGGTATGCTTTATAGTATTGTTGCCCATAAGAGTCTTATAATACAGAAGGAATGAAGTACATATACCGATTCACCTTATTGGACGATTCGAGGTAAATCCGTCCCACTAAAAAAGAATATGGGGTTGGAGAGAAACCAAAGGGTCATTTAGGACCGTGTGTACTATTTTGGTGTGCTATATAGTATGGTTGTCCATAAGAATCTTATAACTGTGAAGGAATTATGCACAAACACCGATTCATCTACTTATAGGACGATACGGGTGAAATTCGTCCCACTTAGATAGAAAAGAAGGTTGGAAAGGAAGAAAGGGCCGGTTAGGAGCGCGTGGACTATTTTGGTATGCTTTATAGTATTGTTGCCCATAAGAGTCTTATAATACAGAAGGAATGAAGTACATATACCGATTCACCTTATTGGATGATTCGAGGGAAATCCGTCCCACTAAAAAAGAATATGGGGTTGGAGAGAAACCAAAGGGTCATTTAGGACCGTGTGTACTATTTTGGTGTGCTATATAGTATTGTTGTCCATAAGAATCTTATAACTGTGAAGGAATAATGCACAAACACCGATTCGTCTACTTATAGGACGATACGGGTGAAATTCGTCCCACTTAGATAGAAAAGAAGGTTGGAAAGAAAGAAAGGGCCGGTTAGGAGCGCGTGGACTATTTTGGTATGCTTTATAGTATTGTTGCCCATAAGAGTCTTATAATACCGAAGGAATGAAGTACATATACCGATTCACCTTATTGGACGATTCGAGGGAAATCCGTCCCACTAAAAAAGAATATGGGGTTGGAGAGAAACCAAAGGGTCATTTAGGACCGTGTGTACTATTTTGGTGTGCTATATAGTATTGTTGTCCATAAGAATCTTATAACTGTGAAGAAATTATGCACAAACACCGATTCATCTACTTATAGGACGATACGGGTGAAATTCGTCCCACTTAGATAGAAAAGAAGGTTGGAAAGAAAGAAAGGGCCGGTTAGGAGCGCGTGGACTATTTTGGTATGCTTTATAGTATTGTTGCCCATAAGAGTCTTATAATACAGAAGGAATGAAGTACATATATCGATTCACCTTATTGGACGATTCGAGGGAAATCCGTCCCACTAAAAAAGAATATGGGGTTGGAGAGAAACAAAAGGGTCATTTAGGACCGTGTGTACTATTTTGGTGTGCTATATAGTATTGTTGTCCATAAGAATCTTATAACTGTGAAGGAATTATGCACAAACACCGATTCATCTACTTATAGGACGATACGGGTGAAATTCGTCCCACTTAGATAGAAAAGAAGGTTGGAAAGAAAGAAAGGGCCGGTTAGGAGCGCGTGGACTATTTTGGTATGCTTTATAGTATTGTTGCCCATAAGAGTCTTATAATACAGAAGGAATGAAGTACATTTACCGATTCACCTTATTGGACGATTCGAGGGAAATCCGTCCCACTAAAAAAGAATATGGGGTTGGAGAGAAACCAAAGGGTCATATAGGACCGTGTGTACTATTTTGGTGTGCTATATAGTATTGTTGTCCATAAGAATCTTATAACTGTGAAGGAATTATGCACAAACACCGATTCATCTACTTATAGGACGATACGGGTGAAATTCGTCCCACTTAGATAGAAAAGAAGGTTGGAAAGAAAGAAAGGGCCGGTTAGGAGCGCGTGGACTATTTTGGTATGCTTTATAGTATTGTTGCCCATAAGAGTCTTATAATAGTGAAGGAATGAAGAACATATACCGATTCAACTTATTGGACGATCCGATTGAAATCCGTCCCATTTATAAAGGATATGGGGTTGGAGAAAAACCAGAGGGTCATTTAGGACCGTGTGTACTATTTTGGTGTGCTATATAGTATTGTTGTCCATAAGAATCTTATAACTGTGAAGGAATTATGCACAAACACCGATTCATCTACTTATAGGACGATACGGGTGAAATTCGTCCCACTTAGATAGAAAAGAAGGTTGGAAAGAAAGAAAGGGCCGGTTAGGAGCGCGTGGACTATTTTGGTATGCTTTATAGTATTGTTGCCCATAAGAGTCTTATAATATAGAAGGAATGAAGTACATATACCGATTCACCTTATTGGACGATTCGAGGGAAATCCGTCCCACTAAAAAAGAATATGGGGTTGGAGAGATACCAAAGGGTCATTTAAGACCGTGTGTACTATTTTGGTGTGCTATATAGTATTGTTGTCCATAAGAATCTTATAACTGTGAAGGAATTATGCACAAACACCGATTCATCTACTTATAGGACGATACGGGTGAAATTCGTCCCACTTAGATAGAAAAGAAGGTTGGAAAGAAAGAAAGGGCCGGTTAGGAGCGCGTGGACTATTTTGGTATGCTTTATAGTATTGTTGCCCATAAGAGTCTTATAATACAGAAGGAATGAAGTACATATACCGATTCACCTTATTGGACGATTCGAGGGAAATCCGTCCCATTTATAAAGGATATGGGGTTGGAGAGAAACAAAAGTGTCATTTAGGACCGTCTGTACTATTTTGGTGTGCTATATCGTATTGTTGTCCATAAGAATCTTATAACTGTGAAGGAATTATGCACAAACACCGATTCATCTACTTATAGGACGATACGGGTGAAATTCGTCCCACTTAGATAGAAAAGAAGGTTGGAAAGAAAGAAAGGGCCGGTTAGGAGCGCGTGGACTATTTTGGTATGCTTTATAGTATTGTTGCCCATAAGAGTCTTATAATAGTGAAGGAATGAAGAACATATACCGATTCAACTTATTGGACGATCCGATTGAAATCCGTCCTATATATAAAGGATATGGGGTTGGAGAAAAACAAGAGGGTCATTTAGGACCGTGTGTACTATTTTGGTGTGCTATATAGTATTGTTGTCCATAAGAATCTAATAACTGTGAAGGAATTATGCACAAACACCGATTCATCTACTTATAGGACGATACGGGTGAAATTCGTCCCACTTAGATAGAAAAGAAGGTTGGAAAGAAAGAAAGGGCCGGATAGGAGCGCGTGGACAATTTTGGTATGTTTTATAGTATTGTTGCCCATAGGAGTCTTATAATAGTGAAGGAATGAAGAACATATACCGATTCAACTTATTGGACGATCCGATTGAAATCCGTCCCATTTATAAAGGATATGGGGTTCGAGAAAAACCAGAGGGTCATTTAGGACCTTGTGTACTATTTTGGTGTGCTATATAGTATTGTTGTCCATAAGAATCTTATAACTGTGAAGGAATTATGCACAAACACCGATTCATCTACTTATAGGACGATACGGGTGAAATTCGTCCCAATTAGATAGAAAAGAAGGTTGGAAAGAAAGAAAGGGCCGGTTAGGAGCGCGTGGACTATTTTGGTATGCTTTATAGTATTGTTGGCCATAAGAGTCTTATAATAGTGAAGGAATGAAGAACATATACCGATTCAACTTATTGGACGATTCGAGTGAAATCCGTCCCACTAAAAAAGAATATGGGGTTGGAGAGAAACAAAAGGGTCATTTAGGACCGTGTGTACTATTTTGGTGTGCTATATAGTATTGTTGTCCATAAGAATCTTATAACTGTGAAGGAATTATGCAAAAACACCGATTCGTCTACTTATAGGACGATACGGGTGAAATTCGTCCCACTTAGATAGAAAAGAAGGTTGGAAAGAAAGAAAGGGCCGGTTAGGAGCGCGTGGACTATTTTGGTATGCTTTATAGTATTGTTGCCCATAAGAGTCTTATAATACAGAAGGAATGAAGTACATATACCGATTCACCTTATTGGACGATTCGAGGTAAATCCGTCCCACTAAAAAAGAATATGGGGTTGGAGAGAAACAAAGGGTCATTTAGGACCGTGAGTACTATTTTGGTGTGCTATATAGTATGGTTGTCCATAAGAATCTTATAACTGTGAAGGAATTATGCACAAACACCGATTCATCTACTTATAGGACGATACGGGTGAAATTCGTCCCACTTAGATAGAAAAGAAGGTTGGAAAGAAAGAAAGGGCCGGTTAGGAGCGCGTGGACTATTTTGGTATGCTTTATAGTATTGTTGCCCATAAGAGTCTCATAATACAGAAGGAATGAAGTACATATACCGATTCACCTTATTGGATGATTCGAGGGAAATCCGTCCCACTAAAAAAGAATATGGGGTTGGAGAGAAACCAAAGGGTCATTTAGGACCGTGTGTACTATTTTGGTGTGCTATATAGTATTGTTGTCCATAAGAATCTTATAACTGTGAAGGAATAATGCACAAACACCGATTCGTCTACTTATAGGACGATACGGGTGAAATTCGTCCCACTTAGATAGAAAAGAAGGTTGGAAAGAAAGAAAGGGCCGGTTAGGAGCGCGTGGACTATTTTGGTATGCTTTATAGTATTGTTGCCCATAAGAGTCTTATAATACCGAAGGAATGAAGTACATATACCGATTCACCTTATTGGACGATTCGAGGGAAATCCGTCCCACTAAAAAAGAATATGGGGTTGGAGAGAAACCAAAGGGTCATTTAGGACCGTGTGTACTATTTTGGTGTGCTATATAGTATTGTTGTCCATAAGAATCTTATAACTGTGAAGAAATTATGCACAAACACCGATTCATCTACTTATAGGACGATACGGGTGAAATTCGTCCCACTTAGATAGAAAAGAAGGTTGGAAAGAAAGAAAGGGCCGGTTAGGAGCGCGTGGACTATTTTGGTATGCTTTATAGTATTGTTGCCCATAAGAGTCTTATAATACAGAAGGAATGAAGTACATATATCGATTCACCTTATTGGACGATTCGAGGGAAATCCGTCCCACTAAAAAAGAATATGGGGTTGGAGAGAAACAAAAGGGTCATTTAGGACCGTGTGTACTATTTTGGTGTGCTATATAGTATTGTTGTCCATAAGAATCTTATAACTGTGAAGGAATTATGCACAAACACCGATTCATCTACTTATAGGACGATACGGGTGAAATTCGTCCCACTTAGATAGAAAAGAAGGTTGGAAAGAAAGAAAGGGCCGGTTAGGAGCGCGTGGACTATTTTGGTATGCTTTATAGTATTGTTGCCCATAAGAGTCTTATAATACAGAAGGAATGAAGTACATATACCGATTCACCTTATTGGACGATTCGAGGGAAATCCGTCCCACTAAAAAAGAATATGGGGTTGGAGAGAAACCAAAGGGTCATATAGGACCGTGTGTACTATTTTGGTGTGCTATATAGTATTGTTGTCCATAAGAATCTTATAACTGTGAAGGAATTATGCACAAACACCGATTCATCTACTTATAGGACGATACGGGTGAAATTCGTCCCACTTAGATAGAAAAGAAGGTTGGAAAGAAAGAAAGGGCCGGTTAGGAGCGCGTGGACTATTTTGGTATGCTTTATAGTATTGTTGCCCATAAGAGTCTTATAATAGTGAAGGAATGAAGAACATATACCGATTCAACTTATTGGACGATCCGATTGAAATCCGTCCCATTTATAAAGGATATGGGGTTGGAGAAAAACCAGAGGGTCATTTAGGACCGTGTGTACTATTTTGGTGTGCTATATAGTATTGTTGTCCATAAGAATCTTATAACTGTGAAGGAATTATGCACAAACACCGATTCATCTACTTATAGGACGATACGGGTGAAATTCGTCCCACTTAGATAGAAAAGAAGGTTGGAAAGAAAGAAAGGGCCGGTTAGGAGCGCGTGGACTATTTTGGTATGCTTTATAGTATTGTTGCCCATAAGAGTCTTATAATATAGAAGGAATGAAGTACATATACCGATTCACCTTATTGGACGATTCGAGGGAAATCCGTCCCACTAAAAAAGAATATGGGGTTGGAGAGATACCAAAGGGTCATTTAAGACCGTGTGTACTATTTTGGTGTGCTATATAGTATTGTTGTCCATAAGAATCTTATAACTGTGAAGGAATTATGCACAAACACCGATTCATCTACTTATAGGACGATACGGGTGAAATTCGTCCCACTTAGATAGAAAAGAAGGTTGGAAAGAAAGAAAGGGCCGGTTAGGAGCGCGTGGACTATTTTGGTATGCTTTATAGTATTGTTGCCCATAAGAGTCTTATAATACAGAAGGAATGAAGTACATATACCGATTCACCTTATTGGACGATTCGAGGGAAATCCGTCCCATTTATAAAGGATATGGGGTTGGAGAGAAACAAAAGTGTCATTTAGGACCGTCTGTACTATTTTGGTGTGCTATATCGTATTGTTGTCCATAAGAATCTTATAACTGTGAAGGAATTATGCACAAACACCGATTCATCTACTTATAGGACGATACGGGTGAAATTCGTCCCACTTAGATAGAAAAGAAGGTTGGAAAGAAAGAAAGGGCCGGTTAGGAGCGCGTGGACTATTTTGGTATGCTTTATAGTATTGTTGCCCATAAGAGTCTTATAATAGTGAAGGAATGAAGAACATATACCGATTCAACTTATTGGACGATCCGATTGAAATCCGTCCTATATATAAAGGATATGGGGTTGGAGAAAAACAAGAGGGTCATTTAGGACCGTGTGTACTATTTTGGTGTGCTATATAGTATTGTTGTCCATAAGAATCTTATAACTGTGAAGGAATTATGCACAAACACCGATTCATCTACTTATAGGACGATACGGGTGAAATTCGTCCCACTTAGATAGAAAAGAAGGTTGGAAAGAAAGAAAGGGCCGGATAGGAGCGCGTGGACTATTTTGGTATGTTTTATAGTATTGTTGCCCATTGGAGTCTTATAATAGTGAAGGAATGAAGAACATATACCGATTCAACTTATTGGACGATCCGATTGAAATCCGTCCCATTTATAAAGGATATGGGGTTCGAGAAAAACCAGAGGGTCATTTAGGACCGTGTGTACTATTTTGGTGTGCTATATAGTATTGTTGTCCATAAGAATCTTATAACTGTGAAGGAATTATGCACAAACACCGATTCATCTACTTATAGGACGATACGGGTGAAATTCGTCCCAATTAGATAGAAAAGAAGGTTGGAAAGAAAGAAAGGGCCGGTTAGGAGCGCGTGGACTATTTTGGTATGCTTTATAGTATTGTTGGCCATAAGAGTCTTATAATAGTGAAGGAATGAAGAACATATACCGATTCAACTTATTGGACGATTCGAGTGAAATCCGTCCCACTAAAAAAGAATATGGGGTTGGAGAGAAACAAAAGGGTCATTTAGGACCGTGTGTACTATTTTGGTGTGCTATATAGTATTGTTGTCCATAAGAATCTTATAACTGTGAAGGAATTATGCACAAACACCGATTCATCTACTTGTAGGACAATACGGGTGAAATTCGTACCACTTAGATAGAAAAGAAGGTTGGAAAGAAAGAAAGGGCCGGTTAGGAGCGCGTGGACTATTTTGGTATGCTTTATAGTATTGTTGCCCATAAGAGTCTTATAATAGTGAAGGAATGAAGAACATATACCGATTCAACTTATTGGACGATCCGATTGAAATCCGTCCCATTTATAAAGGATATGGGGTTGGAGAAAAACCAGAGGGTCATTTAGGACCGTGTGTACTGTTTTGGTGTGCTATATAGTAATGTTGTCCGTAAGAATCTTATAACTGTGAAGGAATTATGCACAAACACCGATTCATCTACTTATAGGACGATACGGGTGAAATTCGTCCCACTTAGATAGAAAAGAAGGTTGGAAAGAAAGAAAGGGCCGGTTAGGAGCGCGTGGACTATTTTGGTATGCTTTATAGTATTGTTGCCCATAAGAGTCTTATAATAGTGAAGGAATGAAGAACATATACCGATTCAACTTATTGGACGATCCGATTGAAATCCGTCCCATTTATAAAGGATATGGGGTTGGAGAAAAAGCAGAGGGTCATTTAGGACCGTGTGTACTATTTTGGTGTGCTATATAGTATTGTTGTCCATAAGAATCTTATAACTGTGAATGAATTATGCACAAACACCGATTCATCTACTTATAGGACGATACGGGTGAAATTCGTCCCACTTAGATAGAAAAGAAGGTTGGAAAGAAAGAAAGGGCCGGTTAGGAGCGCGTGGACTATTTTGGTATGCTTTATAGTATTGTTGCCCATAAGAGTCTTATAATAGTGAAGGAATGAAGAACAGATACCGATTCAACTTATTGGACGATTCGAGTGAAATCCGTCCCACTAAAAAAGAATATGGGGTTGGAGAGAAACAAAAGGGTCATTTTGGACCGTGTGTACTATTTTGGTGTGCTATATAGTATTGTTGTCCATAAGAATCTTATAACTGTGAAGGAATTATGCACAAACACCGATTCATCTACTTATAGGACGATACGGGTGAAATTCGTCCCACTTAGATAGAAAAGAAGGTTGGGAAGAAAGAAAGGGCCGGTTAGGAGCGCGTGGACTATTTTGGTATGCTTTATAGTATTGTTGCCCATAAGAGTCTTATAATAGTAAGGGAATGAAGAACATATACCGATTCAACTTATTGGACGATTTGAGTCAAATCCGTCCCACTAAAAAAGAATATGGGGTTGGAGAGAAACAAAAGGGTCATTTAGGACCGTGTGTACTATTTTGGTGTGCTATATAGTATTGTTGTCCATAAGAATCTTATAACTGTGAAGTAATTATGCACAAACGCCGATTCATCTACTTATAGGACGATACGGGAGAAATTCGTACCACTTAGATAGAAAAGAAGGTTGGAAAGAAAGAAAGGGCCGGTTAGGAGCGCGTGGACTATTTTGGTATGCTTTATAGTATTGTTGCCCATAAGAGTCTTATAATACAGAAGGAATGAAGTACATATACCGATTCACCTTATTGGACGATTCGAGGGAAATCCGTCCCACTAAAAAAGAATATGGGGTTGGAGAGAAACCAAAGGGTCATTTAGGACCGTGTGTACTGTTTTGGTGTGCTATATTGTATTGTCGTCCATAAGAATCTTATAACTGTGAAGGAATTATCCACAAACACCGATTCTTCTACTTATAGGAAGATACGGGTGAAATTCGTCCCACTTAGATAGAAAAGAAGGTTGGAAAGAAAGAAATGGCTGGTTAGGAGCGCGTGGACTATTTTGGTATGCTTTATAGTATTGTTGCCCATAAGAGTCTTATAATACAGAAGGAATGAAGTACATATACCGATTCACCTTATTGGACGATTCGAGGGAAATCCGTCCCACTAAAAAAGAATATGGGGTTGGAGAGAAACAAAAGGGTCATTTAGGACCGTGTGTACTATTTTGGTGTGCTATATAGTATTGTTGTCCATAAGAATCTTATAACTGTGAAGGAATTATGCACAAACACCGATTCATCTACTTATAGGACGATACGGGTGAAATTCGTCCCACTTAGATAGAAAAGAAGGTTGGAAAGAAAGAAAGGGCCGGTTAGGAGCGCGTGGACTATTTTGGTATGCTTTATAGTATTGTTGCCCATAAGAGTCTTATAATAGTGAAGGAATGAAGAACATATACCGATTCAACTTATTGGACGATCCGATTGAAATCCGTCCCATTTATAAAGGATATGGGGTTGGAGAAAAACCAGAGGGTCATTTAGGACCGTGTGTACTATTTTGGTGTGCTATATAGTATTGTTGTCCATAAGAATCTTATAACTGTGAAGGAATTATGCACAAACACCGATTCATCTACTTATAGGACGATACGGGTGAAATTCGTCCCACTTAGATAGAAAAGAAGGTTGGAAAGAAAGAAAGGGCCGGTTAGGAGCGCGTGGACTATTTTGGTATGCTTTATAGTATTGTTGCCCATAAGAGTCTTATAATACAGAAGGAATGAAGTACATATACCGATTCACCTTATTGGACGATTCGAGGGAAATCCGTCCCATTTATAAAGGATATGGGGTTGGAGAGAAACAAAAGTGTCATTTAGGACCGTCTGTACTATTTTGGTGTGCTATATCGTATTGTTGTCCATAAGAATCTTATAACTGTGAAGGAATTATGCACAAACACCGATTCATCTACTTATAGGACGATACGGGTGAAATTCGTCCCACTTAGATAGAAAAGAAGGTTGGAAAGAAAGAAAGGGCCGGTTAGGAGCGCGTGGACTATTTTGGTATGCTTTATAGTATTGTTGCCCATAAGAGTCTTATAATAGTGAAGGAATGAAGAACATATACCGATTCAACTTATTGGACGATCCGATTGAAATCCGTCCTATATATAAAGGATATGGGGTTGGAGAAAAACAAGAGGGTCATTTAGGACCGTGTGTACTATTTTGGTGTGCTATATAGTATTGTTGTCCATAAGAATCTTATAACTGTGAAGGAATTATGCACAAACACCGATTCATCTACTTATAGGACGATACGGGTGAAATTCGTCCCACTTAGATAGAAAAGAAGGTTGGAAAGAAAGAAAGGGCCGGATAGGAGCGCGTGGACTATTTTGGTATGTTTTATAGTATTGTTGCCCATTGGAGTCTTATAATAGTGAAGGAATGAAGAACATATACCGATTCAACTTATTGGACGATCCGATTGAAATCCGTCCCATTTATAAAGGATATGGGGTTCGAGAAAAACCAGAGGGTCATTTAGGACCGTGTGTACTATTTTGGTGTGCTATATAGTATTGTTGTCCATAAGAATCTTATAACTGTGAAGGAATTATGCACAAACACCGATTCATCTACTTATAGGACGATACGGGTGAAATTCGTCCCAATTAGATAGAAAAGAAGGTTGGAAAGAAAGAAAGGGCCGGTTAGGAGCGCGTGGACTATTTTGGTATGCTTTATAGTATTGTTGGCCATAAGAGTCTTATAATAGTGAAGGAATGAAGAACATATACCGATTCAACTTATTGGACGATTCGAGTGAAATCCGTCCCACTAAAAAAGAATATGGGGTTGGAGAGAAACAAAAGGGTCATTTAGGACCGTGTGTACTATTTTGGTGTGCTATATAGTATTGTTGTCCATAAGAATCTTATAACTGTGAAGGAATTATGCACAAACACCGATTCATCTACTTGTAGGACAATACGGGTGAAATTCGTACCACTTAGATAGAAAAGAAGGTTGGAAAGAAAGAAAGGGCCGGTTAGGAGCGCGTGGACTATTTTGGTATGCTTTATAGTATTGTTGCCCATAAGAGTCTTATAATAGTGAAGGAATGAAGAACATATACCGATTCAACTTATTGGACGATCCGATTGAAATCCGTCCCATTTATAAAGGATATGGGGTTGGAGAAAAACCAGAGGGTCATTTAGGACCGTGTGTACTGTTTTGGTGTGCTATATAGTAATGTTGTCCGTAAGAATCTTATAACTGTGAAGGAATTATGCACAAACACCGATTCATCTACTTATAGGACGATACGGGTGAAATTCGTCCCACTTAGATAGAAAAGAAGGTTGGAAAGAAAGAAAGGGCCGGTTAGGAGCGCGTGGACTATTTTGGTATGCTTTATAGTATTGTTGCCCATAAGAGTCTTATAATAGTGAAGGAATGAAGAACATATACCGATTCAACTTATTGGACGATCCGATTGAAATCCGTCCCATTTATAAAGGATATGGGGTTGGAGAAAAAGCAGAGGGTCATTTAGGACCGTGTGTACTATTTTGGTGTGCTATATAGTATTGTTGTCCATAAGAATCTTATAACTGTGAATGAATTATGCACAAACACCGATTCATCTACTTATAGGACGATACGGGTGAAATTCGTCCCACTTAGATAGAAAAGAAGGTTGGAAAGAAAGAAAGGGCCGGTTAGGAGCGCGTGGACTATTTTGGTATGCTTTATAGTATTGTTGCCCATAAGAGTCTTATAATAGTGAAGGAATGAAGAACAGATACCGATTCAACTTATTGGACGATTCGAGTGAAATCCGTCCCACTAAAAAAGAATATGGGGTTGGAGAGAAACAAAAGGGTCATTTTGGACCGTGTGTACTATTTTGGTGTGCTATATAGTATTGTTGTCCATAAGAATCTTATAACTGTGAAGGAATTATGCACAAACACCGATTCATCTACTTATAGGACGATACGGGTGAAATTCGTCCCACTTAGATAGAAAAGAAGGTTGGGAAGAAAGAAAGGGCCGGTTAGGAGCGCGTGGACTATTTTGGTATGCTTTATAGTATTGTTGCCCATAAGAGTCTTATAATAGTAAGGGAATGAAGAACATATACCGATTCAACTTATTGGACGATTTGAGTCAAATCCGTCCCACTAAAAAAGAATATGGGGTTGGAGAGAAACAAAAGGGTCATTTAGGACCGTGTGTACTATTTTGGTGTGCTATATAGTATTGTTGTCCATAAGAATCTTATAACTGTGAAGTAATTATGCACAAACGCCGATTCATCTACTTATAGGACGATACGGGAGAAATTCGTACCACTTAGATAGAAAAGAAGGTTGGAAAGAAAGAAAGGGCCGGTTAGGAGCGCGTGGACTATTTTGGTATGCTTTATAGTATTGTTGCCCATAAGAGTCTTATAATACAGAAGGAATGAAGTACATATACCGATTCACCTTATTGGACGATTCGAGGGAAATCCGTCCCACTAAAAAAGAATATGGGGTTGGAGAGAAACCAAAGGGTCATTTAGGACCGTGTGTACTGTTTTGGTGTGCTATATTGTATTGTCGTCCATAAGAATCTTATAACTGTGAAGGAATTATCCACAAACACCGATTCTTCTACTTATAGGAAGATACGGGTGAAATTCGTCCCACTTAGATAGAAAAGAAGGTTGGAAAGAAAGAAATGGCTGGTTAGGAGCGCGTGGACTATTTTGGTATGCTTTATAGTATTGTTGCCCATAAGAGTCTTATAATACAGAAGGAATGAAGTACATATACCGATTCACCTTATTGGACGATTCGAGGGAAATCCGTCCCACTAAAAAAGAATATGGGGTTGGAGAGAAACAAAAGGGTCATTTAGGACCGTGTGTACTATTTTGGTGTGCTATATAGTATTGTTGTCCATAAGAATCTTATAACTGTGAAGGAATTATGCACAAACACCGATTCATCTACTTATAGGACGATACGGGTGAAATTCGTCCCACTTAGATAGAAAAGAAGGTTGGAAAGAAAGAAAGGGCCGGTTAGGAGCGCGTGGACTATTTTGGTATGCTTTATAGTATTGTTGCCCATAAGAGTCTTATAATAGTGAAGGAATGAAGAACATATACCGATTCAACTTATTGGACGATCCGATTGAAATCCGTCCCATTTATAAAGGATATGGGGTTGGAGAAAAACCAGAGGGTCATTTAGGACCGTGTGTACTATTTTGGTGTGCTATATAGTATTGTTGTCCATAAGAATCTTATAACTGTGAAGGAATTATGCACAAACACCGATTCATCTACTTATAGGACGATACGGGTGAAATTCGTCCCACTTAGATAGAAAAGAAGGTTGGAAAGAAAGAAAGGGCCGGTTAGGGGCGCGTGGACTATTTTGGTATGCTTTATAGTATTGTTGCCCATAAGAGTCTTATAATACAGAAGGAATGAAGTACATATACCGATTCACCTTATTGGACGATTCGAGGGAAATCCGTCCCACTAAAAAAGAATACGGGGTTGGAGAGAAACCAAATGGTCATTTAGGACCGTGTGTACTATTTTGGTGTGCTATATAGTATTGTTGTCCATAAGAATCTTATAACTGTGAAGGAATTATGCACAAACACCGATTCTTCTACTTATAGGACGATACGGGTGAAATTCGTCCCACTTAGATAGAAAAGAAGGTTGGAAAGAAAGAAAGGGCCGGTTAGGAGCGCGTGGACTATTTTGGTATGCTTTATAGTATTGTTGCCCATAAGAGTCTTATAATAGTGAAGGAATGAAGAACATATACCGATTCAACTTATTGGACGATCCGATTGAAATCCGTCCCATTTATAAAGGATATGGGGTTGGAGAAAAACCAGAGGGTCATTTAGGACCGTGTGTACTATTTTGGTGTGCTATATAGTATTGTTGTCCATAAGAATCTTATAACTGTGAAGGAATTATGCACAAACACCGATTCATCTACTTATAGGACGATACGGGTGAAATTCGTCCCACTTAGATAGAAAAGAAGGTTGGAAAGAAAGAAAGGGCCGGTTAGGAGCGCGTGGACTATTTTGGTATGCTTTATAGTATTGTTGCCCATAAGAGTCTTATAATACAGAAGGAATGAAATACATATACCGATTCACCTTATTGGACGATTCGAGGGAAATCCGTCCCACTAAAAAAGAATATGGGGTTGGAGAGAAACCAAATGGTCATTTAGGACCGTGTGTACTATTTTGGTGTGCTATATAGTATTGTTGTCCATAAGAATCTTATAACTGTGAAGGAATTATGCACAAACACCGATTCTTCTACTTATAGAACGATACGGGTGAAATTCGTCCCACTTAGATAGAAAAGAAGGTTGGAAAGAAAGAAAGGGCCGGTTAGGAGCGCGTGGACTATTTTGGTATGCTTTATAGTATTGTTGCCCATAAGAGTCTTATAATACAGAAGGAATGAAGTACATATACCGATTCACCTTATTGGACGATTCGAGGGAAATCCGTCCCACTAAAAAAGAATATGGGGTTGGAGAGAAACCAAATGGTCATTTAGGACCGTGTGTACTATTTTGGTGTGCTATATAGTATTGTTGTCCATAAGAATCTTATAACTGTGAAGGAATTATGCACAAACACCGATTCATCTACTTATAGGACGATACGGGTGAAATTCGTCCCACTTAGATAGAAAAGAAGGTTGGAAAGAAAGAAAGGGCCGGTTAGGAGCGCGTGGACTATTTTGGTATGCTTTATAGTATTGTTGCCCATAAGAGTCTTATAATAGTGAAGGAATGAAGAACATATACCGATTCAACTTATTGGACGATCCGATTGAAATCCGTCCCATTTATAAAGGATATGGGGTTGGAGAAAAACCAGAGGGTCATTTAGGACCGTGTGTACTATTTTGGTGTGCTATATAGTATTGTTGTCCATAAGAATCTTATAACTGTGAAGGAATTATGCACAAACACCGATTCATCTACTTATAGGACGATACGGGTGAAATTCGTCCCACTTAGATAGAAAAGAAGGTTGGAAAGAAAGAAAGGGCCGGTTAGGAGCGCGTGGACTATTTTGGTATGCTTTATAGTATTGTTGCCCATAAGAGTCTTATAATACAGAAGGAATGAAGTACATATACCGATTCACCTTATTGGACGATTCGAGGGAAATCCGTCCCACTAAAAAAGAATATGGGGTTGGAGAGAAACCAAAGGGTCATTTAGGACCGTGTGTACTATTTTGGTGTGCTATATAGTATTGTTGTCCATAAGAATCTTTTAACTGTGAAGGAATTATGCACAAACACCGATTCTTCTACTTATAGGACGATACGGGTGAAATTCGTCCCACTTAGATAGAAAAGAAGGTTGGAAAGAAAGAAAGGGCTGGTTAGGAGCGCGTGGACTATTTTGGTATGCTTTATAGTATTGTTGCCCATAAGAGTCTTATAATACAGAAGGAATGAAGTACATATACCGATTCACCTTATTGGACGATTCGAGGGAAATCCGTCCCACTAAAAAAGAATATGGGGTTGGAGAGAAACAAAAGGGTCATTTAGGACCGTGTGTACTATTTTGGTGTGCTATATAGTATTGTTGTCCATAAGAATCGTATAACTGTGAAGGAATTATGCACAAACACCGATTCATCTACTTATAGGACGATACGGGTGAAATTCTTCCCACTTAGATAGAAAAGAAGGTTGGAAAGAAAGAAAGGGCCGGTTAGGAGCGCGTGGACTATTTTGGTATGCTTTATAGTATTGTTGCCCATAAGAGTATTATAATAGTGAAGGAATGAAGAACATATACCGATTCAACTTATTGGACGATCCGATTGAAATCCGTCCCATTTATAAAGGATATGGGGTTGGAGAAAAACCAGAGGGTCATTTAGGACCGTGTGTACTATTTTGGTGTGCTATATAGTATTGTTGTCCATAAGAATCTTATAACTGTGAAGGAATTATGCACAAACACCGATTCATCTACTTATAGGACGATACGGGTGAAATTCGTCCCACTTAGATAGAAAAGAAGGTTGGAAAGAAAGAAAGGGCCGGTTAGGGGCGCGTGGACTATTTTGGTATGCTTTATAGTATTGTTGCCCATAAGAGTCTTATAATACAGAAGGAATGAAGTACATATACCGATTCACCTTATTGGACGATTCGAGGGAAATCCGTCCCACTAAAAAAGAATACGGGGTTGGAGAGAAACCAAATGATCATTTAGGACCGTGTGTACTATTTTGGTGTGCTATATAGTATTGTTGTCCATAAGAATCTTATAACTGTGAAGGAATTATGCACAAACACCGATTCTTCTACTTATAGGACGATACGGGTGAAATTCGTCCCACTTAGATAGAAAAGAAGGTTGGAAAGAAAGAAAGGGCCGGTTAGGAGCGCGTGGACTATTTTGGTATGCTTTATAGTATTGTTGCCCATAAGAGTCTTATAATAGTGAAGGAATGAAGAACATATACCGATTCAACTTATTGGACGATCCGATTGAAATCCGTCCCATTTATAAAGGATATGGGGTTGGAGAAAAACCAGAGGGTCATTTAGGACCGTGTGTACTATTTTGGTGTGCTATATAGTATTGTTGTCCATAAGAATCTTATAACTGTGAAGGAATTATGCACAAACACCGATTCATCTACTTATAGGACGATACGGGTGAAATTCGTCCCACTTAGATAGAAAAGAAGGTTGGAAAGAAAGAAAGGGCCGGTTAGGAGCGCGTGGACTATTTTGGTATGCTTTATAGTATTGTTGCCCATAAGAGTCTTATAATACAGAAGGAATGAAATACATATACCGATTCACCTTATTGGACGATTCGAGGGAAATCCGTCCCACTAAAAAAGAATATGGTGTTGGAGAGAAACCAAATGGTCATTTAGGACCGTGTGTACTATTTTGGTGTGCTATATAGTATTGTTGTCCATAAGAATCTTATAACTGTGAAGGATTTATGCACAAACACCGATTCATCTACTTATAGGACGATACGGGTGAAATTCGTCCCACTTAGATAAAAAAGAAGGTTGGAAAGAAAGAAAGGGCCGGTTAGGAGCGCGTGGACTATTTTGGTATGCTTTATAGTATTGTTGCCCATAAGAGTCTTATAATAGTGAAGGAATGAAGAACATATACCGATTCAACTTATTGGACGATCCGATTGAAATCCGTCCCATTTATAAAGGATATGGGGTTGGAGAAAAACCAGAGGGTCATTTAGGACCGTGTGTACTATTTTGGTGTGCTATATAGTATTGTTGTCCATAAGAATCTTATAACTGTGAAGGAATTATGCACAAACACCGATTCATCTACTTATAGGACGATACGGGTGAAATTCGTCCCACTTAGATAGAAAAGAAGGTTGGAAAGAAAGAAATGGCCGGTTAGGAGCGCGTGGACTATTTTGGTATGCTTTATAGTATTGTTGCCCATAAGAGTCTTATAATACAGAAGGAATGAAGTACATATACCGATTCACCTTATTGGACGATTCGAGGGAAATCCGTCCCACTAAAAAAGAATATGGGGTTGGAGAGAAACCAAATGGTCATTTAGGACCGTGTGTACTATTTTAGTGTGCTATATAGTATTGTTGTCCATAAGAATCTTATAACTGTGAAGAAATTATGCACAAACACCGATTCTTCTACTTATAGGACGATACGGGTGAAATTCGTCCCACTTAGATAGAAAAGAAGGTTGGAAAGAAAGAAAGGGCCGGTTAGGAGCGCGTGGACTATTTTGGTATGCTTTATAGTATTGTTGCCCATAAGAGTCTTATAATAGTGAAGGAATGAAGAACATATACCGATACAACTTATTGGACGATCCGATTGAAATCCGTCCCATTTATAAAGGATATGGAATTGGAGAAAAACCAGATGGTTATTTAGGACCGTGTGTACTATTTTGGTGTGCTATATAGTATTGTTGTCCATAAGAATCTTATAACTGTGAAGGAATTATGCACAAACACCGATTCATCTACTTATAGGACGATACGGGTGAAATTCGTCCCACTTAGATAGAAAAGAAGGTTGGAAAGAAAGAAAGGGCCGGTTAGGAGCGCGTGGACTATTTTGGTATGCTTTATAGTATTGTTGCCCATAAGAGTCTTATAATACAGAAGGAATGAAGTACATATACCGATTCACCTTATTGGACGATTCGAGGGAAATCCGTCCCACTAAAAAAGATTACGGGGTTGGAGAGAAACCAAATGGTCATTTAGGACCGTGTGTACTATTTTGGTGTGCTATATAGTATTGTTGTCCATAAGAATCTTATAACTGTGAAGCAATTATGCACAAACACCGATTCTTCTACTTATAGGACGATACGGGTGAAATTCGTCCCACTTAGATAGAAAAGAAGGTTGGAAAGAAAGAAATGGCCGGTTAGGAGCGCGTGGACTATTTTGGTATGCTTTATAGTATTGTTGCCCATAAGAGTCTTATAATAGTGAAGGAATGAGGAACATATACCGATTTAACTTATTGGACGATTCTAGTGAAATCCGTCCCACTAAAAAAGAATATGGGGTTGGAGAGAAACAAAAGGGTCATTTAGGACCGTGTGTACTATTTTGGTGTGCTATATAGTATTGTTGTCCATAAGAATCTTATAACTGTGAAGGAATTATGCACAAACACCGATTCACCTACTTATAGGACGATACGGGTGAAATTCGTCCCACTTAAATAGAAAAGAAGGTTGGAAAGAAAGAAAGGGCCGGTAAGGAGCGCGTGGACTATTTTGGTATGCTTTATAGTATTGTTGCCCATAAGAGTCATATAATAGTGAAGGAATGAAGAACATATACCGATTCAACTTATTGGACGATCCAATTGAAATCCGTCCCATTTATAAAGGATATGGGGTTGGAGAAAAACCAAAGGGTCATTTAGGACCGTGTGTACTATTTTGGTGTGCTATATAGTATTGTTGTCCATAAGAATCTTATAACTGTGAAGGAATTATGCACAAACACCGATTCATCTACTTATAGGAAGATACGGGTGAAATTCGTCCCACTTAGATAGAAAAGAAGGTTGGAAAGAAAGAAAGGGCCGGTCAGGAGCGCGTGGACTATTTTGGTATGCTTTATAGTATTGTTGCCCATAAGAGTCTTATAATAGTGAAGGAATGAAGAACATATACCGATTCAACTTATTGGACGATCCGATTGAAATCCGTCCCATTTATAAAGGATATGGGGTTGGAGAAAAACCAGAGGGTCATTTAAGACCGTGTGTACTATTTTGTTGTGCTATAAAGTATTGTTGTCCATAAGAATCTTATAACTGTGAAGGAATTATGCACAAACACCGATTCATCTACTTATAGGACGATACGGGTGAAATTCGTCCCACTTAGATAGAAAAGAAGGTTGGAAAGAAAGAAAGGGCCGGTTAGGAGCGCGTGGACTATTTTGGTATGCTTTATAGTATTGTTGCCCATAAGAGTCTTATAATAGTGAAGGAATGAAGAACATATACCGATTCAACTTATTGGACGATCCGATTGAAATCCGTCCCATTTATAAAGGATATGGGGTTGGAGAAAAACCAAAGGGTCATTTAGGACCGTGTGTACTATTTTGGTGTGCTATATAGTATTGTTGTCCAAAAGAATCTTATAACTGTGAAGGAATTATGCACAAACACCGATTCATCTACTTATAGGAAGATACGGGTGAAATTCGTCCCACTTAGATAGAAAAGAAGGTTGGAAAGAAAGAAAGGGCCGGTTAGGAGCGCGTGGACTATTTTGGTATGCTTTATAGTATTGTTGCCCATAAGAGTCTTATAATAGTGAAGGAATGAAGAACATATACCGATTCAATTTATTGGACGATCCGATTGAAATCCGTCCCATTTATAAAGGATATGGGGTTGGAGAAAAACCAGAGGGTCATTTAGGACCGTGTGTACTATTTTGGTGTGCTATATAGTATTTTTGTCCATAAGAATCTTATAACTGTGAAGGAATTATGCACAAACACCGATTCATCTACTTATAGGACGATACGGGTGAAATTCGTCCCACTTAGATAGAAAAGAGGTTGGAAAGAAAGAAAAGGCCGGTTAGGAGCGCGTGGACTATTTTGGTATGCTTTATAGTATTGTTACCCATAAGAGTCTTATAATAGTGAAGGAATGAAGAACATATACCGATTCAACTTATTGGACGATCCGATTGAAATCCGTCCCATTTATAAAGGATATGGGGTTGGAGAAAAACCAGAGGGTCATTTAGGACCGTGTGTACTATTTTGGTGTGCTATATAGAATTGTTGTCCATAAGAATCTTATAACTGTGAAGGAATTATGCACAAACACCGATTCATCTACTTATAGGACGATACGGGTGAAATTCGTCCCACTTAGATAGAAAAGAAGGTTGGAAAGAAAGAAAGGGCCGGTTAGGAGCGCGTGGACTATTTTGGTATGCTTTATAGTATTGTTGCCCATAAGAGTCTTATAATAGTGAAGGAATGAAGAACATATACCGATTCAACTTATTGGACGATCCGATTGAAATCCGTCCCATTTATAAAGGATATGGGGTTGGAGAAAAACCAGAGGGTCATTTAGGACCGTGTGTACTATTTTGGTGTGCTATATAGTATTGTTGTCCATAAGAATCTTATAACTGTGAAGGAATTATGCACAAACACCGATTCATCTACTTATAGGACGATACGGGTGAAATTCGTCCCAATTAGATAGAAAAGAAGGTTGGAAAGAAAGAAAGGGCCGGTTAGGAGCGCGTGGACTATTTTGGTATGCTTTATAGTATTGTTGCCCATAAGAGTTTTATAATAGTGAAGGAATGAAGAACATATACCGATTCAACTTATTGGACGATTCGAGTGAAATCCGTCCCACTAAAAAAGAATATGGGGTTGGAGAGAAACAAAAGGGTCATTTAGGACCGTGTGTACTATTTTGGTGTGCTATATAGTATTGTTGTCCATAAGAATCTTATAACTGTGAAGGAATTATGCACAAACACCGATTCATCTACTTGTAGGACAATACGGGTGAAATTCGTCCCACTTAGATAGAAAAGAAGGTTGGAAAGAAAGAAAGGGCCGGTTAGGAGCGCGTGGACTATTTTGGTATGCTTTATAGTATTGTTGCCCATAAGAGTCTTATAATAGTGAAGGAATGAAGAACATATACCGATTCAACTTATTGGACGATCCGATTGAAATCCGTCCCATTTATAAAGGATATGGGGTTGGAGAAAAACCAGAGGGTCATTTAGGACCGTGTGTACTATTTTGGTGTGCTAGATAGTATTGTTGTCCATAAGAATCTTATAACTGTGAAGGAATTATGCACAAACACCGATTCATCTACTTATAGGACGATACGGGTGAAATTCGTCCCAATTAGATAGAAAAGAAGGTTGGAAAGAAATAAAGGGCCGGTTAGGAGCGCGTGGACTATTTTGGTATGCTTTATAGTATTGTTGCCTATAAGAGTCTTATAATAGTGAAGGAATGAAGAACATATACCGATTCAACTTATTGGACGATCCGATTGAAATCCGTCCCATTTATAAAGGACATGGGGTTGGAGAAAAACCAGAGGGTCATTTAGGACCGTGTGTACTATTTTGGTGTGCTATATAGAATTGTTGTCCATAAGAATCTTATAACTGTGAAGGAATTATGCACAAACACCGATTCATCTACTTATAGGACGGTACGGGTGAAATTCGTCCCACTTAGATAGAAAAGAAGGTTGGAAAGAAAGAAAGGGCCGGTTAGGAGCGCGTGGACTATTTTGGTATGCTTTATAGTATTGTTGCCCATAAGAGTCTTATAATAGTGAAGGAATGAAGAACATATACCGATTCAACTTATTGGACGATCCGATTGAAATCCGTCCCATTTATAAAGGATATGGGGTTGGAGAAAAACCAGAGGGTCATTTAGGACCGTGTGTACTATTTTGGTGTGCTATATAGTATTGTTGTCCATAAGAATCTTATAACTTAGAAGGAATTATGCACAAACACCGATTCATCTACTTATAGGACGATACGGGTGAAATTCGTCCCACTTAGATAGAAAAGAAGGTTGGAAAGAAAGAAAGGGCCGGTTAGGAGCGCGTGGACTATTTTGGTACGCTTTATAGTATTGTTGCCCATAAGAGTCTTATAATACAGAAGGAATGAAGTACATATACCGATTCACCTTATTAGACGATTCGAGGGAAATCCGTCCCACAATAAAAGAATATGGGGTTGGAGAGAAACAAAAGGGTCATTTAGGACCGTGTGTACTATTTTGGTGTGCTATATAGTATTGTTGTCCATAAGAATCTTATAACTGTGAAGGAATTATGCAAAACACCGATTCATCTACTTATAGGACGATACGGGTGAAATTCGTCCCACTTAGATAGAAAAGAAGGTTGGAAAGAAAGAAAGGGCCGGTTAGGAGCGCGTGGACTATTTTGGTATGCTTTATAGTATTGTTGCCCATAAGAGTCTTATAATAGTGAAGGAATGAAGAACATATACCGATTCAACTTATTGGACGATCCGATTGAAATCCGTCCCATTTATAAAGGATATGGGGTTGGAGAAAAACCAGAGGGTCATTTAGGACCGTGTGTACTATTTTGGTGTGCTATATAGTATTGTTGTCCATAAGAATCTTATAACTGTGAAGGAATTATGCACAAACACCGATTCATCTACTTATAGGACGATACGGGTGAAATTCGTCCCACTTAGATAGAAAAGAAGGTTGGAAAGAAAGAAAGGGCCGGTTAGGAGAGCGTGGACTATTTTGGTATGCTTTACAGTATTGTTGCCCAAAAGAGTCTTATAATACAGAAGGAATGAAGTACATAGACCGATTCACCTTATTGGACGATTCGAGGGAAATCCATCCCACTAAAAAAGAATATGGGGTTGGAGAGAAACAAAAGGGTCATTTAGGACCTGTGTACTATTTTGGTGTGCTATATAGTATTGTTGTCCATAAGAATCTTATAACTGTGAAGGAAATATGCACAAACACCGATTCATCTACTTATAGGACGATACGGGTGAAATTCGTCCCAGTTAGATAGAAAAGAAGGTTGGAAAGAAAGAAAGGGCCGGTTAGGAGCGCGTGGACTATTTTGGTATGCTTTATAGTATTGTTGCCCATAAGAGTCTTATAATACAGAAGGAATGAAGTACATATACCGATTCACCTTATTGTACGATTCGAGGGAAATCCGTCCCACTAAAAAAGATTATGGGGTTGGAGAGAAACAAAAGGGTCATTTAGGACCGTGTGTACTATTTTGGTGTGCTATATAGTATTGTTGTCCACAAGAATCTTATAACTGTGAAGGAAATATGCACAAACACCGATTCATCTACTTATTGGACGATACGGGTGAAATTCGTCCCACTTCGATAGAAAAGAAGGTTGGAAAGAAAGAAAGGGCCGGTTAGGAGCGCGGGGACTATTTCGGTATGGTTTATAGTATTGTTGCCCATAAGAGTCTTATAATACAAAAGGAATGAAATACATATACCGATTCAACTTATTGGACGATTCGAGTGAAATCCGTCCCACTAAAAAAGAATATGGGGTTGGAGAGAAACCAAAGGGTCATTTAGGACCGTGTGTACTATTTTGGTGTGCTATATAGTATTGTTGTCCTTAAGAATCTTATAACTGTGAAGGAATTATGTACAAACACCGATTCATCTACTTATAGGACGATACGGGTGAAATTCGTCCCACTTGGATAGAAAAGAAGGTTGGAAAGAAAGAAAGGGCCGGTTAGGAGCGCGTGGACTATTTTGGTATGCTTTATAGTATTGTTGCCCATAAGAGTCTTACAATACAGATGAAATGAATTACATATACCGATTCACCTTATTGGACGAATCGAGGGAAATCCGTCCCACTAAAAAAGAATATGGGGATGGAGAGAAACAAAAAGGTCATTTAGTACCGTGTGTACTTTTTTGGTGTGCTATATAGTATTGTTGTCCATAAGAATCTTATAACTGTGAAGAAATTATGCACAAACACCGATTCTTCTACTTATAGAACGATACGGGTGAAATTTCTTCCCACTTCGATAGAAAAGAAGGTTGGAAAGAAAGAAAGGGCCGGTTTGGAGCGCGGGGACTATTTTGGTATGCTTTATAGTATTGTTGCCCATAAGAGTCTTATAATACAAAAGGAATGAAATACATATACCGATTCAACTTATTGGACGATTCTAGTGAAATCCGTCCCACTAAAAAAGAATATGGGGTTGGAGAGAAACCAAAGGGTCATTTCGGACCGTGTGTACTATTTTGGTGTGCTATATAGTATTGTTGTCCAAAAGAATCTTATAACAGTGAAGAAATTATGCACAAACACCGATTCATCTACTTATAGGACGATACGGGTGAAATTCGTCCCACTTAGATAGAAAAGAAGGTTGGAAAGAAAGAAAGAGCCGGTTAGGAGCGCGTGGACTATTTTGGTATGCTTTAGAGTATTGTTGCCCATAAGAGTCTTATAATACAGAAGGAATGAAGTACATATACCGATTCACCTTATTGGAAGATTCGAGGGAAATCCGTCCCACTAACAAAGAATATGGGGTTGGAGAGAAACAAAAGGGTCATTTAGGACCGTGTGTACTATTTTGGTGTGCTATATAGTATTGTTGTCCATAAGAATCTTATAACTGTGAAGGAATTATGCACAAACACCGATTCACCTACTTATAGGACGATACGGGTGAAATTCGTCCCACTTAGATAGAAAAGAAGGTTGGAAAGAAAGAAAGGGCCGGTTAGGAGCGCGTGGACTATTTTGGTATGCTTTATAGTATTGTTGCCCATAAGAGTCTTATAATACAAAAGGAATGAAATACATATACCGATTCAACTTATTGGACGATTCTAGTGAAATCCGTCCCATTTATAAAGGATATGGGATTGGAGAACAACCAGAGGGTCATTTAGGACCGTGTGTACTATTTTGGTGTGCTATATAGTATTGTTGTGCATAAGAATCTTATAACTGTGAAGGAATTATGCACAAACACCGATTCATCTACTTATAGGACGATACGGGTGAAATTCGTCCCACTTAGATAGAAAAGAAGGTTGGAAAGAAAGAAAGGGCCGGTTAGGAGAGCGTGGACTATTTTGGTATGCTTTACAGTATTGTTGCCCAAAAGAGTCTTATAATACAAAAGGAATGAAGTACATATACCGATTCACCTTATTGGACGATTCGAGGGAAATCCGTCCCACTAAAAAAGAATATGGGGTTGGAGAGAAACAAAAGGGTCATTTAGGACCTGTGTACTATTTTGGTGTGCTATATAGTATTGTTGTCCATAAGAATCTTATAACTGTGAAGGAAATATGCACAAACACCGATTCATCTACTTATAGGACGATACGGGTGAAATTCGTCCCACTTAGATAGAAAAGAAGGTTGGAAAGAAAGAAAGGGCCGGTTAGGAGCGCGTGGACTATTTTGGTATGCTTTATAGTATTGTTGCCCATAAGAGTCTTATAATACAGATGAAATGAATTACATATACCGATTCACCTTATTGGACGATTCGAGGGAAATCCGTCCCACTAAAAAAGAATATGGGGTTGGAGAGAAACAAAAAGGTCATTTAGTACCGTGTGTACTTTTTTGGTGTGCTATATAGTATTGTTGTCCATAAGAATCTTATAACTGTGAAGAAATTATGCACAAACACCGATTCTTCTACTTATAGAACGATACGGGTGAAATTTCGTCCCACTTCGATAGAAAAGAAGGTTGGAAAGAAAGAAAGGGCCGGTTTGGAGCGCGGGGACTATTTTGGTATGCTTTATAGTATTGTTGCCCATAAGAGTCTTATAATACAAAAGGAATGAAATACATATACTGATTCAACTTATTGGACGATTCTAGTGAAATCCGTCCCACTAAAAAAGAATATGGGGTTGGAGAGAAACCAAAGGGTCATTTCGGACCGTGTGTACTATTTTGGTGTGCTATATAGTATTGTTGTCCAAAAGAATCTTATAACAGTGAAGAAATTATGCACAAACACCGATTCATCTACTTATAGGACGATACGGGTGAAATTCGTCCCACTTAGATAGAAAAGAAGGTTGGAAAGAAAGAAAGAGCCGGTTAGGAGCGCGTGGACTATTTTGGTATGCTTTATAGTATTGTTGCCCATAAGAGTCTTATAATACAGAAGGAATGAAGTACATATACCGATTCACCTTATTGGAAGATTCGAGGGAAATCCGTCCCACTAACAAAGAATATGGGGTTGGAGAGAAACAAAAGGGTCATTTAGGACCGTGTGTACTATTTTGGTGTGCTATATAGTATTGTTGTCCATAAGAATCTTATAACTGTGAAGGAATTATGCACAAACACCGATTCACCTACTTATAGGACGATACGGGTGAAATTCGTCCCACTTAGATAGAAAAGAAGGTTGGAAAGAAAGAAAGGGCCGGTTAGGAGCGCGTGGACTATTTTGGTATGCTTTATAGTATTGTTGCCCATAAGAGTCTTATAATACAAAAGGAATGAAATACATATACCGATTCAACTTATTGGACGATTCTAGTGAAATCCGTCCCATTTATAAAGGATATGGGATTGGAGAAAAACCAGAGGGTCATTTAGGACCGTGTGTACTATTTTGGTGTGCTATATAGTATTGTTGTGCATAAGAATCTTATAACTGTGAAGGAATTATGCACAAACACCGATTCATCTACTTATAGGACGATACGGGTGAAATTCGTCCCACTTAGATAGAAAAGAAGGTTGGAAAGAAAGAAAGGGCCGGTTAGGAGCGCGTGGACTATTTTGGTACGCTTTATAGTATTGTTGCCCATAAGAGTCTTATAATACAGAAGGAATGAAGTACATATACCGATTCACCTTATTGGACGATTCGAGGGAAATCCGTCCCACAATAAAAGAATATGGGGTTGGAGAGAAACAAAAGGGTCATTTAGGACCGTGTGTACTATTTTGGTGTGCTATATAGTATTGTTGTCCATAAGAATCTTATAACTGTGAAGGAATTATGCACAAACACCGATTCATCTACTTATAGGACGATACGGGTGAAATTCGTCCCACTTAGATAAAATAGAAGGTTGGAAAGAAAGAAAGGGCCGGTTAGGAGCGCGTGGACTATTTTGGTATGCTTTATAGTATTGTTGCCCATAAGAGTCTTATAATAGTGAAGGAATGAAGAACATATACCGATTCAACTTATTGGACGATCCGATTGAAATCCGTCCCATTTATAAAGGAAATGGGGTTGGAGAAAAACCAGAGGGTCATTTAGGACCGTGTGTACTATTTTGGTGTGCTATATAGTATTGTTGTCCATAAGAATCTTATAACTGTGAAGGAATTATGCACAAACACCGATTCATCTACTTATAGGACGATACGGGTGAAATTCGTCCCACTTAGATAGAAAAGAAGGTTGGAAAGAAAGAAAGGGCCGGTTAGGAGAGCGTGGACTATTTTGGTATGCTTTACAGTATTGTTGCCCAAAAGAGTCTTATAATACAAAAGGAATGAAGTACATATACCGATTCACCTTATTGGACGATTCGAGGGAAATCCGTCCCACTAAAAAAGAATATGGGGTTGGAGAGAAACAAAAGGGTCATTTAGGACCTGTGTACTATTTTGGTGTGCTATATAGTATTGTTGTCCATAAGAATCTTATAACTGTGAAGGAAATATGCACAAACACCGATTCATCTACTTATAGGACGATACGGGTGAAATTCGTCCCACTTAGATAGAAAAGAAGGTTGGAAAGAAAGAAAGGGCCGGTTAGGAGCGCGTGGACTATTTTGGTATGCTTTATAGTATTGTTGCCCATAAGAGTCTTATAATACAGATGAAATGAATTACATATACCGATTCACCTTATTGGACGATTCGAGGGAAATCCGTCCCACTAAAAAAGAATATGGGGTTGGAGAAAAACAAAAAGGTCATTTAGTACCGTGTGTACTTTTTTGGTGTGCTATATAGTATTGTTGTCCATAAGAATCTTATAACTGTGAAGAAATTATGCACAAACACCGATTCTTCTACTTATAGAACGATACGGGTGAAATTTCGTCCCACTTCGATAGAAAAGAAGGTTGGAAAGAAAGAAAGGGCCGGTTTGGAGCGCGGGGACTATTTTGGTATGCTTTATAGTATTGTTGCCCATAAGAGTCTTATAATACAAAAGGAATGAAATACATATACCGATTCAAATTATTGGACGATTCTAGTGAAATCCGTCCCACTAAAAAAGAATATGGGGTTGGAGAGAAACCAAAGGGTCATTTCGGACCATGTGTACTATTTTGGTGTGCTATATAGTATTGTTGTCCAAAAGAATCTTATAACAGTGAAGAAATTATGCACAAACACCGATTCATCTACTTATAGGACGATACGGGTGAAATTCGTCCCACTTAGATAGAAAAGAAGGTTGGAAAGAAAGAAAGAGCCGGTTAGGAGCGCGTGGACTATTTTGGTATGCTTTATAGTATTGTTGCCCATAAGAGTCTTATAATACAGAAGGAATGAAGTACATATACCGATTCACCTTATTGGAAGATTCGAGGGAAATCCGTCCCACTAACAAAGAATATGGGGTTGGAGAGAAACAAAAGGGTCATTTAGGACCGTGTGTACTATTTTGGTGTGCTATATAGTATTGTTGTCCATAAGAATCTTATAACTGTGAAGGAATTATGCACAAACACCGATTCACCTACTTATAGGACGATACGGGTGAAATTCGTCCCACTTAGATAGAAAAGAAGGTTGGAAAGAAAGAAAGGGCCGGTTAGGAGCGCGTGGACTATTTTGGTATGCTTTATAGTATTGTTGCCCATAAGAGTCTTATAATACAAAAGGAATGAAATACATATACCGATTCAACTTATTGGACGATTCTAGTGAAATCCGTCCCATTTATAAAGGATATGGGATTGGAGAAAAACCAGAGGGTCATTTAGGACCGTGTGTACTATTTTGGTGTGCTATATAGTATTGTTGTGCATAAGAATCTTATAACTGTGAAGGAATTATGCACAAACACCGATTCATCTACTTATAGGACGATACGGGTGAAATTCGTCCCACTTAGATAGAAAAGAAGGTTGGAAAGAAAGAAATGGCCGGTTAGGAGCGCGTGGACTATTTTGGTATGCTTTATAGTATTGTTGCCCATAAGAGTCTTATAATACAGAAGGAATGAAGTACATATACCGATTCACCTTATTGTACGATTCGAGGGAAATCCGTCCCACTAAAAAAGAATATGGGGTTGGAGAGAAACAAAAGGGTCATTTAGGACCGTGTGTACTATTTTGGTGTGCTATATAGTATTGTTGTCCACAAGAATCTTATAACTGTGAAGGAAATATGCACAAACACCGATTCATCTACTTATAGGACGATACGGGTGAAATTCGTCCCACTTCGATAGAAAAGAAGGTTGGAAAGAAAGAAAGGGCCGGTTAGGAGCGCGTGGACTATTTTGGTATGCTTTATAGTATTGTTGCCCATAAGAGTCTTATAATACAAAAGGAATGAAATACATATACCGATTCAACTTATTGGACGATTCTAGTGAAATCCGTCCCACTAAAAAAGAATATGGGGTTGGAGAGAAACCAAAGGGTCATTTCGGACCGTGTGTACTATTTTGGTGTGCTATATAGTATTGTTGTCCAAAAGAATCTTATAACAGTGAAGAAATTATGCACAAACACCGATTCATCTACTTATAGGACGATACGGGTGAAATTCGTCCCACTTAGATAGAAAAGAAGGTTGGAAAGAAAGAAAGAGCCGGTTAGGAGCGCGTGGTCTATTTTGGTATGCTTTATAGTATTGTTGCCCATAAGAGTCTTATAATACAGAAGGAATGAAGTACATATACCGATTCACCTTATTGGAAGATTCGAGGGAAATCCGTCCCACTAACAAAGAATATGGGGTTGGAGAGAAACAAAAGGGTCATTTAGGACCGTGTGTACTATTTTGGTGTGCTATATAGTATTGTTGTCCATAAGAATCTTATAACTGTGAAGGAATTATGCACAAACACCGATTCACCTACTTATAGGACGATACGGGTGAAATTCGTCCCACTTAGATAGAAAAGAAGGTTGGAAAGAAAGAAAGGGCCGGTTAGGAGCGCGTGGACTATTTTGGTATGCTTTATAGTATTGTTGCCCATAAGAGTCTTATAATACAAAAGGAATGAAATACATATACCGATTCAACTTATTGGACGATTCTAGTGAAATCCGTCCCACTAAAAAAGAATATGGGGTTGGAGAGAAACCAAAGGGTCATTTCGGACCGTGTGTACTATTTTGGTGTGCTATATAGTATTGTTGTCCAAAAGAATCTTATAACAGTGAAGAAATTATGCACAAACACCGATTCATCTACTTATAGGACGATACGGGTGAAATTCGTCCCACTTAGATAGAAAAGAAGGTTGGAAAGAAAGAAAGAGCCGGTTAGGAGCGCGTGGACTATTTTGGTATGCTTTGTAGTATTGTTGCCCATAAGAGTCTTATAATACAGAAGGAATGAAGTACATATACCGATTCACCTTATTGGAAGATTCGAGGGAAATCCGTCCCACTAACAAAGAATATGGGGTTGGAGAGAAACAAAAGGGTCATTTAGGACCGTGTGTACTATTTTGGTGTGCTATATAGTATTGTTGTCCATAAGAATCTTATAACTGTGAAGGAATTATGTATAAACACCGATTCTTCTACTTATAGGACGATACGGGTGAAATTCGTCCCACTTAGATAAAATAGAAGGTTGGAAAGAAAGAAAGGGCCGGTTAGGAGCGCGTGGACTATTTTGGTATGCTTTATAGTATTGTTGCCCATAAGAGTCTTATAATAGTGAAGGAATGAAGAACATATACCGATTCAACTTATTGGACGATCCGATTGAAATCCGTCCCATTTATAAAGGATATGGGGTTGGAGAAAAACCAGAGGGTCATTTAGGACCGTGTGTACTATTTTGGTGTGCTATATAGTATTGTTGTCCATAAGAATCTTATAACTGTGAAGGAATTATGCACAAACACCGATTCATCTACTTATAGGACGATACGGGTGAAATTCGTCCCACTTAGATAGAAAAGAAGGTTGGAAAGAAAGAAATGGCCGGTTAGGAGCGCGTGGACTATTTTGGTATGCTTTATAGTATTGTTGCCCATAAGAGTCTTATAATACAGAAGGAATGAAGTACATATACCGATTCACCTTATTGTACGATTCGAGGGAAATCCGTCCCACTAAAAAAGAATATGGGGTTGGAGAGAAACAAAAGGGTCATTTAGGACCGTGTGTACTATTTTGGTGTGCTATATAGTATTGTTGTCCACAAGAATCTTATAACTGTGAAGGAAATATGCACAAACACCGATTCATCTACTTATAGGACGATACGGGTGAAATTCGTCCCACTTCGATAGAAAAGAAGGTTGGAAAGAAAGAAAGGGCCGGTTAGGAGCGCGTGGACTATTTTGGTATGCTTAATAGTATTGTTGCCCATAAGAGTCTTATAATACAGAAGGAATGAAGTACATATACCGATTCACCTTATTGGAAGATTCGAGGGAAATCCGTCCCACTAACAAAGAATATGGGGTTGGAGAGAAACAAAAGGGTCATTTAGGACCGTGTGTACTATTTTGGTGTGCTATATAGTATTGTTGTCCATAAGAATCTTATAACTGTGAAGGAATTATGCACAAACACCGATTCTTCTACTTATAGGACGATACGGGTGAAATTTCGTCCCACTTCGATAGAAAAGAAGGTTGGAAAGAAACAAAGGGCCGGTTAGGAGTGCGGGGACTATTTTGGTATGTTTTATAGTATTGTTGCCCATAAGAGTCTTATAATACAAAAGGAATGAAATACATATACCGATTCAACTTATTGGACGATTCGAGTGAAATCCGTCCCACTAAAAAAGAATATGGGGTTGGAGAGAAACCAAAGGGTCATTTAGGACCGTGTGTACTATTTTGGTGTGCTATATAGTATTGTTGTCCATAAGAATCTTATAACTGTGAAGGAATTATGCACAAACACCGATTCTTCTACTTATAGGACGATACGGGTGAAATTTCGTCCCACTTCGATAGAAAAGAAGGTTGGAAAGAAAGAACGGGCTGGTTAGGAGCGCGGGGACTATTTTGGTATGCTTTATAGTATTGTTGCCCATAAGAGTCTTATAATACAAAAGGAATGAAATACATATACCGATTCAACTTATTGGACGATTCGAGTGAAATCCGTCACACTAAAAAAGAATATGGGGTTGGAGAGAAACCAAAGGGTCATTTAGGACCGTGTGTACTATATTGGTGTGCTATATAGTATTGTTGTCCATAAGAATATTATAACTGTGAAGGAATTATGCACAAACACCGATTCTTCTACTTATAGGACGATACGGGTGAAATTTCGTCCCACTTCGATAGAAAAGAAGGTTGGAAAGAAAGAAAGGGCCGGTTAGGAGCGCGGAGACTATTTTGGTATGCTTTATAGTATTGTTGCCCATAAGAGTCTTATAATAGAAAAGGAATGAAATACATATACCGATTCAACTTATTGGACGATTCGAGTGAAATCCGTCCCACTAAAAAAGAATATGGGGTTGGAGAGAAACCAAAGGGTCATTTAGGACCGTGTGTACTATTTTGGTGTGCTATTTTGGTGTGCTATATAGTATTGTTGTCCATAAGAATCTTATAACTGTGAAGGAATTATGCACAAACACCGATTCATCTACTTATAGGACGATACGGGTTAAATTCGTCACACTTAGATAGAAAAGAAGGTTGGAAAGAAAGAAAGGGCCGGTTCGGAGCGCGTGGACTATTTTGGTATGCTTTATAGTATTGTTGCCCATAAGAGTCTTATAATAGTGAAAGAATGAAGAACATATACAAATTCAACTTATTGGACGATCCGAATGAAATCCGTCCCACTTATAAAGAATATGGGGTTGGAGAAAAACCAAAGGGTCATTTAGGACCGTGTGTACTATTTTGGTGTGCTATATAATATTGTTCTCCATAAGAGTCTTATAACTGTGAAGGAATGATGCATAAACACCGATTCTTCTACTTATAGGACGATACGGGTGAAATCCGTCCCACTTAGATAGAAAAGAAGGTTGGAAAGAAAGAAAGGGCCGGTTAGGAGCGCGTGGACTATTTTGGTATGCTTTATAGTATTGTTGCCCATAAGAGTCTTAAAATACAGAACGAATGAAGTACATATACCGATTCACCTTATTGGACGATTCGAGGGAAATCCGTCCCACTAAAAAAGAATATGGGGTTGGAGAGAAACAAAAGGGTCATTTAGGACCGTGTGTACTATTTTGGTGTGCTATTTTGGTGTGCTATATAGTATTGTTGTCCATAAGAATCTTATAACTGTGAAGGAATGATGCATAAACACCGATTCTTCTACTTATAGGACGATACGGGTGAAATCCGTCCCACTTAGATAGAAAAGAAGGTTGGAAAGAAAGAAAGGGCCGGTTAGGAGCGCGTGGACTATTTTCGTATGCTTTATAGTATTGTTGCCCATAAGAGTCTTATAATACAGAAGGAATGAAGTACATATACCGATTCACCTTATTGGACGATTCGAGGGAAATCCGTCCCACTAAAAAAGAATATGGGGTTGGAGAGAAAAAAAAGGGTCATTTAGGACCGTGTGTACTATTTTGGTGTGCTATATAGTATTGTTGTCCATAAGAATATTATTACTGTGAAGAAATTATGCACAAACACCGATTCTTCTACTTATAGGACGATACGGGTGAAATTTCGTCCCACTTCGATAGAAAAGAAGGTTGGAAAGAATGAAAGCGCCAGTTAGGAGCGCGGGGACTATTTTGGTATGCTTTATAGTATTGTTGCCCATAAGAGTCTTATAATACAAAAGGAATGAAATACATATACCGATTCAACTTATTGGACGATTCTAGTGAAATCCGTCCCACTAAAAAAGAATATGGGGTTGGAGAGAAACCAAAGGGTCATTTAGGACCGTGTGTACTATTTTGGTGTGCTATATAGTATTGTTATCCATAAGAATCTTATAACTGTGAAGAAATTATGCACAAACACCGATTCATCTACTTATAGGACGATACGGGTGAAATTCGTCACACTTAGATAGAAAAGAAGGTTGGAAAGAAAGAAAGGGCCGGTTCGGAGCGCGTGGACTATTTTGGTATGCTTTATAGTATTGTTGCCCATAAGAGTCTTATAATAGTGAAGGAATGAAGAACATATACCGATTCAACTTATTGGACGATCCGAATGAAATCCGTCCCACTTATAAAGAATATGGGGTTGGAGAAAAACCAAAGGGTCATTTAGGACCGTGTGTACTATTTTGGTGTGCTATTTTGGTGTGCTATATAGTATTGTTGTCCATAAGAATCTTATAACTGTGAAGGAATTATGCACAAACACCGATTCATCTACTTATAGGACGATACGGGTGAAATTCGTCACACTTAGATAGAAAAGAAGGTTGGAAAGAAAGAAAGGGCCGGTTCGGAGCGCGTGGACTATTTTGGTATGCTTTATAGTATTGTTGCCCATAAGAGTCTTATAATAGTGAAGGAATGAAGAACATATACCGATTCAACTTATTGGACGATCCGAATGAAATCCGTCCCACTTATAAAGAATATGGGATTCGAGAAAAGCCAAAGGGTCATTTAGGACCGTGTGTACTATTTTGGTGTGCTATATAATATTGTTCTCCATAAGAGTCTTATAACTGTGAAGGATTGATGCATAAACACCGATTCTTCTACTTATAGGACGATACGGGTGAAATCCGTCCCACTTAGATAGAAAAGATGGTTGGAAAGAAAGAAAGGGCCGGTTAGGACCGCGTGGACTATTTTGGTATGCTTTATAGTATTGTTGCCCATAAGAGTATTAAAATACAGAACGAATGAAGTACATATACCGATTCACCTTATTGGACGATTCGAGGGAAATCCGTCCCACTAAAAAAGAATATGGGGTTGGAGAGAAACAAAAGGGTCATTTAGGACCGTGTGTACTATTTTGGTGTGCTATATAGTATTGTTGTCCATAAGAATATTATAACTGTGAAGAAATTATGCACAAACACCGATTCTTCTACTTATAGGACGATACGGGTGAAATTTCGTCCCACTTCGATAGAAAAGAAGGTTGGAAAGAATGAAAGGGCCAGTTAGGAGCGCGGCGACTATTTTGGTATGCTTTATAGTATTGTTGCCCATAAGAGTCTTATAATACAAAAGGAATGAAATACATATACCGATTCAACTTATTGGACGATTCGAGTGAAATCCGTCCCACTAAAAAAGAATATGGGGTTGGAGAGAAACCAAAGGGTCATTTAGGACCGTGTGTACTATTTTGGTGTGCTATATAGTATTGTTGTCCATAAGAATATTATAACTATGAAGGAATTATGCACAAACACCGATTCATCTACTTATAGGACGATACGGGTGAAATTCGTCCCACTTGGATAGAAAAGAAGGTTGGAAAGAAAGAAAGGGCCGGTTAGGAGCGCGTGGACTATTTTGGTATGCTTTATAGTATTGTTTCCCATAAGAGTCTTATAATACAGAAGAAATGAATTACATATACCGATTCACCTTATTGGACGATTCGAGGGAAATCCGTCCCACTAAAAAAGAATATGGGGTTGGAGAGAAACAAAAAGGTCATTTAGTACCGTGTGTACTATTTTGGTGTGCTATATAGTATTGTTGTCCATAAGAATCTTATAACTGTGAAGAAATTATGCACAAACACCGATTCTTCTACTTATAGGACGATACGGGTGAAATTTCGTCCCACTTCGATAGAAAAGAAGGTTGGAAAGAAAGAAAGGGCCGGTTTGGAGCGCGGGGACTATTTTGGTATGCTTTATAGTATTGTTGCCCATAAGAGTCTTATAATACAAAAGGAATGAAATACATATACCGATTCAACTTATTGGACGATTCTAGTGAAATCCGTCCCACTAAAAAAGAATATGGGGTTGGAGAGAAACCAAAGGGTCATTTAGGACCGTGTGTACTATTTTGGTGTGCTATATAGTATTGTTGTCCATAAGAATCTTATAACTGTGAAGAAATTATGCACAAACACCGATTCATCTACTTATAGGACGATACGGGTGAAATTCGTCACACTTAGATAGAAAAGAAGGTTGGAAAGAAAGAAAGGGCCGGTTCGGAGCGCGTGGACTATTTTGGTATGCTTTATAGTATTGTTGCCCATAAGAGTCTTATAATAGTGAAGGAATGAAGAACATATACCGATTCAACTTATTGGACGATCCGAATGAAATCCGTCCCACTTATAAAGAATATGGGGTTGGAGAAAAACCAAAGGGTCATTTAGGACCGTGTGTACTATTTTGGTGTGCTATTTTGGTGTGCTATATAGTATTGTTGTCCATAAGAATCTTATAACTGTGAAGGAATTATGCACAAACACCGATTCATCTACTTATAGGACGATACGGGTGAAATTCGTCACACTTAGATAGAAAAGAAGGTTGGAAAGAAAGAAAGGGCCGGTTCGGAGCGCGTGGACTATTTTGGTATGCTTTATAGTATTGTTGCCCATAAGAGTCTTATAATAGTGAAGGAATGAAGAACATATACCGATTCAACTTATTGGACGATCCGAATGAAATCCGTCCCACTTATAAAGAATATGGGATTCGAGAAAAGCCAAAGGGTCATTTAGGACCGTGTGTACTATTTTGGTGTGCTATATAATATTGTTCTCCATAAGAGTCTTATAACTGTGAAGGATTGATGCATAAACACCGATTCTTCTACTTATAGGACGATACGGGTGAAATCCGTCCCACTTAGATAGAAAAGATGGTTGGAAAGAAAGAAAGGGCCGGTTAGGACCGCGTGGACTATTTTGGTATGCTTTATAGTATTGTTGCCCATAAGAGTATTAAAATACAGAACGAATGAAGTACATATACCGATTCACCTTATTGGACGATTCGAGGGAAATCCGTCCCACTAAAAAAGAATATGGGGTTGGAGAGAAACAAAAGGGTCATTTAGGACCGTGTGTACTATTTTGGTGTGCTATATAGTATTGTTGTCCATAAGAATATTATAACTGTGAAGAAATTATGCACAAACACCGATTCTTCTACTTATAGAACGATACGGGTGAAATTTCGTCCCACTTCGATAGAAAAGAAGGTTGGAAAGAAAGAAAGGGCCGGTTTGGAGCGCGGGGACTATTTTGGTATGCTTTATAGTATTGTTGCCCATAAGAGTCTTATAATACAAAAGGAATGAAATACATATACCGATTCAACTTATTGGACGATTCTAGTGAAATCCGTCCCACTAAGAAAGAATATGGGGTTGAAGAGAAACCAAAGGGTCATTTAGGACCGTGTGTACTATTTTGGTGTGCTATTTTGGTGTGCTATATAGTATTGTTGTCCATAAGAATCTTATTACTGTGAAGGAATTATGCACAAACACCGATTCTTCTACTTATAGGACGATACGGGTGAAATTTCGTCCCACTTCGATAGAAAAGGAGGTTGGAAAGAAAGAACGGGCCGGTTAAGAGCGCGGGGACTATTTTGGTATGCTTTATGATATTGTTGCCTCTAAGAGTCTTATAATACAAAAGGAATGAAATACATATACCGATTCAACTTATTGGACGATTCGAGTGAAATCCGTCACACTAAAAAAGAATATGGGGTTGGAGAGAAACCAAAGGGTCATTTTGGACCGTGTGTACTATATTGGTGTGCTATATAGTATTGTTGTCCATAAGAATATTATAACTGTGAAGGAATTATGCACAAACACCGATTCTTCTACTTATAGGACGATACGGGTGAAATTTCGTCCCACTTCGATAGAAAAGAAGGTTGGAAAGAAAGAAAGGGCCGGTTAGGAGCGCGGAGACTATTTTGGTATGTTTTATAGTATTGTTGCCCATAAGAGTCGTATAATACAAAAGGAATGAAATACATATACCGATTCAACTTATTGGACGATTCGATTGAAATCCGTCCCACTAAAAAAGAATATGGGGTTGGAGAGAAACCAAAGGGTCATTTAGGACCGTGTGTACTATTTTGGTGTGCTATTTTGGTGTGCTATATAGTATTGTTGTCCATAAGAATCTTATAACTGTGAAGGAATTATGCACAAACACCGATTCACCTACTTATAGGACGATACGGGTGAAATTCGTCACACTTAGATAGAAAAGAAGGTTGGAAAGAAAGAAAGGGCCGGTTCGGAGTGCGTGGCCAATTTTGGTATGCTTTATAGTATTGTTGCCCATAAGAGTCTTATAATAGTGAAAGAATGAAGAACATATACCGATTCAACTTATTGGACGATCCGAATGAAATCCGTCCCACTTATAAAGAATATGGGGTTGGAGAAAAACCAAAGGGTCATTTAGGACCGTGTGTACTATTTTGGTGTGCTATATAGTATTGTTGTCCATAAGAATCTTATAACTGTGAAGGAATTATGCACAAACACCGATTCTTCTACTTATAGGACGATACGGGTGAAATTTCGTCCCACTTCGATAGAAAAGAAGTTTGGAAGGAAAGAACGGGCCGGTAAGGAGCGCGGGGACTATTTTGGTATGCTTTATATTATTGTTGCCCATAAGAGTCTTATAATACAAAAGGAATGAAATACATATACCGATTCAACTTATTGTACGATTCGAGTGAAATCTGTCACACTAAAAAAGAATATGGGGTTGGAGAGAAACCAAAGGGTCATTTAGGACCGTGTGTACTATATTGGTGTGCTATATAGTATTGTTGTCCATAAGAATATTATAACTGTGAATGAATTATGCACAAACACCGATTCTTCTACTTATAGGACGATACGGGTGAAATTTCGTCCCACTTCGATAGAAAAGAAGGTTGGAAAGAAAGAAAGAGCCGGTTAGGAGCGCGGAGACTATTTTGGTATGTTTTATAGTATTGTTGCCCATAAGAGTCTTATAATACAAAAGGAATGAAATACATATACTGATTCAACTTATTGGACGATTCGAGTGAAATCCGTCCCACTAAAAAAGAATATGGGGTTGGAGAGAAACCAAAGGGTCATTTAGGACCGTGTGTAATATTTTGGTGTGCTATATAGTATTGTTGTCCATAAGAATCTTATAACTGTGAAGGAATTATGCACAAACACCGATTCATCTACTTATAGGACGATACGGGTGAAATTCGTCCCACTTGGATAGAAAAGAAGGTTGGAAAGAAAGAAAGCGCCTGTTAGGAGCGCGTGGACTATTTTGGTATGCTTTATAGTATTGTTGCCCATAAGAGTCTTATAATACAGAAGGAATGAATTACATATTCCGATTCACCTTATTGGACGATTCGAGGGAAATCCGTCCCACTAAAAAAGAATATGGGGTTGGAGAGAAACCAAAGGGTCATTTAGGACCGTGTGTACTATTTTGGTGTGCTATATAGTATTGTTGTCCATAAGAATCTTATAACTGTGAAGAAATTATGCACAAACACCGATTCTTCTACTTATAGGACGATACGGGTGAAATTTCGCCCCACTTCGATAGAAAAGAAGGTTGGAAAGAAAGAAAGGGCCGGTTAGGAGCGCGGGGACTATTTTGGTATGCTTTATAATATTGTTGCCCATAAGAGTCTTATAATACAAAAGGAATGAAATACATATACCGATTCAACTTATTGGACGATTCGAGTGAAATCCATCCCACTAAAAAAGAATATGGGGTTGGAGAGAAACCAAAGGGTCATTTAGGACCGTGTGTACTATTTTGGTGTGCTATATAGTATTGTTGTCCATAAGAATCTTATAACTGTGAAGGAATTATGCACAAACACCGATTCATCTACTTATAGGACGATACGGGTGAAATCGTCCCACTTGGATAGAAAAGAAGGTTGGAAAGAAAGAAAGGGCCGGTTAGGAGCGCGTGGACTATTTTGGTATGCTTTATAGTATTGTTGCCCATAAGAGTCTTATAATACAGAAGAAATGAATTACATATACCGATTCACCTTATTGGACGATTCGAGGGAAATCCGTCCCACTAAAAAAGAATATGGGGTTGGAGAGAAACAAAAAGGTCATTTAGTACCGTGTGTACTATTTTGGTGTGCTATATAGTATTGTTGTCCATAAGAATCTTATAACTGTGAAGAAATTATGCACAAACACCGATTCTTCTACTTATAGGACGATACGGGTGAAATTTCGTCCCACTTCGATAGAAAAGAAGGTTGGAAAGAAAGAAAGGGCCGGTTTGGAGCGCGGGGACTTTTTTGGTATGCTTTATAGTATTGTTGCCCATAAGAGTCTTATAATACAAAAGGAATGAAATACATATACCGATTCAACTTATTGGACGATTCTAGTGAAATCCGTCCCACTAAGAAAGAATATGGGGTTGGAGAGAAACCAAAGGGTCATTTAGGACCGTGTGTACTATTTTGGTGTGCTATATAGTATTGTTGTCCATAAGAATCTTATAACTGTGAAGAAATTATGCACAAACACCGATTCATCTACTTATGGGATGATACGGGTGAAATTCGTCCCACTTAGATAGAAAAGAAGGTTGGAAAGAAAGAAAGAGCCGGTTAGGAGCGCGTGGACTATTTTGGTATGCTTTATAGTATTGTTGCCCATAAGAGTCTTATAATACAGAAGGAATGAAGTACATATACCGATTCACCTTATTGGAAGATTCGAGGGAAATCCGTCCCACTAACAAAGAATATGGGGTTGGAGAGAAACAAAAGGGTCATTTAGGACCGTGTGTACTATTTTGGTGTGGTATATAGTATTGTTGTCCATAAGAATCTTATAACTGTGAAGGAATTATGCACAAACACCGATTCATCTACTTATAGGACGATACGGGTGAAATTTCGTCCCACTTCGATAGAAAAGAAGGTTGGAAAGAAACAAAGGGCCGGTTAGGAGCGCGGGGACTATTTTGGTATGTTTTATAGTATTGTTGCCCATAAGAGTCTTATAATACAAAAGGAATGAAATACATATACTGATTCAACTTATTGGACGATTCGAGTGAAATCCGTCCCACTAAAAAAGAATATGGGGTTGGAGAGAAACCAAAGGGTAATTTAGGACCGTGTGTACTATTTTGGTGTGCTATTTTGGTGTGCTATATAGTATTGTTGTCCATAAGAATCTTATAACTGTGAAGGAATTATGCACAAACACCGATTCTTCTACTTATAGGACGATACGGGTGAAATTTCGTCCCACTTCGATAGAAAAGAAGGTTGGAAAGAAAGAAAGGGCCGGTTAGGAACGCGGGGACTATTTTGGTATGCTTTATAGTATTGTTGCCCATAAGAGTCTTATAATATAAAAGGAATGAAATACATATACCGATTCAACTTATTGGACGATTTGAGTGAAATCAGTCCCACTAAAAAAGAATATGGGGTTGGAGAGAAACAAAAGGCTCATTTAGGACCGTGTGTACTATTTTGGTGTGCTATATAGTATTGTTGTCCATAAGAATCTTATAACTGTGAAGGAATTATGCACAAACACCGATTCTTCTACTTATAGGACGATACGGGTGAAATTTCGTCCCATTTCTATAGAAAAGATGGTTGGAAAGAAAGAAAGGGCCGGTTAGGAGCGCGGGGACTATTTTGGTATGCTTTATAGTATTGTTGCCCATAAGAGTCTTATAATACAGAAGGAATGAAGTACATATACCGATTCACCTTATTGGACGATTCGAGTGAAATCCTTCCCACTAAAAAAGAATATGGGGTTGGAGAGAAACCAAAGGGTCATTTAGGACCGTGTGTACTATTTTGGTGTGCTATATAGTATTGTTGTCCATAAGAATCTTATAACTGTGAATGAATTATGCACAAACACCGATTCATCTACTTATAGGACGATACGGGTGAAATTCGTCCCACTTGGATAGAAAAGAAGGTTGGAAAGAAAGAAAGGGCCGGTTAGGAGCGCGTGGACTATTTTGGTATGCTTTATAGTATTGTTGCCCATAAGAGTCTTATAATACAGAAGGAATGAATTACATATACCGATTCACCTTATTGGACGATTCGAGGGAAATCCGTCCCACTAAAAAAGAATATGGGGTTGGAGAGAAACAAAAGAGTCATTTAGGACCGTGTGTACTATTTTGGTGTGCTATATAGTATTGTTGTCCATAAGAATCTTATAACTGTGAAGGAATTATGCACAAACACCGATTCTTCTACTTATAGGACGATACGGGTGAAATTTCGTCCCACTTCGATAGAAAAGAAGGTTGGAAAGAAAGAAAGGGCCGGTTAGGAGCGCGGGGACTATTTTGGTATGCTTTATAGTATTGTTGCCCATAAGAGTCTTATAATACAGAAGAAATGAATTACATATACCGATTCACCTTATTGGACGATTCGAGGGAAATCCGTCCCACTAAAAAAGAATATGGGGTTGGAGAGAAACAAAAAGGTCATTTAGTACCGTGTGTACTATTTTGGTGTCCTATATAGTATTGTTGTCCATAAGAATCTTATAACTGTGAAGAAATTATGCACAAACACCGATTCTTCTACTTATAGGACGATACGGGTGAAATTTCGCCCCACTTCGATAGAAAAGAAGGTTGGAAAGAAAGAAAGGGCCGGTTTGGAGCGCGGGGACTTTTTTGGTATGCTTTATAGTATTGTTGCCCATAAGAGTCTTATAATACAAAAGGAATGAAATACATATACCGATTCAACTTATTGGACGATTCTAGTGAAATCCGTCCCACTAAAAAAGAATATGGGGTTGGAGAGAAACCAAAGGGTCATTTAGGACCGTGTGTACTATTTTGGTGTGCTATATAGTATTGTTGTCCATAAGAATCTTATAACTGTGAATGAATTATGCACAAACACCGATTCATCTACTTATAGGACGATACGGGTGAAATTCGTCCCACTTGGATAGAAAAGAAGGTTGGAAAGAAAGAAAGGGCCGGTTAGGAGCGCGTGGACTATTTTGGTATGCTTTATAGTATTGTTGCCCATAAGAGTCTTATAATACAGAAGAAATGAATTACATATACCGATTCACCTTATTGGACGATTCGAGGGAAATCCGTCCCACTAAAAAAGAATATGGGGTTGGAGAGAAACAAAAAGGTCATTTAGTACCGTGTGTACTATTTTGGTGTGCTATATAGTATTGTTGTCCATAAGAATCTTATAACTGTGAAGAAATTATGCACAAACACCGATTCTTCTACTTTTAGGACGATACGGGTGAAATTTCGCCCCACTTCGATAGAAAAGAAGGTTGGAAAGAAAGAAAGGGCCGGTTTGGAGCGCGGGGACTTTTTTGGTATGCTTTATAGTATTGTTGCCCATAAGAGTCTTATAATACAAAAGGAATGAAATACATATACCGATTCAACTTATTGGACGATTCTAGTGAAATCCGTCCCACTAAAAAAGAATATGGGGTTGGAGAGAAACCAAAGGGTCATTTAGGACCGTGTGTACTATTTTGGTGTGCTATATAGTATTGTTGTCCATAAGAATCTTATAACTGTGAATGAATTATGCACAAACACCGATTCATCTACTTATAGGACGATACGGGTGAAATTCGTCCCACTTGGATAGAAAAGAAGGTTGGAAAGAAAGAAAGGGCCGGTTAGGAGCGCGTGGACTATTTTGGTATGCTTTATAGTATTGTTGCCCATAAGAGTCTTATAATACAGAAGGAATGAATTACATATACCGATTCACCTTATTGGACGATTCGAGGGAAATCCGTCCCACTAAAAAAGAATATGGGGTTGGAGAGAAACAAAAGAGTCATTTAGGACCGTGTGTACTATTTTGGTGTGCTATATAGTATTGTTGTCCATAAGAATCTTATAACTGTGAAGGAATTATGCACAAACACCGATTCTTCTACTTATAGGACGATACGGGTGAAATTTCGTCCCACTTCGATAGAAAAGAAGGTTGGAAAGAAAGAAAGGGCCGGTTAGGAGCGCGGGGACTAATTTGGTATGCTTTATAGTATTGTTGCCCATAAGAGTCTTATAATACAAAAGGAATGAAATACATATACCGATTCAACTTATTGGACGATTCTAGTGAAATCCGTCCCACTAAAAAAGAATATGGGGTTGGAGAGAAACCAAAGGGTCATTTAGGACCGTGTGTACTATTTTGGTGTGCTATATAGTATTGTTCTCCAAAAGACTCTTATAACTGTGAAGGAATGATGCATAAACACCGATTCTTCTACTTATAGGACGATACGGGTGAAATTCGTCCCACTTAGATAGAAAAGAAGGTTGGAAAGAAAGAAAGGGCCTGTTAGGAGCGCGTTGACTATTTTGGTATGCTTTATAGTATTGTTGCCCATAAGAGTCTTATAATACAGAAGGAATGAAGTACATATACCGATTCACCTTATTGGACGATTCGAGGGAAATCCGTCCCACTAAAAAAGAATATGGGGTTGGAGAGAAACAAAAGGGTCATTTAGGACCGTGTGTATTATTTTGGTGTGCTATATAGTATTGTTGTCCATAAGAATCTTATAACTGTGAAGGAATTATGCACAAACACCGATTCTTCTACTTATAGGACGATACGGGTGAAATTTCGTCCCACTTCGATAGAAAAGAAGGTTGGAAAGAAAGAAAGGGCCGGTTAGGAGCGCGGGGACTATTTTGGTATGTTTTATAGTATTGTTGCCCATAAGAGTCTTATAATACAAAAGGAATGAAATACATATACCGATTCAACTTATTGGACGATTCGAGTGAAATCCGTCCCAGTAAAAAAGAATATGGGGTTGGAGAGAAACCAAAGGGTCATTTAGGACCAAGTGTACTATTTTGGTGTGCTATATAGTATTGTTGTCCATTAGAATCTTATAACTGTGAAGGAATTATGCACAAACACCGATTCATCTACTTATAGGACGATACGGGTGAAATTCGTCCCACTTAGACAGAAAAGAAGGTTGGAAAGAAAGAAAGGGCCGGTTTGGAGCGCGTGGACTATTTTGGTATGCTCTATAGTATTGTTGCCCATAAGAGTCTTATAATAGTGAAGGAATGAAGAACATATACCGATTCAACTTATTGGACGATCCGAATGAAATCCGTCCCACTTATAAAGAATATGGGGTTGGAGAAAAACCAAAGGGTCATTTAGGACCGTGTGTACTATTTTGGTGTGCTATATAGTATTGTTCTCCATAAGAGTCTTATAACTGTGAAGGAATGATGCATAAACACCGATTCTTCTACTTATAGGACGATACGGGTGAAATCCGTCCCACTTAGATAGAAAAGAAGGTTGGAAAGAAAGAAAGGGCCGGTTAGGAGCGCGTGGACTATTTTGGTATGCTTTATAGTATTGTTGCCCATAAGAGTCTTATAATACAGAAGAAATGAATTACATATACCGATTCACCTTATTGGACGATTCGAGGGAAATCCGTCCCACTAAAAAAGAATATGGGGTTGGAGAGAAACAAAAAGGTCATTTAGTACCGTGTGTACTATTTTGGTGTGCTATATAGTATTGTTGTCCATAAGAATCTTATAACTGTGAAGAAATTATGCACAAACACCGATTCTTCTACTTATAGGACGATACGGGTGAAATTTCGCCCCACTTCGATAGAAAAGAAGGTTGGAAAAAAAGAAAGGGCCGGTTTGGAGCGCGGAAACTTTTTTGGTATGCTTTATAGTATTGTTGCCCATAAGAGTCTTATAATACAAAAGGAATGAAATACATATACCGATTCAACTTATTGGACGATTCTAGTGAAATCCGTCCCACTAAAAAAGAATATGGGGTTGGAGAGAAACCAAAGGGTCATTTAGGACCGTGTGTACTATTTTGGTGTGCTATATAGTATTGTTGTCCATAAGAATCTTATAACTGTGAATGAATTATGCACAAACACCGATTCATCTACTTATAGGACGATACGGGTGAAATTCGTCCCACTTGGATAGAAAAGAAGGTTGGAAAGAAAGAAAGGGCCGGTTAGGAGCGCGTGGACTATTTTGGTATGCTTTATAGTATTGTTGCCCATAAGAGTCTTATAATACAGAAGGAATGAATTACATATACCGATTCACCTTATTGGACGATTCGAGGGAAATCCGTCCCACTAAAAAAGAATATGGGGTTGGAGAGAAACAAAAGAGTCATTTAGGACCGTGTGTACTATTTTGGTGTGCTATATAGTATTGTTGTCCATAAGAATCTTATAACTGTGAAGGAATTATGCACAAACACCGATTCTTCTACTTATAGGACGATACGGGTGAAATTTCGTCCCACTTCGATAGAAAAGAAAGTTGGAACGAAAGAAAGGGTCGGTTAGGAGCGCGGGGACTATTTTGGTATGCTTTATAGTATTGTTGCCCATAAGAGTCTTATAATACAAAAGGAATGAAATACATATACCGATTCAACTTATTGGACGATTCGAGTGAAATCCGTCCCACTAAAAAAGAATATGGGGTTGGAGAGAAACCAAAGGGTCATTTAGGACCGTGTGTACTATTTTGGTGTGCTATATAGTATTGTTGTCCATAAGAATCTTATAACTGTGAAGGAATTATGCACAAACACCGATTCTTATACTTATAGGACGATACGGGTGAAATTCGTCCCACTTAGATAGAAAAGAAGGTTGGAAAGAAAGAAAGGGCCGGTTAGGAGCGCGTTGACTATTTTGGTATGCTTTATAGTATTGTTGCCCATAAGAGTCTTATAATACAGAAGGAATGAAGTACATATACCGATTCACCTTATTGGACGATTCGAGGGAAATCCGTCCCACTAAAAAAGAATATGGGGTTGGAGAGAAACAAAAGGGTCATTTAGGACCGTGTGTATTATTTTGGTGTGCTATATAGTATTGTTGTCCATAAGAATCTTATAACTGTGAAGGAATTATGCACAAACACCGATTCTTCTACTTATAGGACGATACGGGTGAAATTTCGTCCCACTTCGATAGAAAAGAAGGTTGGAAAGAAAGAAAGGGCCGGTTAGGAGCGCGGGGACTATTTTGGTATGTTTTATAGTATTGTTGCCCATAAGAGTCTTATAATACAAAAGGAATGAAATACATATACCGATTCAACTTATTGGACGATTCGAGTGAAATCCGTCCCACTAAAAAAGAATATGGGGTTGGAGAGAAACCAAAGGGTCATTTAGGACCGTGTGTACTATTTTGGTGTGCTATATAGTATTGTTGTCCATTAGAATCGTATAACTGTGAAGGAATTATGCACAAACACCGATTCATCTACTTATAGGACGATACGGGTGAAATTCGTCCCACTTAGACAGAAAAGAAGGTTGGAAAGAAAGAAAGGGCCGGTTTGGAGCGCGTGGACTATTTTGGTATGCTCTATAGTATTGTTGCCCATAAGAGTCTTATAATAGTGAAGGAATGAAGAACATATACCGATTCAACTTATTGGACGATCCGAATGAAATCCGTCCCACTTATAAAGAATATGGGGTTGGAGAAAAACCAAAGGGTCATTTAGGACCGTGTGTACTATTTTGGTGTGCTATATAGTATTGTTCTCCATAAGAGTCTTATAACTTTGAAGGAATGATGCATAACCACCGATTCTTCTACTTATAGGACGATACAGGTGAAATCCGTCCCACTTAGATAGAAAAGAAGGTTGGAAAGAAAGAAAGGGCCGGTTAGGAGCGCGTGGACTATTTTCGTATGCTTTATAGTATTGTTGCCCATAAGAGTCTTATAATACAGAAGGAATGAAGTACATATACCGATTCACCTTATTGGACGATTCGAGGGAAATCCGTCCCACTAAAAAATAATATGGGGTTGGAGAGAAACAAAAGGGTCATTTAGGACCGTGTGTACTATTTTGGTGTGCTATATAGTATTGTTGTCCATTAGAATCTTATAACTGTGAAGGAATTATGCACAAACACCGATTCTTCTACTTATAGGACGATACGGGTGAAATTTCGTCCCACTTCGATAGAAAAGAAGGTTGGAAAGAAAGAAAGGGTCGGTTAGGAGCGCGGGGACTATTTTGGTATGCTTTATAGTATTGTTGCCCATAAGAGTCTTATAATACAAAAGGAATGAAATACATATACCGATTCAACTTATTGGACGATTCGAGTGAAATCCGTCCCACTAAAAAAGAATATGGGGTTGGAGAGAAACCAAAGGGTCATTTAGGACCGTGTGTACTATTTTGGTGTGCTATATAGTATTGTTGTCCATAAGAATCTTATAACTGTGAAGGAATTATGCACAAACACCGATTCTTATACTTATAGGACGATACGGGTGAAATTCGTCCCACTTAGATAGAAAAGAAGGTTGGAAAGAAAGAAAGGGCCGGTTAGGAGCGCGTTGACTATTTTGGTATGCTTTATAGTATTGTTGCCCATAAGAGTCTTATAATACAGAAGGAATGAAGTACATATACCGATTCACCTTATTGGACGATTCGAGGGAAATCCGTCCCACTAAAAAAGAATATGGGGTTGGAGAGAAACAAAAGGGTCATTTAGGACCGTGTGTATTATTTTGGTGTGCTATATAGTATTGTTGTCCATAAGAATCTTATAACTGTGAAGGAATTATGCACAAACACCGATTCTTCTACTTATAGGACGATACGGGTGAAATTTCGTCCCACTTCGATAGAAAAGAAGGTTGGAAAGAAAGAAAGGGCCGGTTAGGAGCGTGGGGACTATTTTGGTATGTTTTATAGTATTGTTGCCCATAAGAGTCTTATAATACAAAAGGAATGAAATACATATACCGATTCAACTTATTGGACGATTCGAGTGAAATCCGTCCCACTAAAAAAGAATATGGGGTTGGAGAGAAACCAAAGGGTCATTTAGGACCGTGTGTACTATTTTGGTGTGCTATATAGTATTGTTGTCCATTAGAATCGTATAACTGTGAAGGAATTATGCACAAACACCGATTCATCTACTTATAGGACGATACGGGTGAAATTCGTCCCACTTAGACAGAAAAGAAGGTTGGAAAGAAAGAAAGGGCCGGTTTGGAGCGCGTGGACTATTTTGGTATGCTCTATAGTATTGTTGCCCATAAGAGTCTTATAATAGTGAAGGAATGAAGAACATATACCGATTCAACTTATTGGACGATCCGAATGAAATCCGTCCCACTTATAAAGAATATGGGGTTGGAGAAAAACCAAAGGGTCATTTAGGACCGTGTGTACTATTTTGGTGTGCTATATAGTATTGTTCTCCATAAGAGTCTTATAACTTTGAAGGAATGATGCATAACCACCGATTCTTCTACTTATAGGACGATACAGGTGAAATCCGTCCCACTTAGATAGAAAAGAAGGTTGGAAAGAAAGAAAGGGCCGGTTAGGAGCGCGTGGACTATTTTCGTATGCTTTATAGTATTGTTGCCCATAAGAGTCTTATAATACAGAAGGAATGAAGTACATATACCGATTCACCTTATTGGACGATTCGAGGGAAATCCGTCCCACTAAAAAATAATATGGGGTTGGAGAGAAACAAAAGGGTCATTTAGGACCGTGTGTACTATTTTGGTGTGCTATATAGTATTGTTGTCCATAAGAATCTTATAACTGTGAAGGAATTATGCACAAACACCGATTCTTCTACTTATAGGACGATACGGGTGAAATTTCGTCCCACTTCGATAGAAAAGAAGGTTGGAAAGAAAGAAAGGGTCGGTTAGGAGCGCGGGGACTATTTTGGTATGCTTTATAGTATTGTTGCCCATAAGAGTCTTATAATACAAAAGGAATGAAATACATATACCGATTCAACTTATTGGACGATTCGAGTGAAATCCGTCCCACTAAAAAAGAATATGGGGTTGGAGAGAAACCAAAGGGTCATTTAGGACCGTGTGTACTATTTTGGTGTGCTATATAGTATTGTTGTCCATAAGAATCTTATAACTGTGAAGGAATTATGCACAAACACCGATTCATCTACTTATAGGACGCCCTTGAAATTTTGTTTCATTTATCTAATATTTCGGTTGATTAATTATAATCTCTCCACTTGATATGACCTAAGACTTATAACACGTATCTAGACATAAATGTCCCATTGGTCTACCCTACAACGTCTATCACCCAGCATGAAAAACTGCGGAAATTCAAACACGAAACTCTGACCTAAAGAAATGGTCCTAACCTGCTACTAGTCCTAAGGGAACCAAAACACCAACAGGGTGCTCCAAGTAGCAAACATCCCTAACAGAGAAACATAAAAGACTAGAGATCGTCAGAATGGCTTAAGCCGAGAACCAACATAATCATCAAAACATCTAATCTCTTGTTTCCATGTCCCCCCTAAACTAGAGCAACTATTGCCACCCTCGCATCCTCCGGGAAAAACCCACCACTATGGTGTACCCAATCTAACTACAAGAAGGAGAAAATTCAAACAAGGGTCATGACTCAAAACACCTAACACGTAGGACAACAACACTCCGGTCCACTAAGGGGAAACGAAAAGCTAAGCCAACTCACACCAGAGTCCTAACGCATAATATATGAAACAACGGAAAGTCCAAACACTAAACACAAGGTCTACCCTAACCCGTCGTCCCAAGGTTAAAGAACATTTCTCTGATACCATGTTGTAATGCCCCCAAATCCACAGATGCTCCTGTACTGGAGTCTAGGATTCACTAGAGCGTCACCTGACGATTCTAACAAAAATTAGGCAGAGTTCCATCTGTACAGGAACCCCCCGGTGGATAAGGTCAACTCCATACACCCTGTAATGAAATATATATATTCTAAACAACAATAAAATATCATCCTAAACACATCACAAGGGACCGGGATAGATGGCACAACAGAGCCGCTACCCCTCCAAGCCCCATAACATACACACAATTTAAAATATACATGATAATACCTAACACAAATGAAGTACGTGCCAACCTGGCAATAGATACTGACCATTACACCCTTAGGTGGCAAAAGAATAATGCATTAATCCAAAAGGGCATGGTAAACATAAACTAGCCCTAAACATGACCTAAACAACATAATGTAACAGTAGGTCCCAACATGCCCACAGCATCACCGCAACTACATCCAACCATGTCCGGTCACATAACTTAAAAATAATAAACACAAGGGGAATGAGCTCACAATGGTCAGCAGGGAAACGCCCTCTCTCTCTGCCCTAACTGGCGAGACTAACTGGCTCTTCCCAAAACCAAAACTAGATCCCATCCTGAATAGAGATAAAATACACATCTCGTCTTGGTCTATATACCCATAATATCCACAACTTGACACACTGAATACTCATCAGTCCAGCTATAACAACAGTAAGAGAATCGTAGAGCAAGTTTATATATACAAATGTCTCAACTAACTAATATCATGAAATGATGTGAGAATGTGATCCCGTACGTGACTCATCTAGGATGTCCATAACCCGGAGTCCTAGGAACAAGAGGGCCTTCCGTACCCCAGAAACCCTAACGGAACGTGAAACCTAAATCAAAGGCATAGCTTTCACTGCTATCCTGCAATCAACCTGTATGACTAACTGCGTACGTAACTCATCTAGGAATGTCCGGTGTTCAATGCAATCATGTATCTCTCGTCTCCAACAGACTACATGCTTGTGAGATGAATATGACATATAATAGTACCATCATGCTATCGCTAACACCCTAGGCATATAAGCATGATTTCCAAATAAATTTAATTTCATACACACATAGCATGTTCGAATAAAATCACATAGGCATGTGCACATCATCCTATCGTCAATTTTCAGTAATACCAACTTATTACTTATATCACTTCCAAATAATATAATCAATTTAATACATACACATCATGCTCTATTACAATCGTATAAGAATGGAACACACCAACTCTCAATAATTCCCATTTAATTCATTCATCATTTATTTCAATTTATTTATTTTTTCAATTAATTAATTTATTTTCATTCTTTTCAATTTAAACATAATTTCCGAATGTAACAATTATAGTTTCACACGCCCCATGATGCGTGAACTCTTAAATAAAATAACGGTTTCCCTACCTCTAGAAGCGTGCACAAAAACAGCAAAGAACCATCACCAATTCCCAAACCACAATCCCGAAAAAATATCTTTTCGCACATTTAATCCAATCGGACCCCACGACGTGCCAAAACGATCACCACGACGCCTATAATAACATACTCAAATATGATTAAAATTCATGGGCATTTAAATACGAAAATCGACAAAAAACAAAAACTCAACCCACCTCTTAAAATTGTGATCTATGCCAAATCGTGGACGAAATCATCTCAAATTCGGATATGATGTACATGAGGCAAATACTCAACTACCCTCCGAATTTCATGCAAAATGGAGTAACAATCGCCGCCGAAACTCGTCCATGTCGCCGCCACGCATTGTATTTACAGCTGTCAGCCCTTGCGCCACCACCTGGATACAACGCCACCACTTGCACGCGACACCTCCGTCATTGCGCCATCTCTCCCTAGCGAAACCCTTCTTCTATCGATCTCTCTCTCCACCAGTGAAACCCTCATATCCCCTTTTCCTCTTCCTCTCCCGTAGACCCCTCTCTCTCGCGACTCCCCCCTCTCTCTCAATATGATGAAGAATGAGGAAGAAGAAGTGCAGACATGCGCGTGTGCGTGTCTGGTGTGTGTGCATATATGTTTATGTTTGTGTGTGTGCTTGTGTGTGTTTATGTCTATATAATTTAATATATATACATATATATAATAATAATAACACTAATAACAACTAGTCATAATTAATTAAATAAACTAATTAGAAAAAAATACACCGGGCTTTACATATGGTATATCTCTTTTATTAAATATGTTTTTTCTTTTTTGGAGAGCGTTTTCCTCTCTTTTTGCTTTTTACACACATATTTATTTTTCATTTTCTTTGTATCTTTCTTTTCTTGGAGAAGACATTCTTTTCCTATTTGCTCTTTCCGCTCATTTTTTTGATATGCCATCCTCCACTCTTTTGTATGTATTTGTTTAGAGGGAGAATGCTTTAGTATATATATATATATATATATATATATATATATATATTGCATAATATATTTATTTTGAAGAGATAATATCTTATATGATCATAAATAGAACTATAGAGATCATATGCATGTGCTTATAGGTCAAGATTGTCTTTTCTAGTTTCAATTTCACCAGTTCACTCACATATGGAGAACCACATCTTTCCACTTCTTTAATTTAATCATAGATCAGATAAGAAGAAAATATCACATACATCTACTTTACAAACTAGTCTCATTTCCTAATTAATTCACAAGTTTAATCATAAATATACTTAAAGAAAGGTGAATAAAATATAGTATTTAGAATAATATAAGAAATATTTATTTTATATATATATCTATTAAGAGTTAGTTATACAAAATATTTATATTAATTTTTTTCAGTCAGCCGATTGATCGCAGCATTGATCGATCGATCGCCCACTACCTTACACGTTTTTAACAGAAAGCAACAATATCTAAAGTGCAGTTTTTGAGCTTTTCATAAAAAAATTGGTTTTTAGATTCCCTTATACTTAATGTCTATATTATTCCATCATAAAAACTTGTGATCAGTTCTAGACGTGTGAAAATAAAAGTGTTTAAAATAAGAAATTAACACGATCTAGCTTTAACATCTCAATCGCAAGTACGCGAGTAGTATATAGTATTGTTAGGTAGAGAGGGTATCGAACCACAGAGATCAAAGTCGTATTTCAAATAATTTTAAAGTAGCAAATTGAATTATATTTAAAAATGTTGTTTTATTGGTTTGTTTATAAACTAATAAACATAAAATAAATAAAAAGATAATTGTTTTGGTTTTCACTCAAGATAAACAAGTCTATGGTTTTGTTCCAACTCCACCACTAACCTAATAATATTGTCTTTTAATTATTATATTGCAAAAGAGTGATACAACTTATATGAATAGATTAGTAACGCTACAAGCGGTTGCCTAATCCCAAAAACAATGCAATCGGTCTGATACGCTACAATCCATTTCAAAATAAAGTATGACTAGTGCATGCATCTATACTACAACTACTCCTAAAACATGAAATTAAAAGCATGTCTATTTTATCTTCTCCAAGTATGGACTGTGTAAACATAAGACTTTATCATGCCTAATAAGTACCATTATGTAGAAACCATTATTAAATCACAGAGGTTCTTGTTCCTAATGATAAAACACAGTTGTTCAAGATAAATCATCAATTCAATCTAAGATAAGAAGAGAATTAATAATAAATCTTATTTAGGTTATTTGTTCGGTCTCTCACTATATAATCATCTAATAAGTGTTCTTCAGCTTCCCCTTTTTTCAATAAAAATAAATAAAAGTTTACATTACTCGGCTAGGGTTTTGATGGAAACCCTAGATACCAATTAGCCGCTCATGGGAAGAGGAAACTCCATCATTGATGTAGCCACCATCTTCATGATTGGGTGGTTGGTTCTTGAGTTCTTGAGAAAGATAGCATCTCTCAAAGAGAGAGACATTTTATTGAATGATCTATATGATATTTCAAAGTTATGAATGATCCCCCAAAGATATCTTATTTTCATGAATTCTACCCATTTTTATAGACAAAACTTGGTGTAGATATAGCATGTATTTTCTTGCACTCCAAGAGGACTTGGGGACTAAGTAATTGCAGTGAATAGACGATTCTGCCTCTTGGTATTCTTGTAAACAAAGTCAAAATCATGCAATATATATTCACACAGATCCCAAGGTCGGTGACGGCCAATCGATCACAAGTTCCACCGATCGATCGGTGGTTCTTGGATTTTAATATTTATCTATCCCAGAATGTTCCGGTTCAGGAGTCTTAGGATTTTAGGGGCGTGACACGAAGAAATTAGGTATTATAGTTGTGCCGAACTCGAAGGGTGAGTTGATTCCAAAACGCACGACCATGGGGTAGCGTGTGTGCATTGACTACAGAAAGCTCAACTCACACAATACGGGTGAAATTCGTCCCACTTAGATAGAAAAGAAGGTTGGAAAGAAAGAAAGGGCCGGTTAGGAGCGCGTGGACTATTTTGGTATGCTTTATAGTATTGTTGCCCATAAGAGTCTTATAATACTGTAATAGTGAAAATGTCCAGCCCAATTGAGCCCATCTGTCATCTGGCCCTTCAAGTTTATGGGCCAGCAAGATATTTATGAACCCAATAATAAAGCCCATTCAGAGGAGGTATGTAATAAAGGACCCTGATTAAATGTACAGGAGGAAGTCCATTTAGGAGATGTATATAAAGAAATTCCAGAAATTAATGGAAGGATTCGAAGAAGTGTTGAACATTTTAAGGTGTTTACACATTGGCGCCGTCTGTGGGAACGAGAGAGGTTCCTGATTTTTGAAATGCCCTTCGGTACTTGTAAAATCGCCTCCTTCTTCCCATCTCGAAAAGCTAAGTCTGTTTGACAGGCAAAAGACCCTCCACTTCCAAAAAACCTCCACTCACCGCCTCCCCGGACGAGAATGCCAGTCACCCGTTCACAGGCAGGCATTCTGCCCAATGAGGACAATCGTGCAGAGGACTCCCAGACCATGGAGCAAATTCTTCAACGCTTGGCGGCTGCAGAGGAACGTAGCATGGCCTTGGAGAAACAGAATGCAGAGCTCAGGGAGAGGTTGGCTCCACCAGCAGCTGCCTCACCGGCAGTTACACCTAACCCTCCGGTGGCGGCGATCGACCATTCTCTGAACCAACCTGAAGAGCATGCCGAATCTTCTCAGCGCTCGCGAAAGGCTCCAGCAGTCGACGAGTCTATAACCCCCAAGAAACTTCAAGCAATGATGGACGAGTTCCAAAGGAAAGTTCTCGGAGATTTGAGGTCTCGATCTACGGACGACATGGCCATCCAGGCGTCCACTGAATTGATACAGTCGCCTTTCGTTCAGGAAATAACCCAAGAGCCTTTCCCAAAGAAGTTCGTTATGCCACAGTTCACCCCTTATGATGGCACGCGGGATCCCGAAGAGCACATATACCAAATTCATCAGAAAATGACCATGTACGCCGAGAACGAGTCCCTGCTATGTAAGGTGTTCTCCACAAGCCTTGCTGAGGCCGCCCTATTATGGTTTAGGAAGCAGCCACCCCGATCCATTGGCAGCTGGCAACAGTTGACCAGGCTCTTCATCGCCCAGTATTATGGAAACAGGAGACAGAAGAAGACCATATCCTGCCTCTTCACCATGATCCAGGAGAAAGGAGAGTCACTGAAAAGCTTTCTATCCCGATTCAACATCGAGTCCTCTTCTGTGGATAATTGTGACCAGCACTCTGCGGTCGAGGCATTCAGGATGGCCCTCATTCCTGGAACAAAATTCCATGAATCCTTGGTGAAGCGCCCTCCATCGGGAATTGGGGAACTAAACTCTAGGGCCCAGGGGTACTTGAGAATTGAAGAGGAAGAAACTATCAGGCAGAGAAGATCAGCCTTTGTCGGCCTTGAAATTCAGTCCAAGGATCGATTGACCGATCGGAAGCGATCAACTCCACCGGGATCGTCTGCCCCAGCGGGATTATCAATCCCAAAGCCATCCAAACGACCCAGGTTAGAAGAAAGGATAACACCCCTGAAGGTGAGCCTTGCAAAGCTTTACCAGGAGAACAAGGCCAAAGGGATTTTCCAGCAACCCCCTACCATGCGACAACCACTTGACCAGAGAGACAAGACAAAACACTGCGCTTTCCATGGTGATTTCGGGCACATCACTAACGAATGCCGCAATCTAAGGCAACAGGTGGAGACGTTACTACTTCGCGGAGTACTCCGGGATTACGTACAACGAGACAGGCCAAGAACCGATCAACGCGCCCCCGGCGTCCCTCGAAACGCCTCGGATGCACAACCGGTTAAAATCATCAATATGATTCATGGTGGCCCCCCACCCAAAGAAACCGAAGGATCGCGCCGAAGCTATCTACGGAAAGCCCACAAAATGAGAAAAGTCAACGAAATTAGTGAAGCCCGGTACAAGGCTGAAGAAACTCACATCACTTTCTCGGTGTCGGACCTTCGAGGCGTCCAAACCCCGCATGAAGACCCTCTGGTTGTGACCCTAATGGTGGCCAACTGCCTTGTGAAAAGAGTCGTGATCGATCCTGGGAGCAGTGCCAACATAATCACCAAATGGGCTTTCGAAAAGCTCGAAATCAACCCTTCTGAAATTATGACATCCCGGTGCCCCATCGCGGGTTTTGACGGCAGGCAGATCGAGCCGATCGGTGAAGTTCAGTTACCTGTGTCTGCCGCCCATAGGACCCTGAATGAGACGTTCGTTGTGGTGGACGCCAAACCCTCCTACAATCTGCTTATGGGAAGGGGATGGATTCACCGAATGCAAGGTGTGCCTTCAACTCTTCACCAGGTCATGAGATGCTTAAGCCCTGACGGTACAGGCACCATTGATGTCAAGGGTGACCAGGTGGCCGCCAAGGAATGTTATTCGGTCACTCTGAAGGAGATCCGGAAGGCTCAGGCCCCAGGGGTACCTCGATCGAAGGAGCAAAGTTCGTGCTCCAAATAGCAATTAAAGAATGGGGAGCCGGGCACCCCGACTGTGGTTGAACCACTACAACCGATCTGTGTTGTGCCCAACAGCCCGAAAAAAGTTACTTTTGCAGGTACAACCCTCACCGATTCTGAATTTGAAGAACTAACACAATTGCTGCAGGACAACTCCGACGTCTTCGCATGGGAGCATACAGACATGCCGGGGATAGATCCCGACGTTTCACAGCACTCATTGCATGTTGACCCAAATGTCAAACCAATCAGGCAAAAGCAAAGGCGAATGGGTGCACATCGGAACCAAATTATAGCAGATGAGGTATCCAGACTGCTCCAGGCCGGCTTCATCCGGGAAGTCAGGTATCCCGAATGGCTTGCCAACGTTGTGGTTGTCCAAAAGAAAAATGGCAAGTGGAGAGTTTGCGTTGATTTCACCGACTTGAACAAGGCATGCCCGAAGGATAGTTTTCCACTCCCAAAGATCGACCAGATGGTTGACGCTACCTCGGGCTATGACCGTCTAACTTTCCTGGATGCCTATTCCGGTTACAACCAAATAAAAATGAACCCTAAGGATGAGGAAAAGACTTCCTTCATTACTGAAACAGGTACATACTGCTTTAAAGTTATGCCTTTCGGACTGAAAAATGCAGGTGCTACTTTCCAGAGATTGGTCAACAAGATCTTTAAAGGCATGATGGGCACAGTAATCGAAGCCTACATTGATGATACTGTAGTCAAGAGCAGAAAGAAGGAGGACCACATCACTCACCTGCGCCAAGTGTTCGCTACCCTCAGGTCCCATGGCATGAAGCTTAATCCAGTAAAGTGTTCTTTTTGTGTATCATCTGGGCAGTTCCTGGGGCACATCGTGGACCGGACTGGTATCCAAGCCAGCCCGACACAAGTCAAAGCCCTGCTAGAGATGAAGGAGCCCCGAACACATAAAGACGTTCAAGTCTTGACGGGAAGAGTGGTAGCACTTAGCAGATTCATCTCACGACTCACTGATCGCTGCCGACCATTCTTTCAGGCAATAAAGGTAAAGAAGGGAGAGATCTGGGGTCACAAACAATCGGAGGCCCTGGCGAGGCTAAAAGAATATTTGACCATGCCCCCCGTCTTGTCTACACCAACCCCCGATGAAGTCTTATACCTTTATTTGGCAGTATCCTCCGCTTCAACCAGCGCCGCCCTCATCAGAGAGGACGGGAATCTTCAAATGCCAATATTCTACACCAGTAAATCCTTGACTGAGGCAGAAACTAGATACAGCAGGCAAGAAAAACTGATTCTGTCACTGGTGAACGCCAAAAGAAGGCTAAGGCATTATTTTGAAGCCCACCCGATCGTTGTCCCAACAGCTACACCCCTACGGGTTATTATGTCGAAGTCTGACCTTTCAGGGCGAATCTCTAAGTGGGCCATCGAGTTGGGCATATACGATTTGACATACATACCCAGGGTCTCCATCAAAGGACAGGCTGTAGCGGACTTTTTGCTCGAAAGTGAGACTGAGGAGCCAGACCCGGGCAGTGAACTGGATACATGGAAGATTTTTGTGGATGGATCAGCCAGCTCTTCCGGATCAGGAATTGGCCTAGAATTTTTAACACCTGATGGGACACGCCTTCATATGTCGGTGCAGTTGCAGTTCCCAGCCACAAACAATGAGGCAGAGTACGAGGCCGTCGTATCCGGTTTGAGGGTAGCCAGAAGCCTCAAAATTCAGTCCTTAGCAGTACACAGTGATTCTCAACTAATTGTCCGTCAGATCAACGGGGAATACGAAACAAAGGACCCGACAATGAAGTTGTATCGAGCGCTAGTTTTGAAGGAGACAGAAAGTTTTCACAAAGTTACCTTTACCCAAATCCCCAGGAATGAAAACTCTGAGGCTGACCACCTGGCTAATCAAGCTTCCTCAGCGGGAGAGGATCTAACTCGGGTTGCACTGTTGGATTTTATTCAGAGGCCCAGCATTCAAGAGCCCGAACGAGTAATGCTCATCCCATGGGAGCCCAGTTGGATGGATCCCCTGGTAAATTACTTACGTAATGGAACTCTTCCTGAAAGTAAAGCTGAAGCTCACAAGGTCAGGAGGAATTCGGCTCGGTACTCAATAATAAACGGGCAACTCTACCGAAAATCCTTTTCTGGTCCCTACCTGAGATGTATCACGCCGTCAGAATCTAGAGCAGTGATGCACGAGATTCATAGTGGAGCCTGTGGAAACCACTCCGGCAGCAGGTCCCTCGCCCATAAGGTGTTGTCTCAAGGGTACTTTTGGCCATACCTTTCTCGGGATACCGAAGAATACGTCCGAAGGTGCAAGCCCTGTCAAATGCACGGGGATGCAATCCATCGCCCAGCTGAGTTCCTGCATCCCACTATAGTACCGCACCCATTCGCCCGGTGGGGAATGGATATAGTGGGACCCTTACCGAAAGCAATCCGGTCGAATGCGTACGTCCTTCTGGCAACCGACTATTTCACCAAATGGGTTGAAGCAGAAGCCTATCCCACCGTCAAAGGGAGTCACGTCGTCAAGTTCGTATGGACCAACATTATATGCAGATTCGGGCTACCAAGAACGATCATGATGGACAACGGAACAAACCTGGACAACAAGGAGGTTAGAGCATTCTTTGCCGAACATGGTATCAACCAGAACACGTCTTCCGTCGGCTACCCGCAAGGGAACGGGCAGGCGGAAAGGACAAATCGCACTATATTCAACACTCTGGCTAAAAAACTTGAAGAAGCCAAAGGGGCCTGGTTAGAGAAACTGCCCGAAGTTCTCTGGTCATACAGAACGACCCCCAGACAACCCACGAGAGAGACCCCTTTTGCCATGGCGTACGGTGCCGAAGCTGTTATCCCGACTGAGGTCCGAGTTCCAACTCTCCGGAGTGAGGCCTGGGTCGAGGGACCAAGTAACCAGCATTTGGCTCAGAATCTTGATCTTCTGGATGAAAGAAGGGAGGCTGCCGGGATCAGGCTGGCTGCTTACCAACAGCAAGTCCGGAACCACTTCAATCAAAGAGTCAAAAGAAGAGAGTTCCAGATCGGGGACATGGTCCTTAGGCGCAAAATCGGGCTTGTAGGCAAGCTCAGGGAGCCCTGGGAGGGCCCGTACACCATCACTGAAGTCATCGGTCGCAGAGCATACCGAGTCCGAAGGAATATTGATGGCGGAATGGAAACAAACTCCCAGAACGCCTCTCGCCTCAAGAGGTACTACCCTTGATGGTCCAAGTCCTATTTTTACTTGGATCTTTTTGTAAAAAGGCTACAGCAACTGGTCATTAAAAATCATTATTATGGCCAATTAAGTAAATCATAATTGGCTTACGCATGGCATGAAGAGCCCGAAGTCACAACACAGATCCTGAAGTGATCATTGTTCCAAAAATAAACCAAGTGTTGCATTGACTTTCGCATGGCCTGAAGAGCCCGAAGTCACAACACAGATCCTGAAGTGATCATTGTTCCAAAAATAAACCAAGTGTTGCATTGACTTTCGCATGGCCTGAAGAGCCCGAAGTCACAACACAGATCCTGAAGTGATCATTGTTCCAAAAATAAACCAAGTGTTGCATTGACTTTCGCATGGCCTGAAGAGCCCGAAGTCACAACACAGATCCTGAAGTGATCATTGTTCCAAAAATAAACCAAGTGTTGCATTGACTTTCGCATGGCCTGAAGAGCCCGAAGTCACAACACAGATCCTGAAGTGATCATTGTTCCAAAAATAAACCAAGTGTTGCATTGACTTTCGCATGGCCTGAAGAGCCCGAAGTCACAACACAGATCCTGAAGTGATCATTGTTCCAAAAATAAACCAAGTGTTGCATTGACTTTCGCATGGCCTGAAGAGCCCGAAGTCACAACACAGATCCTGAAGTGATCATTGTTCCAAAAATAAACCAAGTGTTGCATTGACTTTCGCATGGCCTGAAGAGCCCGAAGTCACAACACAGATCCTGAAGTGATCATTGTTCCAAAAATAAACCAAGTGTTGCATTGATTTTTGCATGGCCTGAAGAGCCCGAAGTCACAACACAGATCCTGAAGAGATCCTTGTTCCAAAAATAAACTAAGTGTTGCATTGACTTTCGCATGGCCTGAAGAGCCCGAAGTCACAACACAGATCCTGAAGTGATCCTTGTTCCAAAAATAAACCAAGTGTTGCATTGACTTTCGCATGGCCTCAGGGGCCCGAAGTCACAACACGGATCCCGGTTAAGTGATGCATTAACTGTAAAACTTTGCAAAAATAAACAAAATAACCAATATTCGTTATAACTGTAAAAGTCAAAAGTCGACTGGACAAAACCAATTATGTTTCATTAAAATTGGGCCCCTGTGGCCAAGGCTTACAATGCATTTCATAAACAGTAAATGCTAAGGGACGACGCCGGTGCCTGATACATCTGGGTTCACTGAAACGATGGCCCCATCGGGAGCCGGAGGATCAGGAGGGGCGGTTATGCTCATTCCTGGGAGAGGCTTGGTCAGGAACTCGCAAAAACGAACGTCGTCTGGACCACCAACCGGATCGTCGTACGGTGGGGAAATGCCCAAACTCTCATCCAGTTCTTCCACCGAGGCAAAAGTCCTTTCTTCGACGGGTTTCTGCATGTCACTAAAGCATGACCTCCATCCAAACCCGATCCGGTATTGGGAGGTTTCGCAGAAACGCTTATACATTTCGTTCCCACCCCGGTGGCACATCTCCACCACCGACCTCTCCGTAGCGAGGAGATTCTCAATCTCAGCCCTCTCCTCCAGGAGCTTCGAATTGGAAGCCGTCAAGTTCTCAATATTAGCTTTCAGGCTCCCATTCTCAGCCTTCAGGGCCTCCGTCTCAGCAAAGAGAGCCCGCCGAACTGCTTCCATTTCCTTAATTTTGTCTTCAGCCGCCCGAAGCTGTTGCTCTGCAGCGATTGCCCTTCGGGACTGGACATCCAACTTTTCGTTGGATATGGACAGTTTGGCGGCGACCTTCATTCGAGATTCCTCTTTCAGTCTCAGGAGCTCGTTGGACTTCTTGAGCAAGTTGGAGTCCTCCTCCAGCTTCGCATTATAAGCTTGCGTCAGGTAGAGCATCTGCCAAAAGATCAAGTGTTAGCCTGATAAGGAGATAAATAAAATATTAAAAGCAATGGAGGAGTCTGTAGATTCAAGCACTACCTTCATAGCAACCTCTGGACCTGTCAGTGCCAACTCCTCCCGATCGATGTTTCTCAATCTCTTTCGGTCTATGGGAGTCCAGATCTGAGATCCCATAGCCCGAAGGGCAGTGTCGTTGTCAATTGTTGCGTGCCCTGCAACCAGAAAGTCGCCGCCCGGGAGTCTAATCTTCGGCGCCCAGGGCACGGGCAGCTCCTTTTCAGTTGCGGCCCCACTGTCATCTAGAACGATAGGGGACTCCTGCGTAGACGTTCGGGCCCTGACGGACCGTTCGGGTGGATTCTCCTCCGATCGGGGATGTCGCGCCCCCGTCAGGCTCGTTTCCCCTTCAACCAATCGGAATTCAGGGATGGGAACATCCACTGAGGATTGAACAACCTCCTCTGATCCTTGAGCAGGAGCCTGGCCGGTTTGCACATTTCCCATCGGTGGAGATGGAACTACCGGGATATTCTCTACTGGGGGCGGGATAACGGGAACAGCCGGAGGGGTTGGAACACTTTGTGATCCCTGCCCGGTCTGGATCTCACCGGGGGCTGAATTTGAGGCTTGAGGCCCGACTGCCCGCTTATTCTTCTTCTTCAACACCGCCTGCGGGATCCTCAGCATCTCTGTGGATAGGGCTTGCAAATTAGAACCTGTCAAGAAACTAGTACACATCCTCAAAGGTTGTCCCCAAATTTTTGATTTAAGCAATTCAAAACGGGTTCAGATATAGTTTGAGGTTTTATATTCATCGGGTGCTCCCAAAAACTCAAGCACATGGAGGCCCAACTTATCATTGCACTGATCACAGTTGCATACCCCCCTATGGAATGGCTTGAAAGAGGGGAAAAGGTGTTGGTTAAACTCATTGGGTACTTTGAATCTAGATGAGCTCGGGAGTCTCCAACTCCCGCTCACAAGGACCATCCTCTCTTTCCACCCTTTATTGGATTTTTCCGTACCATCACAAATTTTCCTCCCACTAATGGGAAAAAGGTTGTACCGGCCCCTGCACTCCTTCTGGGCCTGTATCTTGTAACAGAACAGAAGTTCCGCCACACCAAGGTCAAGTCCCAGATCCCGATTGATCATCAAGATCATGGCCAGGACCCGGAAGAAGTTAGGTCCCACCTGAAGTGGGGCCAAGCCTAAAGTGGCTAAGGCATAAAGGAAGAAGGGCTGGATCGGGAATCTAATAACCTGAAGGTGAAAAGCCGACAACAAAATCTGATGGTCCAAAATTCCCTCGCCCTTCCTAAAATCATGCTTTTTAGGGTAATTTTTGATAATCACCCCATCGGGTACCCCGCATTTAACCCTTAACCTTTTTAATACTGTCTCTACCCTGTTCATAGGGGGAATGGGATCAGCATAGAACTGATCCCCCGAAACCCCTGCAACCGGATTTTCGGCTGCTGCTACATTCTGGTTAACTTCAGGTGGGCTAGACACAATTGTCCTAACCACCTCCACTGAGGGTGAACTAAGGGATGCGTCCGGGTTTACAGAGGAGGGTAGACGGTCGCTACCCGACCGGGTATCATCACTATCAGACATTTCGAAAAGAAAGACGCTAAGATGAAAAGAAATAACTTACTCTAAGATGAACCCCGAAGGATTTCTGACGCTTTCCTGAGAGTGGAGGTAGACTCTGGCAATGATAAGTCAAGGTCTCAAGTGCAGGGAGCTCTCTAAAAATTTTTAAAACTGTGAAACGGAATGAATCCATAGCACTGTAGGCATTATTTATAGAAGCCTCAGGGGCGCTTGAAAAGCCGTGCGCTCGGGAACCGAAACGTCACCTCGCTTCACGTGCGCCTCCCTTCTCGCCAACCAAGGCCACCCGTACCACGAATTTCAAATGTTACAATGATTGTACAACCGTCGTATTAATTGTGTCAGCCACGTCATCCCGATCAGGGGTGATGTATCTTGTCCCCACTCTGTATCCTTTATAATGGGCCGGGAAGATCGACAACCCATCACAAAGGATAGGGCCTGTGTAATAGTGAAAATGTCCAGCCCAATTGAGCCCATCTGTCATCAGGCCCATCAAGTTTATGGGCCAGCAAGATATTTATGAACCCAATAATAAAGCCCATTCAGAGTAGGTATGTAATAAAGGACCCTGATTAAATGTACAGGAGGAAGTCCATTTAGGAGATGTATATAAAGAAATTCCAGAAATTAATGGAAGGATTCGAAGAAGTGTTGAACATTTTAAGGTGTTTACAAATACAGAAGGAATGAAGTACATATACCGATTCACCTTATTGGACGATTCGAGGGAAATCCGTCCCACTAAAAAAGAATATGGGGTTGGAGAGAAACAAAAGGGTCATTTAGGACCGTGTGTACTATTTTGGTGTGCTATATAGTATTGTTGTCCATAAGAATCTTATAACTGTGAAGGAATTATGCACAAACACCGATTCTTCTACTTATAGGACGATACGGGTGAAATTCGTCCCACTTAGATAGAAAAGAAGGTTGGAAAGAAAGAAAGGGCCGGTTAGGAGCGAGTTGACTATTTTGGTATGCTTTATAGTATTGTTGCCCATAAGAGTCTTATAATACAGAAGGAATGAAGTACATATACCGATTCACCTTATTGGACGATTCGAGGGAAATCCGTCCCACTAAAAAAGAATATGGGGTTGGAGAGAAACAAAAGGGTCATTTAGGACCGTGTGTACTATTTTGGTGTGCTATATAGTATTGTTGTCCATAAGAATCTTATAATTGTGAAGGAATTATGCACAAACACCGATTCTTCTACTTATAGGACGATACGGGTGAAATTTCGTCCCACTTCGATAGAAAAGAAGGTTGGAAAGAAAGAAAGGGCCGGTTAGGAGCGCAGGGACTATTTTGGTATGCTTTATAGTATTGTTGCCCATAAGAGTCTTATAATACAAAAGAAAATGAAATACATATACCGATTCAACTTATTGGACGATTCTAGTGAAATCCGTCCCACTAAAAAATAATATGGGGTTGGAGAGAAACAAAAGGGTAATTTAGGACCGTGTGTACTATTTTGGTGTGCTATATAGTATTGTTGTCCATAAGAATCTTATAACTGTGAAGGAATTATGCACAAACACCGATTCTTCTACTTATAGGACGATACGGGTGAAATTTCGTCCCACTTCGATAGAAAAGAAGGTTGGAAAGAAAGAAAGGGTCGGTTAGGAGCGCGGGGACTATTTTGGTATGCTTTATAGTATTGTTGCCCATAAGGGTCTTATAATACAAAAGGAATGAAATACATATACCGATTCTACTTATAGGACGATACGGGTGAAATTTCGTCCCACTTCGATGGAAAAGAAGGTTGGAAAGAAAGAAAATGCCGGTTAGGAGCGCGGGGACTATTTTGGTATGATTTATAGTATTGTTGCCCATAAGAGTCTTATAATACAAAAGGAATGAAATACATATACTGATTCAACTTATTGGACGATTCGAGTGAAATCCGTCCCACTAGAAAAGAATATGGGGTTGGAGAGAAACCAAAGGGTCATTTAGGACCGTGTGTACTATTTTGGTGTGCTATATAGTATTGTTGTCCATAAGAATCTTATAACTGTGAAGGAATTAGGCACAAACACCGATTCATCTACATATAGGACGATACGGGTGAAATTCGTCCCACTTGGATAGAAAAGAAGGTTGGAAAGAAAGAAAGGGCCGGTTAGGAGCGCGTGGACTATTTTGGTATGCTTTATAGTATTGTTGCCCATAAGAGTCTTATAATACAGAAGAAATGAATTACATATACCGATTCACCTTATTGGACGATTCGAGGGAAATCCGTCCCACTAAAAAAGAATATGGGGATGGAGAGAAACAAAAAGGTCATTTAGTACCATGTGTACTATTTTGGTGTGCTATATAGTATTGTTGTCAATAAGAATCTTATAAATGTGAAGGAATTATGCACAAACACCGATTCTTCTACTTATAGGACGATACGGGTGAAATTCGTCCCACTTAGATAGAAAAGAAGGTTGGAAAGAAAGAAAAGGCCGGTTAGGAGCGCGTTGACTATTTTGGTATGCTTTATAGTATTGTTGCCCATAAGAGTCTTATAATACAGAAGGAATGAAGTACATGTACCGATTCACCTTATTGGACGATTCGAGGGAAATCCGTCCCACTAAAAAAGAATATGGGGTTGGAGAGAAACAAAAGGGTCATTTAGGACCGTGTGTACTATTTTGGTGAGCTATATAGTATTGTTGTCCATAAGAATCTTATAACTGTGAAGGAATTATGCACAAACACCGATTCTTCTACTTATAGGACGATACGGGTGAAATTTCGTCCCACTTCGATAGAAAAGAAGGTTGGAAAGAAAGAAAGGGTCGGTTAGGAGCGCGGGGACTATTTTGGTATGCTTTATAGTATTGTTGCCCATAAGGGTCTTATAATACAAAAGGAATGAAATACATATACCGATTCTACTTATAGGACGATACGGGTGAAATTTCGTCCCACTTCGATGGAAAAGAAGGTTGGAAAGAAAGAAAATGTCGGTTAGGAGCGCGGGGACTATTTTGGTATGATTTATAGTATTGTTGCCCATAAGAGTCTTATAATACAAAAGGAATGAAATACAAATACTGATTCAACTTATTGGACGATTCGAGTGAAATCCGTCCCACTAGAAAAGAATATGGGGTTGGAGAGAAACCAAAGGGTCATTTAGGACCGTGTGTACTATTTTGGTGTGCTATATAGTATTGTTGTCCATAAGAATCTTATAACTGTGAAGGAATTATGCACAAACACCGATTCATCTACTTATAGGACGATACGGGTGAAATTCGTCCCACTTAGATAGAAAAGAAGGTTGGATAGAAAGAAACGACCGGTTAGGAGCGCGTGGACTATTTTGGTATGCTTTATAGTATTGTTGCCCATAAGAGTCTTATAATAGTGAAGGAATGAAGTACATATACCGATTCACCTTATTGGACGATTCGATGGAAATCCGTCCCACTAAAAAAGAATATGGGGTTGGAGAGAAACCAATGGGTCATTTAGGACCGTCTGTACTATTTTGGTGTGCTATATAGTATTGTTCTCCATAAGAGTCTTATAACTGTGAAGGAATGATGCATAAACACCGATTCTTCTACTTATAGGACGATACGGGTGAAATCGGTCCCACTTAGATAGAAAAGAAGGTTGGAAAAAAAGAAAGGGCCGGTTTGGAGCGCATCGACTATTTTGGTATGCTTTATAGTATTGTTAACCATAAGAGTCTTATAAGATAGAAGAAATGAAGTACATATACCGATTCAACTTATTGGACGATTCGAGTGAAATCCGTCCCACTAAAAAAGAATATGGGGTTGGAGAGAAACCAAAGGGTCATTTAGGACCGTGTGTACTATTTTGGTGTGCTATATAGTATTGTTGTCCATAAGAATCTTATAAATGTGAAGAATTATGCACAAACACCGATTCATCTACTTATAGGACGATACGGGTGAAATTCGTCCCACTTAGATAGAAAAGAAGGTTGGAAAGAAAGAAAGGGCCGGTTAGGAGCGCGTGGACTATTTTGGTATGCTTTATAGTATTGTTGCCCATAAGAGTCTTATAATAGTGAAGGAATGAAGAACATATACCGATTCAACTTATTGGACGATCCGAATGAAATCCGTCCCACTTATAAAGAATATGGGGTTGGAGAAAAACCAAAGGGTCATTTAGGACCGTGTGTACTATTTTGTTGTGCTCTATAGTATTGTTCTCCGTAAGAGTCTTATAACTGTGAAGGAATGATGCATAAACACCGATTCTTCTACTTATAGGACGATACGGGTGAAATCCGTCCCACTTAGATAGAAAAGAAGGTTGGAAAGAAAGAAAGGGCCGGTTAGGAGCGCGGGGTCTATTTTGGTATGCTTTATAGTATTGTTGCCCATAAGAGTCTTATAATACAAAAGGAATGAAATACATATACCGATTCAACTTATTGGACGATTCGAGTGAAATCCGTCCCACTAAAAAAGAATATGGGGTTGGAGAGAAACCAAAGGGTCATTTAGGACCGTGTGTACTATTTTGGTGTGCTATATAGTATTGTTGTCCATAAGAATCTTATAACTGTGAAGGAATTATGCACAAACACCGATTCATCTACTTATAGGACGATACGGGTGAAATTCGTCCCACTTAGATAGAAAAGAAGGTTGGAAAGAAAGAAAGGGCCGGTTAGGAGCGCGTGGACTATTTTGGTACGCTTTATAGTATTGTTGCCCATAAGAGTCTTATAATAGTGAAGGAATGAAGAACATATACCGATTCAACTTATTGGACGATCCGATTGAAATCCGTCCCATTTATAAAGGATATGGGGTTGGAGAAAAACCAGAGGGTTATTTAGGACCGTGTGTACTATTTTGGTGTGCTATATAGTATTGTTGTCCATAAGAATCTTATAACTGTGGAGAAATTATGCACAAACACCGATTCATCTACTTATAGAACGATACGGGTGAAATTCGTCCCACTTAGATAGAAAAGAAGGTTGGAAAGAAAGAAAGGGCCGGTTAGGAGCGCGTGGACTATTTTGGTATGCTTTATAGTATTGTTGCCCATAAGAGTCTTATAATAGTGAAGGAATGAAGAACATATACCGATTCAACTTATTGGACGATCCGATTGAAATCCGTCCCATTTATAAAGGATATGGGGTTGGAGAAAAACCAGAGGGTCATTTAGGACCGTGTGTACTATTTTGGTGTGCTATATAGTATTGTTGTCCATAAGAATCTTATAACTATGAAGGAATTATGCACAAACACCGATTCATCTACTTATAGGACGATACGGGTGAAATTCGTCCCACTTAGATAGAAAAGAAGGTTGGAAAGAAAGAAAGGGCCGGTTAGGAGCGCGTGGACTATTTTGGTATGCTTTATAGTATTGTTGCCCATAAGAGTCTTATAATAGTGAAGGAATGAAGAACATATACCGATTCAACTTATTGGACGATCCGAAGGAAATCCGTCCCACTTATAAAGAATATGGGGTTGGAGAAAAACCAGAGGGTCATTTAGGATCGTGTGTACTATTTTAGTGTGCTATATAGTATTGTTCTCCATAAGAGTCTTATAACTGTGAAGGAATGATGCATAAACACCGATTCTTCTACTTATAGGACGATACGGGTGAAATCCGTCCCACTTAGATAGAAAAGGAGGTTGGAAAAAAAGAAAGGGCCGGTTTGGAGTGCATGGACTATTTTGGTATGCTTTATAGTATTGTTACCCATTAGAGTCTTATAAGACAGAAGAAAGGAAGTACATATACCGATTCAACTTATTGGACGATTCGAGTGAAATCCGTCCCACTTAAAAAGAATATGGAGTTGGAGAGAAACCAAAGGGTCATTTAGCACCGTGTGGACTATTTTGGTATGCTATATTGTATAGTTGTGCATAAGAGTCTTATAACTGTGAAGGAATGATGCACAAATACCGATTCTACTTATAGGACGATACGGGTGAAATTTCGTCCCACTTCGATAGAAAAGAAGCTTGGAAAGAAAGAAAGGGCCGGTTAGGAGCGCGTGGACTATTTTGGTATGCTTTATAGTATTGTTGCCCATAAGAGTCTTATAATAGTGAAGGAATGAAGAACATATACCGATTCAACTTATTGGACGATCCGAATGAAATCCGTCCCACTTATAAAGAATATGGGTTGGAGAAAAACCAGAGGGTCATTTAGGACCGTGTGTACTATTTTGGTGTGCTATATAGTATTGTTCTCCATAAGAGTCTTATAACTGTGAAGGAATGATGCATAAACACCGATTCTTCTACTTATAGGACGATACGGGTGAAATCCGTCCCACTTAGATAGAAAAGAAGGTTGGAAAAAAAGAAAGGGCCGGTTTGGAGTGCATGGACTATTTTGGTATGCTTTATAGTATTGTTACCCATAAGAGTCTTATAAGACAGAAGAAAGGAAGTACATATACCGATTCAACTTATTGGACGATTCGAGTGAAATCCGTCCCACTTAAAAAGAATATGGAGTTGGAGAGAAACCAAAGGGTCATTTAGCACCGTGTGGACTATTTTGGTATGCTATATTGTATAGTTGTCCATAAGAGTCTTATAACTGTGAAGGAATGATGCACAAATACCGATTCTACTTATAGGACGATACGGGTGAAATTTCGTCCCACTTCGATAGAAAAGAAGCTTGGAAAGAAAGAAAGGGCCGGTTAGGAGCGCGTGGACTATTTTGGTATGCTTTATAGTATTGTTGCCCATTAGAGTCTTATAATATAGAAGGAATGAAGTACATATACCGATTCACCTTATAGGACGATTCGTGGGAAATCCGTCCCACCAAAAAAGAATATGGGGTTGGAGAGAAACAAAAGGGTCATTTAGGACCGTGTGTACTATTTTGGTGTGCTATATAGTATTGTTGTCCATAAGAATCTTATAACTGTGAAGGAATTATGCACAAACACCGATTTTTCTACTTATAGGACGATACGGGTGAAATTTCGTCCCACTTCGATAGAAACGAAGGTTGGAAAGAAAGAAAGGGCCGGTTAGGAGCGCGGGGACTATTTTGGTATGCTTTATAGTATTGTTGCCCATAAGAGTCTTATAATACAAAAGGAATGAAATACATATACCGATTCAACTTATTGGACGATTCGAGTGAAATCCGTCCCACTAAAAAAGAATATGGGGTTGGAGAGAAACCAAAGGGTCATTTAGGACCGTGTGTACTATTTTGGTGTGCTATATAGTATTGTTGTCCATAAGAATCTTATAACTGTGAAGGAATTATGCACAAACACCGATTCATCTACTTATAGGACGATACGGGTGAAATTCGTCCCACTTAGATAGAAAAGAAGGTTGGAAAGAAAGAAAGGGCCGGTTAGGAGCGCGTGGACTATTTTGGTACGCTTTATAGTATTGTTGCCCATAAGAGTCTTATAATAGTGAAGGAATGAAGAACATATACCGATTCAACTTATTGGACGATCCGATTGAAATCCGTCCTATTTATAAAGGATATGGGGTTGGAGAAAAACCAGAGGGTTATTTAGGACCGTGTGTACTATTTTGGTGTGCTATATAGTATTGTTGTCCATAAGAATCTTATAACTGTGGAGAAATTATGCACAAACACCGATTCATCTACTTATAGAACGATACGGGTGAAATTCGTCCCACTTAGATAGAAAAGAAGGTTGGAAAGAAAGAAAGGGCCGGTTAGGAGCGCGTGGACTATTTTGGTATGCTTTATAGTATTGTTGCCCATAAGAGTCTTATAATAGTGAAGGAATGAAGAACATATACCGATTCAACTTATTGGACGATCCGATTGAAATCCGTCCCATTTATAAAGGATATGGGGTTGGAGAAAAACCAGAGGGTCATTTAGGACCGTGTGTACTATTTTGGTGTGCTATGTAGTATTGTTGTCCATAAGAATCTTATAACTATGAAGGAATTATGCACAAACACCGATTCATCTACTTATAGGACGATACGGGTGAAATTCGTCCCACTTAGATAGAAAAGAAGGTTGGAAAGAAAGAAAGGGCCGGTTAGGAGCGCGTGGACTATTTTGGTATGCTTTATAGTATTGTTGCCCATAAGAGTCTTATAATAGTGAAGGAATGAAGAACATATACCGATTCAACTTATTGGACGATCCGAAGGAAATCCGTCCCACTTATAAAGAATATGGGGTTGGAGAAAAACCAGAGGGTCATTTAGGATCGTGTGTACTATTTTAGTGTGCTATATAGTATTGTTCTCCATAAGAGTCTTATAACTGTGAAGGAATGATGCATAAACACCGATTCTTCTACTTATAGGACGATACGGGTGAAATCCGTCCCACTTAGATAGAAAAGGAGGTTGGAAAAAAAGAAAGGGCCGGTTTGGAGTGCATGGACTATTTTGGTATGCTTTATAGTATTGTTACCCATAAGAGTCTTATAAGACAGAAGAAAGGAAGTACATATACCGATTCAACTTATTGGACGATTCGAGTGAAATCCGTCCCACTTAAAAAGAATATGGAGTTGGAGAGAAACCAAAGGGTCATTTAGCACCGTGTGGACTATTTTGGTATGCTATATTGTATAGTTGTGCATAAGAGTCTTATAACTGTGAAGGAATGATGCACAAATACCGATTCTACTTATAGGACGATACGGGTGAAATTTCGTCCCACTTCGATAGAAAAGAAGCTTGGAAAGAAAGAAAGGGCCGGTTAGGAGCGCGTGGACTATTTTGGTATGCTTTATAGTATTGTTGCCCATTAGAGTCTTATAATATAGAAGGAATGAAGTACATATACCGATTCACCTTATAGGACGATTCGTGGGAAATCCGTCCCACCAAAAAAGAATATGGGGTTGGAGAGAAACAAAAGGGTCATTTAGGACCGTGTGTACTATTTTGGTGTGCTATATAGTATTGTTGTCCATAAGAATCTTATAACTGTGAAGGAATTATGCACAAACACCGATTTTTCTACTTATAGGACGATACGGGTGAAATTTCGTCCCACTTCGATAGAAACGAAGGTTGGAAAGAAAGAAAGGGCCGGTTAGGAGCGCGGGGACTATTTTGGTATGCTTTATAGTATTGTTGCCCATAAGAGTCTTATAATACAAAAGGAATGAAATACATATACCGATTCAACTTATTGGACGATTCGAGTGAAATCCGTCCCACTAAAAAAGAATATGGGGTTGGAGAGAAACCAAAGGGTCATTTAGGACCGTGTGTACTATTTTGGTGTGCTATATAGTATTGTTGTCCATAAGAATCTTATAACTGTGAAGGAATTATGCACAAACACCGATTCATCTACTTATAGGACGATACGGGTGAAATTCGTCCCACTTAGATAGAAAAGAAGGTTGGAAAGAAAGAAAGGGCCGGTTAGGAGCGCGTGGACTATTTTGGTACGCTTTATAGTATTGTTGCCCATAAGAGTCTTATAATAGTGAAGGAATGAAGAACATATACCGATTCAACTTATTGGACGATCCGATTGAAATCCGTCCTATTTATAAAGGATATGGGGTTGGAGAAAAACCAGAGGGTTATTTAGGACCGTGTGTACTATTTTGGTGTGCTATATAGTATTGTTGTCCATAAGAATCTTATAACTGTGGAGAAATTATGCACAAACACCGATTCATCTACTTATAGAACGATACGGGTGAAATTCGTCCCACTTAGATAGAAAAGAAGGTTGGAAAGAAAGAAAGGGCCGGTTAGGAGCGCGTGGACTATTTTGGTATGCTTTATAGTATTGTTGCCCATAAGAGTCTTATAATAGTGAAGGAATGAAGAACATATACCGATTCAACTTATTGGACGATCCGATTGAAATCCGTCCCATTTATAAAGGATTTGGGGTTGGAGAAAAACCAGAGGGTCATTTAGGACCGTGTGTACTATTTTGGTGTGCTATGTAGTATTGTTGTCCATAAGAATCTTATAACTATGAAGGAATTATGCACAAACACCGATTCATCTACTTATAGGACGATACGGGTGAAATTCGTCCCACTTAGATAGAAAAGAAGGTTGGAAAGAAAGAAAGGGCCGGTTAGGAGCGCGTGGACTATTTTGGTATGCTTTATAGTATTGTTGCCCATAAGAGTCTTATAATAGTGAAGGAATGAAGAACATATACCGATTCAACTTATTGGACGATCCGAAGGAAATCCGTCCCACTTATAAAGAATATGGGGTTGGAGAAAAACCAGAGGGTCATTTAGGATCGTGTGTACTATTTTAGTGTGCTATATAGTATTGTTCTCCATAAGAGTCTTATAACTGTGAAGGAATGATGCATAAACACCGATTCTTCTACTTATAGGACGATACGGGTGAAATCCGTCCCACTTAGATAGAAAAGGAGGTTGGAAAAAAAGAAAGGGCCGGTTTGGAGTGCATGGACTATTTTGGTATGCTTTATAGTATTGTTACCCATAAGAGTCTTATAAGACAGAAGAAAGGAAGTACATATACCGATTCAACTTATTGGACGATTCGAGTGAAATCCGTCCCACTTAAAAAGAATATGGAGTTGGAGAGAAACCAAAGGGTCATTTAGCACCGTGTGGACTATTTTGGTATGCTATATTGTATAGTTGTGCATAAGAGTCTTATAACTGTGAAGGAATGATGCACAAATACCGATTCTACTTATAGGACGATACGGGTGAAATTTCGTCCCACTTCGATAGAAAAGAAGCTTGGAAAGAAAGAAAGGGCCGGTTAGGAGCGCGTGGACTATTTTGGTATGCTTTATAGTATTGTTGCCCATAAGAGTCTTATAATAGTGAAGGAATGAAGAACATATACCGATTCAACTTATTGGACGATCCGAATGAAATCCGTCCCACTTATAAAGAATATGGGTTGGAGAAAAACCAGAGGGTCATTTAGGACCGTGTGTACTATTTTGGTGTGCTATATAGTATTGTTCTCCATAAGAGTCTTATAACTGTGAAGGAATGATGCATAAACACCGATTCTTCTACTTATAGGACGATACGGGTGAAATCCGTCCCACTTAGATAGAAAAGAAGGTTGGAAAAAAAGAAAGGGCCGGTTTGGAGTGCATGGACTATTTTGGTATGCTTTATAGTATTGTTACCCATAAGAGTCTTATAAGACAGAAGAAAGGAAGTACATATACCGATTCAACTTATTGGACGATTCGAGTGAAATCCGTCCCACTTAAAAAGAATATGGAGTTGGAGAGAAACCAAAGGGTCATTTAGCACCGTGTGGACTATTTTGGTATGCTATATTGTATAGTTGTCCATAAGAGTCTTATAACTGTGAAGGAATGATGCACAAATACCGATTCTACTTATAGGACGATACGGGTGAAATTTCGTCCCACTTCGATAGAAAAGAAGCTTGGAAAGAAAGAAAGGGCCGGTTAGGAGCGCGTGGACTATTTTGGTATGCTTTATAGTATTGTTGCCCATAAGAGTCTTATAATACAAAAGGAATGAAGTACATATACCGATTCAACTTATTGGACGATTCGAGTGAAATTCGTCCCACTAAAAAAGAATATGGGGTTGGAGGGAAACCAAAGGGTCATTTAGGACCGTGTGTACTATTTTGGTGTGCTATATAGTATTGTTGTCCATAAGAATCTTATAACTGTGAAGGAATTATGCACAAACACCGATTCATCTACATATAGGACGATACGGGTGAAATTCGTCCCACTTAGATAGAAAAGAAGGTTGGAAAGAAAGAAAGGGCCGGTTAGGAGCGCGTGGACTATTTTGGTATGCTTTATAGTATTGTTGCCCATAAGAGTCTTATAATAGTGAAGGAATGAAGAACATATACCGATTCAACTTATTGGACGATCCGAAGGAAATCCGTCCCACTTATAAAGAATATGGGGTTGGAGAAAAACCAGAGGGTCATTTAGGATCGTGTGTACTATTTTAGTGTGCTATATAGTATTGTTCTCCATAAGAGTCTTATAACTGTGAAGGAATGATGCATAAACACCGATTCTTCTACTTATAGGACGATACGGGTGAAATCCGTCCCACTTAGATAGAAAAGGAGGTTGGAAAAAAAGAAAGGGCCGGTTTGGAGTGCATGGACTATTTTGGTATGCTTTATAGTATTGTTACCCATTAGAGTCTTATAAGACAGAAGAAAGGAAGTACATATACCGATTCAACTTATTGGACGATTCGAGTGAAATCCGTCCCACTTAAAAAGAATATGGAGTTGGAGAGAAACCAAAGGGTCATTTAGCACCGTGTGGACTATTTTGGTATGCTATATTGTATAGTTGTGCATAAGAGTCTTATAACTGTGAAGGAATGATGCACAAATACCGATTCTACTTATAGGACGATACGGGTGAAATTTCGTCCCACTTCGATAGAAAAGAAGCTTGGAAAGAAAGAAAGGGCCGGTTAGGAGCGCGTGGACTATTTTGGTATGCTTTATAGTATTGTTGCCCATAAGAGTCTTATAATAGTGAAGGAATGAAGAACATATACCGATTCAACTTATTGGACGATCCGAATGAAATCCGTCCCACTTATAAAGAATATGGGTTGGAGAAAAACCAGAGGGTCATTTAGGACCGTGTGTACTATTTTGGTGTGCTATATAGTATTGTTCTCCATAAGAGTCTTATAACTGTGAAGGAATGATGCATAAACACCGATTCTTCTACTTATAGGACGATACGGGTGAAATCCGTCCCACTTAGATAGAAAAGAAGGTTGGAAAAAAAGAAAGGGCCGGTTTGGAGTGCATGGACTATTTTGGTATGCTTTATAGTATTGTTACCCATAAGAGTCTTATAAGACAGAAGAAAGGAAGTACATATACCGATTCAACTTATTGGACGATTCGAGTGAAATCCGTCCCACTTAAAAAGAATATGGAGTTGGAGAGAAACCAAAGGGTCATTTAGCACCGTGTGGACTATTTTGGTATGCTATATTGTATAGTTGTCCATAAGAGTCTTATAACTGTGAAGGAATGATGCACAAATACCGATTCTACTTATAGGACGATACGGGTGAAATTTCGTCCCACTTCGATAGAAAAGAAGCTTGGAAAGAAAGAAAGGGCCGGTTAGGAGCGCGTGGACTATTTTGGTATGCTTTATAGTATTGTTGCCCATTAGAGTCTTATAATATAGAAGGAATGAAGTACATATACCGATTCACCTTATAGGACGATTCGTGGGAAATCCGTCCCACCAAAAAAGAATATGGGGTTGGAGAGAAACAAAAGGGTCATTTAGGACCGTGTGTACTATTTTGGTGTGCTATATAGTATTGTTGTCCATAAGAATCTTATAACTGTGAAGGAATTATGCACAAACACCGATTTTTCTACTTATAGGACGATACGGGTGAAATTTCGTCCCACTTCGATAGAAACGAAGGTTGGAAAGAAAGAAAGGGCCGGTTAGGAGCGCGGGGACTATTTTGGTATGCTTTATAGTATTGTTGCCCATAAGAGTCTTATAATACAAAAGGAATGAAATACATATACCGATTCAACTTATTGGACGATTCGAGTGAAATCCGTCCCACTAAAAAAGAATATGGGGTTGGAGAGAAACCAAAGGGTCATTTAGGACCGTGTGTACTATTTTGGTGTGCTATATAGTATTGTTGTCCATAAGAATCTTATAACTGTGAAGGAATTATGCACAAACACCGATTCATCTACTTATAGGACGATACGGGTGAAATTCGTCCCACTTAGATAGAAAAGAAGGTTGGAAAGAAAGAAAGGGCCGGTTAGGAGCGCGTGGACTATTTTGGTACGCTTTATAGTATTGTTGCCCATAAGAGTCTTATAATAGTGAAGGAATGAAGAACATATACCGATTCAACTTATTGGACGATCCGATTGAAATCCGTCCTATTTATAAAGGATATGGGGTTGGAGAAAAACCAGAGGGTTATTTAGGACCGTGTGTACTATTTTGGTGTGCTATATAGTATTGTTGTCCATAAGAATCTTATAACTGTGGAGAAATTATGCACAAACACCGATTCATCTACTTATAGAACGATACGGGTGAAATTCGTCCCACTTAGATAGAAAAGAAGGTTGGAAAGAAAGAAAGGGCCGGTTAGGAGCGCGTGGACTATTTTGGTATGCTTTATAGTATTGTTGCCCATAAGAGTCTTATAATAGTGAAGGAATGAAGAACATATACCGATTCAACTTATTGGACGATCCGATTGAAATCCGTCCCATTTATAAAGGATATGGGGTTGGAGAAAAACCAGAGGGTCATTTAGGACCGTGTGTACTATTTTGGTGTGCTATGTAGTATTGTTGTCCATAAGAATCTTATAACTATGAAGGAATTATGCACAAACTCCGATTCATCTACTTATAGGACGATACGGGTGAAATTCGTCCCACTTAGATAGAAAAGAAGGTTGGAAAGAAAGAAAGGGCCGGTTAGGAGCGCGTGGACTATTTTGGTATGCTTTATAGTATTGTTGCCCATAAGAGTCTTATAATAGTGAAGGAATGAAGAACATATACCGATTCAACTTATTGGACGATCCGAAGGAAATCCGTCCCACTTATAAAGAATATGGGGTTGGAGAAAAACCAGAGGGTCATTTAGGATCGTGTGTACTATTTTAGTGTGCTATATAGTATTGTTCTCCATAAGAGTCTTATAACTGTGAAGGAATGATGCATAAACACCGATTCTTCTACTTATAGGACGATACGGGTGAAATCCGTCCCACTTAGATAGAAAAGGAGGTTGGAAAAAAAGAAAGGGCCGGTTTGGAGTGCATGGACTATTTTGGTATGCTTTATAGTATTGTTGCCCATAAGAGTCTTATAATACAAAAGGAATGAAATACATATACCGATTCAACTTATTGGACGATTCGAGTGAAATCCGTCCCACTAAAAAAGAATATGGGGTTGGAGAGAAACCAAAGGGTCATTTAGGACCGTGTGTACTATTTTGGTGTGCTATATAGTATTGTTGTCCATAAGAATCTTATAACTGTGAAGGAATTATGCACAAACACCGATTCATCTACTTATAGGACGATACGGGTGAAATTCGTCCCACTTAGATAGAAAAGAAGGTTGGAAAGAAAGAAAGGGCCGGTTAGGAGCGCGTGGACTATTTTGGTACGCTTTATAGTATTGTTGCCCATAAGAGTCTTATAATAGTGAAGGAATGAAGAACATATACCGATTCAACTTATTGGACGATCCGATTGAAATCCGTCCTATTTATAAAGGATATGGGGTTGGAGAAAAACCAGAGGGTTATTTAGGACCGTGTGTACTATTTTGGTGTGCTATATAGTATTGTTGTCCATAAGAATCTTATAACTGTGGAGAAATTATGCACAAACACCGATTCATCTACTTATAGAACGATACGGGTGAAATTCGTCCCACTTAGATAGAAAAGAAGGTTGGAAAGAAAGAAAGGGCCGGTTAGGAGCGCGTGGACTATTTTGGTATGCTTTATAGTATTGTTGCCCATAAGAGTCTTATAATAGTGAAGGAATGAAGAACATATACCGATTCAACTTATTGGACGATCCGATTGAAATCCGTCCCATTTATAAAGGATATGGGGTTGGAGAAAAACCAGAGGGTCATTTAGGACCGTGTGTACTATTTTGGTGTGCTATGTAGTATTGTTGTCCATAAGAATCTTATAACTATGAAGGAATTATGCACAAACTCCGATTCATCTACTTATAGGACGATACGGGTGAAATTCGTCCCACTTAGATAGAAAAGAAGGTTGGAAAGAAAGAAAGGGCCGGTTAGGAGCGCGTGGACTATTTTGGTATGCTTTATAGTATTGTTGCCCATAAGAGTCTTATAATAGTGAAGGAATGAAGAACATATACCGATTCAACTTATTGGACGATCCGAAGGAAATCCGTCCCACTTATAAAGAATATGGGGTTGGAGAAAAACCAGAGGGTCATTTAGGATCGTGTGTACTATTTTAGTGTGCTATATAGTATTGTTCTCCATAAGAGTCTTATAACTGTGAAGGAATGATGCATAAACACCGATTCTTCTACTTATAGGACGATACGGGTGAAATCCGTCCCACTTAGATAGAAAAGGAGGTTGGAAAAAAAGAAAGGGCCGGTTTGGAGTGCATGGACTATTTTGGTATGCTTTATAGTATTGTTACCCATAAGAGTCTTATAAGACAGAAGAAAGGAAGTACATATACCGATTCAACTTATTGGACGATTCGAGTGAAATCCGTCCCACTTAAAAAGAATATGGAGTTGGAGAGAAACCAAAGGGTCATTTAGCACCGTGTGGACTATTTTGGTATGCTATATTGTATAGTTGTGCATAAGAGTCTTATAACTGTGAAGGAATGATGCACAAATACCGATTCTACTTATAGGACGATACGGGTGAAATTTCGTCCCACTTCGATAGAAAAGAAGCTTGGAAAGAAAGAAAGGGCCGGTTAGGAGCGCGTGGACTATTTTGGTATGCTTTATAGTATTGTTGCCCATTAGAGTCTTATAATATAGAAGGAATGAAGTACATATACCGATTCACCTTATAGGACGATTCGTGGGAAATCCGTCCCACCAAAAAAGAATATGGGGTTGGAGAGAAACAAAAGGGTCATTTAGGACCGTGTGTACTATTTTGGTGTGCTATATAGTATTGTTGTCCATAAGAATCTTATAACTGTGAAGGAATTATGCACAAACACCGATTTTTCTACTTATAGGACGATACGGGTGAAATTTCGTCCCACTTCGATAGAAACGAAGGTTGGAAAGAAAGAAAGGGCCGGTTAGGAGCGCGGGGACTATTTTGGTATGCTTTATAGTATTGTTGCCCATAAGAGTCTTATAATACAAAAGGAATGAAATACATATACCGATTCAACTTATTGGACGATTCGAGTGAAATCCGTCCCACTAAAAAAGAATATGGGGTTGGAGAGAAACCAAAGGGTCATTTAGGACCGTGTGTACTATTTTGGTGTGCTATATAGTATTGTTGTCCATAAGAATCTTATAACTGTGAAGGAATTATGCACAAACACCGATTCATCTACTTATAGGACGATACGGGTGAAATTCGTCCCACTTAGATAGAAAAGAAGGTTGGAAAGAAAGAAAGGGCCGGTTAGGAGCGCGTGGACTATTTTGGTACGCTTTATAGTATTGTTGCCCATAAGAGTCTTATAATAGTGAAGGAATGAAGAACATATACCGATTCAACTTATTGGACGATCCGATTGAAATCCGTCCTATTTATAAAGGATATGGGGTTGGAGAAAAACCAGAGGGTTATTTAGGACCGTGTGTACTATTTTGGTGTGCTATATAGTATTGTTGTCCATAAGAATCTTATAACTGTGGAGAAATTATGCACAAACACCGATTCATCTACTTATAGAACGATACGGGTGAAATTCGTCCCACTTAGATAGAAAAGAAGGTTGGAAAGAAAGAAAGGGCCGGTTAGGAGCGCGTGGACTATTTTGGTATGCTTTATAGTATTGTTGCCCATAAGAGTCTTATAATAGTGAAGGAATGAAGAACATATACCGATTCAACTTATTGGACGATCCGATTGAAATCCGTCCCATTTATAAAGGATTTGGGGTTGGAGAAAAACCAGAGGGTCATTTAGGACCGTGTGTACTATTTTGGTGTGCTATGTAGTATTGTTGTCCATAAGAATCTTATAACTATGAAGGAATTATGCACAAACACCGATTCATCTACTTATAGGACGATACGGGTGAAATTCGTCCCACTTAGATAGAAAAGAAGGTTGGAAAGAAAGAAAGGGCCGGTTAGGAGCGCGTGGACTATTTTGGTATGCTTTATAGTATTGTTGCCCATAAGAGTCTTATAATAGTGAAGGAATGAAGAACATATACCGATTCAACTTATTGGACGATCCGAAGGAAATCCGTCCCACTTATAAAGAATATGGGGTTGGAGAAAAACCAGAGGGTCATTTAGGATCGTGTGTACTATTTTAGTGTGCTATATAGTATTGTTCTCCATAAGAGTCTTATAACTGTGAAGGAATGATGCATAAACACCGATTCTTCTACTTATAGGACGATACGGGTGAAATCCGTCCCACTTAGATAGAAAAGGAGGTTGGAAAAAAAGAAAGGGCCGGTTTGGAGTGCATGGACTATTTTGGTATGCTTTATAGTATTGTTACCCATAAGAGTCTTATAAGACAGAAGAAAGGAAGTACATATACCGATTCAACTTATTGGACGATTCGAGTGAAATCCGTCCCACTTAAAAAGAATATGGAGTTGGAGAGAAACCAAAGGGTCATTTAGCACCGTGTGGACTATTTTGGTATGCTATATTGTATAGTTGTGCATAAGAGTCTTATAACTGTGAAGGAATGATGCACAAATACCGATTCTACTTATAGGACGATACGGGTGAAATTTCGTCCCACTTCGATAGAAAAGAAGCTTGGAAAGAAAGAAAGGGCCGGTTAGGAGCGCGTGGACTATTTTGGTATGCTTTATAGTATTGTTGCCCATAAGAGTCTTATAATAGTGAAGGAATGAAGAACATATACCGATTCAACTTATTGGACGATCCGAATGAAATCCGTCCCACTTATAAAGAATATGGGTTGGAGAAAAACCAGAGGGTCATTTAGGACCGTGTGTACTATTTTGGTGTGCTATATAGTATTGTTCTCCATAAGAGTCTTATAACTGTGAAGGAATGATGCATAAACACCGATTCTTCTACTTATAGGACGATACGGGTGAAATCCGTCCCACTTAGATAGAAAAGAAGGTTGGAAAAAAAGAAAGGGCCGGTTTGGAGTGCATGGACTATTTTGGTATGCTTTATAGTATTGTTACCCATAAGAGTCTTATAAGACAGAAGAAAGGAAGTACATATACCGATTCAACTTATTGGACGATTCGAGTGAAATCCGTCCCACTTAAAAAGAATATGGAGTTGGAGAGAAACCAAAGGGTCATTTAGCACCGTGTGGACTATTTTGGTATGCTATATTGTATAGTTGTGCATAAGAGTCTTATAACTGTGAAGGAATGATGCACAAATACCGATTCTACTTATAGGACGATACGGGTGAAATTTCGTCCCACTTCGATAGAAAAGAAGCTTGGAAAGAAAGAAAGGGCCGGTTAGGAGCGCGTGGACTATTTTGGTATGCTTTATAGTATTGTTGCCCATAAGAGTCTTATAATAGTGAAGGAATGAAGAACATATACCGATTCAACTTATTGGACGATCCGAATGAAATCCGTCCCACTTATAAAGAATATGGGTTGGAGAAAAACCAGAGGGTCATTTAGGACCGTGTGTACTATTTTGGTGTGCTATATAGTATTGTTCTCCATAAGAGTCTTATAACTGTGAAGGAATGATGCATAAACACCGATTCTTCTACTTATAGGACGATACGGGTGAAATCCGTCCCACTTAGATAGAAAAGAAGGTTGGAAAAAAAGAAAGGGCCGGTTTGGAGTGCATGGACTATTTTGGTATGCTTTATAGTATTGTTACCCATAAGAGTCTTATAAGACAGAAGAAAGGAAGTACATATACCGATTCAACTTATTGGACGATTCGAGTGAAATCCGTCCCACTTAAAAAGAATATGGAGTTGGAGAGAAACCAAAGGGTCATTTAGCACCGTGTGGACTATTTTGGTATGCTATATTGTATAGTTGTCCATAAGAGTCTTATAACTGTGAAGGAATGATGCACAAATACCGATTCTACTTATAGGACGATACGGGTGAAATTTCGTCCCACTTCGATAGAAAAGAAGCTTGGAAAGAAAGAAAGGGCCGGTTAGGAGCGCGTGGACTATTTTGGTATGCTTTATAGTATTGTTGCCCATAAGAGTCTTATAATACAAAAGGAATGAAGTACATATACCGATTCAACTTATTGGACGATTCGAGTGAAATCCGTCCCACTAAAAAAGAATATGGGGTTGGAGGGAAACCAAAGGGTCATTTAGGACCGTGTGTACTATTTTGGTGTGCTATATAGTATTGTTGTCCATAAGAATCTTATAACTGTGAAGGAATTATGCACAAACACCGATTCATCTACATATAGGACGATACGGGTGAAATTCGTCCCACTTAGATAGAAAAGAAGGTTGCAAAGAAAGAAAGGGCCGGTTAGGAGCGCGTGGACTATTTTGGTATGCTTTATAGTATTGTTGCCCATAAGAGTCTTATAATAGTGAAGGAATGAAGAACATATACCGATTCAACTTATTGGACGATCCGAATGAAATCCGTCCCACTTATAAAGAATATGGGGTTGGAGAAAAACCAAAGGGTCATTTAGGACCGTGTGTACTATTTTGGTGTGCTATATTGTATTGTTCTCCATAAGAGTCTTATAACTGTGAAGGAATGATGCATAAACACCGATTCTTCTACTTATAGGACGATACGGGTGAAATCCGTCCCACTTAGATAGAAAAGAAGGTTGGAAAGAAAGAAAGGGCCGGTTAGGAGCGCGTGGACTATTTTGGTATGCTTTATAGTATTGTAGCCCATAAGAGTCTTATAATACAGAAGGAATGAAGTACATATACCGATTCACCTTATTGGACGATTCGAGGGAAATCCGTCCCACTAAAAAAGAATATGGGGTTGGAGAGAAACAAAAGGGTCATTTAGGACCGTGTGTACTATTTTGGTGTGCTATATAGTATTGTTGTCCATAAGAATCTTATAACTGTGAAGGAATTATGCACAAACACCGATTCTTCTACTTATAGGACAATACGGGTGAAATTTCGTCCCACTTCGATAGAAAAGAAGGTTGGAAAGAAAGAAAGGGCCGGTTAGGAGCGCGGGGACTATTTTAGTATGCTTTATAGTATTGTTGCCCATAAGAGTCTTATAATACAAAAGGAATGAAATACATATACCGATTCAACTTATTGGACGATTCGAGTGAAATCCGTCCCACTAAAAAAGAATATGGGGTTGGAGAGAAACCAAAGGGTCATTTAGGACCGTGTGTACTATTTTGGTGTGCTATATAGTATTGTTTTCCATAAGAATCTTATAACTGTGAAGGAATTATGCACAAATACCGATTCATCTACTTATAGGACGATACGGGTGAAATTCGTCCCACTGAGATAGAAAAGAAGGTTGGAAAGAACGAAAGGGCCGGTTAGGAGCGCGTGGACTATTTTGGTATGCTTTATAGTATTGTTGCCCATAAGAGTCTTATAATAGTGAAGGAATGAAGAACATATACCGATTCAACTTATTGGACGATCCGATTGAAATCCGTCCCATTTATAAAGGATATGGGGTTGGAGAAAAACCAGAGGGTCATTTAGGACCGTGTGTACTATTTTGGTGTGTTATATAGTATTGTTGTCGATAAGAATCTTATAACTGTGAAGGAATTATGCACAAACACCGATTCATCTACATATAGGACGATACGGGTGAAATTCGTCCCACTTAGATAGAAAAGAAGGTTGCAAAGAAAGAAAGGGCCGGTTAGGAGCGCGTGGACTATTTTGGTATGCTTTATAGTATTGTTGCCCATAAGAGTCTTATAATAGTGAAGGAATGAAGAATATATACCGATTCAACTTATTGGACGATCCGAATGAAATCCGTCCCACTTATAAAGAATATGGGTTGGAGAAAAACCAGAGGGTCATTTAGGACCGTGTGTACTATTTTGGTGTGCTATATAGTATTGTTCTCCATAAGAGTCTTATAACTGTGAAGGAATGATGCATAAACACCGATTCTTCTACTTATAGGACGATACGGGTGAAATCCGTCCCACTTAGATAGAAAAGAAGGTTGGTAAAAAAGAAAGGGCCGGTTTGGAGTGCATGGACTATTTTGGTATGCTTTATAGTATTGTTACCCATAAGAGTCTTATAAGACAGAAGAAAGGAAGTACATATACCGATTCAACTTATTGGACGATTCGAGTGAAATCCGTCCCACTTAAAAAGAATATGGAGTTGGAGAGAAACCAAAGGGTCATTTAGCACCGTGTGGACTATTTTGGTATGCTATATTGTATAGTTGTCCATAAGAGTCTTATAACTGTGAAGGAATGATGCACAAAAACCGATTCTACTTATAGGACGATACGGGTGAAATTTCGTCCCACTTCGATAGAAAAGAAGCTTGGAAAGAAAGAAAGGGCCGGTTAGGAGCGCGTGGACTATTTTGGTATGCTTTATAGTATTGTTGCCCATAAGAGTCTTATAATACAAAAGGAATGAAGTACATATACCGATTCAACTTATTGGACGATTCGAGTGAAATCCGTCCCACTAAAAAAGAAAAAGAAGGTTGGAAAGAAAGAAAGGGCCGGTTAGGAGCGCGTGGACTATTTTGGTATGCTTTATAGTATTGTTGCCCATAAGAGTCTTATAATACAGAAGGAATGAAGTACATATACCGATTCACCTTATTGGACGATTCGAGGGAAATCCGTCCCACTAAAAAAGAATATGGGGTTGGAGAGAAACAAAAGGGTCTTTTAGGACCGTGTGTACTATTTTGGTGTGCTATATAGTATTGTTGTCCATAAGAATCTTATAACTGTGAAGGAATTATGCACAAACACCGATTCTTCTACTTATAGGACAATACGGGTGAAATTTCGTCCCACTTCGATAGAAAAGAAGGTTGGAAAGAAAGAAAGGGCCGGTTAGGAGCGCGGGGACTATTTTAGTATGCTTTATAGTATTGTTGCCCATAAGAGTCTTATAATACAAAAGGAATGAAATACATATACCGATTCAACTTATTGGACGATTCGAGTGAAATCCGTCCCACTAAAAAAGAATATGGGGTTGGAGAGAAACCAAAGGGTCATTAAGGACCGTGTGTACTATTTTGGTGTGCTATATAGTATTGTTGTCCATAAGAATCTTATAACTGTGAAGGAATTATGCACAAATACCGATTCATCTACTTATAGGACGATACGGGTGAAATTCGTCCCACTGAGATAGAAAAGAAGGTTGGAAAGAAAGAAAGGGCCGGTTAGGAGCGCGTGGACTATTTTGGTATGCTTTATAGTATTGTTGCCCATAAGAGTCTTATAATAGTGAAGGAATGAAGAACATATACCGATTCAACTTATTGGACGATCCGATTGAAATCCGTCCCATTTATAAAGGATATGGGGTTGGAGAAAAACCAGAGGGTCATTTAGGACCGTGTGTACTATTTTGGTGTGTTATATAGTATTGTTGTCGATAAGAATCTTATAACTGTGATGGAATTATGCACAAACACCGATTCATCTACATATAGGACGATACGGGTGAAATTCGTCCCACTTAGATAGAAAAGAAGGTTGGAAAGAAAGAAAGGGCCGGTTAGGAGCGCGTGGACTATTTTGGTATGCTTTATAGTATTGTTGCCCATAAGAGTCTTATAATAGTGAAGGAATGAAGAACATATACCGATTCAACTTATTGGACGATCCGATTGAAATCCGTCTCATTTATAAAGGATATGGGGTTGGAGAAAAACCAGAGGGTCATTTAGGACCGTGTGTACTATTTTGGTGTGTTATATAGTATTGTTGTCGATAAGAATCTTATAACTGTGAAGGAATTATGCACAAACACCGATTCATCTACATATAGGACGATACGGGTGAAATTCGTCCCACTTAGATAGAAAAGAAGGTTGCAAAGAAAGAAAGGGCCGGTTAGGAGCGCGTGGACTATTTTGGTATGCTTTATAGTATTGTTGCCCATAAGACTCTTATAATAGTGAAGGAATGAAGAACATATACCGATTCAACTTATTGGACGATCCGAATGAAATCCGTCCCACTTATAAAGAATATGGGGTTGGAGAAAAACCAAAGGGTCATTTAGGACCGTGTGTACTATTTTGGTGTGCTATATAGTATTGTGCTCCATAAGAGTCTTATAACTGTGAAGGAATGATGCATAAACACCGATTCTTCTACTTATAGGACGATACGGGTGAAATCCGTCCCACTTAGATAGAAAAGAAGGTTGGAAAGAAAGAAAGGGCCGGTTAGGAGCGCGTGGACTATTTTGGTATGCTTTATAGTATTGTTGCCCGTAAGAGTCTTATAATACAGAAGGAATGAAGTACATATACCGATTCACCTTATTGGACGATTCGAGGGAAATCCGTCCCACTAAAAAAGAATATGGGGTTGGAGAGAAACAAAAGGGTCATTTAGGACCGTGTGTACTATTTTGGTGTGCTATATAGTATTGTTGTCCATAAGAATCTTATAACTGTGAAGGAATTATGAACAAAGACCGATTCTTCTACTTATAGGACAATACGGGTGAAATTTCGTCCCACTTCGATAGAAAAGAAGGTTGGAAAGAAAGAAAGGGCCGGTTAGGAGCGCGGGGACTATTTTAGTATGATTTATAGTATTGTTGCCCATAAGAGTCTTATAATACAAAAGGAATGAAATACATATACCGATTCAACTTATTGGACGATTCGAGTGAAATCCGTCCCACTAAAAAAGAATATGGGGTTGGAGAGAAACCAAAGGCTCATTTAGGACCGTGTGTACTATTTTGGTGTGCTATATAGTATTGTTGTCCATAAGAATCTTATAACTGTGAAGGAATTATGCACAAATACCGATTCATCTACTTATAGGACGATACGGGTGAAATTCGTCCCACTTAGATAGAAAAGAAGGTTGGAAAGAAAGAAAGGGCCGGTTAGGAGCGCGTGGACTATTTTGGTATGCTTTATAGTATTGTTGCCCATAAGAGTCTTATAATAGTGAAGGAATGAAGAACATATACCGATTCAACTTATTGGACGATCCGATTGAAATCCGTCCCATTTATAAAGGATATGGGGTTGGAGAAAAACCAGAGGGTCATTTAGGACCGTGTGTACTATTTTGGTGTGTTATATAGTATTGTTGTCGATAAGAATCTTATTACTGTGAAGGAATTATGTACAAACACCGATTCATCTACATATAGGACGATACGGGTGAAATTCGTCCCACTTAGATAGAAAAGAAGGTTGCAAAGAAAGAAAGGGCCGGTTAGGAGCGCGTGGACTATTTTGGTATGCTTTATAGTATTGTTGCCCATAAGAGTCTTATAATAGTGAAGGAATGAAGAACATATACCGATTCAACTTATTGGACGATCCGATTGAAATCCGTCCCATTTATAAAGGATATGGGGTTGGAGAAAAATCAGAGGGTCATTTAGGACCGTGTGTACTATTTTGGTGTGCTTTATTGTATTGTTGTCCATAAGAATCTTATAACTGTGAAGAAATTATGCACAAACACCGATTCATCTACATATAGGACGATACGGGTGAAATTCGTCCCACTTAGATAGAAAAGAAGGTTGCAAAGAAAGAAAGGGCCGGTTAGGAGCGCGTTGACTATTTTGGTATGCTTTATAGTATTGTTGCCCATAAGAGTCTTATAATAGTGAAGGAATGAAGAACATATACCGATTCAACTTATTGGACGATCCGATTGAAATCCGTCCCATTTATAAAGGATATGGGGTTGGAGAAAAACCAGAGGGTCATTTAGGACCGTGTGTACTATTTTGGTGTGTTATATAGTATTGTTGTCGATAAGAATCTTATAACTGTGAAGGAATTATGCACAAACACCGATTCATCTACATATAGGACGATACGAGTGAAATTCGTCCCATTTAGATAGAAAAGAAGGTTGCAAAGAAAGAAAGGGCCGGTTAGGAGCGCGTGGACTATTTTGGTATGCTTTATAGTATTGTTGCCCATAAGAGTCTTATAATAGTGAAGGAATGAAGAACATATACCGATTCAACTTATTGGACGATCCGAATGAATTCCGTCCCACTTATAAAGAATATGGGGTTGGAGAAAAACCAAAGGGTCATTTAGGACCGTGTGTACTATTTTGGTGTGCTATATAGTATTGTTCTCCATAAGAGTCTTATAACTGTGAAGGAATGATGCACAAACACCGATTCTTCTACTTATAGGACGATACGGGTGAAATCCGTCCCACTTAGATAGAAAAGAAGGTTGGAAAGAAAGAAAGGGCCGGTTAGGAGCGCGTGGACTATTTTGGTATGCTTTATAGTATTGTTGCCCATAAGAGTCTTATAATACAGAAGGAATGAAGTACATATACCGATTCACCTTATTGGACGATTCGAGGGAAATCCGTCCCACTAAAAAAGAATATGGGGTTGGAGAGAAACAAAAGGGTCATTTAGGACCGTGTGTACTATTTTGGTGTGCTATATAGTATTGTTGTCCATAAGAATCTTATAACTGTGAAGGAATTATGCACAAACACCGATTCTTCTACTTATAGGACAATACGGGTGAAATTTCGTCCCACTTCGATAGAAAAGAAGGTTGGAAAGAAAGAAAGGGCCGGTTAGGAGCGCGGGGACTATTTTAGTATGCTTTATAGTATTGTTGCCCATAAGAGTCTTATAATACAAAAGGAATGAAATACATATACCGATTCAACTTATTGGACGATTCGAGTGAAATCCGTCCCACTAAAAAAGAATATGGGGTTGGAGAGAAACCAAAGGGTCATTTAGGACCGTGTGTACTATTTTGGTGTGCTATATAGTATTGTTGTCCATAAGAATCTTATAACTGTGAAGGAATTATGCACAAATACCGATTCATCTACTTATAGGACGATACGGGTGAAATTCGTCCCACTTAGATAGAAAAGAAGGTTGGAAAGAAAGAAAGGGCCGGTTAGGAGCGCGTGGACTATTTTGGTATGCTTTATAGTATTGTTGCCCGTAAGAGTCTTATAATAGTGAAGGAATGAAGAACATATACCGATTCAACTTATTGGACGATCCGATTGAAATCCGTCCCATTTATAAAGGATATGGGGTTGGAGAAAAACCAGAGGGTCATTTAGGACCGTGTGTACTATTTTGGTGTGTTATATAGTATTGTTGTCGATAAGAATCTTATAACTGTGAAGGAATTATGCACAAACACCGATTCATCTACATATAGGACGATACGAGTGAAATTCGTCCCATTTAGATAGAAAAGAAGGTTGCAAAGAAAGAAAGGGCCGGTTAGGAGCGCGTGGACTATTTTGGTATGCTTTATAGTATTGTTGCCCATAAGAGTCTTATAATAGTGAAGGAATGAAGAACATATACCGATTCAACTTATTGGACGATCCGAATGAATTCCGTCCCACTTATAAAGAATATGGGGTTGGAGAAAAACCAAAGGGTCATTTAGGACCGTGTGTACTATTTTGGTGTGCTATATAGTATTGTTCTCCATAAGAGTCTTATAACTGTGAAGGAATGATGCACAAACACCGATTCTTCTACTTATAGGACGATACGGGTGAAATCCGTCCCACTTAGATAGAAAAGAAGGTTGGAAAGAAAGAAAGGGCCGGTTAGGAGCGCGTGGACTATTTTGGTATGCTTTATAGTATTGTTGCCCATAAGAGTCTTATAATACAGAAGGAATGAAGTACATATACCGATTCACCTTATTGGACGATTCGAGGGAAATCCGTCCCACTAAAAAAGAATATGGGGTTGGAGAGAAACAAAAGGGTCATTTAGGACCGTGTGTACTATTTTGGTGTGCTATATAGTATTGTTGTCCATAAGAATCTTATAACTGTGAAGGAATTATGCACAAACACCGATTCTTCTACTTATAGGACAATACGGGTGAAATTTCGTCCCACTTCGATAGAAAAGAAGGTTGGAAAGAAAGAAATGGCCGGTTAGGAGCGCAGGGACTATTTTAGTATGCTTTATAGTATTGTTGCCCATAAGAGTCTTATAATACAAAAGGAATGAAGTACATATACCGATTCAACTTATTGGACGATTCGAGTGAGATCCGTCCCACTAAAAAAGAATATGGGGTTGGAGAGAAACCAAAGGGTCATTTAGGACCGTGTGTACTATTTTGGTGTGCTATATAGTATTGTTGTCCATAAGAATCTTATAACTGTGAAGGAATTATGCACAAACACCGATTCATCTACTTATAGGACGATACGGGTGAAATTCGTCCCACTTAGATAGAAAAAAAGGTTGGAAAGAAAGAAAGGGCCGGTTAGGAGCGCGTGGACTATTTTGGTATGCTTTATAGTATTGTTGCCCATAAGAGTCTTATAATAGTGAAGGAATGAAGAACATATACCGATTCAACTTATTGGACGATCCGAATGAAATCCATCCCACTTATAAAGAATATGGGGTTGGAGAAAAACCAAAGGGTCATTTAGGACCGTGTGTACTATTTTGGTGTGCTATATAGTATTGTTGTCCATAAGAATCTTATAACTGTGAAGGAATTATGCACAAATACCGATTCATCTACTTATAGGACGATACGGGTGAAATTCGTCCCACTTAGATAGAAAAGAAGGTTGGAAAGAAAGAAAGGGCCGGTTAGGAGCGCGTGGACTATTTTGGTATGCTTTATAGTATTGTTGCCCATAATAGTCTTATAATAGTGAAGGAATGAAGAACATATACCGATTCAACTTATTGGACGATCCGATTGAAATCCGTCCCATTTATAAAGGATATGGGGTTGGAGAAAAATCAGAGGGTCATTTAGGACCGTGTGTACTATTTTGGTGTGCTTTATTGTATTGTTGTCCATAAGAATCTTATAACTGTGAAGGAATTATGCACAAACACCGATTCATCTACATATAGGACGATACGGGTGAAATTCGTCCCACTTAGATAGAAAAGAAGGTTGGAAAGAAAGAAAGGGCCGGTTAGGAGCGCGTGGACTATTTTGGTATGCTTTATAGTATTGTTGCCCATAAGAGTCTTATAATAGTGAAGGAATGAAGAACATATACCGATTCAACTTATTGGACGATCCGAATGAAATCCGTCCCACTTATAAAGAATATGGGGTTGGAGAAAAACCAAAGGGTCATTTAGGACCGTGTGTACTATTTTGGTGTGCTATATAGTATTGTTGTCCATAAGAATCTTATAACTGTGAAGGAATTATGCACAAACACCGATTCATCTACTTATAGGACAATACGGGTGAAATCCGTCCCACTTAGATAGAAAAGAAGGTTGGGAAGAAAGAAATGGCCGGTTAGGAGCGCGTGGACTATTTTGGTATGCTTTTTAGTATTGTTGCCATTAAGAGTCTTATAATACAGAAGGAATGAAGTACATATACCGATTCACCTTATTGGACGATTCGAGGGAAATCCGTCCCACTAAAAAAGAATATGGGGTTGGAGAGAAACAAAAGGGTCATTTAGGACCGAGTGTACTATTTTGGTGTGCTATATAGTATTGTTGTCCATAAGAATCTTATAACTGTGAAGGAATTATGCACAAACACCGATTTTTCTACTTATAGGACGATACGGGTGAAATTTCGTCCCACATCGATAGAAAAGAAGGTTGGAAAGAAAGAAAGGGCCGGTTAGGAGCGCGAGGACTATTTTGGTATGCTTTATAGTATTGTTGCCCATAAGAGTCTTATAATACAAAAGGAATGAAATACATATACCGATTCAACTTATTGGACGATTCGAGTGAAATCCGTCCCACTAAAAAAGAATATGGGGTTGGAGAGAAACCAAAGGGTCATTTAGGACCGTGTGTACTATTTTGGTGTGCTATATAGTATTGTTGTCCATAAGAATCTTATAACTGTGAAGGAATTATGCACAAACACCGATTCATCTACTTATAGGACGATACGGGTGAAATTCGTCCCACTTAGATAGAAAAGAAGGTTGGAAAGAAAGAAAGGGCCGGATAGGAGCGCGTGGACTATTTTGGTATGCTTTATAGTATTGTTGCCCATAAGAGTCTTATAATAGTGAAGGAATGAAGAACATATACCGATTCAACTTATTGGACGATTCGATTGAAATCCGTCCCATTTATAAAGGATATGGGGTTGGAGAAAAACCAGAGGGTCATTTAGGACCGTGTGTACTATTTTGGTGTGTTATATAGTATTGTTGTCGATAAGAATCTTATAACTGTGAAGGAATTATGCACAAATACCGATTCATCTACTTATAGGACGATACGGGTGAAATTCGTCCCACTTAGATAGAAAAGAAGGTTGGAAAGAAAGAAAGGGCCGGTTAGGAGCGCGTGGACTATTTTGGTATGCTTTATAGTATTGTTGCCCATAAGAGTCTTATAATAGTGAAGGAATGAAGAACATATACCGATTCAACTTATTGGACGATCCGATTGAAATCCGTCCCATTTATAAAGGATATGGGGTTGGAGAAAAATCAGAGGGTCATTTAGGACCGTGTGTACTATTTTGGTGTGCTTTATTGTATTGTTGTCCATAAGAATCTTATAACTGTGAAGGAATTATGCACAAACACCGATTCATCTACATATAGGACGATACGGGTGAAATTCGTCCCACTTAGATAGAAAAGAAGGTTGGAAAGAAAGAAAGGGCCGGTTAGGAGCGCGTGGACTATTTTGGTATGCTTTATAGTATTGTTGCCCATAAGAGTCTTATAATAGTGAAGGAATGAAGAACATATACCGATTCAACTTATTGGACGATCCGAATGAAATCCGTCCCACTTATAAAGAATATGGGGTTGGAGAAAAACCAAAGGGTCATTTAGGACCGTGTGTACTATTTTGGTGTGCTATATAGTATTGTTGTCCATAAGAATCTTATAACTGTGAAGGAATTATGCACAAACAACGATTCATCTACTTATAGGACAATACGGGTGAAATCCGTCCCACTTAGATAGAAAAGAAGGTTGGGAAGAAAGAAATGGCCGGTTAGGAGCGCGTGGACTATTTTGGTATGCTTTTTAGTATTGTTGCCCATAAGAGTCTTATAATACAGAAGGAATGAAGTACATATACCGATTCACCTTATTGGACGATTCGAGGGAAATCCGTCCCACTAAAAAAGAATATGGGGTTGGAGAGAAACAAAAGGGTCATTTAGGACCGTGTGTACTATTTTGGTGCGCTATATAGTATTGTTATCTATAAGAATCTTATAACTGTGAAGGAATTATGCACAAACACCGATTTTTCTACTTATAGGACGATACGGGTGAAATTTCGTCCCACATCGATAGAAAAGAAGGTTGGAAAGAAAGAAAGGGCCGGTTAGGAGCGCGAGGACTATTTTGGTATGCTTTATAGTATTGTTGCCCATAAGAGTCTTATAATACAAAAGTAATGAAATACATATACCGATTCAACTTATTGGACGATTCGAGTGAAATCCGTCCCACTAAAAAAGAATATGGGGTTGGAGAGAAACCAAAGGGTCATTTAGGACCGTGTGTACTATTTTGGTGTGCTATATAGTATTGTTGTCCATAAGAATCTTATAACTGTGAAGGAATTATGCACAAACACCGATTCATCTACTTATAGGACGATACGGGTGAAATTCGTCCCACTTAGATAGAAAAGAAGGTTGGAAAGAAAGAAAGGGCCGGTTAGGAGCGCGTGGACTATTTTGGTATGCTTTATAGTATTGTTGCCCATAAGAGTCTTATAATAGTGAAGGAATGAAGAACATATACCGATTCAACTTATTGGACGATTCGATTGAAATCCGTCCCATTTATAAAGGATATGGGGTTGGAGAAAAACCAGAGGGTCATTTAGGACCGTGTGTACTATTTTGGTGTGTTATATAGTATTGTTGTCGATAAGAATCTTATAACTGTGAAGGAATTATGCACAAACACCGATTCATCTACTTATAGGACGATACGGGTGAAATTCGTCCCACTTAGATAGAAAAGAAGGTTGCAAAGAAAGAAAGGGCCGGTTAGGAGCGCGTGGACTATTTTGGTATGCTTTATAGTATTGTTGCCCATAAGAGTCTTATAATAGTGAAGGAATGAAGAACATATACCGATTCAACTTATTGGACGATCCGAATGAATTCCGTCCCACTTATAAAGAATATGGGGTTGGAGAAAAACCAAAGGGTCATTTAGGACCGTGTGTACTATTTTGGTGTGCTATATAGTATTGTTCTCCATAAGAGTCTTATAACTGTGAAGGAATGATGCATAAACACCGATTCTTCTACTTATAGGACGATACGGGTGAAATCCGTCCCACTTAGATAGAAAAGAAGGTTGAAAAGAAAGAAAGGGCCGGTTAGGAGCGCGTGGACTATTTTGGTATGCTTTATAGTATTGTTGCCCATAAGAGTCTTATAATACGGAAGGAATGAAGTACATATACCGATTCACCTTATTGGACGATTCGAGGGAAATCCGTCCCACTAAAAAAGAATATGGGGTTGGAGAGAAACAAAAGGGTCATTTAGGACCGTGTGTACTATTTTGGTGTGCTATATAGTATTGTTGTCCATAAGAATATTATAACTGTGAAGGAATTATGCACAAACACCGATTCTTCTACTTATAGGACAATACGGGTGAAATTTCGTCCCACTTCGATAGAAAAGAAGGTTGGAAAGAAAGAAAGGGCCGGTTAGGAGCGCGGGGACTATTTTAGTATGCTTTATAGTATTGTTGCCCATAAGAGTCTTATAATACAAAAGGAATGAAATACATATACCGATTCAACTTATTGGACTATTCGAGTGAAATCCGTCCCACTAAAAAAGAATATGGGGTTGGAGAGAAACCAAAGGGTCATTTAGGACCGTGTGTACTATTTTGGTGTGCTATATAGTATTGTTGTCCATAAGAATCTTATAACTGTGAAGGAATTATGCACAAATACCGATTCATCTACTTATAGGACGATACGGGTGAAATTTGTCCCACTTAGATAGAAAAGAAGGTTGGAAAGAAAGAAAGGGCCGGTTAGGAGCGCGTGGACTATTTTGGTATGCTTTATAGTATTGTTGCCCATAAGAGTCTTATAATAGTGAAGGAATGAAGAACATATACCGATTCAACTTATTGGACGATCCGATTGAAATCCGTCCCATTTATAAAGGATATGGGGTTGGAGAAAAACCAGAGGGTCATTTAGGACCGTGTGTACTATTTTGGTGTGTTATATAGTATTGTTGTCGATAAGAATCTTATAACTGTGAAGGAATTATGCACAAACACCGATTCATCTACATATAGGACGATACGGGTGAAATTCGTCCCACTTAGATAGAAAAGAAGGTTGCAAAGAAAGAAAGGGCCGGTTAGGAGCGCGTGGACTATTTTGGTATGCTTTATAGTATTGTTGCCCATAAGAGTCTTATAATAGTGAAGGAATGAAGAACATATACCGATTCAACTTATTGGACGATCCGAATGAATTCCGTCCCACTTATAAAAAATATGGGGTTGGAGAAAAACCAAAGGGTCATTTAGGACCGTGTGTACTATTTTGGTGTGCTATATAGTATTGTTCTCCATAAGAGTCTTATAACTGTGAAGGAATGATGCATAAACACCGATTCTTCTACTTATAGGACGATACGGGTGAAATCCGTCCCACTTAGATAGAAAAGAAGGTTGGAAAGAAAGAAAGGGCCGGTTAGGAGCGCGTGGACTATTTTGGTATGCTTTATAGTATTGTTGCCCATAAGAGTCTTATAATACAGAAGGAATGAAGTACATATACCGATTCACCTTATTGGACGATTCGAGGGAAATCCGTCCCACTAAAAAAGAATATGGGGTTGGAGAGAAACAAAAGGGTCATTTAGGACCGTGTGTACTATTTTGGTGTGCTATATAGTATTGTTGTCCATAAGAATCTTATAACTGTGAAGGAATTATGCACAAACACCGATTTTTCTACTTATAGGACGATACGGGTGAAATTTCGTCCCACATCGATAGAAAAGAAGGTTGGAAAGAAAGAAAGGGCCGGTTAGGAGCGCGAGGACTATTTTGGTATGCTTTATAGTATTGTTGCCCATAAGAGTCTTATAATACAAAAGGAATGAAATACATATACCGATTCAACTTATTGGACGATTCGAGTGAAATCCGTCCCACTAAAAAAGAATATGGGGTTGGAGAGAAACCAAAGGGTCATTTAGGACCGTGCGCACTATTTTGGTGTGCTATATAGTATTGTTGTCCATAAGAATCTTATAACTGTGAAGGAATTATGCACAAACACCGATTCATCTACTTATAGGACGATACGGGTGAAATTCGTCCCACTTAGATAGAAAAGAAGGTTGGAAAGAAAGAAAGGGCCGGTTAGGAGCGCGTGGACTATTTTGGTATGCTTTATAGTATTGTTGCCCATAAGAGTCTTATAATAGTGAAGGAATGAAGAACATATACCGATTCAACTTATTGGACGATTCGATTGAAATCCGTCCCATTTATAAAGGATATGGGGTTGGAGAAAAACCAGAGGGTCATTTAGGACCGTGTGTACTATTTTGGTGTGTTATATAGTATTGTTGTCGATAAGAATCTTATAACTGTGAAGGAATTATGCACAAACACCGATTCATCTACTTATAGGACGATACGGGTGAAATTCGTTCCACTTAGATAGAAAAGAAGGTTGCAAAGAAAGAAAGGGCCGGTTAGGAGCGCGTGGACTATTTTGGTATGCTTTATAGTATTGTTGCCCATAAGAGTCTTATAATAGTGAAGGAATGAAGAACATATACCGATTCAACTTATTGGACGATCCGAATGAATTCCGTCCCACTTATAAAGAATATGGGGTTGGAGAAAAACCAAAGGGTCATTTAGGACCGTGTGTACTATTTTGGTGTGCTATATAGTATTGTTCTCCATAAGAGTCTTATAACTGTGAAGGAATGATGCATAAACACCGATTCTTCTACTTATAGGACAATACGGGTGAAATCCGTCCCACTTAGATAGAAAAGAAGGTTGGAAAGAAAGAAAGGGCCGGTTAGGAGCGCGTGGACTATTTTGGTATGCTTTATAGTATTGTTGCCCATAAGAGTCTTATAATACAGAAGGAATGAAGTACATATACCGATTCACCTTATTGGACGATTCGAGGAAAATCCGTCCCACTAAAAAAGAATATGGGATTGGAGAGAAACAAAAGGGTCATTTAGGACCGTGTGTACTATTTTGGTGTGCTATATAGTATTGTTGTCCATAAGAATCTTATAACTGTGAAGGAATTATGCACAAACACCGATTCTTCTACTTATAGGACAATACGGGTGAAAATTCGTCCCACTTCGATAGAAAAGAAGGTTGGAAAGAAAGAAAGGGCCGGGTAGGAGCGCGGGGACTATTTCAGTATGCTTTATAGTATTGTTGCCCATAAGAGTCTTATAATACAAAAGGAATGAAATACATATACCGATTCAACTTATTGGACGATTCGAGTGAAATCCGTCCCACTAAAAAAGAATATGGGGTTGGAGAGAAACCAAAGAGTCATTTAGGACCGTGTGTACTATTTTGGTCTGCTACATAGTATTGTTGTCCATTAGAATCTTATAACTGTGAAGGAATTATGCACAAACACCGATTCATCTACTTATAGGACGATACGGGTGAAATTCGTCCCACTTAGATAGAAAAGAAGGTTGGAAAGAAAGAAAGGGCCGGTTAGGAGCGCGTGGACTATTTTGGTATGCTTTATAGTATTGTTGCCCATAAGAGTCTTATAATACAGAAGGAATGAAGTACATATACCGATTCACCTTATTGGACGATTCGAGGGAAATCCGTCCCACTAAAAAAGAATATGGGGTTGGAGAGAAACAAAAGGGTCATTTAGGACCGTGTGTACTATTTTGGTGTGCTATATAGTATTGTTGTCCATAAGAATCTTATAACTGTGAAGGAATTATGCACAAACACCGATTCTTCTACTTATAGGACAATACGGGTGAAATTTCGTCCCACTTCGATAGAAAAGAAGGTTGGAAAGAAAGAAAGGGCCGGTTAGGAGCGCGGGGACTATTTTAGTATGCTTTATAGTATTGTTGCCCATAAGAGTCTTATAATACAAAAGGAATGAAATACATATACCGATTCAACTTATTGGACTATTCGAGTGAAATCCGTCCCACTAAAAAAGAATATGGGGTTGGAGAGAAACCAAAGGGTCATTTAGGACCGTGTGTACTATTTTGGTGTGCTATATAGTATTGTTGTCCATAAGAATCTTATAACTGTGAAGGAATTATGCACAAATACCGATTCATCTACTTATAGGACGATACGGGTGAAATTTGTCCCACTTAGATAGAAAAGAAGGTTGGAAAGAAAGAAAGGGCCGGTTAGGAGCGCGTGGACTATTTTGGTATGCTTTATAGTATTGTTGCCCATAAGAGTCTTATAATAGTGAAGGAATGAAGAACATATACCGATTCAACTTATTGGACGATCCGATTGAAATCCGTCCCATTTATAAAGGATATGGGGTTGGAGAAAAACCAGAGGGTCATTTAGGACCGTGTGTACTATTTTGGTGTGTTATATAGTATTGTTGTCGATAAGAATCTTATAACTGTGAAGGAATTATGCACAAACACCGATTCATCTACATATAGGACGATACGGGTGAAATTCGTCCCACTTAGATAGAAAAGAAGGTTGCAAAGAAAGAAAGGGCCGGTTAGGAGCGCGTGGACTATTTTGGTATGCTTTATAGTATTGTTGCCCATAAGAGTCTTATAATAGTGAAGGAATGAAGAACATATACCGATTCAACTTATTGGACGATCCGAATGAATTCCGTCCCACTTATAAAAAATATGGGGTTGGAGAAAAACCAAAGGGTCATTTAGGACCGTGTGTACTATTTTGGTGTGCTATATAGTATTGTTCTCCATAAGAGTCTTATAACTGTGAAGGAATGATGCATAAACACCGATTCTTCTACTTATAGGACGATACGGGTGAAATCCGTCCCACTTAGATAGAAAAGAAGGTTGGAAAGAAAGAAAGGGCCGGTTAGGAGCGCGTGGACTATTTTGGTATGCTTTATAGTATTGTTGCCCATAAGAGTCTTATAATACAGAAGGAATGAAGTACATATACCGATTCACCTTATTGGACGATTCGAGGGAAATCCGTCCCACTAAAAAAGAATATGGGGTTGGAGAGAAACAAAAGGGTCATTTAGGACCGTGTGTACTATTTTGGTGTGCTATATAGTATTGTTGTCCATAAGAATCTTATAACTGTGAAGGAATTATGCACAAACACCGATTTTTCTACTTATAGGACGATACGGGTGAAATTTCGTCCCACATCGATAGAAAAGAAGGTTGGAAAGAAAGAAAGGGCCGGTTAGGAGCGCGAGGACTATTTTGGTATGCTTTATAGTATTGTTGCCCATAAGAGTCTTATAATACAAAAGGAATGAAATACATATACCGATTCAACTTATTGGACGATTCGAGTGAAATCCGTCCCACTAAAAAAGAATATGGGGTTGGAGAGAAACCAAAGGGTCATTTAGGACCGTGTGCACTATTTTGGTGTGCTATATAGTATTGTTGTCCATAAGAATCTTATAACTGTGAAGGAATTATGCACAAACACCGATTCATCTACTTATAGGACGATACGGGTGAAATTCGTCCCACTTAGATAGAAAAGAAGGTTGGAAAGAAAGAAAGGGCCGGTTAGGAGCGCGTGGACTATTTTGGTATGCTTTATAGTATTGTTGCCCATAAGAGTCTTATAATAGTGAAGGAATGAAGAACATATACCGATTCAACTTATTGGACGATTCGATTGAAATCCGTCCCATTTATAAAGGATATGGGGTTGGAGAAAAACCAGAGGGTCATTTAGGACCGTGTGTACTATTTTGGTGTGTTATATAGTATTGTTGTCGATAAGAATCTTATAACTGTGAAGGAATTATGCACAAACACCGATTCATCTACTTATAGGACGATACGGGTGAAATTCGTTCCACTTAGAAAGAAAAGAAGGTTGCAAAGAAAGAAAGGGCCGGTTAGGAGCGCGTGGACTATTTTGGTATGCTTTATAGTATTGTTGCCCATAAGAGTCTTATAATAGTGAAGGAATGAAGAACATATACCGATTCAACTTATTGGACGATCCGAATGAATTCCGTCCCACTTATAAAGAATATGGGGTTGGAGAAAAACCAAAGGGTCATTTAGGACCGTGTGTACTATTTTGGTGTGCTATATAGTATTGTTCTCCATAAGAGTCTTATAACTGTGAAGGAATGATGCATAAACACCGATTCTTCTACTTATAGGACGATACGGGTGAAATCCGTCCCACTTAGATAGAAAAGAAGGTTGGAAAGAAAGAAAGGGCCGGTTAGGAGCGCGTGGACTATTTTGGTATGCTTTATAGTATTGTTGCCCATAAGAGTCTTATAATACAGAAGGAATGAAGTACATATACCGATTCACCTTATTGGACGATTCGAGGAAAATCCGTCCCACTGAAAAAGAATATGGGATTGGAGAGAAACAAAAGGGTCATTTAGGACCGTGTGTACTATTTTGGTGTGCTATTTAGTATTGTTGTCCATAAGAATCTTATAACTGTGAAGGAATTATGCACAAACACCGATTCTTCTACTTATAGGACAATACGGGTGAAAATTCGTCCCACTTCGATAGAAAAGAAGGTTGGAAAGAAAGAAAGGGCCGGGTAGGAGCGCGGGGACTATTTCAGTATGCTTTATAGTATTGTTGCCCATAAGAGTCTTATAATACAAAAGGAATGAAATACATATACCGATTCAACTTATTGGACGATTCGAGTGAAATCCGTCCCACTAAAAAAGAATATGGGGTTGGAGAGAAACCAAAGGGTCATTTAGGACCGTGTGCACTATTTTGGTGTGCTATATAGTATTGTTGTCCATTAGAATCTTATAACTGTGAAGGAATTATGCACAAACACCGATTCATCTACTTATAGGACGATACGGGTGAAATTCGTCCCACTTAGATAGAAAAGAAGGTTGGAAAGAAAGAAAGGGCCGGTTAGGAGCGCGTGGACTATTTTGGTATGCTTTATAGTATTGTTGCCCATAAGAGTCTTATAATAGTGAAGGAATGAAGAACATATACCGATTCAACTTATTGGACGATTCGATTGAAATCCGTCCCATTTATAAAGGATATGGGGTTGGAGAAAAACCAGAGGGTCATTTAGGACCGTGTGTACTATTTTGGTGTGTTATATAGTATTGTTGTCGATAAGAATCTTATAACTGTGAAGGAATTATGCACAAACACCGATTCATCTACTTATAGGACGATACGGGTGAAATTCGTCCCACTTAGATAGAAAAGAAGGTTGCAAAGAAAGAAAGGGCCGGTTAGGAGCGCGTGGACTATTTTGGTATGCTTTATAGTATTGTTGCCCATAAGAGTCTGATAATAGTGAAGGAATGAAGAACATATACCGATTCAACTTATTGGACGATCCGAATGAAATCCATCCCACTTATAAAGAATATGGGATTGGAGAAAAACCAAAGGGTCATTTAGGACCGTGTGTACTCTTTTGGTGTGCTATATAGTATTGTTCTCCATAAGAGTCTTATAACTGTGAAGGAATGATGCATAAACACCGATTCTTCTACTTATAGGACAATACGGGTGAAATCCGTCCCACTTAGATAGAAAAGAAGGTTGGAAAGAAAGAAATGGCCGGTTAGGAGCGCGTGGACTATTTTGGTATGCTTTTTAGTATTGTTGCCCATAAGAGTCTTATAATACAGAAGGAATGAAGTACATATACCGATTCACCTTATTGGACGATTCGAGGGAAATCCGTCCCACTAAAAAAGAATATGGGGTTGGAGAGAAACAAAAGGGTCATTTAGGACCGTGTGTACTATTTTGGTGTGCTATATAGTATTGTTCTCCATAAGAATCTTATAACTGTGAAGGAATTAAGCACAAACACCGATTTTTCTACTTATAGGACGATACGGGTGAAATTTCGTCCCACATCGATAGAAAAGAAGGTTGGAAAGAAAGAAAGGGCCGGTTAGGAGCGCGAGGACTATTTTGGTATGCTTTATAGTATTGTTGCCCATAAGAGTCTTATAATACAAAAGGAATGAAATACATATACCGATTCAACTTATTGGACGATTCGAGTGAAATCCGTCCCACTAAAAAAGAATATGGGGTTGGAGAGAAACCAAAGGGTCATTTAGGACCGTGTGCACTATTTTGGTGTGCTATATAGTATTGTTGTCCATAAGAATCTTATAACTGTGAAGGAATTATGCACAAACACCGATTCATCTACTTATAGGACGATACGGGTGAAATTCGTCCCACTTAGATAGAAAAGAAGGTTGGAAAGAAAGAAAGGGCCGGTTAGGAGCGAGTGGACTATTTTGGAATGCTTTATAGTATTGTTGCCCATAAGAGTCTTATAATAGTGAAGGAATGAAGAACATATACCGATTCAACTTATTGGACGATCCGAATGAAATCCGTCCCACTTATAAAGAATATGGGGTTGGAGAAAAACCAAAGGGTCATTTAGGATCGTGTGTACTATTTTGGTGTGCTATATAGTATTGTTCTCAATAAGAGTCTTATAACTGTGAAGGAATGATGCATAAACACCGATTCTTCTACTTATAGGACGATACGGGTGAAATCCGTCCCACTTAGATAGAAAAGAAGGTTGGAAAAAAAGAAAGGGCCGGTTTGGAGCGCTTGGACTATTTTGGTATGCTTTATAGTATTGTTACCCATAAGAGTCTTATAATAGTGAAGGAATGAAGAACATATACCGATTCAACTTATTGGACGATCCGAATGAAATCCGTCCCACTTATAAAGAAAATGGGGTTGGAGAAAAACCAAAGGGTCATTTAGGATCGTGTGTACTATTTTGGTGTGCTATATAGTATTGTTCTCCATAAGAGACTTATAACTGTGAAGGAATGATGCATAAACACCGATTCTTCTACTTATAGGACGATACGGGTGAAATCCGTCCCACTTAGATAGAAAAGAAGGTTGGAAAAAAAGAAAGGAATGAAGTATATATACCGATTCACCTTATTGGACGATTCGAGTGAAATCCGTCCCACTAAAAAAGAATATGGGGCTGGAGAGAAACCAAAGGGTCATTTAGGACCGTGTGTACTATTTTGGTGTGCTATATAGTATTGTTGTCCATAAGAATCTTATAACTGTGAAGGAATTATGCACAAACACCGATTCATCTACTTATAGGACGATACGGGTGAAATTCGTCCCACTTAGATAGAAAAGAAGGTTGGAAAGAAAGAAATGGCCGGTTAGGAGCGCGTGGACTATTTTGGTATGCTTTATAGTATTGTTGCCCATAAGAGTCTTATAATAGTGAAAGAATGAAGAACATATACCGATTCAACTTATTGGACGATCCGAATGAAATCCGTCCCACTTATAAAGAAAATGGGGTTGGAGAAAAACCAAAGGGTCATTTAGGATCGTGTGTACTATTTTGGTGTGCTATATAGTATTGTTCTCCATAAGAGACTTATAACTGTGAAGGAATGATGCATAAACACCGATTCTTCTACTTATAGGACGATACGGGTGAAATCCGTCCCACTTAGATAGAAAAGAAGGTTGGAAAAAAAGAAAGGAATGAAGTATATATACCGATTCACCTTATTGGACGATTCGAGTGAAATCCGTCCCACTAAAAAAGAATATGGGGCTGGAGAGAAACCAAAGGGTCATTTAGGACCGTGTGTACTATTTTGGTGTGCTATATAGTATTGTTGTCCATAAGAATCTTATAACTGTGAAGGAATTATGCACAAACACCGATTCATCTACTTATAGGACGATACGGGTGAAATTCGTCCCACTTAGATAGAAAAGAAGGTTGGAAAGAAAGAAATGGCCGGTTAGGAGCGCGTGGACTATTTTGGTATGCTTTATAGTATTGTTGCCCATAAGAGTCTTATAATAGTGAAAGAATGAAGAACATATACCGATTCAACTTATTGGACGATCCGAATGAAATCCGTCCCACTTATAAAGAATATGGGGTTGGAGAAAAACCAGAGGGTCATTTAGGACCGTGTGTACTATTTTGGTGTGCTATATAGTATTGTTCTCCATAAGAGTCTTATAACTGTGAAGGAATGATGCATAAACACCGATTATTCTACTTATAGGAAGATACGGGTGAAATCCGTCCCACTTAGATAGAAAAGAAGGTTGGAAAAAAAGAAAGAGCCGGTTTGGAGCGCATGGACTATTTTGGTATGCTTTATAGTATTGTTACCCATAAGAGTCTTATAAGACAGAAGAAAGGAAGTACATATACCGATTCAACTTATTGGACGATTCGAGTGGAATCCGTCCCACTTAAAAAGAATATGGAGTTGGAGAGAAACCAAAGGGTCATTTAGCACAGTGTGGACTATTTTGGTATGCTATATTGTATAGTTGTCCATAAGAGTCTTATAACTGTGAAGGAATGATGCACAAATACCGATTCTATTTATAGGACGATACGGGTGATATTTCGCCCCACTTCGATAGAAAAGAAGCTTGGAAAGAAAGAAAGGTCCGGTTAGGAGCGCGTGGACTATTTTGGTATGCTTTATAGTATTGTTGCCCATAAGAGTCTTATAATACAAAAGGAATGAAGTACATATACCGATTCAACTTATTGGACGATTCGAATGAAATCCGTCCCACTAAAAAAGAATATGGGGTTGGAGAGAAACAAAAGGGTCATTTAGGACCGTGTGTACTATTTTGGTGTGCTATATAGTATTGTTGTCCATAAGAATCTTATAACTGTGAAGGAATTATGCACAAACACTGATTCTTCTACTTATAGGACGATACGGGTGAAATTTCGTCCCACTACGATAGAAAAGAAGGTTGGAAAGAAAGAAAAGGCCGGTTAGGAGCGCGGGGACTATTTTGGTATGCTTTATAGTATTGTTGCCCATAAGAGTCTTATAATACAAAAGGAATGAAATACATATACCGATTCAACTTATTGGACGATTCGAGTGAAATCCGTCCCACTAAAAAAGAATATGGGGTTGGAGAGAAACCAAAGGGTCATTTAGGACCGTGTGTACTATTTTGGTGTGCTATATAGTATTGTTGTCCATAAGAATCTTATAACTGTGAAGGAATTATTCACAAACACCGATTCATCTACTTATAGGACGATACGGGTGAAATTCGTCCCACTTAGATAGAAAAGAAGGTTGGAAAGAAAGAAAGGGCCGGTTAGCAGCGCGTGGACTATTTTGGTATGCTATATAGTATTGTTGCCCATAAGAGTCTTATAATAGTGAAGGAATGAAGAACATATACCGATTCAACTTATTGGACGATCCGATTGAAATCCGTCCCATTTATAAAGGATATGGGGTTGGAGAAAAACCAGAGGGTCATTTAAGACCGTGTGTACTATTTTGGTGTGCTATATAGTATTGTTGTCCATAAGAATCTTATAACTGTGAAGGAATTATGCACAAACACCGATTCATCTACTTATAGGACGATACGGGTGAAATTCGTCCCACTTAGATAGAAAAGAAGGTTGGAAAGAAAGAAAGGGTCGGTTAGGAGCGCGTGGACTATTTTGGTATGCTTTATAGTATTGTTGCCCATAAGAGTCTTATAATAGTGAAGGAATGAAGAACATATACCGATTCAACTTATTGGACGGTCCGAATGAAATCCGTCCCACTTATAAAGAATATGGGGTTGGAGAAAAACCAGAGGGTCATTAAGGACCGTGTGTACTATTTTGGTGTGCTATATAGCATTGTTCTCCAAAAGAGTCTTATAACTGTGAAGGAATGATGCATAAACACCGATTCTTCTACTTATAGGAAGATACGGGTGAAATCCGTCCCACTTAGATAGAAAAGAAGGTTGGAAAAAAAGAAAGAGCCGGTTTGGAGCGCATGGACTATTTTGGTATGCTTTATAGTATTGTTACCCATAAGAGTCTTATAAGACAGAAGAAAGGAAGTACATATACCGATTCAACTTATTGGACGATTCGAGTGAAATCCGTCCCACTTAAAAAGAATATGGAGTTGGAGAGAAACCAAAGGGTCATTTAGCACCGTGTGGACTATTTTGGTATGCTATATTGTATAGTTGTCCATAAGAGTCTTATAACTATGAAGGAATGATGCACAAATACCGATTCTACTTATAGGACGATACGGATGAAATTTCGTCCCACTTCGATAGAAAAGAAGCTTGGAAAGAAAGAAAGGGCCGGTTAGGAGCGCGTGGACTATTTTGGTATGCTTTATAGTATTGTTGCCCATAAGAGTCTTATAATACAAAAGGAATGAAGTACATATACCGATTCAACTTATTGGACGATTCGAGTGAAATCCGTCCCACTAAAAAAGAAGATGGGGTTGGAGAGAAACAAAAGGGTCATTTAGGACCGTGTGTACTATTTTGGTGTGTTATATAGTATTGTTGTCCATAAGAATCTTATAACTGTGAAGGAATTATGCACAAACACCGATTCATCTACTTATAGGACGATACGGGTGAAATTCGTCCCACTTAGATAGAAAAGAAGGTTGGAAAGAAAGAAAGGGCCGGTTAGGAACGCGTGGACTATTTTGGTATGCTTTATAGTATTGTTGCCCATAAGAGTCTTATAATAGTGAAGGAATGAAGAACATATACCGATTCAACTTATTGGACGATCCGATTGAAATCCGTCCCATTTATAAAGGATATGGGGTTGGAGAAAAACCAGAGGGTCATTTAGGACCGTGTGTACTATTTTGGTGTGCTATATAGTATTGTTGTCCATAAGAGTCTTATAACTGTGAAGGAATGATGCATAAACACCGATTCTTCTACTTATAGGACGATACGGGTGAAATCCGTCCCACTTAGATAGAAAAAAAGGTTGGAAAAAACGAAAGGGCCGGTTTGGAGCGCATGGACTATTTTGGTATGCTTTATAGTATTGTTACCCATAAGAGTCTTATAAGACAGAAGAAAGGAAGTACATATACCGATTCAACTTATTGGACGATTCGAGTGAAATCCGTCCCACTTAAAAAGAATATGGGGTTGGAGAGAAACAAAAGGGTCATTTAGGACCGTGTGTACTATTTTGGTGTGCTATATAGTATTGTTGTCCATAAGAATCTTATTACTGTGAAGGAATTATGCACAAACACCGATTCATCTACTTATAGGACGATACGTGTGAAATTCGTCCCACTTCAATAGAAAAGAAGGTTGGAAATGGAAAAAAAAACAAGTCTGAACTTAAGCGAGGGTGCAGATTTCTAGTGAGAGAAGCTCTCCCTTCTCTCTACAATGAGGGGTGTTTGGGAATTGGGTTAGTGGAGTGAGTTAATGATTTTGACTCGGTCAAACTGAGTTTGACCAAGTATTGGTTATGTTATTCCACTGAGTCATTACGGATTAGGTTTATTTGAGATTGAAGTACTGAGTTATAGTACGAGTCATTATAGATCTGGGAGTGGCTTCTTGAGTGTTTGGGTGTTGACTTCATCTTTCTCTATTCAAAGCTGAGATTGAAACGATTTGTTCATCTCTTTGTTCGTTCCTTCAGTGATTTTCACTGGGTCGAAGCTTTCTCACGCATTCACGGTGTGGTTTCTGGGGATCTCTTGGTTTTCGGCGTTTTGGTCGGACGATTTCATAAGCGATTCGGAATCCAAGTGAGGTTTCGTATCTTTAATCCCCTGAAGTCTGAGTAGGGGGAGTGAGGTCGAATCAACAAGGGTCCTGGTCGACGGTTCTGATCCTGGTCGACGTCTCTGTTCGTGGGTCTGTCGAAGACTCTGTTTCGGCTTTCTTCTGGGCTGCTGAAGTTAGGTTCGGCTCTTGGGTTTCATCAGCGAAACCTGTTTCGGTGGTCCCTTGAAGGTTTTCGAGACGACGACGCTACCCAGAAGCATCCAGTGATTTCAGGTTGTTGCTACTGAAGAAGACGACCTGAGAAAGGGGTGTGAGGAAGATTGGTTGTTGTGTCCTATAACTGCATTTGTTTCGGGAGTTGTGGGTTTCGTCAATCCATCCCCGTGTTGTGCAGACGAAGCAAGGGGCGTTTTTTGGGGGCGGTCAGTATCTTTGGTGGTTCATGGTTTCGAGGAGACGGTGCTCATAGCTGTTTCTTCAGACGAAGCTCGCCGGTGATCGTGTTTCTCCAGTTTCGTCCGCTGAAGTTCGTGGTGATTCCAGTACATTTTGGTGAGTGCGGCCGAGTAGCTGCTACTGCTGCAATTGCCGATTGTAGGCAACTGCTGCTGTTGTTGTGCTTGACTTCACGATACTGGTGATTGTGCTGCGGTAAGTTGGGTAAACTTTCATCTCTTTATTTTGGGGTTGGTGCCCCTTGTAGTCTGGGTTGGAGCCCCTTGGCTCGTTGGGTTGGAGCCCATTTGTTTTTCTTGTAAGGATTGGTGCCCTCTTTGTGTGTTTTTTTTAACTGCTAATGGGGGATTCTGCTGAAATTGAACGTATGAAAAAACAGGTTGAGGAATATAGGGTAGCTTTACAGGCTAGTAATGAACTGATTGAGAAACATTTGATTAATGCTGGAAATCATGAGGGAAATATGAAAATGAGGCACAATGATTCACAGCAGGGGTCTGAAATTAAGGGTAAGGAGTCTGTGTTAGAAGGAGTTACAGGTGGTGTGCTTACGGGTCACCAAATGTCTGTAGGGAAGTCTGAATTTATCCTGAGGGCTGAGAGTTCTGAGGAGGCAGCGGTAGAGATTCCGTTAGGCTCTTCGATTAAAGGGAATTTTTCTGGGATGAGTAAAAATTTGCAGATGCCTGGGAGTGATGAGGGTAGTAGGGTTAAACCTACTTTGTCATGGGCGGATACTCTAACTAAAAATATTTCAAAGAACAAAATGCAATTAAATTACTTCCCACAAGCTGTGAAAGATAAGATTGTTGAAATTCCTTACAATGTCGAAATGAAAGGGTGTTATTTGTGGAGGGATTGCTTAGTGGGTTATTGTATGGATAGGAAACTACCATTTCCAACTGTAAATTCCATTGCAAAGAGACTCTGGGGTAAAAATGGGATGACCGAGGTTATGAGCCTTGATAGGGGTTTCTTTTTGTTCAGGTTTGATAGTGCTGAAAGTTGTAATTCTATTATAGAAAGCGGACCTTGGCATTTTGCAAACCAGCTTATGGTTTTGCAAAAGTGGAGGCCTGATCTCGCTATCTATAAACAAGGGTTAAAAAGTGTTCCAATATGGGCTAAATTTTATCATATTCCATTACAATTGTGGACTCCGGATGGGTTGGGATATATTGCTAGCATTTTGGGGCGACCTCTATATACTGATTCTCAAACTGATGATAGGGGTAGATTAAATTATGCCAGGATGTGTATTGAGGTTGATATTAAAGCTGAATTTCCGTCTGAGGTAGGGGTCAAGTTGGCTGATGGGAGAATTGTTACTATTGGTGTTGAATATCAATGGGTACCCATGAAATGTGAGCACTGTGAGATTTTTGGACATTCTTCCAAAAATTGTGTTAAAATGAAAGTCCAAAATGCAATTGAAAAAACTAAAGAGATTAAGAAAGAATGGGTTGTTGTAGGGAAGAAAGGAGGAGAAACAAGTAATTCTGATGCAATAAATCAGGAGCAGGTTAATGTTATACCCAAAGACATTCAGAATTTAGGAAATAAAGTTGTTGAGGGTGAGAATATTGTAGAGTCACATGAATTAAAAAATCATGAGGTTCGGGTGAATGTAAATGAGTTGAAGATAGAGGAGCCTAGGGATAATACAAATGTTCTTTCTCCTAATAAATTCTCATGCTTAGGAGATTTTGATGATGGGGAGATAATGGAGGATTGGGGAATTGATGCAGATAATGAAAAGGAAGGTTTTATACATGATCCAGGGAGAAGGGTAGAGGAAGAAAAACATGGTCATAAAGATGGGGAACACCCTCTGAGTATAAAAGAGATAGGGAGTAAGAGCTCAATTCCCTTGGTAGTTTCAGGTGCTGGTATGTTGGGCCCCATTTCTAATAAGAAATTTAAAACTAAAAGGGTCTTGAAAAGAGAGGATAAGGGGGGAGACCAGTCTGCTCAAAATTAGTTCCCATATGAATTGCTATATTTGGAATGTTCGTGGTCTTAATGGGGAGGTGAAACAGAAGGAAATTAAGTTAATGATTAAATCATTAGATATTTCTATTTTTTGTTTGATTGAGACAAAGGTTTTAAAGAACAATGTTGATAAAGTGATGAAAGTGATTTGCCCAGGTTGGAAGTTAGTTAATAATTATGATTTTGCGGATTTGGGAAGATTATGGATTTGTTGGGACCCAAAGAAAATGAATGTGGCTTTATTGAACGGCAATGCTCAATTTCTTCATTGTAAAGTGAGTACTGTTGATAAAATTTACAATTGCTTCGCTACATTTATTTATGGAAGTAATGATTATATTGAGAGAAGGATTTTATGGAAAGAGTTGTTTGATATTTCCATGGCTTTGAAGAACAGCCCCTGGATTTGTGCGGGTGACTTAAATGCTATTAGATATCAACATGAGAAATGGGGCGGGGATGACAAGTGGAATGCAAAAATGAGGGAATGTGGGCAGGCTCTAGATAGAGCAGGATTAATGGATTTGAAATATAATGGTATCAAATTTTCTTGGTCCAATGGTCATGTGTTTTGTAAGCTGGATAGATGCTTAGTGAATTCAGCTTGGGTTGATTACTTTCAAACCACTGAAGTTTCTTTTTTGCCTCCAGGGGTTTCGGATCATGCTTGTATTACGGTTAAGTTCTCTATGGAGGTAGAGAGGGTTAAAAGACCTTTTAGGTTCAACAATTTTTTAACTAAACATGAAAAGTTTACTCAAGTGGTGAGATATGCGTGGAATGACCAAGTTACTGGGAGTAAAATGTTTGTGGTAAGTCAGAAGTTGAAAATGGTAAAGAATGCATTGAAAATTTTAAATAAATCTCACTTTGATAATTTACCAACTCAAGTGTCTGAAGCTAGGAAAAAGTTATTGAACATTCAATGCTTGGTGGATTTGGATCCTGGAAATCACGAATTTCAAAGAATAGAAAAGGACTGTCTTAAACAATTTTATAAAGTGTCAAATGCCGAGGAATGTTTATATAGACAGCTATCTAGGATTCAATGGCTGAGGCTAGGAGATCAAAACACCAGCTATTTTCATAAGATTGCTAATCAGAGGAAAGCTCTTAATAATATAGTTTCCATAACTAGAGAGGATGGCACTGTTCTGACTGATAAAGGTGATGTTAGTAGAGAGATTGTGGGATTTTACAAGAATCTTTTTGCTAAGAGAGATGAAGTCAGAATCCCGGTTTTAAATGAGTTTATTCAACACCCTATTTCTCTAGAGCAAAGTATGGACATGAATAGAGATGTGACTAGAGAAGAAATCAAAGCTACCTTCCTTGCTATAAAAGATGACAAAGCCCCAGGACCGGATGGTTTGAATGCAGTGTTTTATAAGGCGGCCTGGGATGTTATTGGCAATGAGGTGTTGGATGCCATAATGGATTTCTTTGCTTCAGGTCAATTGCTTTCTGAAGTAAACTGTACTTCCATTTCTCTCATTCCCAAAGTTGATAATCCTACTAAAGTGACGGAGTTCAGGCCTATTTCAGTATGCAATGTGTTGTATAAATGCATAGCAAAAATTATTGCTAATAGGTTGAAACCCATTCTTGACTCGAGTATAAGTGCAAATCAATCTGGGTTTGTTCCGGGTAGGAGTATTTGTGATAACGTTCTGCTAGCTCAAGAGATATTACTCCATTACCATAAAGATGAGTCTCCAGCTAGAGTTGCTATGAAAATTGACTTGACTAAAGCTTATGACTCTGTTTCTTGGGATTTTTTGGGTGAGGTATTGAAGTGTTTTGGATTGCCTGATAGAGTTAGAGGTTGGATTCTTACTTGTTGCTCTTCTCATAAGTTCTCTATAAATATTAATGGGGCTCTTGAAGGGTTTTTCAAAGGGGGAAGAAGGCTTAGGCAAGGGGACCCTATGTCTCCTTATCTTTTTGTGATGTGTATGGAAGTTCTCTCAGGGATGTTGAATAAATTGGGGAAAAATGACTCTTTTAAGTTCCACGCCAAATGTAAAAAATTGGAGATTAATCATTTGATGTTTGCTGATGACCTATTCCTCTTTTGTGAGGGTAGTGAAAATTCAGTGAACTGTATGCTGGATGTTTTGAGGAAGTTTAGTGATTTTTCAGGTTTAATTCCTAATACTTCAAAGAGCTCCATTTTTACATCGGGTGTGGAAGGTAGAGTCTTAGAAAATATAATCCTTGGGACCAACTTTTCAATTGGAAAATTACCTGTCAAGTATTTAGGGGTGCCTCTGATTTCTTCAAAGCTTAATGCAGCTGACTGTCAAGAGCTAGTATTGAAAATTAACAGAAGGGTTCAGGCTTGGAATTGCAGATTCCTTTCCTTTGCGGGTAGGTTACAATTGATTGCCTCAGTGCTGTTTTCAGTTCAGGTTTATTGGAGTTCTACTTATATCCTTCCAAAATCTGTGTTTAAACAACTGAATGAGATAATGAGGAAATTCTTATGGAAAGGGGCTGATTTGAAGAGTGGTGGTGAGAAGTTGGCATGGGCTAAAGTGTGTTTGCCGAAAGATGAAGGGGGCTTAGGATTAAAGGATTTGATAGCTTGGAATGTGGCAGCTATTGGTAAGCAGTTATGGAACCTGTTACAGCCTATTCCCACTAACCTCTGGAGCAAGTGGGCAAGGATTGAGCTCATGAAAGACCAAAATTTCTGGCTGCTTAAGGTCCCGGATAAAAGATCTTGGTCATGGAAGAAGATAATGGGTCTAAGAGATACATTTAGACAATACATTGAGTACAAGGTTGGGAATGGCGATAATATTCTTCTTTGGCATGATGATTGGTTGTATCCCAATTCTATTGTAGAAAAACATGGGGATAGGATCAGGTATGATTCTGGGTTAAGAAACAATTGTAAAGTCAATGCCATAATCAGAAATGGGCAATGGTACCCTCCTTTTGCAAACTCTCACAAATTAATGGAGTTAAGAGATGATATTGCAATCCTCCCCCCTCCTGATTGCCATGATGTTGACACTTTGATTTGGAAGCCTACCAAGGGTAAGTATTCTATTAGTTCGGCTTGGAATTTGTTAAGGAACAGGGATAGTCAAGTTAAATGGTACAAGACTGTGTGGTTCCCAAATAATATTCCAAGACATGCTTTCATTTTATGGACTTTAATTCATAATAGGATGCAAACTCAAGATAAATTGGTCATTTATGGGTTACTTCAGCAACAAAAATGTGTCTTCTGTGACTTACCGTGTGAAAACAGGGAACATCTATTTTTTGAATGCAGTTTCTCTTCTCAAGTTTGGTCTTCGGTTGCTATTGAAAATGGTTTGAAGCAAGTTGGGAAGAAGTGGGTGGATATAGTAAATTGGTGCAATGACCATTGTACTAACAATACTTTAAAGGCATGTGTTACCAAACTCGCATTGGCTGCAAGTGTTTACATCTTATGGAGGGAGAGAAACCTCAGGTTGTATGCAGGAGAGTTTAAACAGGAGGTTCAACTTGTTCAGGAGATAAATTCTTCTGTCAAATTTAGATTGTATCACTTGTTGGATATTCAAAATGGAGATAGAGTTTCAAGCAATGGGTGAGGGGAATATTTGCTTAGTCTTCCTGGAATTTATGTTCTGGGTTTGTGTTTGGATGAGTGGTAGAGAGTCAGTGTTTATGGGATTATGGTTCAGGAAATGGTTCAGACTTCGTGGGAGGTGCTTTGTGATCTTTTTTATAAATGTTGCATTATCTTTTGATCCCTTTGTTTATACTGTGCAGATTTATAAGTGGGTTGCTGAAGTTCAAGGGGTTCGGATGGCTATGAAGACTCTCGCTGTGATAGAAATAAATTTATGTAATCTGATGAAGATTATGTATATTATATTTGTGGGGAGGTGCTCTAGAGATATGTTAAACATTGGTTCCTATAGTCTTATGTTTTATCAGACTTGTTTTATTGTTGTAAGGGTTATGGTGGTTCTCTTGTATAATCCCCTGTGTTTAGAGTTAAGCTTAACTCTCTGGTGGGTTTGGGGGTTCCACCCTTGGGGTATGCCCCAAGTATTTTGTAGGCTTCTAGCCATTTTTTAATTTTCTACAATACTGACTTACTTTTCAAAAAAAAAAAAAAAAAAAAAAGAAGGTTGGAAAGAAAGAAAGGGCCGGTTAGGAGCGCGTGGACTATTTTGGTATTCTTTATAGTATTGTTGCCCATAAGAGTCTTATAATACAGAAGGAATGAAGTACATATACCGATTCACCTTATTGGACGATTCGAGGGAAATCCGTCCCACTAAAAAAGAATATGGGGTTGGAGAGAAACAAAAGGGTCATTTAGGACCGTGTGTACTATTTTGGTGTGCTATATAGTATTGTTGTCCATAAGAATCTTATAAATGTGAAGGAATTATGCACAAACACCGATTCTTCTACTTATAGGACGATACGGGTGAAATTTCGTCCCACTTCGATAGAAAAGAAGGTTGGAAAGAAAGAAAGGGCCGGTTAGGAGCGCGGGGACTATTTTGGTATGCTTTATAGTATTGTTGCCCATAAGAGTCTTATAATACAAAAGGAATGAAATACATATACCGATTCAACTTATTGGACGATTCGAGTGAAATCCGTCCCACTAAAAAATAATATGGGGTTGGAGAGAAACCAAAGGGTCATTTAGGACCGTGTGTACTATTTTGGTGTGTTATATAGTATTGTTGTCCATAAGAATCTTATAACTGTGAAGGAATTATGCACAAACACCGATTCATCTACTTATAGGACGATACGGGTGAAATTCGTCCCACTTAGATAGAAAAGAAGGTTGGAAAGAACGAAAGGGCCGGTTAGGAGCGCGTGGACTATTTTGGTATGCTTTATAGTATTGTTGCCCATAAGAGTCTTATAATAGTGAAGGAATGAAGAACATATACCGATTCAACTTATTGGACGATCCGAATGAAATCCGTCCCACTTATAAAGAATATGGGGTTGGAGAAAAACCAAAGGGTCATTTAGGACCGTGTGTACTATTTTGGTGTGCTATATAGTATTGTTCTCCATAAGAGTCTTATAACTGTGAAGGAATGATGCATAAACACCGATTCTTCTACTTATAGGACGATATTGAAAATTAAGTCAATATTATAGAAAATTAAAAAATGGCTAGAAGCCTACAAAATACTTGGGGCATACCCCAAGGGTGGAACCCCCAAACCCACTAGAGAGTTAAGCTTAACTCTAAACACAGGGGATTATACAAGAGGATCACCATAACCCTTACAACAATAAAACAAGTCTGATAAAACATAAGACTATAGGAACCAATGTTTAACATATCTCCAGGGCACCTCCCCACAAATATAATATACATAATCTTCATCAGATTACAGAAATTAATTTCAATCACAGCGAGAGTCTTCATAGCCATCCGAACCCCTTGAACTTCAGCAACCCACTTATAAATCTGCACAGTATAAACAAAGGGATCAAAAGATAATGCAACATTTATAAAAAAGATCACAAAGCACCTCCCACGAAGTCTGAACCATTTCCTGAACCATAATCCCATAAACACTGACTCTCTACCACTCATCCAAACACAAACCCAGAACATAAATTCCAGGAAAACTAAGCAAATATTCCCCACACCCATTGCTTGAAACTCTATCTCCATTTTGAATATCCAACAAGTGATACAATCTAAATTTGACAGAAGAATTTATCTCCTGAACAAGTTGAACCTCCTTTTTAAACTCTCCTGCATACAACCTGAGGTTTCTCTCCCTCCATAAGATGTAAACACTTGCAGCCAATGCGAGTTTGGTAACACATGCCTTTAAAGTATTGTTAGTACAATGGTCATTGCACCAATTTACTATATCCACCCACTTCTTCCCAACTTGCTTTAAACCATTTTCAATAGCAACCGAAGATCAAACTTGAGAAGAGAAACTGCATTCAAAAAATAGATGTTCCCTGTTTTCACACGGTAAGTCACAGAAGACACATTTTTGTTGCTGAAGTAACCCATAAATGACCAATTTATCTTGATGTTGAAGGTTGGAAAGAAAGAAAGGGCCGGTTAGGAGCGCGTGGACTATTTTGGTATACTTTATAGTATTGTTGCCCATAAGAGTCTTATAATACAGAAGGAATGAAGTACATATACCGATTCACCTTATTGGACGATTCGAGGGAAATCTGTCCCACTAAAAAAGAATATGGGGTTGGAGAGAAACCAATGGATCATTTAGGACCGTGTGTACTATTTTGGCGTGCTATATAGTATTGTTGTCCATAAGAATCTTATAACTGTGAAGGAATTATGCACAAACACCGATTCTTCTACTTATAGGACGATACGGGTGAAATTTCGTCCCACTTCGATAGAAAAGAAGGTTGGAAAGAAAGAAAGGGCCGGTTAGGAGCGCGGGGACTATTTCGGTATGCTTTATAGTATTGTTGCCCATAAGAGTCTTATAATACAAAAGGAATGAAATACATATACCGATTCAACTTATTGGACGATTCGAGTGAAATCCGTCCCACTAAAAAAGAATATGGGGTTGGAGAGAAACCAAAGGGTCATTTAGGACCGTGTGTACTATTTTGGTGTGCTATATAGTATTGTTGTCCATAAGAATCTTATAGCTGTGAAGGAATTATGCACAAACACCGATTCATCTACTTATAGGACGATACGTGTGAAATTCGTCCCACTTCAATAGAAAAGATGGTTGGAAAGAAAGAAAGGGCCGGTTAGGAGCGCGTGGACTATTTTGGTATGCTTTATAGTATTATTGCCCATAAGAGTCTTATAATAGTGAAGGAATGAAGAACATATACCGATTCAACTTATTGGACGATCCGAATGAAATCCGTCCCACTTATAAAGAATATGTGGTTGGAGAAAAACCAAAGGGTCATTTAGCACCGTGTGGACTATTTTGGTATGCTATATTGTATAGTTGTCCATAAGAGTCTTATAACTGTGAAGGAATGATGCACAAATACCGATTCTACTTATAGGACGATACGGGTGAAATTTCGTCCCACTTCGATAGAAAAGAAGCTTGGAAAGAAAGAAAGGGCCGGTTAGGAGCGCGTGGACTATTTTGGTATGCTTTATAGTATTGTTGCCCATAAGAGTCTTATAATAGTGAAGGAATGAAGAACATATACCGATTCAACTTATTGGACGATCCGATTGAAATCCGTCCCACTTATAAAGGATATGGGGTTGGAGAAAAACCAGAGGGTCATTTAGGACCGTGTGTACTATTTTGGTGTGCTATATAGTATTGTTCTCCATAAGAGTCTTTTAACTGTGAAGGAATGATGCATAAACAACGATTCTTCTATTTATAGGACGATACGGGTGAAATCCGTCCCACTTAGATAGAAAAGAAGATTGGAAAAAAAGAAAGGGCCGGTTTGGAGCGCATGGACTATTTTGGTATGCTTTATAGTATTGTTACCCATAAGAGTCTTATAAGACAGAAGAAATGAAGTACATATACCGATTCAACTTATTGGACGATTCGAGTGAAATCCGTCCCACTTAAAAAGAATATGGAGTGGGAGAGAAACCAAAGGGTCATTTAGCACCGTATGGACTATTTTGGTATGCTATATTGTATAGTTGTCCATAAGAGTCTTATAACTGTGAAGGAATGATGCACAAATACCGATTCTACTTATAGGACGATACGGGTGAAATTTCGTCCCACTTCGATAGAAAAGAAGCTTGGAAAGAAAGAAAGGGCCGGTTAGGAGCGCGTGGACTATTTTGGTATGCTTTATAGTATTGTTGCCCATAAGAGTCTTATAATACAAAAGGAATGAAGTACATATACCGATTCAACTTATTGGACGATTCGAGTGAAATCCGTCCCACTAAAAAAGAATATGGGGTTGGAGAGAAACAAAAGGGTCATTTAGGACCGTGTGTACTATTTTGGTGTGCTATATAGTATTGTTGTCCATAAGAATCTTATAACTGTGAAGGAATTATGAACAAACACCGATTCATCTACTTATAGGACGATACGTGTGAAATTCGTCCCACTTCAATAGAAAAGAAGGTTGGAAAGAAAGAAATGGCCGGTTAGGAGCGCGTGGACTATTTTGGTATTCTTTATAGTATTGTTGCCCATAAGAGTCTTATAATACAGAAGGAATGAAGTACATATACCGATTCACCTTATTGGACGATTCGAGGGAAATCCGTCCCACTAAAAAAGAATATGGGGTTGGAGAGAAACCAATGGGTCATTTAGGACCGTGTGTACTATTTTGGTGTGCTATATAGTATTGTTGTCCATAAGAATCTTATAACTGTGAAGGAATTATGCACAAACACCGATTCTTCTACTTATAGGACGATACGGGTGAAATTTCGTCCCACTTCGATAGAAAAGAAGGTTGGAAAGATAGAAAGGGCCGGTTAGGAGCGCGGGGACTATTTTGGTATGCTTTATAGTATTGTTGCCCATAAGAGTCTTATAATACAAAAGGAATGAAATACATATACCGATTCAACTTATTGGACGATTCGAGTGAAATCCGTCCCACTAAAAAAGAATATGGGGTTGGAGAGAAACCAAAGGGTCATTTTGGACCGTGTGTACTATTTTGGTGTGCTATATAGTATTGTTGTCCATAAGAATCTTATAACTGTGAAGGAATTATGCACAAACACCGATTCATCTACTTATAGGACGATACGGGTGAAATTCGTCCCACTTAGATAGAAAAGAAGGTTGGAAAGAAAGAAAGGGCCGGTTAGGAGCGCGTGGACTATTTTGGTATGCTTTATAGTATTGTTGCCCATAAGAGTCTTATAATAGTGAAGGAATGAAGAACATATACCGATTCAACTTATTGGACGATCCGAATGAAATCCGTCCCACTTATAAAGAATATGGGGTTGGAGAAAAACCAAAGGGTCATTTAGCACCGTGTGGACTATTTTGGTATGCTATATTGTATAGTTGTCCATAAGAGTCTTATAACTGTGAAGGAATGATGCACAAATACCGATTCTACTTATAGGACGATACGGGTGAAATTTCGTCCCACTTCGATAGAAAAGAAGCTTGGAAAGAAAGAAAGGGCCGGTTAGGAGCGCGTGGACTATTTTGGTATGCTTTATAGTATTGTTGCCCATAAGAGTCTTATAATAGTGAAGGAATGAAGAACATATACCGATTCAACTTATTGGACGATCCGATTGAAATCCGTCCCACTTATAAAGGATATGGGGTTGGAGAAAAACCAGAGGGTCATTTAGGACCGTGTGTACTATTTTGGTGTGCTATATAGTATTGTTCTCAATAAGAGTCTTTTAACTGTGAAGGAATGATGCATAAACAACGATTCTTCTACTTATAGGACGATACGGGTGAAATCCGTCCCACTTAGATAGAAAAGAAGATTGGAAAAAAAGAAAGGGCCGGTTTGGAGCGCATGGACTATTTTTGTATGCTTTATAGTATTGTTACCCATAAGAGTCTTATAAGACAGAAGAAATGAAGTACATATACCGATTCAACTTATTGGACGATTCGAGTGAAATCCGTCCCACTTAAAAAGAATATGGAGTTGGAGAGAAACCAAAGGGTCATTTAGCACCGTATGGACTATTTTGGTATGCTATATTGTATAGTTGTCCATAAGAGTCTTATAACTGTGAAGGAATGATGCACAAATACCGATTCTACTTATAGGACGATACGGGTGAAATTTCGTCCCACTTCGAAAGAAAAGAAGCTTGGAAAGAAAGAAAGGGCCGGTTAGGAGCGCGTGGACTATTTTGGTATGCTTTATAGTATTGTTGCCCATAAGAGTCTTATAATACAAAAGGAATGAAGTACATATACCGATTCAACTTATTGGACGATTCGAGTGAAATCCGTCCCACTAAAAAAGAATATGGGGTTGGAGAGAAACAAAAGGGTCATTTAGGACCGTGTGTACTATTTTCGTGTGCTATATAGTATTGTTGTCCATAAGAATCTTATAACTGTGAAGGAATTATGAACAAACACCGATTCATCTACTTATAGGACGATACGTGTGAAATTCGTCCCACTTCGATAGAAAAGAAGGTTGGAAAGAAAGAAAGGGCCGGTTAGGAGCGCGGGGACTATTTTGGTATGCTTTATAGTATTGTTGCCCATAAGAGTCTTATAATACAAAAGGAATGAAATACATATACCGATTCAACTTATTGGACGATTCGAGTGAAATCCGTCCCACTAAAAAAGAATATGGGGTTGGAGAGAAACCAAAGGGTCATTTTGGACCGTGTGTACTATTTTGGTGTGCTATATAGTATTGTTGTCCATAAGAATCTTATAACTGTGAAGGAATTATGCACAAACACCGATTCATCTACTTATAGGACGATACGGGTGAAATTCGTCCCACTTAGATAGAAAAGAAGGTTGGAAAGAAAGAAAGGGCCGGTTAGGAGCGCGTGGACTATTTTGGTATGCTTTATAGTATTGTTTCCCATAAGAGTCTTATAATAGTGAAGGAATGAAGAACATATACCGATTCAACTTATTGGACGATCCGAATGAAATCCGTCCCACTTATAAAGAATATGGGGTTGGAGAAAAACCAAAGGGTCATTTAGGACCGTGTGTACTATTTTGGTGTGCTATATAGTATCTTTCTCCATAAGAGTCTTATAACTGTGAAGGAATGATGCATAAACACCGATTCTTCTACTTTTTTTTTTTTTAATGGTAAGTCAATTTTATAGAAAATAAAAAAAAATGGCAAGAAGCCTACAAGAAAACTTGGGGCATACCCCAAGGGTGGAACCCCCAAACCTACCAAAGAGTTAAGCTTAACTCAGAACACAGGGGATTATACAAGAAAAGCACCGTAGCCCTTACAACAATTAAACAAGTCTGATAAAACATAAGACTATAACAACCAATGTTTAACATATCTCTATAACACCTCACCACAAATATAATGTACATAATCTTCATCAGATTACACAAATTATGTCCTAACACAGTGAGTGTCTTCATAGCCAATCGATCCCCGTGAACTTCAGCTACCAGCTTATATATCTGCACAATGTAAACAAATAGATCAAAAGATAATGCAACATTTGTAAAAATTATCACAAAACACCTCCGACGAAGTCTGAACCATTTCCTGAACCATAACTCTAACAACACTAAATCGCGACCCCTCATCCAAACACAAACCCATACCATAAATTCCAGGAAAACTGAGTAAATATTCCCCTCACCCATTGCTTGAAACTCTATCTCCATTTTGAATATCCAACAAGTGATACAATCTAAATTTGACAGAAGAATTTATCTCCTGAACAAGTTGCTCTTCCTTTTTAAACTCTCCTGCAAACAGCCTGAGGTTCCTCTCCCTCCATAAGATGTAAACACTTGCAGCCAAAGAGAGTTTGGTAACACATGCCTTTAAAGTATTATTAGTACAATGGTCATTGCACCAATTTACTATATCCACCCACTTCTTCCCAACTTGCTTCAAACAATTTTCAATAGCAACCGAAGACCAAACTTGAGAAGAGAAACTGCATTCAAAAAATAAATGCTCCCTGCTTTCACTCGGTAAGTCACAAAAGACACATTTTTGTTGCTGAAGCAACCCATAAATGATAAATTTATCTTGTGTCTGCATCCTATTATGAATTAAAGTCCATAAAATGAAAGCATGTCTTGGAATATTATTTGGGAACCACACAGTCTTGTACCATTTAACTTGATTATCCCTGTTCCTTAACAAATTCCAAGCCGAACTAATAGAATACTTACCCCTGGTAGGCTTCCAAATCAAAGTATCAACATCATGGCAATCAGGAGGGGGGAGGGTAGCAATATCATCTCTTAACTCCATTAATTGGTGAGAGTTTGCAAAAGGAGGAAACCATTGCCCATTTTTTATTATGGCATTGACTTTACAATTGTTTCTTAACCCAGAATCATACCTGATCCTATCCCCATGTTTTTCTACAATAGAAGTGGGATACAACCAATCATCATGCCAAAGAAGAATATTATTTCCATTCCCAACCTTGTACTCAATGTAATGTCTAAATGTATCTCTTAGACCCATTATCTTTTTCCATGACCAAGATCTTTTATCCAGGACCTTAAGCAACCAAATATTTTGGTCTTTCATGAGCTCTATCCTAGCCCACTTACTCCACAGGTTGGTGGGAATAGGCTGCAACAGGTTCCATAGCTGTTTACCAATAGCAGCCACATTCCAAGCTATCAAATCTTTTAATCCTAAGCCCCCTTCATCCTTCGGCAGACACACTTTAGTCCATGCCATCTTCTCACCTCCACTCTTCAAGTCAGCCCCTTTCCACAAGAATTTCCTCATAATCTCATTCAGCTGTTTAAACACCGATTTTGGAAGGATATAAGTAGAACTCCAATAAACTTGAACTGAAAACAACACTGAGGCAATCAATTGTAACCTACCCGCAAAGGAAAGGAATCTGCAATTCCAAGACTGAACCCTTCTAGTAATTTTCAAAACTAACTCTTGACAATCAGCAGCATTAAGCTTAGAAGAAATCAGAGGCACCCCTAGATACTTGACAGGCAATTTTCCAATTGAAAAATTAGACCCGCGGATAATATTATCTAAAACTCTACCCTCCACACCCGATGTAAAAATGGAGCTCTTTGAGGTATTAGGAAATAAACTTGAAAATTCACTAAACTTCCTCAATACATCCAACATAGAATTCACTGAATTTTCACTACCCTCACAAAAGAGGAATAGATCATCAGCAAACTTCACAGAAGAGGAATAAATTCACTAAACTTCTACTTATAGGACGAAACGGGTGAAATCCGTCCCACTTAGATAGAAAAGAAGGTTGGAAAAAAAGAAAGGGCCGGTTTGGAGCGCATGGACTATTTTGGTATGCTTTATAGTATTGTTACCCATAAGAGTCTTATAAGACAGAAGAAATGAAGTACATATACCGATTCAACTTATTGGACGATTCGAGTGAAATCCGTCCCACTTAAAAAGAATATGGAGTTGGAGAGAAACCAAAGGGTCATTTAGCACCGTATGGACTATTTTGGTATGCTATATTGTATAGTTGTCCATAAGAGTCTTATAACTGTGAAGGAATGATGCACAAATACCGATTCTACTTATAGGACGATACGGGTGAAATTTCGTCCCACTTCGATAGAAAAGAAGCTTGGAAAGAAAGAAAGGGCCGGTTAGGAGCACGTGGACTATTTTGGTATGCTTTATAGTATTGTTGCCCATAAGAGTCTTATAATACAAAAGGAATGAAGTACATATACCGATTCAACTTATTGGACGATTCGAGTGAAATCCGTCCCACTAAAAAAGAATATGGGGTTGGAGAGAAACAAAAGGGTCATTTAGGACCGTGTGTACTATTTTGGGGTGCTATATAGTATTGTTGTCCATAAGAATCTTATAACTGTGAAGGAATTATGCACAAACACCGATTCATCTACTTATAGGACGATACATGTGAAATTCGTTCCACTTCAATAGAAAAGAAGGTTGGAAAGAAAGAAAGGGCCGGTTAGGAGCGCGTGGTCTATTTTGGTATGCTTTATAGTATTGTTGCCCATAAGAGTCTTATAATACAGAAGGAATGAAGTACATATACCGATTCACCTTATTGGACGATTCGAGGGAAATCCGTCCCACTAAAAAAGAATATGGGGTTGGAGAGAAACCAATGGGTCATTTAGGACCGTGTGTACTATTTTGGTGTGCTATATAGTATTGTTGTCCATAAGAATATTACAACTGTGAAGGAATTATGCACAAACACCGATTCTTCTACTTATAGGACGATACGGGTGAAATTTCGTCCCACTTCGATAGAAAAGAAGGTTGGAAAGAAAGAAAGGGCCGGTTAGGAGCGCGGGGACTATTTTGGTATGCTTTATAGTATTTTTGCCCATAAGAGTCTTATTATACAAAAGGAATGAAATACATATACCGATTCAACTTATTGGACGATTCGAGTGAAATCCGTCCCACTAAAAAAGAATATGGGGTTGGAGAGAAACCAAAGGGTCATTTAGGACAGTGTGTACTATTTTGGTGTGCTATATAGTATTGTTGTCCATAAGAATCTTATAACTGTGAAGGAATTATGCACAAACACCGATTCATCTACTTATAGGACGATACGTGTGAAATTCGTCCCACTTCAATAGAAAAGAAGGTTGGAAAGAAAGAGAGGGCCGATTAGGAGCGCGTGGACTATTTTGGTATGCTTTATAGTATTGTTGCCCATAAGAGTCTTATAATAGTGAAGGAATGAAGAACATATACCGATTCAACTTATTGGACGATCCGAATGAAATCCGTCCCACTTATAAAGAATATGGGGTTGGAGAAAAACCAAAGGGTCATTTAGGACCGTGTGTACTATTTTGGTGTGCTATATAGTATTGTTCTCCATAAGAGTCTTATAACTGTGAAGGAATGATGCATAAACACCGATTCTTCTACTTATAGGACGATACGGGTGAAATCCGTCCCACTTAGATAGAAAAGAAGGTTGGAAAAAAAGAAAGGGCCGGTTTGGAGCGCATGGACTATTTTGGTATGCTTTATAGTATTGTTACCCATAAGAGTCTTATAAGACAGAAGAAATGAAGTACATATACCGATTCAACTTATTGGACGATTCGAGTGAAATCCGTCCCACTTAAAAAGAATATGGAGTTGGAGAGAAACCAAAGGGTCATTTAGCATCGTGTGGACTATTTTGGTATGCTATATTGTATTGTTGTCCCTAAGAGTCTTATAACTGTGAAGGAATGATGCACAAATACCGATTCTAATTATAGGACGATACGGGTGAAATTTCGTCCCACTTCGATAGAAAAGAAGCTTGGAAAGAAAGAAAGGGCCGGTTAGGAGCGCGTGGACTATTTTGGAATGCTTTATAGTATTGTTGCCCATAAGAGTCTTATAATACAAAAGGAATGAAGTACATATACCGATTCAACTTATTGGACGATTCGAGTGAAATCCGTCCCACTAAAAAAGAATATGGGGTTGGAGAGAAACAAAAGGGTCATTTAGGACCGTGTGTACTATTTTGGGGTGCTATATAGTATTGTTGTCCATAAGAATCTTATAACTGTGAAGGAATTATGCACAAACACCGATTCATCTACTTATAGGACGATACGTGTGAAATTCGTTCCACTTCAATAGAAAAGAAGGTTGGAAAGAAAGAAAGGGCCGGTTAGGAGAGCGTGGTCTATTTTGGTATGCTTTATAGTATTGTTGCCCATAAGAGTCTTATAATACAGAAGGAATGAAGTACATATACCGATTCACCTTATTGGACGATTCAAGGGAAATCCGTCCCACTAAAAAAGAATATGGGGTTGGAGAGAAACCAATGGGTCATTTAGGACCGTGTGTACTATTTTGGTGTGCTATATAGTATTGTTGTCCATAAGAATATTATAACTGTGAAGGAATTATGCACAAACACCGATTCTTCTACTTATAGGACGATACGGGTGAAATTTCGTCCCACTTCGATAGAAAAGAAGGTTGGAAAGAAAGAAAGGGCCGGTTAGGAGCGCGGGGACTATTTTGGTATGCTTTATAGTATTGTTGCCCATAAGAGTCTTATTATACAAAAGGAATGAAATACATATACCGATTCAACTTATTGGACGATTCGAGTGAAATCCGTCCCACTAAAAAAGAATATGGGGTTGGAGAGAAACCAAAGGGTCATTTAGGACCGTGTGTACTATTTTGGTGTGCTATATAGTATTGTTGTCCATAAGAATCTTATAACTGTGAAGGAATTATGCACAAACACCGATTCATCTACTTATAGGACGATACGTGTGAAATTCGTCCCACTTCAATAGAAAAGAAGGTTGGAAAGAAAGAAAGGGCCGATTAGGAGCGCGTGGACTATTTTGGTTTGCTTTATAGTATTGTTGCCCATAAGAGTCTTATAATAGTGAAGGAATGAAGAACATATACCGATTCAACTTATTGGACGATCCGATTGAAATCCGTTCCACTTATAAAGGATATGGGGTTGGAGAAAAACCAGAGGGTCATTTAGGACCGTGTGTACTATTTTGGTGTGCTATATAGTATTGTTGTCCATAAGAATCTTATAACTGTGAAGGAATTATGCACAAACACCGATTCATCTACTTATAGGACGGTACGTGTGAAATTTCGTCCCACTTCGATAGAAAAGAAGGTTGAAAAGAAAGAAAGGGCCGGTTAGGAGCGCGGGGACTATTTTGGTATGCTTTATAGTATTGTTACCCATAAGAGTCTTATAAGACAGAAGAAATGAAGTACATATACCGATTCAACTTATTGGACGATTCGAGTGAAATCCGTCCCGCTTAAAAAGAATATGGAGTTGGTGAGAAACCAAAGGGTCATTTAGAACCGTGTGGACTATTTTGGTATGCTATATTGTATTGTTGTCCATAAGAGTCTTATAACTGTGAAGGAATGATGCACAAATACCGATTCTAATTATAGGACGATACGGGTGAAATTTCGTCCCACTTCGATAGAAAAGAAGCTTGGAAAGAAAGAAAGGGCCGGTTAGGAGCGTGTGGACTATTTTGGTATGCTTTATAGTATTGTTGCCCATAAGAGTCTTATAATACAAAAGGAATGAAGTACATATACCGATTCAACTTATTGGACGATTCGAGTGAAATCCGTCCCACTAAAAAAGAATATGGGGTTGGAGAGAAACAAAAGGGTCATTTATGACCGTGTGTACTATTTTGGTGTGCTATATAGTATTGTTGTCCATAAGAATCTTATAACAATGAAGGAATTATGCACAAACACCGATTCAGCTACTTATAGGACGATACGGGTGAAATTCTTCCCACTTAGATAGAAAAGAAGGTTGGAAAGAAAGAAAGGGCCGGTTAGGAGCGCGTGCACTATTTTGGTATGCTTTATAGTATTGTTGCCCATAAGAGTCTTATAATAGTGAAGGAATGAAGAACATATACCGATTCAACTTATTGGACGATCCGATTGAAATCCGTTCCACTTATAAAGGATATGGGGTTGGAGAAAAACCAGAGGGTCATTTAGGACCGTGTGTACTATTTTGGTGAGCTATATAGTATTGTTGTCCATAAGAATCTTATAACTGTGAAGGAATTATGCACAAACACCGATTCATCTACTTATAGGACGGTACGTGTGAAATTTCGTCCCACTTCGATAGAAAAGAAGGTTGAAAAGAAAGAAAGGGCCGGTTAGGAGCGCGGGGACTATTTTGGTATGCTTTATAGTATTGTTACCCATAAGAGTCTTATAAGACAGAAGAAATGAAGTACATATACTGATTCAACTTATTGGACGATTCGAGTGAAATCCGTCCCACTTAAAAAGAATATGGAGTTGGTGAGAAACCAAAGGGTCATTTAGAACCGTGTGGACTATTTTGGTATGCTATATTGTATTGTTGTCCATAAGAGTCTTATAACTGTGAAGGAATGATGCACAAATACCGATTCTAATTATAGGACGATACGGGTGAAATTTCGTCCCACTTCGATAGAAAAGAAGCTTGGAAAGAAAGAAAGGGCCGGTTAGGAGCGTGTGGACTATTCTGGTATGCTTTATAGTATTGTTGCCCATAAGAGTCTTATAATACAAAAGGAATGAAGTACATATACCGATTCAACTTATTGGACGATTCGAGTGAAATCCGTCCCACTAAAAAAGAATATGGGGTTGGAGAGAAACAAAAGGGTCATTTATGACCGTGTGTACTATTTTGGTGTGCTATATAGTATTGTTGTCCATAAGAATCTTATAACAATGAAGGAATTATGCACAAACACCGATTCAGCTACTTATAGGACGATACGGGTGAAATTCGTCCCACTTAGATAGAAAAGAAGGTTGGAAAGAAAGAAAGGGCCGGTTAGGAGCGCGTGCACTATTTTGGTATGCTTTATAGTATTGTTGCCCATAAGAGTCTTATAATAGTGAAGGAATGAAGAACATATACCGATTCAACTTATTGGACGATCCGATTGAAATCCGTTCCACTTATAAAGGATATGGGGTTGGAGAAAAACCAGAGGGTCATTTAGGACCGTGTGTACTATTTTGGTGTGCTATATAGTATTGTTGTCCATAAGAATATTACAACTGTGAAGGAATTATGCACAAACACCGATTCTTCTACTTATAGGACGATACGGGTGAAATTTCGTCCCACTTCGATAGAAAAGAAGGTTGGAAAGAAAGAAAGGGCCGGTTAGGAGCGCGGGGACTATTTTGGTATGCTTTATAGTATTTTTGCCCATAAGAGTCTTATTATACAAAAGGAATGAAATACATATACCGATTCAACTTATTGGACGATTCGAGTGAAATCCGTCCCACTAAAAAAGAATATGGGGTTGGAGAGAAACCAAAGGGTCATTTAGGACAGTGTGTACTATTTTGGTGTGCTATATAGTATTGTTGTCCATAAGAATCTTATAACTGTGAAGGAATTATGCACAAACACCGATTCATCTACTTATAGGACGATACGTGTGAAATTCGTCCCACTTCAATAGAAAAGAAGGTTGGAAAGAAAGAGAGGGCCGATTAGGAGCGCGTGGACTATTTTGGTATGCTTTATAGTATTGTTGCCCATAAGAGTCTTATAATAGTGAAGGAATGAAGAACATATACCGATTCAACTTATTGGACGATCCGAATGAAATCCGTCCCACTTATAAAGAATATGGGGTTGGAGAAAAACCAAAGGGTCATTTAGGACCGTGTGTACTATTTTGGTGTGCTATATAGTATTGTTCTCCATAAGAGTCTTATAACTGTGAAGGAATGATGCATAAACACCGATTCTTCTACTTATAGGACGATACGGGTGAAATCCGTCCCACTTAGATAGAAAAGAAGGTTGGAAAAAAAGAAAGGGCCGGTTTGGAGCGCATGGACTATTTTGGTATGCTTTATAGTATTGTTACCCATAAGAGTCTTATAAGACAGAAGAAATGAAGTACATATACCGATTCAACTTATTGGACGATTCGAGTGAAATCCGTCCCACTTAAAAAGAATATGGAGTTGGAGAGAAACCAAAGGGTCATTTAGCATCGTGTGGACTATTTTGGTATGCTATATTGTATTGTTGTCCCTAAGAGTCTTATAACTGTGAAGGAATGATGCACAAATACCGATTCTAATTATAGGACGATACGGGTGAAATTTCGTCCCACTTCGATAGAAAAGAAGCTTGGAAAGAAAGAAAGGGCCGGTTAGGAGCGCGTGGACTATTTTGGAATGCTTTATAGTATTGTTGCCCATAAGAGTCTTATAATACAAAAGGAATGAAGTACATATACCGATTCAACTTATTGGACGATTCGAGTGAAATCCGTCCCACTAAAAAAGAATATGGGGTTGGAGAGAAACAAAAGGGTCATTTAGGACCGTGTGTACTATTTTGGGGTGCTATATAGTATTGTTGTCCATAAGAATCTTATAACTGTGAAGGAATTATGCACAAACACCGATTCATCTACTTATAGGACGATACGTGTGAAATTCGTTCCACTTCAATAGAAAAGAAGGTTGGAAAGAAAGAAAGGGCCGGTTAGGAGAGCGTGGTCTATTTTGGTATGCTTTATAGTATTGTTGCCCATAAGAGTCTTATAATACAGAAGGAATGAAGTACATATACCGATTCACCTTATTGGACGATTCAAGGGAAATCCGTCCCACTAAAAAAGAATATGGGGTTGGAGAGAAACCAATGGGTCATTTAGGACCGTGTGTACTATTTTGGTGTGCTATATAGTATTGTTGTCCATAAGAATATTATAACTGTGAAGGAATTATGCACAAACACCGATTCTTCTACTTATAGGACGATACGGGTGAAATTTCGTCCCACTTCGATAGAAAAGAAGGTTGGAAAGAAAGAAAGGGCCGGTTAGGAGCGCGGGGACTATTTTGGTATGCTTTATAGTATTGTTGCCCATAAGAGTCTTATTATACAAAAGGAATGAAATACATATACCGATTCAACTTATTGGACGATTCGAGTGAAATCCGTCCCACTAAAAAAGAATATGGGGTTGGAGAGAAACCAAAGGGTCATTTAGGACCGTGTGTACTATTTTGGTGTGCTATATAGTATTGTTGTCCATAAGAATCTTATAACTGTGAAGGAATTATGCACAAACACCGATTCATCTACTTATAGGACGATACGTGTGAAATTCGTCCCACTTCAATAGAAAAGAAGGTTGGAAAGAAAGAAAGGGCCGATTAGGAGCGCGTGGACTATTTTGGTTTGCTTTATAGTATTGTTGCCCATAAGAGTCTTATAATAGTGAAGGAATGAAGAACATATACCGATTCAACTTATTGGACGATCCGATTGAAATCCGTTCCACTTATAAAGGATATGGGGTTGGAGAAAAACCAGAGGGTCATTTAGGACCGTGTGTACTATTTTGGTGTGCTATATAGTATTGTTGTCCATAAGAATCTTATAACTGTGAAGGAATTATGCACAAACACCGATTCATCTACTTATAGGACGGTACGTGTGAAATTTCGTCCCACTTCGATAGAAAAGAAGGTTGAAAAGAAAGAAAGGGCCGGTTAGGAGCGCGGGGACTATTTTGGTATGCTTTATAGTATTGTTACCCATAAGAGTCTTATAAGACAGAAGAAATGAAGTACATATACCGATTCAACTTATTGGACGATTCGAGTGAAATCCGTCCCGCTTAAAAAGAATATGGAGTTGGTGAGAAACCAAAGGGTCATTTAGAACCGTGTGGACTATTTTGGTATGCTATATTGTATTGTTGTCCATAAGAGTCTTATAACTGTGAAGGAATGATGCACAAATACCGATTCTAATTATAGGACGATACGGGTGAAATTTCGTCCCACTTCGATAGAAAAGAAGCTTGGAAAGAAAGAAAGGGCCGGTTAGGAGCGTGTGGACTATTTTGGTATGCTTTATAGTATTGTTGCCCATAAGAGTCTTATAATACAAAAGGAATGAAGTACATATACCGATTCAACTTATTGGACGATTCGAGTGAAATCCGTCCCACTAAAAAAGAATATGGGGTTGGAGAGAAACAAAAGGGTCATTTATGACCGTGTGTACTATTTTGGTGTGCTATATAGTATTGTTGTCCATAAGAATCTTATAACAATGAAGGAATTATGCACAAACACCGATTCAGCTACTTATAGGACGATACGGGTGAAATTCTTCCCACTTAGATAGAAAAGAAGGTTGGAAAGAAAGAAAGGGCCGGTTAGGAGCGCGTGCACTATTTTGGTATGCTTTATAGTATTGTTGCCCATAAGAGTCTTATAATACAGAAGGAATGAAGTACATATACCGATTCACCTTATTGGACGATTCAAGGGAAATCCGTCCCACTAAAAAAGAATATGGGGTTGGAGAGAAACCAATGGGTCATTTAGGACCGTGTGTACTATTTTGGTGTGCTATATAGTATTGTTGTCCATAAGAATATTATAACTGTGAAGGAATTATGCACAAACACCGATTCTTCTACTTATAGGACGATACGGGTGAAATTTCGTCCCACTTCGATAGAAAAGAAGGTTGGAAAGAAAGAAAGGGCCGGTTAGGAGCGCGGGGACTATTTTGGTATGCTTTATAGTATTTTTGCCCATAAGAGTCTTATTATACAAAAGGAATGAAATACATATACCGATTCAACTTATTGGACGATTCGAGTGAAATCCGTCCCACTAAAAAAGAATATGGGGTTGGAGAGAAACCAAAGGGTCATTTAGGACAGTGTGTACTATTTTGGTGTGCTATATAGTATTGTTGTCCATAAGAATCTTATAACTGTGAAGGAATTATGCACAAACACCGATTCATCTACTTATAGGACGATACGTGTGAAATTCGTCCCACTTCAATAGAAAAGAAGGTTGGAAAGAAAGAGAGGGCCGATTAGGAGCGCGTGGACTATTTTGGTATGCTTTATAGTATTGTTGCCCATAAGAGTCTTATAATAGTGAAGGAATGAAGAACATATACCGATTCAACTTATTGGACGATCCGAATGAAATCCGTCCCACTTATAAAGAATATGGGGTTGGAGAAAAACCAAAGGGTCATTTAGGACCGTGTGTACTATTTTGGTGTGCTATATAGTATTGTTCTCCATAAGAGTCTTATAACTGTGAAGGAATGATGCATAAACACCGATTCTTCTACTTATAGGACGATACGGGTGAAATCCGTCCCACTTAGATAGAAAAGAAGGTTGGAAAAAAAGAAAGGGCCGGTTTGGAGCGCATGGACTATTTTGGTATGCTTTATAGTATTGTTACCCATAAGAGTCTTATAAGACAGAAGAAATGAAGTACATATACCGATTCAACTTATTGGACGATTCGAGTGAAATCCGTCCCACTTAAAAAGAATATGGAGTTGGAGAGAAACCAAAGGGTCATTTAGCATCGTGTGGACTATTTTGGTATGCTATATTGTATTGTTGTCCCTAAGAGTCTTATAACTGTGAAGGAATGATGCACAAATACCGATTCTAATTATAGGACGATACGGGTGAAATTTCGTCCCACTTCGATAGAAAAGAAGCTTGGAAAGAAAGAAAGGGCCGGTTAGGAGCGCGTGGACTATTTTGGAATGCTTTATAGTATTGTTGCCCATAAGAGTCTTATAATACAAAAGGAATGAAGTACATATACCGATTCAACTTATTGGACGATTCGAGTGAAATCCGTCCCACTAAAAAAGAATATGGGGTTGGAGAGAAACAAAAGGGTCATTTAGGACCGTGTGTACTATTTTGGGGTGCTATATAGTATTGTTGTCCATAAGAATCTTATAACTGTGAAGGAATTATGCACAAACACCGATTCATCTACTTATAGGACGATACGTGTGAAATTCGTTCCACTTCAATAGAAAAGAAGGTTGGAAAGAAAGAAAGGGCCGGTTAGGAGAGCGTGGTCTATTTTGGTATGCTTTATAGTATTGTTGCCCATAAGAGTCTTATAATACAGAAGGAATGAAGTACATATACCGATTCACCTTATTGGACGATTCAAGGGAAATCCGTCCCACTAAAAAAGAATATGGGGTTGGAGAGAAACCAATGGGTCATTTAGGACCGTGTGTACTATTTTGGTGTGCTATATAGTATTGTTGTCCATAAGAATATTATAACTGTGAAGGAATTATGCACAAACACCGATTCTTCTACTTATAGGACGATACGGGTGAAATTTCGTCCCACTTCGATAGAAAAGAAGGTTGGAAAGAAAGAAAGGGCCGGTTAGGAGCGCGGGGACTATTTTGGTATGCTTTATAGTATTGTTGCCCATAAGAGTCTTATTATACAAAAGGAATGAAATACATATACCGATTCAACTTATTGGACGATTCGAGTGAAATCCGTCCCACTAAAAAAGAATATGGGGTTGGAGAGAAACCAAAGGGTCATTTAGGACCGTGTGTACTATTTTGGTGTGCTATATAGTATTGTTGTCCATAAGAATCTTATAACTGTGAAGGAATTATGCACAAACACCGATTCATCTACTTATAGGACGATACGTGTGAAATTCGTCCCACTTCAATAGAAAAGAAGGTTGGAAAGAAAGAAAGGGCCGATTAGGAGCGCGTGGACTATTTTGGTTTGCTTTATAGTATTGTTGCCCATAAGAGTCTTATAATAGTGAAGGAATGAAGAACATATACCGATTCAACTTATTGGACGATCCGATTGAAATCCGTTCCACTTATAAAGGATATGGGGTTGGAGAAAAACCAGAGGGTCATTTAGGACCGTGTGTACTATTTTGGTGTGCTATATAGTATTGTTGTCCATAAGAATCTTATAACTGTGAAGGAATTATGCACAAACACCGATTCATCTACTTATAGGACGGTACGTGTGAAATTTCGTCCCACTTCGATAGAAAAGAAGGTTGAAAAGAAAGAAAGGGCCGGTTAGGAGCGCGGGGACTATTTTGGTATGCTTTATAGTATTGTTACCCATAAGAGTCTTATAAGACAGAAGAAATGAAGTACATATACCGATTCAACTTATTGGACGATTCGAGTGAAATCCGTCCCGCTTAAAAAGAATATGGAGTTGGTGAGAAACCAAAGGGTCATTTAGAACCGTGTGGACTATTTTGGTATGCTATATTGTATTGTTGTCCATAAGAGTCTTATAACTGTGAAGGAATGATGCACAAATACCGATTCTAATTATAGGACGATACGGGTGAAATTTCGTCCCACTTCGATAGAAAAGAAGCTTGGAAAGAAAGAAAGTGCCGGTTAGGAGCGTGTGGACTATTTTGGTATGCTTTATAGTATTGTTGCCCATAAGAGTCTTATAATACAAAAGGAATGAAGTACATATACCGATTCAACTTATTGGACGATTCGAGTGAAATCCGTCCCACTAAAAAAGAATATGGGGTTGGAGAGAAACAAAAGGGTCATTTATGACCGTGTGTACTATTTTGGTGTGCTATATAGTATTGTTGTCCATAAGAATCTTATAACAATGAAGGAATTATGCACAAACACCGATTCAGCTACTTATAGGACGATACGGGTGAAATTCGTCCCACTTAGATAGAAAAGAAGGTTGGAAAGAAAGAAAGGGCCGGTTAGGAGCGCGTGCACTATTTTGGTATGCTTTATAGTATTGTTGCCCATAAGAGTCTTATAATAGTGAAGGAATGAAGAACATATACCGATTCAACTTATTGGACGATCCGATTGAAATCCGTTCCACTTATAAAGGATATGGGGTTGGAGAAAAACCAGAGGGTCATTTAGGACCGTGTGTACTATTTTGGTGAGCTATATAGTATTGTTGTCCATAAGAATCTTATAACTGTGAAGGAATTATGCACAAACACCGATTCATCTACTTATAGGACGGTACGTGTGAAATTTCGTCCCACTTCGATAGAAAAGAAGGTTGAAAAGAAAGAAAGGGCCGGTTAGGAGCGCGGGGACTATTTTGGTATGCTTTATAGTATTGTTACCCATAAGAGTCTTATAAGACAGAAGAAATGAAGTACATATACCGATTCAACTTATTGGACGATTCGAGTGAAATCCGTCCCGCTTAAAAAGAATATGGAGTTGGTGAGAAACCAAAGGGTCATTTAGAACCGTGTGGACTATTTTGGTATGCTATATTGTATTGTTGTCCATAAGAGTCTTATAACTGTGAAGGAATGATGCACAAATACCGATTCTAATTATAGGACGATACGGGTGAAATTTCGTCCCACTTCGATAGAAAAGAAGCTTGGAAAGAAAGAAAGTGCCGGTTAGGAGCGTGTGGACTATTTTGGTATGCTTTATAGTATTGTTGCCCATAAGAGTCTTATAATACAAAAGGAATGAAGTACATATACCGATTCAACTTATTGGACGATTCGAGTGAAATCCGTCCCACTAAAAAAGAATATGGGGTTGGAGAGAAACAAAAGGGTCATTTATGACCGTGTGTACTATTTTGGTGTGCTATATAGTATTGTTGTCCATAAGAATCTTATAACTGTGAAGGAATTATGCACAAACACCGATTCATCTACTTATAGGACGATACGTGTGAAATTCGTCCCACTTCAATAGAAAAGAAGGTTGGAAAGAAAGAAAGGGCCGATTAGGAGCGCGTGGACTATTTTGGTTTGCTTTATAGTATTGTTGCCCATAAGAGTCTTATAATAGTGAAGGAATGAAGAACATATACCGATTCAACTTATTGGACGATCCGATTGAAATCCGTTCCACTTATAAAGGATATGGGGTTGGAGAAAAACCAGAGGGTCATTTAGGACCGTGTGTACTATTTTGGTGTGCTATATAGTATTGTTGTCCATAAGAATCTTATAACTGTGAAGGAATTATGCACAAACACCGATTCATCTACTTATAGGACGGTACGTGTGAAATTTCGTCCCACTTCGATAGAAAAGAAGGTTGAAAAGAAAGAAAGGGCCGGTTAGGAGCGCGGGGACTATTTTGGTATGCTTTATAGTATTGTTACCCATAAGAGTCTTATAAGACAGAAGAAATGAAGTACATATACCGATTCAACTTATTGGACGATTCGAGTGAAATCCGTCCCGCTTAAAAAGAATATGGAGTTGGTGAGAAACCAAAGGGTCATTTAGAACCGTGTGGACTATTTTGGTATGCTATATTGTATTGTTGTCCATAAGAGTCTTATAACTGTGAAGGAATGATGCACAAATACCGATTCTAATTATAGGACGATACGGGTGAAATTTCGTCCCACTTCGATAGAAAAGAAGCTTGGAAAGAAAGAAAGTGCCGGTTAGGAGCGTGTGGACTATTTTGGTATGCTTTATAGTATTGTTGCCCATAAGAGTCTTATAATACAAAAGGAATGAAGTACATATACCGATTCAACTTATTGGACGATTCGAGTGAAATCCGTCCCACTAAAAAAGAATATGGGGTTGGAGAGAAACAAAAGGGTCATTTATGACCGTGTGTACTATTTTGGTGTTCTATATAGTATTGTTGTCCATAAGAATCTTATAACAATGAAGGAATTATGCACAAACACCGATTCAGCTACTTATAGGACGATACGGGTGAAATTCGTCCCACTTAGATAGAAAAGAAGGTTGGAAAGAAAGAAAGGGCCGGTTAGGAGCGCGTGCACTATTTTGGTATGCTTTATAGTATTGTTGCCCATAAGAGTCTTATAATAGTGAAGGAATGAAGAACATATACCGATTCAACTTATTGGACGATCCGATTGAAATCCGTTCCACTTATAAAGGATATGGGGTTGGAGAAAAACCAGAGGGTCATTTAGGACCGTGTGTACTATTTTGGTGTGCTATATAGTATTGTTGTCCATAAGAATCTTATAACTGTGAAGGAATTATGCACAAACACCGATTCATCTACTTATAGGACGGTACGTGTGAAATTTCGTCCCACTTCGATAGAAAAGAAGGTTGAAAAGAAAGAAAGGGCCGGTTAGGAGCGCGGGGACTATTTTGGTATGCTTTATAGTATTGTTACCCATAAGAGTCTTATAAGACAGAAGAAATGAAGTACATATACCGATTCAACTTATTGGACGATTCGAGTGAAATCCGTCCCACTTAAAAAGAATATGGAGTTGGAGAGAAACCAAAGGGTCATTTAGCACCGTGTGGACTATTTTGGTATGCTATATTGTATTGTTGTCCCTAAGAGTCTTATAACTGTGAAGGAATGATGCACATATACCGATTCTACTTATAGGACGATACGGGTGAAATTTCTTCCCACTTCGATAGAAAAGAAGGTTGGAAAGAAAGAAAGGGCCGGTAAGGAGCGCGGGGACTATTTTGGTATGCTTTATAGTATTGTTGCCCATAAGAGTCTTATAATACAAAAGGAATGAAGTACATATACCGATTCAACTTATTGGATGATTCGAGTGAAATCCGTCCCACTAAAAAAGAATATGGGGTTGGAGAGAAACAAAAGGGTCATTTAGGACCGTGTGTACTATTTTGGTGTGCTATATAATATTGTTCTCCATAAGAGTCTTATAACTGTGAAGGAATGATGCATAAACACCGATTCTTCTACTTATAGGACGATACTGGTGAAATCCGTCCCACTAAGATAGAAAAGAAGGTTGGAAAAAAAGAAAGGGCCGGTTTGGAGCGCGTGGACTATTTTGATATTCTTTATAGTATTGTTGCCCATAAGAGTCCTATAATACAGAATGAATGAAGTACATATCCCGATTCACCTTATTGGACGATTCGAGTGAAATCCGTCCCACTTAAAAAGAATATGGAGTTGGAGAGAAACCAAAGGATCATTTAGCACCGTGTGGACTATTTTGGTATGCTATATTGTATTGTTGTCCATAAGAGTCTTATAACTGTGAAGGAATGATGCCCAAATACCGATTCTACTTATAGGACGATACGTGTGAAATTCGTCCCACTTCAAAAGAAAAGAAGGTTAGAAAGAAAGAAAGGGCCGGTTAGGAGCGCGTGGACTATTTTGGTATTCTTTATAGTATTGTTGCCCATAAGAGTCTTATAATACAGAAGGAATGAAGTACATATACCGATTCACCTTATTGGACGATTCGAGGGAAATCCGTCCCACTGAAAAAGAATATGGGGTTGGAGAGAAACCAAAGGGTCATTTAGGACCGTGTGTACTATTTTGGTGTGCTATATAGTATTGTTGTCCATAAGAATCTTATAACTGTGAAGGAATTATGCACAAACACCGATTCATCTACTTATAGGACGATACGGGTGAAATTCGTCTCACTTAGATAGAAAAGAAGGATGGAAAGAAAGAAAGGGCCGGTTAGGAGCGCGTGGACTATTTTGGCATGCTTTATAGTATTGTTGCACATAAGAGTCTTATAATAGTGAAGGAATGAAGAACATATACCGATTCAACTTATTGGACGATACGAATGAAATCCGTCCCACTTATAAAGAATATGGGGTTGGAGAAAAACCAAAGGGTCATTTAGGACCGTGTGTACTATTTTGGTGTGCTATATAGTATTGTTCTCCATAAGAGTCTTATAACTGTGAAGGAATGATGCACAAACACCGATTCATCTAATTATAGGACGATACGGGTGAAATTCGTCCCACTTAGATAGAAAAGAAGGATGGAAAGAAAGAAAGGGCCGGTTAGGAGCGCGTGGACTATTTTGGTATGCTTTATAGTATTGTTGCACATAAGAGTCTTATAATAGTGAAGGAATGAAGAACATATACCGATCCAACTTATTGGACGATCCGAATGAAATCCGTCCCACTTATAAAGAATATGGGGTTGGAGAAAAACCAAAGGGTCATTTAGGACCGTGTGTACTATTTTGGTGTGCTATATAGTATTGTTATCCATAAGAATCTTATAACTGTGAAGGAATTATGCACAAACACCGATTCTTCTACTTATAGGACGATAAGGGTGAAATTTCTTCCCATTTCGATAGAAAAGAAGGTTGGAAAGAAAGAAAGGGCCGGTTAGGAGCGCGGGGACTATTTTGGTATGCTTTATAGTATTGTTGCCCATAAGAGTCTTATAATACAAAAGGAATGAAATAAATATACCGATTCAACTTATTGGACGATTCGAGTGAAATCCGTCCCACTAAAAAAGAATATGGGGTTGGAGAGAAACCAAAGGGTCATTTAGGACCGTGTGTACTATTTTGGTGTGCTATATAGTATTGTTGTCCATAAGAATCTTATAACTTTGAAGGAATTATGCACAAAACACCGATTCATCTACTTATAGGACGATACGGGTGAAATTCGTCCCACTTAGATAGAAAAGAAGGATGGAAAGAAAGAAAGGGCCGGTTAGGAGCGCGTGGACTATTTTGGTATGCTTTATAGTATTGTTGCACATAAGAGTCTTATAATAGTGAAGGAATGAAGAACATATACCGATTCAACTTATTGGACGATCCGAATGAAATCCGTCCCACTTATAAAGAATATGGGGTTGGAGAAAAACCAAAGGGTCATTTAGGACCGTGTGTACTATTTTGGTGTGCTATATAGTATTGTTATCCATAAGAATCTTATAACTGTGAAGGAATTATGCACAAACACCGATTCTTCTACTTATAGGACGATACGGGTGAAATTTCTTCCCACTTCGATAGAAAAGAAGGTTGGAAAGAAAGAAAGGGCCGGTTAGGAGCGCGGGGACTATTTTGGTATGCTTTATAGTATTGTTGCCCATAAGAGTCTTATAATACAAAAGGAATGAAGTACATATACCGATTCAACTTATTGGACGATTCGAGTGATATCCGTCCCACTAAAAAAGAATATGGGGTTGGAGAGAAAGAAAAGGGTCATTTAGGACCGTGTGTACTATTTTGGGGTGCTATATAGTATTGTTGTCCATAAGAATCTTATAACTGTGAAGGAATTATGCACAAACACCGATTCATCTACTTATAGGACGATACGGGTGAAATTCGTCCCACTTAGATAGAAAAGAAGGATGGAAAGAAAGAAAGGGCCGGTTAGGAGCGCGTGGACTATTTTGGTATGCTTTATAGTATTGTTGCACATAAGAGTCTTATAATAGTGAAGGAATGAAGAACATATATCGATTCAACTTATTGGACGATCCGAATGAAATCCGTCCCACTTATAAAGGATATGGGGTTGGAGAAAAACCAGAGGGTCATTTAGGACCGTGTGTACTATTTTGGTGTGCTATATAGTATTGTTGTCCATAAGAATCTTATAACTGTGAAGGAATTATGCACAAACACCGATTCATCTACTTATAGGACGGTACGTGTGAAATTTCGTCCCACTTCGATAGAAAAGAAGGTTGAAAAGAAAGAAAGGGCCGGTTAGGAGCGCGGGGACTATTTTGGTATGCTTTATAGTATTGTTACCCATAAGAGTCTTATAAGACAGAAGAAATGAAGTACATATACCGATTCAACTTATTGGACGATTCGAGTGAAATCCGTCCCACTTAAAAAGAATATGGAGTTGGAGAGAAACCAAAGGGTCATTTAGCACCGTGTGGACTATTTTGGTATGCTATATTGTATTGTTGTCCCTAAGAGTCTTATAACTGTGAAGGAATGATGCACATATACCGATTCTACTTATAGGACGATACGGGTGAAATTTCTTCCCACTTCGATAGAAAAGAAGGTTGGAAAGAAAGAAAGGGCCGGTAAGGAGCGCGGGGACTATTTTGGTATGCTTTATAGTATTGTTGCCCATAAGAGTCTTATAATACAAAAGGAATGAAGTACATATACCGATTCAACTTATTGGATGATTCGAGTGAAATCCGTCCCACTAAAAAAGAATATGGGGTTGGAGAGAAACAAAAGGGTCATTTAGGACCGTGTGTACTATTTTGGTGTGCTATATAATATTGTTCTCCATAAGAGTCTTATAACTGTGAAGGAATGATGCATAAACACCGATTCTTCTACTTATAGGACGATACTGGTGAAATCCGTCCCACTAAGATAGAAAAGAAGGTTGGAAAAAAAGAAAGGGCCGGTTTGGAGCGCGTGGACTATTTTGATATTCTTTATAGTATTGTTGCCCATAAGAGTCCTATAATACAGAATGAATGAAGTACATATCCCGATTCACCTTATTGGACGATTCGAGTGAAATCCGTCCCACTTAAAAAGAATATGGAGTTGGAGAGAAACCAAAGGATCATTTAGCACCGTGTGGACTATTTTGGTATGCTATATTGTATTGTTGTCCATAAGAGTCTTATAACTGTGAAGGAATGATGCCCAAATACCGATTCTACTTATAGGACGATACGTGTGAAATTCGTCCCACTTCAAAAGAAAAGAAGGTTAGAAAGAAAGAAAGGGCCGGTTAGGAGCGCGTGGACTATTTTGGTATTCTTTATAGTATTGTTGCCCATAAGAGTCTTATAATACAGAAGGAATGAAGTACATATACCGATTCACCTTATTGGACGATTCGAGGGAAATCCGTCCCACTGAAAAAGAATATGGGGTTGGAGAGAAACCAAAGGGTCATTTAGGACCGTGTGTACTATTTTGGTGTGCTATATAGTATTGTTGTCCATAAGAATCTTATAACTGTGAAGGAATTATGCACAAACACCGATTCATCTACTTATAGGACGATACGGGTGAAATTCGTCTCACTTAGATAGAAAAGAAGGATGGAAAGAAAGAAAGGGCCGGTTAGGAGCGCGTGGACTATTTTGGCATGCTTTATAGTATTGTTGCACATAAGAGTCTTATAATAGTGAAGGAATGAAGAACATATACCGATTCAACTTATTGGACGATACGAATGAAATCCGTCCCACTTATAAAGAATATGGGGTTGGAGAAAAACCAAAGGGTCATTTAGGACCGTGTGTACTATTTTGGTGTGCTATATAGTATTGTTCTCCATAAGAGTCTTATAACTGTGAAGGAATGATGCACAAACACCGATTCATCTAATTATAGGACGATACGGGTGAAATTCGTCCCACTTAGATAGAAAAGAAGGATGGAAAGAAAGAAAGGGCCGGTTAGGAGCGCGTGGACTATTTTGGTATGCTTTATAGTATTGTTGCACATAAGAGTCTTATAATAGTGAAGGAATGAAGAACATATACCGATCCAACTTATTGGACGATCCGAATGAAATCCGTCCCACTTATAAAGAATATGGGGTTGGAGAAAAACCAAAGGGTCATTTAGGACCGTGTGTACTATTTTGGTGTGCTATATAGTATTGTTATCCATAAGAATCTTATAACTGTGAAGGAATTATGCACAAACACCGATTCTTCTACTTATAGGACGATAAGGGTGAAATTTCTTCCCATTTCGATAGAAAAGAAGGTTGGAAAGAAAGAAAGGGCCGGTTAGGAGCGCGGGGACTATTTTGGTATGCTTTATAGTATTGTTGCCCATAAGAGTCTTATAATACAAAAGGAATGAAATAAATATACCGATTCAACTTATTGGACGATTCGAGTGAAATCCGTCCCACTAAAAAAGAATATGGGGTTGGAGAGAAACCAAAGGGTCATTTAGGACCGTGTGTACTATTTTGGTGTGCTATATAGTATTGTTGTCCATAAGAATCTTATAACTTTGAAGGAATTATGCACAAAACACCGATTCATCTACTTATAGGACGATACGGGTGAAATTCGTCCCACTTAGATAGAAAAGAAGGATGGAAAGAAAGAAAGGGCCGGTTAGGAGCGCGTGGACTATTTTGGTATGCTTTATAGTATTGTTGCACATAAGAGTCTTATAATAGTGAAGGAATGAAGAACATATACCGATTCAACTTATTGGACGATCCGAATGAAATCCGTCCCACTTATAAAGAATATGGGGTTGGAGAAAAACCAAAGGGTCATTTAGGACCGTGTGTACTATTTTGGTGTGCTATATAGTATTGTTATCCATAAGAATCTTATAACTGTGAAGGAATTATGCACAAACACCGATTCTTCTACTTATAGGACGATACGGGTGAAATTTCTTCCCACTTCGATAGAAAAGAAGGTTGGAAAGAAAGAAAGGGCCGGTTAGGAGCGCGGGGACTATTTTGGTATGCTTTATAGTATTGTTGCCCATAAGAGTCTTATAATACAAAAGGAATGAAGTACATATACCGATTCAACTTATTGGACGATTCGAGTGATATCCGTCCCACTAAAAAAGAATATGGGGTTGGAGAGAAAGAAAAGGGTCATTTAGGACCGTGTGTACTATTTTGGGGTGCTATATAGTATTGTTGTCCATAAGAATCTTATAACTGTGAAGGAATTATGCACAAACACCGATTCATCTACTTATAGGACGATACGGGTGAAATTCGTCCCACTTAGATAGAAAAGAAGGATGGAAAGAAAGAAAGGGCCGGTTAGGAGCGCGTGGACTATTTTGGTATGCTTTATAGTATTGTTGCACATAAGAGTCTTATAATAGTGAAGGAATGAAGAACATATATCGATTCAACTTATTGGACGATCCGAATGAAATCCGTCCCACTTATAAAGAATATGGGGTTGGAGAAAAACCAAAGGGTCATTTAGGACCGTGTGTACTATTTTGGTGTGCTATATAGTATTGTTATCCATAAGAATCTTATAACTGTGAAGAAATTATGCACAAACACCGATTCTTCTACTTATAGGACGATACGGGTGAAATTTCTTCCCACTTCGATAGAAAAGAAGGTTGGAAAGAAAGAAAGGGCCGGTTAGGAGCGCGGGGACTATTTTGGTATGCTTTATAGTATTGTTGCCCATAAGAGTCTTATAATACAAAAGGAATGAAGTACATATACCGATTCAACTTATTGGACGATTCGAGTGATATCCGTCCCACTAAAAAAGAATATGGGGTTGGAGAGAAAGAAAAGGGTCATTTAGGACCGTGTGTACTATTTTGGGGTGCTATATAGTATTGTTATCCATAAGAATCTTATAACTGTGAAGGAATTATGCACAAACACCGATTCATCTACTTATAGGACGATACGGGTGAAATTCGTCCCACTTAGATAGAAAAGAAGGATGGAAAGAAAGAAAGGGCCGGTTAGGAGCGCGTGGACTATTTTGGTATGCTTTATAGTATTGTTGCACATAAGAGTCTTATAATAGTGAAGGAATGAAGAACATATACCGATTCAACTTATTGGACGATCCGAATGAAATCCGTCCCACTTATAAAGAATATGGGGTTGGAGAAAAACCAAAGGGTCATTTAGGACCGTGTGTACTATTTTGGTGTGCTATATAGTATTGTTATCCATAAGAATCTTATAACTGTGAAGGAATAATGCACAAACACCGATTCTTCTACTTATAGGACGATACGGGTGAAATTTCTTCCCACTTCGATAGAAAAGAAGGTTGGAAAGAAAGAAAGGGCCGGTTAGGAGCGCGGGGACTATTTTGGTATGCTTTATAGTATTGTTGCCCATAAGAGTCTTATAATACAAAAGGAATGAAATACATATACCGATTCAACTTATTGGACGATTCGAGTGAAATCCGTCCCACTAAAAAAGAATATGGGGTTGGAGAGAAACCAAAGGGTCATTAAGGACCGTGTGTACTATTTTGGTGTGCTATATAGTATTGTTGTCCATAAGAATCTTTTAACTGTGAAGGAATTATGCACAAACACCGATTCATCTACTTATAGGACGATACGGGTGAAATTCGTCCCACTTAGATAGAAAAGAAGGATGGAAAGAAAGAAAGGGCCGGTTAGGAGCGCGTGGACTATTTTGGTATGCTTTATAGTATTGTTGCACATAAGAGTCTTATAATAGTGAAGGAATGAAGAACATATACCGATTCAACTTATTGGACGATCCGAATGAAATCCGTCCCACTTATAAAGAATATGGGGTTGGAGAAAAACCAAAGGGTCATTTAGGACCGTGTGTACTATTTTGGTGTGCTATATAGTATTGTTATCCATAAGAATCTTATAACTGTGAAGGAATTATGCACAAACACCGATTCTTCTACTTATTGGACGATACGGGTGAAATTTCTTCCCACTTCGATAGAAAAGAAGGTTGGAAAGAAAGAAAGGGCCGGTTAGGAGCGCGGGGACTATTTTGGTATGCTTTATAGTATTGTTGCCCATAAGAGTCTTATAATACAAAAGGAATGAAATACATATACCGATTCAACTTATTGGACGATTCGAGTGAAATCCGTCCCACTAAAAAAGAATATGGGGTTGGAGAGAAACCAAAGGGTCATTAAGGACCGTGTGTACTATTTTGGTGTGCTATATAGTATTGTTGTCCATAAGAATCTTTTAACTGTGAAGGAATTATGCACAAACACCGATTCATCTACTTATAGGACGATACGGGTGAAATTCGTCCCACTTAGATAGAAAAGAAGGATGGAAAGAAAGAAAGGGCCGGTTAGGAGCGCGTGGACTATTTTGGTATGCTTTATAGTATTGTTGCACATAAGAGTCTTATAATAGTGAGGGAATGAAAAACATATACCGATTCAACTTATTGGACGATCCGAATGAAATCCGTCCCACTTATAAAGAATATGGGGTTGGAGAAAAACCAAAGGGTCATTTAGGACCGTGTGTACTATTTTGGTGTGCTATATAGTATTGTTATCCATAAGAATCTTATAACTGTGAAGGAATTATGCACAAACACCGATTCTTCTACTTATAGGACGATACGGGTGAAATTTCTTCCCACTTCGATAGAAAAGAAGGTTGGAAAGAAAGAAAGGGCCGGTTAGGAGCGTGGGGACTATTTTGGTATGCTTTATAGTATTGTTGCCCATAAGAGTCTTATAATACAAAAGGAATGAAGTACATATACCGATTCAACTTATTGGACGATTCGAGTGAAATCCGTCCCACTAAAAAAGAATATGGGGTTGGAGAGAAACAAAAGGGTCATTTAGGACCGTGTGTACTATTTTGGGGTGCTATATAGTATTGTTGTCCATAAGAATCTTATAACTGTGAAGGAATTATGCACAAACACCGATTCATCTACTTATAGGACGATACGTGTGAAATTCGTCCCACTTAGAAAAAGAAGGTTGGAAAGAAAGAAAGGGCCGGTTAGGAGCGCATGGACTATTTTGGTATGCTTTATAGTATTGTTACCCATAAGAGTCTTATAAGACAGAAGAAATGAAGTACATATACCGATTCAACTTATTGGACGATTCGAGTGAAATCCGTCCCACTTAAAAAGAATATGGAGTTGGAGAGAAACCAAAGGGTCATTTAGCACCGTGTGGACTATTTTGGTATGCTATATTGTATAGTTTTCCATAAGAGTCTTATAACTGTGATGGAATTATGCACAAACACCGATTCTTCTACTTATAGGACGATACGGGTGAAATTTCTTCCCACTTCGATAGAAAAGAAGGTTGGAAAGAAAGAAAGGGCCGGTTAGGAGCGCGGGGACTATTTTGGTATGCTTTATAGTATTGTTGCCCATAAGAGTCTTATAATACAAAAGAAATGAAATACATATACCGATTCAACTAATTGGACGATTCAAGTGAAATCCGTCCCACTAAAAAAGAATATGGGGTTGGAGAGAAACCAAAGGGTCATTTAGGACCGTGTGTACTAATTTGGTGTGCTATATAGTATTGTTGTCCATAAGAATCTTATAACTGTGAAGGAATTATGCACAAACACCGATTCATCTACTTATAGGACGATACGGGTGAAATTCGTCCCACTTAGATAGAAAAGAAGGATGGAAAGAAAGAAAGGGCCGGTTAGGAGCGCGTGGACTATTTTGGCATGCTTTATAGTATTGTTGCACATAAGAGTCTTATAATAGTGAAGGAATGAAGAACATATACCGATTCAACTTATTGGACGATCCGAATGAAATCCGTCCCACTTATAAAGAATATGGGGTTGGAGAAAAACCAAAGGGTCATTTAGGACCGTGTGTACTATTTTGGTGTGCTATATAGTATTGTTCTCCATAACAGTCTTATAACTGTGAAGGAATGATGCACAAACACCGATTCATCTACTTATAGGACGATACGTGTGAAATTCGTCCCACTTAGATAAAAAAGAAGGTTGGAAAGAAAGAAAGGGCCGGTTAGGAGCGCATGGACTATTTTGGTATGCTTTATAGTATTGTTACCCATAAGAGTCTTATAAGACAGAAGAAATGAAGTACATATACCGATTCAACTTATTGGACGATTCGAGTGAAATCCGTCCCACTTAAAAAGAATATGGAGTTGGAGAGAAACCAAAGGGTCATTTAGCACCGTGTGGACTATTTTGGTATGCTATATTGTATAGTTTTCCATATGAGTCTTATAACTGTGATGGAATTATGCCCAAACACCGATTCTTCTACTTATAGGACGATACGGGTGAAATTTCTTCCCACTTCGATAGAAAAGAAGGTTGGAAAGAAAGAAAGGGCCGGTTAGGAGCGCGGGGACTATTTTGGTATGCTTTATAGTATTGTTGCCCATAAGAGTCTTATAATACAAAAGGAATGAAATACATATACCGATTCAACTTATTGGACGATTCGAGTGAAATCCGTCCCACTAAAAAAGAATATGGGGTTGGAGAGAAACCAAAGGGTCATTTAGGACCGTGTGTACTATTTTGGTGTGCTATATAGTATTGTTGTCCATAAGAATCTTATAACTGTGAAGGAATTATGCACAAACACCGATTCATCTACTTATAGGACGATACGGGTGAAATTCGTCCCACTTAGATAGAAAAGAAGGATGGAAAGAAAGAAAGGGACGGTTAGGAGCGCGTGGACTATTTTGGTATGCTTTATAGTATTGTTGCACATAAGAGTCTTATAATAGTGAAGGAATGAAGAACATATACCGATTCAACTTATTGGACGATCCGAATGAAATCCGTCCCACTTATAAAGAATATGGGGTTGGAGAAAAACCAAAGGGTCATTTAGGACCGTGTGTACTATTTTGGTGTGCTATATAGTATTGTTATCCATAAGAATCTTATAACTGTGAAGGAATTATGCACAAACACCGATTCTTCTACTTATAGGACGATACGGGTGAAATTTCTTCCCACTTCGATAGAAAAGAAGGTTGGAAAGAAAGAAAGGGCCGGTTAGGAGCGCGGGGACTATTTTGGTATGCTTTATAGTATTGTTGCCCATAAGAGTCTTATAATACAAAAGGAATGAAGTAAATATACCGATTCAACTTATTGGACGATTCGAGTGAAATCCGTCCCACTAAAAAAGAATATGGGGTTGGAGAGAAACAAAAGGGTCATTTAGGACCGTGTGTACTATTTTGGGGTGCTATATAGTATTGTTGTCCATAAGAATCTTATAACTGTGAAGGAATTATGCACAAACCCCGATTCATCTTCTTATAGGACGATACGGGTGAAATTCGTCCCACTTAGATAGAAAAGAAGGATGGAAAGAAAGAAAGGGCCGGTTAGGAGCACGGGGACTATTTTGGTATGCTTTATAGTATTGTTGCCCATAAGAGTCTTATAATACAAAAGGAATGAAATACATATACCGATTCAACTTATTGGACGATTCGAGTGAAATCCGTCCCACTAAAAAAGAATATGGGGTTGGAGAGAAACCAAAGGGTCATTTAGGACCGTGTGTACTATTTTGGTGTGCTATATAGTATTGTTGTCCATAAGAATCTTATAACTGTGAAGGAATTATGCACAAACACCGATTCATCTACTTATAGGACGATACGTGTGAAATTCGTCCCACTTAGATAAAAAAGAAGGTTGGAAAGAAAGAAAGGGCCGGTTAGGAGCGCATGGACTATTTTGGTATGCTTTATAGTATTGTTACCCATAAGAGTCTTATAAGACAGAAGAAATGAAGTACATATACCGATTCAACTTATTGGACGATTCGAGTGAAATCCGTCCCACTTAAAAAGAATATGGAGTTGGAGAGAAACCAAAGGGTCATTTAGCACCGTGTGGACTATTTTGGTATGCTATATTGTATAGTTTTCCATAAGAGTCTTATAACTGTGATGGAATTCTGCACAAACACCGATTCTTCTACTTATAGGACGATACGGGTGAAATTTCTTCCCACTTCGATAGAAAAGAAGGTTGGAAAGAAAGAAAGGGCCGGTTAGGAGCGCGGGGACTATTTTGGTATGCTTTATAGTATTGTTGCCCATAAGAGTCTTATAATACAAAAGGAATGAAATACATATACCGATTCAACTTATTGGACGATTCGAGTGAAATCCGTCCCACTAAAAAAGAATATGGGGTTGGAGAGAAACCAAAGGGTCATTTAGGACCGTGTGTACTAATTTGGTGTGCTATATAGTATTGTTGTCCATAAGAATCTTATAACTGTGAAGGAATTATGCACAAACACCGATTCATCTACTTATAGGACGATACGGGTGAAATTCGTCCCACTTAGATAGAAAAGAAGGATGGAAAGAAAGAAAGGGCCGGTTAGGAGCGCGTGGACTATTTTGGCATGCTTTATAGTATTGTTGCACATAAGAGTCTTATAATAGTGAAGGAATGAAGAACATATACCGATTCAACTTATTGGACGATCCGAATGAAATCCGTCCCACTTATAAAGAATATGGGGTTGGAGAAAAACCAAAGGGTCATTTAGGACCGTGTGTACTATTTTGGTGTGCTATATAGTATTGTTCTCCATAAGAGTCTTATAACTGTGAAGGAATGATGCACAAACACCGATTCATCTACTTATAGGACGATACGTGTGAAATTCGTCCCACTTAGATAAAAAAGAAGGTTGGAAAGAAAGAAAGGGCCGGTTAGGAGCGCATGGACTATTTTGGTATGCTTTATAGTATTGTTACCCATAAGAGTCTTATAAGACAGAAGAAATGAAGTACATATACCGATTCAACTTATTGGACGATTCGAGTGAAATCCGTCCCACTTAAAAAGAATATGGAGTTGGAGAGAAACCAAAGGGTCATTTAGCACCGTGTGGACTATTTTGGTATGCTATATTGTATAGTTTTCCATAAGAGTCTTATAACTGTGATGGAATTCTGCACAAACACCGATTCTTCTACTTATAGGACGATACGGGTGAAATTTCTTCCCACTTCGATAGAAAAGAAGGTTGGAAAGAAAGAAAGGGCCGGTTAGGAGCGCGGGGACTATTTTGGTATGCTTTATAGTATTGTTGCCCATAAGAGTCTTATAATACAAAAGGAATGAAATACATATACCGATTCAACTTATTGGACGATTCGAGTGAAATCCGTCCCACTTAAAAAGAATATGGAGTTGGAGAGAAACCAAAGGGTCATTTAGCACCGTGTGGACTATTTTGGTATGCTATATTGTATAGTTTTCCATAAGAGTCTTATAACTGTGATGGAATTCTGCACAAACACCGATTCTTCTACTTATAGGACGATACGGGTGAAATTTCTTCCCACTTCGATAGAAAAGAAGGTTGGAAAGAAAGAAAGGGCCGGTTAGGAGCGCGGGGACTATTTTGGTATGCTTTATAGTATTGTTGCCCATAAGAGTCTTATAATACAAAAGGAATGAAATACATATACCGATTCAACTTATTGGACGATTCGAGTGAAATCCGTCCCACTAAAAAAGAATATGGGGTTGGAGAGAAACCAAAGGGTCATTTAGGACCGTGTGTACTAATTTGGTGTGCTATATAGTATTGTTGTCCATAAGAATCTTATAACTGTGAAGGAATTATGCACAAACACCGATTCATCTACTTATAGGACGATACGGGTGAAATTCGTCCCACTTAGATAGAAAAGAAGGATGGAAAGAAAGAAAGGGCCGGTTAGGAGCGCGTGGACTATTTTGGCATGCTTTATAGTATTGTTGCACATAAGAGTCTTATAATAGTGAAGGAATGAAGAACATATACCGATTCAACTTATTGGACGATCCGAATGAAATCCGTCCCACTTATAAAGAATATGGGGTTGGAGAAAAACCAAAGGGTCATTTAGGACCGTGTGTACTATTTTGGTGTGCTATATAGTATTGTTCTCCATAAGAGTCTTATAACTGTGAAGGAATGATGCACAAACACCGATTCATCTACTTATAGGACGATACGTGTGAAATTCGTCCCACTTAGATAAAAAAGAAGGTTGGAAAGAAAGAAAGGGCCGGTTAGGAGCGCATGGACTATTTTGGTATGCTTTATAGTATTGTTACCCATAAGAGTCTTATAAGACAGAAGAAATGAAGTACATATACCGATTCAACTTATTGGACGATTCGAGTGAAATCCGTCCCACTTAAAAAGAATATGGAGTTGGAGAGAAACCAAAGGGTCATTTAGCACCGTGTGGACTATTTTGGTATGCTATATTGTATAGTTTTCCATAAGAGTCTTATAACTGTGATGGAATTCTGCACAAACACCGATTCTTCTACTTATAGGACGATACGGGTGAAATTTCTTCCCACTTCGATAGAAAAGAAGGTTGGAAAGAAAGAAAGGGCCGGTTAGGAGCGCGGGGACTATTTTGGTATGCTTTATAGTATTGTTGCCCATAAGAGTCTTATAATACAAAAGGAATGAAATACATATACCGATTCAACTTATTGGACGATTCGAGTGAAATCCGTCCCACTAAAAAAGAATATGGGGTTGGAGAGAAACCAAAGGGTCATTTAGGACCGTGTGTACTAATTTGGTGTGCTATATAGTATTGTTGTCCATAAGAATCTTATAACTGTGAAGGAATTATGCACAAACACCGATTCATCTACTTATAGGACGATACGGGTGAAATTCGTCCCACTTAGATAGAAAAGAAGGATGGAAAGAAAGAAAGGGCCGGTTAGGAGCGCGTGGACTATTTTGGCATGCTTTATAGTATTGTTGCACATAAGAGTCTTATAATAGTGAAGGAATGAAGAACATATACCGATTCAACTTATTGGACGATCCGAATGAAATCCGTCCCACTTATAAAGAATATGGGGTTGGAGAAAAACCAAAGGGTCATTTAGGACCGTGTGTACTATTTTGGTGTGCTATATAGTATTGTTCTCCATAAGAGTCTTATAACTGTGAAGGAATGATGCACAAACACCGATTCATCTACTTATAGGACGATACGTGTGAAATTCGTCCCACTTAGATAAAAAAGAAGGTTGGAAAGAAAGAAAGGGCCGGTTAGGAGCGCATGGACTATTTTGGTATGCTTTATAGTATTGTTACCCATAAGAGACTTATAAGACAGAAGAAATGAAGTACATATACCGATTCAACTTATTGGACGATTCGAGTGAAATCCGTCCCACTTAAAAAGAATATGGAGTTGGAGAGAAACCAAAGGGTCATTTAGCACCGTGTGGACTATTTTGGTATGCTATATTGTATAGTTTTCCATAAGAGTCTTATAACTGTGAAGGAATGATGCACAAATACCGATTCTACTTATAGGACGATACAGGTGAAATTTCGTCCCACTTCGATAGAAAAGAAGCTTGGAAAGAAAGAAAGGGCCGGTTAGGAGCGCGTGGACTATTTTGGTATGCTTTATAGTATTGTTGCCCATAAGAGTCTTATAATACAAAAGGAATGAAGTACATATACCGATTCAACTTATTGGACGATTCGAGTGAAATCCGTCCCACTAAAAAAGAATATGGGGTTGGAGAGAAACAAAAGGGTCATTTAGGACCGTGTGTACTATTTTGGTTTGCTATATAGTATTGTTGTCCATAAGAATCTTATAACTGTGAAGGAATTATGCACAAACACCGATTCATCTACTTATAGGACGATACGGGTGAAATTCGTCCCACTTAGATAGAAAAGAAGGTTGGAAAGAAAGAAAGGGCCGGTTAGGAGCGCGTGGACTATTTTGGTATGCTTTGTAGTATTGTTGCCCATAAGAGTCTTATAATAGTGTAGGAATGAAGAACATAAACCGATTCAACTTATTGGACGATCCGAATGAAATACGTCCCACTTATAAAGAATATGGGGTTGGAGAAAAACCAAAGGGTCATTTTGGACCGTGTGTACTATTTTGGTGTGCTATATAGTATTGTTATCCATAAGAATCTTATAACTGTGAAGGAATTATGCACAAACACCGATTCTTCTACTTATAGGACGATACGGGTGAAATTTCTTCCCACTTCGATAGAAAAGAAGGATGGAAAGAAAGAAAGGGCCGGTTAGGAGCGCGGGGACTATTTTGGTATGCTTTATAGTATTGTTGCCCATAAGAGTCTTATAATACAAAAGGAATGAAATACATATACCGATTCAACTTATTGGACGATTCGAGTGAAATCCGTCCCACTAAAAAAGAATATGGGGTTGGAGAGAAACCAAAGGGTCATTTAGGACCGTGTGTACTAATTTGGTGTGCTATATAGTATTGTTGTCCATAAGAATCTTATAACTGTGAAGGAATTATGCACAAACACCGATTCATCTACTTATAGGACGATACGGGTGAAATTCGTCCCACTTAGATAGAAAAGAAGGATGGAAAGAAAGAAAGGGCCGGTTAGGAGCGCGTGGACTATTTTGGCATGCTTTATAGTATTGTTGCACATAAGAGTCTTATAATAGTGAAGGAATGAAGAACATATACCGATTCAACTTATTGGACGATCCGAATGAAATCCGTCCCACTTATAAAGAATATGGGGTTGGAGAAAAACCAAAGGGTCATTTAGGACCGTGTGTACTATTTTGGTGTGCTATATAGTATTGTTCTCCATAAGAGTCTTATAACTGTGAAGGAATGATGCACAAACACCGATTCATCTACTTATAGGACGATACGTGTGAAATTCGTCCCACTTAGATAAAAAAGAAGGTTGGAAAGAAAGAAAGGGCCGGTTAGGAGCGCATGGACTATTTTGGTATGCTTTATAGTATTGTTACCCATAAGAGTCTTATAAGACAGAAGAAATGAAGTACATATACCGATTCAACTTATTGGACGATTCGAGTGAAATCCGTCCCACTTAAAAAGAATATGGAGTTGGAGAGAAACCAAAGGGTCATTTAGCACCGTGTGGACTATTTTGGTATGCTATATTGTATAGTTTTCCATAAGAGTCTTATAACTGTGAAGGAATGATGCACAAATACCGATTCTACTTATAGGACGATACAGGTGAAATTTCGTCCCACTTCGATAGAAAAGAAGCTTGGAAAGAAAGAAAGGGCCGGTTAGGAGCGCGTGGACTATTTTGGTATGCTTTATAGTATTGTTGCCCATAAGAGTCTTATAATACAAAAGGAATGAAGTACATATACCGATTCAACTTATTGGACGATTCGAGTGAAATCCGTCCCACTAAAAAAGAATATGGGGTTGGAGAGAAACAAAAGGGTCATTTAGGACCGTGTGTACTATTTTGGTTTGCTATATAGTATTGTTGTCCATAAGAATCTTATAACTGTGAAGGAATTATGCACAAACACCGATTCATCTACTTATAGGACGATACGGGTGAAATTCGTCCCACTTAGATAGAAAAGAAGGTTGGAAAGAATGAAAGGGCCGGTTAGGAGCGCGTGGACTATTTTGGTATGCTTTGTAGTATTGTTGCCCATAAGAGTCTTATAATAGTGAAGGAATGAAGAACATAAACCGATTCAACTTATTGGACGATCCGAATGAAATCCTTCCCACTTATAAAGAATATGGGGTTGGAGAAAAACCAAAGGGTCATTTAGGACCGTGTGTACTATTTTGGTGTGCTATATAGTATTGTTATCCATAAGAATCTTATAACTGTGAAGGAATTATGCACAAACACCGATTCTTCTACTTATAGGACGATACGGGTGAAATTTCTTCCCACTTCGATAGAAAAGAAGGATGGAAAGAAAGAAAGGGCCGGTTAGGAGCGCGGGGACTATTTTGGTATGCTTTATAGTATTGTTGCCCATAAGAGTCTTATAATACAAAAGGAATGAAATACATATACCGATTCAACTTATTGGACGATTCGAGTGAAATCCGTCCCACTAAAAAAGAATATGGGGTTGGAGAGAAACCAAAGGGTCATTTAGGACCGTGTGTACTAATTTGGTGTGCTATATAGTATTGTTGTCCATAAGAATCTTATAACTGTGAAGGAATTATGCACAAACACCGATTCATCTACTTATAGGACGATACGGGTGAAATTCGTCCCACTTAGATAGAAAAGAAGGATGGAAAGAAAGAAAGGGCCGGTTAGGAGCGCGTGGACTATTTTGGCATGCTTTATAGTATTGTTGCACATAAGAGTCTTATAATAGTGAAGGAATGAAGAACATATACCGATTCAACTTATTGGATGATCCGAATGAAATCCGTCCCACTTATAAAGAATATGGGGTTGGAGAAAAACCAAAGGGTCATTTAGGACCGTGTGTACTATTTTGGTGTGCTATATAGTATTGTTCTCCATAAGAGTCTTATAACTGTGAAGGAATGATGCACAAACACCGATTCATCTACTTATAGGACGATACGTGTGAAATTCGTCCCACTTAGATAAAAAAGAAGGTTGGAAAGAAAGAAAGGGCCGGTTAGGAGCGCATGGACTATTTTGGTATGCTTTATAGTATTGTTACCCATAAGAGTCTTATAAGACAGAAGAAATGAAGTACATATACCGATTCAACTTATTGGACGATTCGAGTGAAATCCGTCCCACTTAAAAAGAATATGGAGTTGGAGAGAAACCAAAGGGTCATTTAGCACCGTGTGGACTATTTTGGTATGCTATATTGTATAGTTTTCCATATGAGTCTTATAACTGTGATGGAATTATGCACAAACACCGATTCTTCTACTTATAGGACGATACGGGTGAAATTTCTTCCCACTTCGATAGAAAAGAAGGTTGGAAAGAAAGAAAGGGCCGGTTAGGAGCGCGGGGACTATTTTGGTATGCTTTATAGTATTGTTGCCCATAAGAGTCTTATAATACAAAAGGAATGAAATACATATACCGATTCAACTTATTGGACGATTCGAGTGAAATCCGTCCCACTAAAAAAGAATATGGGGTTGGAGAGAAACCAAAGGGTCATTTAGGACCGTGTGTACTATTTTGGTGTGCTATATAGTATTGTTGTCCATAAGAATCTTATAACTGTGAAGGAATTATGCACAAACACCGATTCATCTACTTATAGGACGATACGGGTGAAATTCGTCCCACTTAGATAGAAAAGAAGGATGGAAAGAAAGAAAGGGACGGTTAGGAGCGCGTGGACTATTTTGGAATGCTTTATAGTATTTTTGCACATAAGAGTCTTATAATAGTGAAGGAATGAAGAACATATACCGAATCAACTTATTGGACGATCCGAATGAAATCCGTCCCACTTATAAAGAATATGGGGTTGGAGAAAAACCAAAGGGTCATTTAGGACCGTGTGTACTATTTTGGTGTGCTATATAGTATTGTTATCCATAAGAATCTTATAACTGTGAAGGAATTATGCACAAACACCGATTCTTCTACTTATAGGACGATACGGGTGAAATTTCTTCCCACTTCGATAGAAAAGAAGGTTGGAAAGAAAGAAAGGGCCGGTTAGGAGCGCGGGGACTATTTTGGTATGCTTTATAGTATTGTTGCCCATAAGAGTCTTATAATACAAAAGGAATGAAGTACATATACCGATTCAACTTATTGGACGATTCGAGTGAAATCCGTCCCACTAAAAAAGAATATGGGGTTGGAGAGAAACAAAAGGGTCATTTAGGACCGTGTGTACTATTTTGGGGTGCTATATAGTATTGTTGTCCATAAGAATCTTATAACTGTGAAGGAATTATGCACAAACCCCGATTCATCTACTTATAGGACGATACGGGTGAAATTCGTCCCACTTAGATAGAAAAGAAGGATGGAAAGAAAGAAAGGGCCGGTTAGGAGCACGGGGACTATTTTGGTATGCTTTATAGTATTGTTGCCCATAAGAGTCTTATAATACAAAAGGAATGAAATACATATACCGATTCAACTTATTGGACGATTCGAGTGAAATCCGTCCCACTAAAAAAGAATATGGGGTTGGAGAGAAACCAAAGGGTCATTTAGGACCGTGTGTACTATTTTGGTGTGCTATATAGTATTGTTGTCCATAAGAATCTTATAACTGTGAAGGAATTATGCACAAACACCGATTCATCTACTTATAGGACGATACGTGTGAAATTCGTCCCACTTAGATAAAAAAGAAGGTTGGAAAGAAAGAAAGGGCCGGTTAGGAGCGCATGGACTATTTTGGTATGCTTTATAGTATTGTTACCCATAAGAGTCTTATAAGACAGAAGAAATGAAGTACATATACCGATTCAACTTATTGGACGATTCGAGTGAAATCCGTCCCACTTAAAAAGAATATGGAGTTGGAGTGAAACCAAAGGGTCATTTAGCACCGTGTGGACTATTTTGGTATGCTATATTGTATAGTTTTCCATAAGAGTCTTATAACTGTGATGGAATTCTGCACAAACACCGATTCTTCTACTTATAGGACGATACGGGTGAAATTTCTTCCCACTTCGATAGAAAAGAAGGTTGGAAAGAAAGAAAGGGCCGGTTAGGAGCGCGGGGACTATTTTGGTATGCTTTATAGTATTGTTGCCCATAAGAGTCTTATAATACAAAAGGAATGAAATACATATACCGATTCAACTTATTGGACGATTCGAGTGAAATCCGTCCCACTAAAAAAGAATATGGGGTTGGAGAGAAACCAAAGGGTCATTTAAGACCATGTGTACTAATTTGGTGTGCTATATAGTATTGTTGTCCATAAGAATCTTATAACTGTGAAGGAATTATGCACAAACACCGATTCATCTACTTATAGGACGATACGGGTGAAATTCGTCCCACTTAGATAGAAAAGAAGGATGGAAAGAAAGAAAGGGCCGGTTAGAAGCGCGTGGACTATTTTGGCATGCTTTATAGTATTGTTGCACATAAGAGTCTTATAATAGTGAAGGAATGAAGAACATGTACCGATTCAACTTATTGGACGATCCGAATGAAATCCGTCCCACTTATAAAGAATATGGGGTTGGAGAAAAACCAAAGGGTCATTTAGGACCGTGTGTACTATTTTGGTGTGCTATATAGTATTGTTCTCCATAAGAGTCTTATAACTGTGAAGGAATGATGCACAAACACCGATTCATCTACTTATAGGACGATACGTGTGAAATTCGTCCCACTTAGATAAAAAAGAAGGTTGGAAAGAAAGAAAGGGCCGGTTAGGAGCGCATGGACTATTTTGGTATGCTTTATAGTATTGTTACCCATAAGAGTCTTATAAGACAGAAGAAATGAAGTACATATACCGATTCAACTTATTGGACGATTCGAGTGAAATCCGTCCCACTTAAAAAGAATATGGAGTTGGAGAGAAACCAAAGGGTCATTTAGCACCGTGTGGACTATTTTGGTATGCTATATTGTATAGTTTTCCATAAGAGTCTTATAACTGTGAAGGAATGATGCACAAATACCGATTCTACTTATAGGACGATACGGGTGAAATTTCGTCCCACTTCGATAGAAAAGAAGCTTGGAAAGAAAGAAAGGGCCGGTTAGGAGCGCGTGGACTATTTTGGTATGCTTTATAGTATTGTTGCCCATAAGAGTCTTATAATACAAAAGGAATGAAGTACATATACCGATTCAACTTATTGGACGATTCGAGTGAAATCCGTCCCACTAAAAAAGAATATGGGGTTGGAGAGAAACAAAAGGGTCATTTAGGACCGTGTGTACTATTTTGGTTTGCTATATAGTATTGTTGTCCATAAGAATCTTATAACTGTGAAGGAATTATGCACAAACACCGATTCATCTACTTATTGGACGATACGGGTGAAATTCGTCCCACTTAGATAGAAAAGAAGGTTGGAAAGAAAGAAAGGGCCGGTTAGGAGCGCGTGGACTATTTTGGTATGCTTTGTAGTATTGTTGCCCATAAGAGTCTTATAATAGTGTAGGAATGAAGAACATAAACCGATTCAACTTATTGGACGATCCGAATGAAATACGTCCCACTTATAAAGAATATGGGGTTGGAGAAAAACCAAAGGGTCATTTTGGACCGTGTGTACTATTTTGGTGTGCTATATAGTATTGTTATCCATAAGAATCTTATAACTGTGAAGGAATTATGCACAAACACCGATTCATCTACTTATAGGACGATACGGGTGAAATTCGTCCCACTTAGATAAAAAAGAAGGTTGGAAAGAAAGAAAGGGCCGGTTAGGAGCGCATGGACTATTTTGGTATGCTTTATAGTATTGTTACCCATAAGAGTCTTATAAGACAGAAGAAATGAAGTACATATACCGATTCAACTTATTGGACGATTCGAGTGAAATCCGTCCCACTTAAAAAGAATATGGAGTTGGAGAGAAACCAAAGGGTCATTTAGCACCGTGTGGACTATTTTGGTATGCTATATTGTATAGTTTTCCATAAGAGTCTTATAACTGTGATGGAATTATGCACAAACACTGATTCTTCTACTTATAGGACGATACGGGTGAAATTTCTTCCCACTTCGATAGAAAAGAAGGTTGGAAAGAAAGAAAGGGCCGGTTAGGAGCGCGGGGACTATTTTGGTATGCTTTATAGTATTGTTGCCCATAAGAGTCTTATAATACAAAAGGAATGAAATACATATACCGATTCAACTTATTGGACGATTCGAGTGAAATCCGTCCCACTAAAAAAGAATATGGGGTTGGAGAGAAACAAAAGGGTCATTTAGGACCGTGTGTACTATTTTGGTTTGCTATATAGTATTGTTGTCCATAAGAATCTTATAACTGTGAAGGAATTATGCACAAACACCGATTCATCTACTTATAGGACGATACGGGTGAAATTCGTCCCACTTAGATAGAAAAGAAGGTTGGAAAGAAAGAAAGGGCCGGTTAGGAGCGCGTGGACTATTTTGGTATGCTTTGTAGTATTGTTGCCCATAAGAGTCTTATAATAGTGAAGGAATGAAGAACATAAACCGATTCAACATATTAGACGATCCGAATGAAATCCTTCCCACTTATAAAGAATATGGGGTTGGAGAAAAACCAAAGGGTCATTTAGGACCGTGTGTACTATTTTGGTGTGCTATATAGTATTGTTATCCATAAGAATCTTATAACTGTGAAGGAATTATGCACAAACACCGATTCTTCTACTTATAGGACGATACGGGTGAAATTTCTTCCCACTTCGATAGAAAAGAAGGATGGAAAGAAAGAAAGGGCCGGTTAGGAGCGCGGGGACTATTTTGGTATGCTTTATAGTATTGTTGCCCATAAGAGTCTTATAATACAAAAGGAATGAAATACATATACCGATTCAACTTATTGGACGATTCGAGTGAAATCCATCCCACTAAAAAAGAATATGGGGTTGGAGAGAAACCAAAGGGTCATTTAGGACCGTGTGTACTATTTTGGTGTGCTATATAGTATTGTTGTCCATAAGAATCTTATAACTGTGAAGGAATTATGCACAAACACCGATTCATCTACTTATAGGACGATACGGGTGAAATTCGTCCCACTTAGATAGAAAAGAAGGATGGAAAGAAAGAAAGGGCCGGTTAGGAGCGCGTGGACTATTTTGGTATGCTTTATAGTATTGTTGCACATAAGAGTCTTATAATAGTGAAGGAATGAAGAACATATACCGATTCAACTTATTGGACGATCCGAATGAAATCCGTCCCACTTATAAAGAATATGGGGTTGGAGAAAAACCAAAGGGTCATTTAGGACCGTGTGTACTATTTTGGTGTGCTATATAGTATTGTTCTCCATAAGAGTCTTATAACTGTGAAGGAATGATGCACAAACACCGATTCATCTACTTTTAGGACGATACGTGTGAAATTCGTCCCACTTAGATAAAAAAGAAGGTTGGAAAGAAAGAAAGGGCCGGTTAGGAGTGCATGGACTATTTTGGTATGCTTTATAGTATTGTTACCCATAAGAGTCTTATAAGACAGAAGAAATGAAGTACATATACCGATTCAACTTATTGGACGATTCGAGTGAAATCCGTCCCACTTAAAAAGAATATGGAGTTGGAGAGAAACCAAAGGGTCATTTAGCACCGTGTGGACTATTTTGGTATGCTATATTGTATAGTTTTCCATAAGAGTCTTATAACTGTGATGGAATTATGCACAAACACCGATTCTTCTACTTATAGGACGATACGGGTGAAATTTCTTCCCACTTCGATAGAAAAGAAGGTTGGAAAGAAAGAAAGGGCCGGTTAGGAGCGCGGGGACTATTTTGGTATGCTTTATAGTATTGTTGCCCATAAGAGTCTTATAATACAAAAGGAATGAAATACATATACCGATTCAACTTATTGGACGATTCGAGTGAAATCCGTCCCACTAAAAAAGAATATGGGGTTGGAGAGAAACCAAAGGGTCATTTAGGACCGTGTGTACTAATTTGGTGTGCTATATAGTATTGTTGTCCATAAGAATCTTATAACTGTGAAGGAATTATGCACAAACACCGATTCATCTACTTATAGGACGATACGGGTGAAATTCGTCCCACTTAGATAGAAAAGAAGGATGGAAAGAAAGAAAGGGCCGGTTCGGAGCGCGTGGACTATTTTGGCATGCTTTATAGTATTGTTGCACATAAGAGTCTTATAATAGTGAAGGAATGAAGAACATATACCGATTCAACTTATTGGACGATCCGAATGAAATCCGTCCCACTTATAAAGAATATGGGGTTGGAGAAAAACCAAAGGGTCATTTAGGACCGTGTGTACTATTTTGGTGTGCTATATAGTATTGTTCTCCATAAGAGTCTTATAACTGTGAAGGAATGATGCACAAACACCGATTCATCTACATATAGGATGATACGTGTGAAATTCGTCCCACTTAGATAAAAAAGAAGGTTGGAAAGAAAGAAAGGGCCGGTTAGGAGCGCATGGACTATTTTGGTATGCTTTATAGTATTGTTACCCATAAGAGTCTTATAAGACAGAAGAAATGAAGTACATATACCGATTCAACTTATTGGACGATTCGAGTGAAATCCGTCCCACTTAAAAAGAATATGGAGTTGGAGAGAAACCAAAGGGTCATTTAGCACCGTGTGGACTATTTTGGTATGCTATATTGTATAGTTTTCCATAAGAGTCTTATAACTGTGAAGGAATGATGCACAAATACCGATTCTACTTATAGGACGATACGGGTGAAATTTCGTCCCACTTCGATAGAAAAGAAGCTTGGAAAGAAAGAAAGGGCCGGTTAGGAGCGCGTGGACTATTTTGGTATGCTTTATAGTATTGTTGCCCATAAGAGTCTTATAATACAAAAGGAATGAAGTACATATACCGATTCAACTTATTGGACGATTCGAGTGAAATCCGTCCCACTAAAAAAGAATATGGGGTTGGAGAGAAACAAAAGGGTCATTTAGGACCGTGTGTACTATTTTGGTTTGCTATATAGTATTGTTGTCCATAAGAATCTTATAACTGTGAAGGAATTATGCACAAACACCGATTCATCTACTTATAGGACGATACGGGTGAAATTCGTCCCACTTAGATAGAAAAGAAGGTTGGAAAGAAAGAAAGGGCCGGTTAGGAGCGCGTGGACTATTTTGGTATGCTTTGTAGTATTGTTGCCCATAAGAGTCTTATAATACAAAAGAATGAAATACATATACCGATTCAACTTATTGGACGATTCGAGTGAAATCCGTCCCACTAAAAAAGAATATGGGGTTGGAGAGAAACCAAAGGGTCATTTAGGACCGTGTGTACTATTTTGGTGTGCTATATAGTATTGTTGTCCATAAGAATCTTATAACTGTGAAGAAATTATGCACAAACACCGATTCATCTACTTATAGGACGATACGGGTGAAATTCGTCCCACTTAGATAGAAAAGAAGGATGGAAAGAAAGAAAGGGCCGGTTAGGAGCGCGTGGACTATTTTGGTATGCTTTATAGTATTGTTACCCATAAGAGTCTTATAAGACAGAAGAAATGAAGTACATATACCGATTCAACTTATTGGACGATTCGAGTGAAATCCGTCACACTTAAAAAGAATATGGAGTTGGAGAGAAACAAAAGGGTCATTTAGGACCGTGTGTACTATTTTGGTGAGCTATATAGTATTGTTGTCCATAAGAGTCTTATAACTGTGAAGGAATGATGCACAAATACCGATTCTACTTATAGGACAATACGGATGAAATTTCGTCCCACTTCGATAGAAAAGAAGGTAGGAAAGAAAGAAAGGGCCGGTTAGGAGCGCGGGGACTATTTTGGTATGCTTTATAGTATTGTTGCCCATAAGAGTCTTATAATAGTGAAGGAATGAAGAAAATATACCGATTCAACTTATTGGACGATCCGAATGAAATCCGTCCCACTTATAAAGAATATGGAGTTGGAGAGAAACCAAAGGGTCATTTAACACCGTGTGGACTATTTTGGTAAGCTATATTGTATAGTTGTCCATAAGAGTCTTATAACTGTGAAGGAATGATGCACAAATACCGATTCTACTTATAGGACGATACGGGTGAAATTTCGTCCCACTTCGATAGAAAAGAAACTTGGAAAGAAAGAAAGGGCCGGTTAGGAGCGCGTGGACTATTTTGGTATGCTTTATAGTATTATTGCCCATAAGAGTCTTATAATACAAAAGGAATGAAGTACATATACCGATTCAACTTATTGGACGATTCGAGTGAAATCCGTGCCACTAAAAAAGAATATGGGGTTGGAGAGAAACAAAAGGATCATTTAGGACCGTGTGTACTATTTTGGTGTGCTATATAGTATTGTTGTCCTTAAGAATCTTATAACTGTGAAGGAATTATGCACAAACACCGATTCATCTACTTATAGGACGATACGTGTGAAATTCGTCCCACTTCAATAGAAAAGAAGGTTGGAAAGAAAGAAAGGGCCGGTTAGGAGCGCGTGGACTATTTTGGTATGCTTTATAGTATTGTTGCCCATAAGAGTCTTATAATACAGAAGGAATGAAGTACAGATACCGATTCACCTTATTGGACGATTCGAGTGAAATCCGTCCCACTAAAAAAGAATATGGGGTTGGAGAGAAACAAAAGGGTCATTTAGGACCGTGTGTACTATTTTGGTGTGCTATATAGTATTGTTGTCCATAAGAATCTTATAACTGTGAATGAATTATGCACAAACACCGATTCATCTACTTATAGACCAATACGGGTGAAATTCGTCCCACTTAGATAGAAAAGAAGGTTGGAAAGAAAGAAAGGGCCGGTTAGGAGCCCGTGGACTATTTTGGTATGCTTTATAGTATTGTTGCTCATAAGAGTCTTATAATAGTGAAGGAATGAAGAACATATACCGATTCAACTTATTGGACGATCCGATTGAAATCCGTCCCACTTATAAAGGATATGGGGTTGGAGAAAAACCAGAGGGTCATTTAGGACCGTGTGTACTATTTTGGTGTGCTATATAGTATTGTTCTCCATAAGAGTCTTATAACTTTGAAGGAATGATGCATAAACACCGATTCTTCTACTTATAGGACGATACGGGTGAAATCCGTCCCACTTAGATATAAAAGAAGGTTGGAAAAAAAGAAAGGGCCGGTTTGGAGCGCATGGACTATTTTGGTATGCTATATTGTATTGTTGTCCCTAAGAGTCTTATAACTGTGAAGGAATGATGCACAAATACCGATTCTACTTATAGGACGATACGGGTGAAATTTCGTCCCATTTCGATAGAAAAGAAGCTTGGAAAGAAAGAAAGTGCCGGTTAGGAGTGTGTGGACTATTTTGGTATGTTTTATAGTATTGTTGCCCATAAGAGTCTTATAATACAAAATGAATGAAGTACATATACCGATTCAAGTTATTGGACGATTCGAGGGAAATCCGTCCCACTAAAAAAGAATATGGGGTTGGAGAGAAACAAAAGGGTCATTTAGGACCGTGTGTACTATTTTGGTGTGCTATATAGTATTGTTGTCCATAAGTATCTTATAACTGTGAATGAATTATGCACAAACACCGATTCATCTACTTATAGGACGATACGGGTGAAATTCGTCCCACTTAGATAGAAAAGAAGGTTGGAAAGAAAGAAATGGCCGGTTAGGAGCGCGTGGACTATTTTGGTATGCTTTATAGTATTGTTGCCCATAAGAGTCTTATAATACAAAAGGAATGAAATACATATACCGATTCAACTTATTGGACGATTCGAGCGAAATCCGTTCCACTAAAAAAGAATATGGGGTTGGAGAGAAACAAAAGGGTAATTTAGGACCGTGTGTACTATTTTGGTGTGCTATATAGTATTGTTGTCCATAAGAATCTTATAACTGTGAAGGAATTATGCACAAACACCGATTCATCTACTTATAGGACGATACGTGTGAAATTCGTCCCACTTCAATAGAAAAGAAGGTTGGAAAGAAAGAAAGGGCCGGTTAGGAGCGCGTGGATTATTTTGGTATGCTTTATAGTATTGTTGCCCATAAGAGTCTTATAATACAAAAGGAATGAAATACATATACCGATTCAAGTTATTGGACGATTCGAGTGAAATCCGTCCCACTAAAAAAGAATATGGGGTTGGAGAGAAACAAAAGGGTCATTTAGGACCGTGTGTACTATTTTGGTGTGCTATATAGTCATGTTGTCCATAAGAATCTTATAACTGTGAAGGAATTATGCACAAACACCGATTCATCTACTTATAGGACGATACGGGTGAAATTCGTCCCACTTAGATAGAAAAGAAGGTTGGAAAGAAAGAAAGGGCCGGTTAGGAGCGCGTGGACTATTTTGGTATGCTTTGTAGTATTGTTGCCCATAAGAGTCTTATAATACAAAAGGAATGAAATACATATACCGATTCAACTTATTGGACGATTCGAGTGAAATCCGTCCCACTAAAAAAGAATATGGGGTTGGAGAGAAACCAAAGGGTCATTTAGGACCGTGTGTACTATTTTGGTGTGCTATATAGTATTGTTGTCCATAAGAATCTTATAACTGTGAAGAAATTATGCACAAACACCGATTCATCTACTTATAGGACGATACGGGTGAAATTCGTCCCACTTAGATAGAAAAGAAGGATGGAAAGAAAGAAAGGGCCGGTTAGGAGCGCGTGGACTATTTTGGTATGCTTTATAGTATTGTTACCCATAAGAGTCTTATAAGACAGAAGAAATGAAGTACATATACCGATTCAACTTATTGGACGATTCGAGTGAAATCCGTCACACTTAAAAAGAATATGGAGTTGGAGAGAAACCAAAGGGTCATTTAGCACCGTGTGGACTATTTTGGTATGCTATATTGTATAGTTGTCCATAAGAGTCTTATAACTGTGAAGGAATGATGCACAAATACCGATTCTACTTATAGGACGATACGGGTGAAATTTCGTCCCACTTCGATAGAAAAGAAGCTTGGAAAGAAAGAAAGGGCCGGTTAGGAGGGCGTGGACTATTTTGGTATGCTTTATAGTATTGTTGCTCATAAGAGTCTTATAATACAAAAGGAATGAAGTACATATACCGATTCAACTTATTGGACGATTCGAGTGAAATCCGTTCCACTAAAAAAGAATATGGGGTTGGAGAGAAACAAAAGGGGCATTTAGGACCGTGTGTACTATTTTGGTGAGCTATATAGTATTGTTGTCCATAAGAGTCTTATAACTGTGAAGGAATGATGCACAAATACCGATTCTACTTATAGGACGATACGGGTGAAATTTCGTCCCACTTCGATAGAAAAGAAGGTTGGAAAGAAAGAAAGGGCCGGTTAGGAGCGCGTGGACTATTTTGGTATGCTTTATAGTATTGTTGCCCATAAGAGTCTTATAATAGTGAAGGAATGAAGAACATATACCGATTCAACTTATTGGACGATTCGAGTGAAATCCGTTCCACTAAAAAAGAATATGGGGTTGGAGAGAAACAAAAGGGTCATTTAGGACCGTGTGTACTATTTTGGTGAGCTATATAGTATTGTTGTCCATTAGAATCTTATAACTGTGAAGGAATTATGCACAAACACCGATTCATCTACTTATAGAACGATACGTGTGAAATTCGTCCCACTTCAATAGAAAAGAAGGTTGGAAAGAAAGAAAGGGCCGGTTAGGAGCGCGTGGACTATTTTGGTATGCTTTATAGTATTGTTGCCCATAAGAGTCTTATAATAGTGAAGGAATGAAGAAAATATACCGATTCAACTTATTGGACGATCCGAATGAAATCCGTCCCACTTATAAAGAATATGGAGTTGGAGAGAAACCAAAGGGTCATTTAGCACCGTGTGGACTATTTTGGTATGCTATATTGTATAGTTGTCCATAAGAGTCTTATAACTGTGAAGGAATGATGCACAAATACCGATTCTACTTATAGGACGATACGGGTGAAATTTCGTCCCACTTCGATAGAAAAGAAACTTGGAAAGAAAGAAAGGGCCGGTTAGGAGCGCGTGGACTATTTTGGTATGCTTTATAGTATTATTGCCCATAAGAGTCTTATAATACAAAAGGAATGAAGTACATATACCGATTCAACTTATTGGACGATTCGAGTGAAATCCGTCCCACTAAAAAAGAATATGGGGTTGGAGAGAAACAAAAGGATCATTTAGGACCGTGTGTACTATTTTGGTGTGCTATATAGTATTGTTGTCCTTAAGAATCTTATAACTGTGAAGGAATTATGCACAAACACCGATTCATCTACTTATAGGACGATACGTGTGAAATTCGTCCCACTTCAATAGAAAAGAAGGTTGGAAAGAAAGAAAGGGCCGGTTAGGAGCGCGTGGACTATTTTGGTATGCTTTATAGTATTGTTGCCCATAAGAGTCTTATAATACAGAAGGAATGAAGTACATATACCGATTCACCTTATTGGACGATTCGAGGGAAATCCGTCCCACTAAAAAAGAATATGGGGTTGGAGAGAAACAAAAGGGTCATTTAGGACCGTGTGTACTATTTTGGTGTGCTATATAGTATTGTTGTACATAAGAATCTTATAACTGTGAATGAATTATGCACAAACACCGATTCATCTACTTATAGACCAATACGGGTGAAATTCGTCCCACTTAGATAGAAAAGAAGGTTGGAAAGAAAGAAAGGGCCGGTTAGGAGCCCGTGGACTATTTTGGTATGCTTTATAGTATTGTTGCTCATAAGAGTCTTATAATAGTGAAGGAATGAAGAACATATACCGATTCAACTTATTGGACGATCCGATTGAAATCCGTCCCACTTATAAAGGATATGGGGTTGGAGAAAAACCAGAGGGTCATTTAGGACCGTGTGTACTATTTTGGTGTGCTATATAGTATTGTTCTCCATAAGAGTCTTATAACTTTGAAGGAATAATGCATAAACACCGATTCTTCTACTTATAGGACGATACGGGTGAAATCCGTCCAACTTAGATATAAAAGAAGGTTGGAAAAAAAGAAAGGGCCGGTTTGGAGCGCATGGACTATTTTGGTATGCTATATTGTATTGTTGTCCCTAAGAGTCTTATAACTGTGAAGGAATGATGCACAAATACCGATTCTACTTATAGGACGATACAGGTGAAATTTCGTCCCATTTCGATAGAAAAGAAGCTTGGAAAGAAAGAAAGTGCCGGTTAGGAGTGTGTGGACTATTTTGGTATGTTTTATAGTATTGTTGCCCATAAGAGTCTTATAATATGACGTGTCTAGAAATGTGTTCCACGTTACAATACCCAAGTATAGGTAGTCAAGTTATAATATAGTCTTCGGTGAGTCCAAGTGTCGAACCTCAGGGAGAGTCGGAAAGATGTATGAAAAATGAATTTTATTTTTGTCCTTGAATTGATTTGATTGATTGATTTTGGTTGTGTTCTTGAATTAAATTAAATACTAAGGCATTGGGAATTCCTTTACAATGTCGAAACCAAGTGTACCACATATCCAAATAAGTAATAAAAAGTTAACTAATACAATCATCATATGTTAATTATATTTGCATGGCAAGAAAGGGGTCGCTTGGTAGGATAATCCATACTAACAACGCAACTCTCCAAATCATGCCTATAAGCAATAAATAATTGACATACTAAATGAATTATATAAGTTAACTAATAGAAACATTATATGTTCATTATAAATGCTATGGCAAGAAAGTGGTCGCTAATGAAGCAACTCTACAAATCATGCCTATATTAGCAATAATAATAAACATACTAATGATCTAGTAAATCTCATTTAAATAAGTAGTATTATTAATTACATATGAATCATAAGAATTGTGAACTATGATGATGTAATTACATTCAAAGTATTCATTATACCTATGTAAGATCATAAGAAATCAAGAACACCACATAAAGTGGGTTAAGCATTACTTATATCATTGTATGGCATAATGAATCTTAGATGTAATTACATAAGTGTATTCATTGATTCAAAGAACTCAATATACATGGCATAAAGAGGCAAAGAATCATTGAATAAAATTATTAGATTCATATATTATCAATAATACTAACCTTGAAGCACTAAATACTTGGATATGCAAACACTTGGTTCTTCATTTTAAATTCATTCCCTAGCCTTAGCTAGAGAATTACTCTTCCATTACAAATGTATAAATCACTATGTTTCTCTTCACTCCTTTTCTTTTTCCTTACAAATGAAAGACTATCTCTATTTATAGGGAAAATATGGAATCAAATGACAACTAGAAAAGAGAAATTGGATTTCTTTTTGTTTGAATATTCATTACTTTCCACCCCATTGTCTTCTTTTTACATGTGCCTTTGTTTCTTCCATGTGCCTTTGTTTCTTGACATGGATCAGATTTACTCTTGTAAAATCATAATCCAATGAATGTGGTAAATCTTCAAGAAGATGTAAAATTCGCATCACCCTTTGGTAAACCCGAACCCGCATTGAATTCTGCACAATTCTGCAGTTTTGAACCTGACTTGCAACTGCCATAACGTCTTCATTTCAAATCGAAATAAGGTCATTCTTGTGCTCAAATTGAAGGTCTCTGAATTACCTTTCCAATGGTACCAATGTCATTTCCAGAATCAAAACACAGAATTATTTATAGGCATTTAACTAAAGGGTGGTCAGGATGAATATATTTCATGCATAGTTGATGACCCAATTTGCATGGAATTGATTGAATTCTTCATGAAGACCTAGAAAATAAGATAAACACAAAAATATCATAAAACTTGAATAAAAGATATCACTATAGAACTAAAAGATGTAAATTAAGGGGTTTAAATATATAATATTTGGCACTTATCAACACCCCCAAACTTACATATTACTAGTCCCTAGTAATACCAACATAAATTAAAAAGAGTAAAATTAAAATTGATAAGTCTTTTAAACCCCTAGGCATCCCTAGTAGGACGAGTGAAGTCTCGTGAGGGTTTAACAGAAATGATACCCACAAACAACCTTTTTATTTTATTTTTTATTATTATTATTTTTTATTCTTCATTCTTGTATGCTCATGAAATCAAATACACATTAATCATGTAATGCTATGATGTCGTAAGAATAGAATGCATACAAATTATCCTCACTCACTCATAAATAACAGTTTTCATGAATTAAATTTAAAAGAATGGTCCCCACAGTGGTGAAATAAACTTGCTAATTTCTACATCCGATCCACATAGTTTCCCGTGTTTTTGGGAACATTCTCTATAGTAGACTAATCTCCCTTGTTCTAATTCATTGATCAAGTTTTGCCATGACACAACTTCAAAATCACTTTTGCATTTTTATCCCTTTTTGTCTTTCTAAGTCTCCGGACTTTCCAGCGAGGATTTTTTTAATCCCAACCAACTGGGCCCGAGCTTCTTCCATGGGTTATGCTCATTAGCTTTCTCCCCTTTTTACGCGAACAATGATATTGGTGATACCAAGGGCCGGTTACTCAGATCGAAGAACTACTTTTTGCATTTTTATTTGTTTTTTCCAGATTTTTCCCCTTATCATTGAAACAAAACTATTTTTTCAACTACATAGTCAAAGATCAATTAATCGTCCCATAGAGAATATGTGCAAGTGCTTATAGGTCAAAACTATCTTTCTCGGTTTCAATTTCACTCATCTATTCACCCATGTGGACCACATCTTAAAAATCAATTTAATCAAACTATTACGTACTCATGAGTGGGGTAATTGTATACAACTATCTTCCTAGTCATAACATGTTCACAAATTAACTTATACTTGACCTCAATCATATATTTCGAATGAAGAACTTAATAAAATTTTCAATTTTTTTATTTTTTATTTTTTAACACATCACAAATTGAAAAAAATTGAAAACAAAATAAAAACTAAATACAATCACCCAAAATAATAATACAAAATAAAAACAAAATATAATCACCTTACCCCCAAACTTGAAATGGACATTGTCCTCAATGTATAAAGAGATTGTAAGGTTGAAATCTTACCTATTCTGTGATGAGAAAAGAGGAAACAAATCTGCAAAACAAAACAATATATATACACACACTCTAAAGAACAACCAATGTTTTTACACATAGGTTGGGTCTTCTAAAGACATGGATTCTTTTAGAGTTGGAATTTCAAAGAATGACTTCAATCGTTGTCCATTAACTTTAAAAACAAAACCATTACTTGGATCCTCCACATCCACGGTGCCATATGGGTACACATGTTTGATTAAAAAGGGACCTTTCCATTTTGATTTTAGTTTTCCGGGAAAAAGATGTAAACGAGAATCATATACAAGAACTTTTTGCCCAATTTGAAAATCTTTTCTCAAAATCTTTTTCTCATGAAATGCTTTCTCCCTTTCCTTATATATCTTGGCATTGTCATATGCATCCCTCCTTAATTCCTCCAGTTCGTCGAGTTGCAATTTTCGATTTTCACCTGCCTTAACAAAATCAAAGTTCATTATTTTAGCTGCCCAAAAAGATTTATGTTCTAATTCTACAGGCAAATGACAACTCTTACCATAAACTAGCCGATAGGGAGACATTCCAAGATTGGTTTTAAAAGCAGTACGGTAAGCCCAAAGTGCATCATTTAAACGTAATGACCAATCTTTACGATTTGGATTTACCGTTTTTTCTAAAATTTGTTTTATCTCCCTATTAGCCAATTCGGCTTGCCCATTTGTTTGAGGATGGTAGGCGGTCGAAACTTTGTGTGTAACACCATATTTTTGCATGAGTTTCTCAATTGTACGATTGCAAAAGTGCAACCCTCTATCACTAATGATTGCTTTAGGAATGCCAAACCTTGCAAGGATATTTTCTTTTAAGAATTTCACGACAGTTTTGTGAGTATTATCCTTGCAAGCTTTAGCTTCCACCCATTTTGAAACATAATCAACTGCAAGTAAAATATACAAATTACCAGATGAGGATGGGAATGGTCCCATGAAATCGATGCCCCAACAGTCAAATATCTCAAGGATTAAGATTGGGTTCAATGGCATCATGTTTCGTCTCGTAATTCCCCCTAGCATTTGACATCTTGGGCAGGCTTTGCAAAAGTTGTGGGTGTCTCTGAAAATGGAAGGCCAATAAAGTCCGCATTGAAGAATTTTTGCGGTTGTTTTCTTTGAAGAAAAATGACCTCCACAAGCCTCATTATGACAGAAAGACATCACACTTTCAATTTCTTCATCTGGGATGCATCGTCGAATGATTTGATCGGCGCCATACTTGTAAAGGTATGGTTCGTCCCAGTAGAACCTTTTAGCTTCTTGGACAAATCGCCTCCGATCTTGAGCACACCATGCTATTGGCATTTTACCTGAAACAAGATAATTCACAATATCAGCATACCAAGGTACAGATGAAATAGAAAATAAATTCTCATCTGGAAATGAATCTTTAATAGGACAGGGTTCTAAAGATTCATTAAAAGTAAGGCGGGACAAATGGTCTGCCACCACATTTTCTACTCCCTTTTTGTCTTTGATGTGGATGTTGAATTCTTGAAGTAGAAGGATCCATCTCAACAGTCTGGGCTTAGAATCTTTCTTTGTAAGAAGATACTTAAGTGCAGCATGATCGGTGAAAACAACAATTGGGGAACCAATTAGGTATGACCTGAATTTGTCAAGTGCAAATACTATAGCAAGAAACTCTTTTTCTGTGGTGGTGTAGTTCATTTGAGCATCATTGAGCGTTCTACTTGCATAATATATAACACATGGTTTCTTTTCCTTTCTTTGGCCAAGTACCGCCCCCACAGCATAGTCACTAGCATCACACATTAGCTCAAATGGTAGGCTCCAATCCGGTGATTGCATAATGGGTGTAGTAGTGAGCATTTCTTTGAGTTTGACAAAGGCTTTATCACATTTTTCATTCCACTCAAATGGTGTATCTTTGGCTAGAAGGTTGCATAAGGGTTTTGCAATAAGACTAAAATCCTTAATAAACCTCCTATAGAAACCAGCATGCCCAAGAAATGATCGGATGTCTTTTACCGTTTTTGGAATTGGCAATTTGGTAATGACTTCAATTTTGGCTTTGTCTACCTCAATTCCTTCTGATGATATAATATGACCCAACACAATTCCACGTGTCACCATGAAGTGACATTTCTCCCAATTGAGTACTAAATTCTTCTCCACGCACCTGCACAAGACTTTCTCAAGATTTGTAAGACATTTATCAAATGAGGATCCATAAACAGTAAAATCATCCATAAAAATTTCAAGATCACGTTCCACCATGTCACTAAAAATGCTAAGCATACACCTTTGAAAAGTGGCTGGTGCATTGCACAAACCAAAGGGCATTCTTCTATATGCAAATGTTCCAAAAGGACATGTGAAAGTGGTCTTTTCTTGATCCTCTAAATCAATTTCAATTTGATTATACCCCGAGTAGCCATCTAAGAAACAGTAAAAACTATGACCTGCTACCCTTTCAAGCATTTGATCTAGGAATGGCAAGGGAAAATGATCTTTCCGGGTCACAGAATTTAGTTTCCTATAGTCAATGCACATTCGCCACCCTGAAGTGACTCTTTGGGGTATAAGTTCATTATGCTCATTTCTTACTACAGTTAATCCAGATTTCTTGGGTACTACTTGTGTAGGACTTACCCATTTACTATCTGAGATTGGGTAGATGATTTTTGCATCAAGTAATTTTAAAACTTCATTTCTTACAACCTCTTGCAAATGTGCATTTAATCTTCTTTGAGGTTGCCTTGTTGCTTTAGCCTCTTCCTCGAGATAAATTTTGTGTGTACAAACCAAAGGGCTTATACCTTGGAGGTCGGCTAAAGTCCACCCAATTGCCTTTTTATATTTTTCAAGAATTTTAATCAATCTTACCTCTTGCTTACCATCGAGTTTGGATGAAATTACCACGGGGTAAGTATTGTTGCTTCCCAAAAAGGCATACTTCAAGTCACTCGGTAATGGCTTGAGTTCCAAGTTTTGCTCTTCTCTTGTGATGACAATATCTTCATGTACCATGTGTATCCCCATTGCAATCTTCTGTTCCTGTGGATCATCAAGTAATGAGTCAATGTTGTGTAAATAAGTATTAGATTCATTTAAACATTTTTTTAATGGATCTAATACAAAAGACTTTTCAAAATATTCTTCCACAACTGTTTCAATGAAGTTAACCCCCTCGACTTCTTCCTCATTATACTCCTTATGTTGATTACTTAAGGAGAAAACATTAAGTTCAAGAGTCATATTCCCAAAAGTTAATTTCACAATTCCATTTTTGCAATTGATGACAGCATTTGAGGTTGCAAGAAATGGTCTTCCCAAAATCACTGGAATTTGACTCGAGGGGTTGGACACTGGTTGGGTGTCGAGCACAATGAAATCCACAGGAAAATAAAATTTATCCACCTGAACAAGAACATCTTCCACAACTCCTCTAGGGACTTTCACTGAACGGTCAGCTAGTTGTAATGTCACATTAGTTGCCTTAAGTTCCCCCAAACCCAATTGTTCATATACCGAAAATGGAAGTAAGTTTACACTTGCTCCAAGATCAAGCAACGCTCTTTTTATATGACAATTCCCAATGATACAAGAGATTGTGGGACAACCAGGATCTTTGAATTTTAAAGGTCTCTTGTTTTGTAAAATGGAACTTACTTGTTCAGTCATAAAAGCCTTTTTTCTTACATTCATCTTCCTCTTCGTTGTGCACATGTCTTTTAAAAATTTCGCATAAGAAGGGATTTGCTTGATAGCATCAAGCAATGGAATGTTGACTTTTACTTGCTTAAAGACTTCAAGAATTTCAGCATTGGAACTTGCCGACAAAGATTGATTTAATCTTTCTGGGAATGGAACAGTGACACTATTTTTGATTTTTTCAATTTCCTCATTTTCTTGCTCATTCTCGCTCTTTTTCTCAGCTTCCTTTGAAGGTTCCAATTCCTCGGGCTTTTGGGCCTTTGAAATAGTTTTATCAACCACCTTTCCACTTCTTAAGATAGAGATTGACTTGGCATGTTCCATGTTGACTTGGGAAGGTTCTCCACTTTGGACCATAAATTGGCCTTGTGGATTAGGAAGAGGTTGGGCAGGAAATTTACCTTTTTCTTGGGGTGAAAGCATGGGGGTTAATTTTGATATGTGAGACCTTATATCATCAATGGCTCGGTCAGTCTTTTGCATGTGTTGCATGAATTGGTTGGTACACTGCACAATTTGGTCAAACTTTTGATCATTTTTTTGAATGAATTGTGCAAGAATATCTTCCAAATCTCTTTTGGGAGGTGGAACATAAGGAGCTTGTGGCCTTGGTTGGGGTTGACTTTGTTGAAAATTAGAATTACTCCAACTAAAGTTGGGGTGATTCCGCCATTCTCTATTGTAAGTCTCAGAGTAAGGAGAATTCTGTGGTTTTTTGAAAGTATTGAAAGCATTGACTTCGACCGGAGCATTAAGGACTTCCTTAAATGCAGGGATTGTCGGACATTCATTTGTCAAATGTCCAAGTTCATCACAAATTCCACACACTACTTCTCCTATTGCATTAACCCCATTCACATTTTTGGACTCTAAGGCTTCCAATTTCTTAGTTAAATGCATTACTCTTGCTCCTAAATCATCATCACTTTTTAAATGATAAATTCCACCCCTTCCCGGAAGTTTAGTTCTTTCATCAAGATGACAAGTGTCCCAAGTTTGGGCACTTTCGGCTATTTGGTCAAAAAACAAAAAGGCTTCCTCGGGATCTTTGTTTAAAAAGTCTCCATTACACATGGTTTCGACAAATTGGCGCATATGAGCCGGTAGAGATTCATAAAAGAAACTCACTATACTCCAATTCTCATACCCATGATGTGGACAAGCATTTAAAAGTTCTTTGAAACGCTCCCAACATTCATAAAAAGTTTCATTATTTTTGGGAGAAAAATTTGAAATTTGTCGTCTCAAAGCATTGGTTCTATGAACCGGAAAAAACTTTTTCAAAAATTCCGCTTGTAAGTCTTGCCATGATCTAATGGAGCGAGGCCTTTGTGCATTTAACCAAATTTTGCCTTTGTCTTTTAAAGAAAAGGGAAACAATTTAAGCCTTACAACTTCTTCAGTAGTCCCCCGATCTCGGAAAGTAGAACATACCTCTTCGAATTCTTTGAGATGAAGATAAGGGTTTTCAGATTCCATACCATGAAAGCTAGGTAATAATTGAATCATACCTGGCTTGAAAGAAAAAGTATTGGCATGAAGAGGAAGAATAATACATGATGGTGCAGTGCTTCGCGGTGGTTGGAGATAATCCCTCATAGTTCGGACATGAGGACCGGGAGGAACTTCCACTCCTCTTGGGATTTGATGTTCTTCATTATCTCCATGCACACTTTGATCGTCCTCCATTGAACACGATGATCCTGAATACAAAGGATTACAAAAAGATGTACCCACTACAAAATTTCTTTCAACACGTCCTACAGAATTTCGTGTCCAAACAATCATAAACAAAATGAAAAAAATAAAAGAAAATAAATTTATTACAAAACTGAAATTTCTTCTTTCGCCATCTCCCCGGCAGCGGCGCCAAAAACTTGACGTGTCTAGAAATGTGTTCCACGTTACAATACCCAAGTATAGGTAGTCAAGTTATAATATAGTCTTCGGTGAGTCCAAGTGTCGAACCTCAGGGAGAGTCGGAAAGATGTATGAAAAATGAATTTTATTTTTGTCCTTGAATTGATTTGATTGATTGATTTTGGTTGTGTTCTTGAATTAAATTAAATACTAAGGCATTGGGAATTCCTTTACAATGTCGAAACCAAGTGTACCACATATCCAAATAAGTAATAAAAAGTTAACTAATACAATCATCATATGTTAATTATATTTGCATGGCAAGAAAGGGGTCGCTTGGTAGGATAATCCATACTAACAACGCAACTCTCCAAATCATGCCTATAAGCAATAAATAATTGACATACTAAATGAATTATATAAGTTAACTAATAGAAACATTATATGTTCATTATAAATGCTATGGCAAGAAAGTGGTCGCTAATGAAGCAACTCTACAAATCATGCCTATATTAGCAATAATAATAAACATACTAATGATCTAGTAAATCTCATTTAAATAAGTAGTATTATTAATTACATATGAATCATAAGAATTGTGAACTATGATGATGTAATTACATTCAAAGTATTCATTATACCTATGTAAGATCATAAGAAATCAAGAACACCACATAAAGTGGGTTAAGCATTACTTATATCATTGTATGGCATAATGAATCTTAGATGTAATTACATAAGTGTATTCATTGATTCAAAGAACTCAATATACATGGCATAAAGAGGCAAAGAATCATTGAATAAAATTATTAGATTCATATATTATCAATAATACTAACCTTGAAGCACTAAATACTTGGATATGCAAACACTTGGTTCTTCATTTTAAATTCATTCCCTAGCCTTAGCTAGAGAATTACTCTTCCATTACAAATGTATAAATCACTATGTTTCTCTTCACTCCTTTTCTTTTTCCTTACAAATGAAAGACTATCTCTATTTATAGGGAAAATATGGAATCAAATGACAACTAGAAAAGAGAAATTGGATTTCTTTTTGTTTGAATATTCATTACTTTCCACCCCATTGTCTTCTTTTTACATGTGCCTTTGTTTCTTCCATGTGCCTTTGTTTCTTGACATGGATCAGATTTACTCTTGTAAAATCATAATCCAATGAATGTGGTAAATCTTCAAGAAGATGTAAAATTCGCATCACCCTTTGGTAAACCCGAACCCGCATTGAATTCTGCACAATTCTGCAGTTTTGAACCTGACTTGCAACTGCCATAACGTCTTCATTTCAAATCGAAATAAGGTCATTCTTGTGCTCAAATTGAAGGTCTCTGAATTACCTTTCCAATGGTACCAATGTCATTTCCAGAATCAAAACACAGAATTATTTATAGGCATTTAACTAAAGGGTGGTCAGGATGAATATATTTCATGCATAGTTGATGACCCAATTTGCATGGAATTGATTGAATTCTTCATGAAGACCTAGAAAATAAGATAAACACAAAAATATCATAAAACTTGAATAAAAGATATCACTATAGAACTAAAAGATGTAAATTAAGGGGTTTAAATATATAATATTTGGCACTTATCATAATACAAAATGAATGAAGTACATATACCGATTCAAGTTATTGGACGATTCGAGGGAAATCCGTCCCACTAAAAAAGAATATGGGGTTGGAGAGAAACAAAAGGGTCATTTAGGACCGTGTGTACTATTTTGGTGTGCTATATAGTATTGTTGTCCATAAGAATCTTATAACTGTGAATGAATTATGCACAAACACCGATTCATCTACTTATAGGACGATACGGGTGAAATTCGTCCCACTTAGATAGAAAAGAAGGTTGGAAAGAAAGAAATGGCCGGTTAGGAGCGCGTGGACTATTTTGGTATGCTTTTTAGTATTGTTGCCCATAAGAGTCTTATAATACAAAAGGAATGAAATACATATACCGATTCAACTTATTGGACGATTCGAGCGAAATCCGTTCCACTAAAAAAGAATATGGGGTTGGAGAGAAACAAAAGGGTAATTTAGGACCGTGTGTACTATTTTGGTGTGCTATATAGTATTGTTGTCCATAAGAATCTTATAACTGTGAAGGAATTATGCACAAACACCGATTCATCTACTTATAGGACGATACGTGTGAAATTCGTCCCACTTCAATAGAAAAGAAGGTTGGAAAGAAAGAAAGGGCCGGTTAGGAGCGCGTGGATTATTTTGGTATGCTTTATAGTATTGTTGCCCATAAGAGTCTTATAATACAAAAGGAATGAAATACATATACCGATTCAAGTTATTGGACGATTCGAGTGAAATCCGTCCCACTAAAAAAGAATATGGGGTTGGAGAGAAACAAAAGGGTCATTTAGGACCGTGTGTACTATTTTGGTGTGCTATATAGTCATGTTGTCCATAAGAATCTTATAACTGTGAAGGAATTATGCACAAACACCGATTCATCTACTTAAAGGACGATACGTGTGAAATTCGTCCCACTTCAATAGAAAAGAAGGTTGGAAAGAAAGAAAGGGCCGGTTAGGAGCGCGTGGACTATTTTGGTATGCTTTATAGTATTGTTGCCCATAAGAGTCTTATAATACAAAAGGAATGAAATACATATACCGATTCAAGTTATTGGACGATTCGAGTGAAATCCGTCCCACTAAAAAAGAATATGGGGTTGGAGAGAAACAAAAGGGTCATTTAGGACCGTGTGTACTATTTTGGTGTTCTATATAGTCATGTTGTCCATAAGAATCTTATAACTGTGAAGGAATTATGCACAAACACCGATTCATCTACTTCAAGGACGATACGTGTGAAATTCGTCCCACTTCAATAGAAAAGAAGGTTGGAAAGAAAGAAAGGGCCGGTTAGGAGCGCGTGGACTATTTTGGTATTCTTTATAGTATTTTTGCCCATAAGAGTCTTATAATACAGAAGGAATGAAGTACATATACCGATTCACCTTATTGGACGATTCGAGGAAATCCGTCCCACAAAAAAACAATATGGGGTAGGAGAGAAACAAAAGGGTTATTTAGGACCGTGTGTACTATTTTGGTGTGCTATATAGTATTGTTGTCCATAAGAATCTTATAACTGTGAAGGAATTATGCACAAACACCGATTCTTCTACTTATAGGACGATACGGGTGAAATTTCGTCCCACTTCGATAGAAAAGAAGGTTGGAAAGAAAGAAAGGGCCGGTTAGGAGCGCGGGGACTATTTTGGTATGCTTTATAGTATATTGTTGCCCATAAGAGTCTTATAATACAAAAGGAATGAAATACATATACCGATTCAAGTTATTAGACGATTCGAGTGAAATCCGTCCCACTAAAAAAGAATATGGGGTTGGAGAGAAACAAAAGGGTCATTTAAGACCGTGTGTACTATTTTGGTGTGCTATATAGTTATGTTGTCCATAAGAATCTTATAACTGTGAAGGAATTATGCAGAAACACCGATTCATCTACTTATAGGACGATACGGGTGAAATTCGTCCCACTTAGATAGAAAAGAAGGATGGAAAGAAAGAAAGGGCCGGTTAGGAGCGCGTGGACTATTTTGGTATGCTTTATAGTATTGTTGCACATAAGAGTCTTATAATAGTGAAGGAATGAAGAACATATACCGATTCAACTTATTGGACGATCCGAATGAAATCCGTCCCACTTATAAAGAATATGGGGTTGGAGAAAAACCAAAGGGTCATTTAGGACTGTGTGTACTATTTTGGTGTGAAATATAGTATTGTTATCCATAAGAATCTTATAACTGTGAAGGAATTATGCACAAACACCAATTCTTCTACTTATAGGACGATACGGGTGAAATTTCTTCCCACTTCGATAGAAAAGAAGGTTGGAAAGAAAGAAAGGGCCGTTTAGGAGCGCGGGGACTATTTTGGTATGCTTTATAGTATTGTTGCCCAAAAGAGTCTTATAATACAAAAGGAATGAAATACATATACCGATTCAAGTTATTGGACGATTCGAGTGAAATCCGTCCCACTAAAAAAGAATATGGGGTTGGAGAGAAACAAAAGGGTCATTTAGGACCGTGTGTACTATTTTGGTGTGCTATATAGTCATGTTGACCATAAGAATCTTATAACTGTGAAGGAATTATGCACAAACACCGATTCATCTACTTAAAGGACGATACGTGTGAAATTCGTCCCACTTCAATAGAAAAGAAGGTTGGAAAGAAAGAAAGGGCCGGTTAGGAGCGCGTGGACTATTTTGGTATTCTTTATAGTATTTTTGCCCATAAGAGTCTTATAATACAGAAGGAATGAAGTACATATACCGATTCACCTTATTGGACGATTCGAGAAAATCCGTCCCACAAAAAAAGAATATGGGGTAGGAGAGAAACAAAAGGGTTATTTAGGACCGTGTGTACTATTTTGGTGTGCTATATAGTATTGTTGTCCATAAGAATCTTATAACTGTGAAGGAATTATGCACAAACACCGATTCTTCTACTTATAGGACGATACGGGTGAAATTTCGTCCCACTTCGATAGAAAAGAAGGTTGGAAAGAAAGAAAGGGCCGGTTAGGAGCGCGGGGACTATTTTGGTATGCTTTATAGTATATTGTTGCCTATAAGAGTCTTATAATACAAAAGGAATGAAATACATATACCGATTCAAGTTATTAGACGATTCGAGTGAAATCCGTCCCACTAAAAAAGAATATGGGGTTGGAGAGAAACAAAAGGGTCATTTAAGACCGTGTGTACTATTTTGGTGTGCTATATAGTTATGTTGTCCATAAGAATCTTATAACTGTGAAGAATTATGCACAAACACCGATTCATCTACTTATAGGACGATACGGGTGAAATTCGTCCCACTTAGATAGAAAAGAAGGATGGAAAGAAAGAAAGGGCCGGTTAGGAGTGCGTGGACTATTTTGGTATGCTTTATAGTATTGTTGCACATAAGAGTCTTATAATAGTGAAGGAATGAAGAACATATACCGATTCAACTTATTGGACGATCCGAATGAAATCCGTCCCACTTATAAAGAATATGGGGTTGGAGAAAAACCAAAGGGTCATTTAGGACTGTGTGTACTATTTTGGTGTGCTATATAGTATTGTTATCCATAAGAATCTTATAACTGTGAAGGAATTATGCACAAACACCGATTCTTCTACTTATAGGACGATACGGGTGAAATTTTTTCCCACTTCGATAGAAAAGAAGGTTGGAAAGAAAGAAAGGGCCGGTTAGGAGCGCGGGGACTATTTTGGTATGCTTTATAGTATTGTTGCCCATAAGAGTCTTATAATACAAAAGGAATGAAATTCATATACCGATTCAACTTATTGGACGATTCGAGTGAAATCCGTCCCACTAAAAAAGAATATGTGGTTGGAGAGAAACAAAAGAGTCATTTAGGACCGTGTGTACTAGTTTGGTGTGCCATATAGTATTGTTGTCCATAAGAATCTTATAACTGTGAAGGAATTATGCACAAACACCGATTCATCTACTTATAGGACGATACGTGTGAAATTCGTCCCACTTCAATAGAAAAGAAGGTTGGAAAGAAAGAAAGGGCCGGTTAGGAGCGCGTGGACTATTTTGGTATGCTTTATAGTATTGTTGCCCATAAGAGTCTTATAATAGTGAAGGAATGAAGAACATATACCGATTCAACTTATTGGACGATCCGAATGAAATCCGTCCCACTTATAAAGAATATGGGGTTGGAGAAAAACCAAAGGGTCATTTAGGACCGTGTGTACTATTTTGGTGTGCTATATAGTATTGTTCTCCATAAGAGTCTTATAACTGTGAATGAATGATGCATAAACACCGATTCTTCTACTTATAGGACGATACGGGTGAAATTCGTCACACTTAGATAGAAAAGAAGGTTGGAAAAAAAGAAAGGGCCGGTTAGGAGCGCGTGGACTATTTTGGTATGCTTTATAGTATTGTTACCCATAAGAGTCTTATAAGACAGAAGAAATGAAGTACATATACCGATTCAACTTATTGGACGATTCGAGTGAAATCCGTCCCACTTAAAAAGAATATGGAGTTGGAGAGAAACCAAAGGGTCATTTAGCACCGTGTGGACTATTTTGGTATGCTATATTGTATAGTTGTCCATAAGAGTCTTATAACTGTGAAGGAATGATGCACAAATACCGATTCAACTTATAGGACGATACGGGTGAAATTTCGTCCCACTTCGATAGAAAAGAAGCTTGGAAAGAAAGAAAGGGCCGGTTAGGAGCGCGTGGACTATTTTGGTATGCTTTATAGTATTGTTGCCCATAAGAGTCTTATAATAGTGAAGGAATGAAGAACATATACCGATTCAACTTATAGGACGATCCGATTGAAATCCGTCCCACTTATAAAGGATATAGGGTTGGAGAAAAACCAGAGGGTCATTTAGGACCGTGTGTACTATTTTGGTGTGCTATATAGTATTGTTCTCCATAAGAGTCTTATAACTGTGAAGGAATGATGCATAAACACCGATTCTTCTACTTATAGGACGATACGGGTGAAATCCGTCCCACTTGATAGAAAAGAAGGTTGGAAAAAAAGAAAGAGCCGGTTAGGAGCGCGTGGACTATTTTGGTATGCTTTATAGTATTGTTACCCATAAGAGTCTTATAAGACAGAAGAAATGAAGTACATATACCGATTCAACTTATTGGACGATCCGAGTGAAATCCGTCCCACTTAAAAAGAATATGGAGTTGGAGAGAAACCAAAGGGTCATTTAGCACCGTGTGGACTATTTTGGTATGCTATATTGTATAGTTGTCCATAAGAGTCTTATAACTGTGAAGGAATGATGCACAAATACCGATTCTACTTATAGGACGATACGGGTGAAATTTCGTCCCACTTCGATAGAAAAGAAGGTTGGAAAGAAAGAAAGGGCCGGTTAGGAGCGCGTGGACTATTTTGGTATGCTTTATAGTATTGTTGCCCATAAGAGTCTTATAATAGTGAAGGAATGAAGAACATATACCGATTCAACTTATTGGACGATCCGATTGAAATCCGTCCCACTTATAAAGGATATGGGGTTGGAGAAAAACCAGAGGGTCATTTAGGACCGTGTGTACTATTTTGGTGTGCTATATAGTATTGTTGTCCATAAGAATCTTATAATTGTGAAGGAATTATGCACAAACACCGATTCATCTACTTATAGGACGATACGTGTGAAATTCGTCCCACTTCAATAGAAAAGAAGGTTGGAAAGAAAGAAAGGGCCGGTTAGGAGCGCGTGGACTATTTTGGTATGCTTTATAGTATTGTTGCCCATAAGAGTCTTATAATAGTGAAGGAATGAAGAACATATACCGATTCAACTTATAGGACGATCCGATTGAAATCCGTCCCACCTATAAAGGATACAGGGTTGGAGAAAAACCAGAGGGTCATTTAGGACCGTGTGTACTATTTTGGTGTGCTATATAGTATTGTTCTCCATAAGAGTCTTATAACTGTGAAGGAATGATGCATAAACACCGATTCTTCTACTTATAGGACGATACGGGTGAAATCCGTCCCACTTAGATAGAAAAGAAGGTTGGAAAAAAAGAAAGAGCCGGTTAGGAGCGCGTGGACTATTTTGGTATGCTTTATAGTATTGTTACCCATAAGAGTCTTATAAGACAGAAGAAATGAAGTACATATACCGATTCAACTTATTGGACGATCCGAGTGAAATCCGTCCCACTTAAAAAGAATATGGAGTTGGAGAGAAACCAAAGGGTCATTTAGCACCGTGTGGACTATTTTGGTATGCTATATTGTATAGTTGTCCATAAGAGTCTTATAACTGTGAAGGAATGATGCACAAATACCGATTCTACTTATAGGACGATACGGGTGAAATTTCGTCCCACTTCGATAGAAAAGAAACTTGGAAAGAAAGAAAGGGCCGGTTAGGATCGCGTGGACTATTTTGGTATGCTTTATAGTATTGTTGCCCATAAGAGTCTTATAATACAGAAGGAATGAAGTACATATACCGATTCACCTTATTGGACGATTCGAGGGAAATCCGTCCCACTAAAAAAGAATATGGGGTTGGAGAGAAACAAAAGGGTCATTTAGGACCGTGTGTACTATTTTGGTGTGCTATATAGTATTGTTGTCCATCAGAATCTTATAACTGTGAAGGAATTATGCACAAACACCGATTCTTCTACTTATAGGACGATACGGGTGAAATTTCGTCCCACTTCGATAGAAAAGAAGGTTGGAAAGAAAGAAAGGGCCGGTTAGGAGCGCGGGGACTATTTTGGTATGCTTTATAGTATTGTTGCCCATAAGAGTCTTATAATACAAAACGAATGAAATACATATACCGATTCAACTTATTGGACGATTCGAGTGAAATCCGTCCCACTAAAAAAGAATATGGGGTAGGAGAGAAACCAAAGGGTCATTTAGGACCGTGTGTACTATTTTGGTGTGCTATATAGTATTGTTGTCCATAAGAATCTTATAACTGTGAATGAATTATGCACAAACACCGATTCATCTACTTATAGGACGATACGGGTGAAATTCGTCCCACTTAGATAGAAAAGAAGGTTGGAAAGAAAGAAAGGGCCGGTTAGGAGCGCGTGGACTATTTTGGTATGCTTTATAGTATTGTTGCCCATAAGAGTCTTATAATAGTGAAGGAATGAAGAACATATACCGATTCAACTTATTGGACGATCCGATTGAAATCCGTCCCACTTATAAAGGATATGGGGTTGGAGAAAAACCAGAGGGTCATTTAGGACCGTGTGTACTATTTTGGTGTGCTATATAGTATTGTTGTCCATAAGAATCTTATAACTGTGAAGGAATTATGCACAAACACCGATTCATCTACTTATAGGACGATACGTGTGAAATTCGTCCCACTTCAATAGAAAAGAAGGTTGGAAAGAAAGAAAGGGCCGGTTAGGAGCGCGTGGATTATTTTGGTATGCTTTATAGTATTGTTGCCCATAAGAGTCTTATAATACAGAAGGAATGAAGTACATATACCGATTCACCTTATTGGACGATTCGAGGGAAATCCGTCCCACAAAAAAAGAATATGGGGTAGGAGAGAAACAAAAGGGTTATTTAGGACCGTGTGTACTATTTTGGTGTGCTATATAGTATTGTTGTCCATAAGAATCTTATAACTGTGAAGGAATTATGCACAAACACCGATTCTTCAACTTATAGGACGATACGGGTGAAATTTCGTCCCACTTCGATAGAAAAGAAGGTTGGAAAGAAAGAAAGGGCCGGTTAGGAGCGCGGGGACTATTTTGGTATGCTTTATAGTATTGTTGCCCATAAGAGTCTTATAATACAAAAGGAATGAAATACATATACCGATTCAAGTTATTGGACGATTCGAGTGAAATCCGTCCCACTGAAAAAGAATATGGGGTTGGAGAGAAACAAAAGGGTCATTTAGGACCGTGTGTACTATTTTAGTGTGCTATATAGTTATGTTGTCCATAAGAATCTTATAACTGTGAAGGAATTATGCACAAACACCGATTCATCTACTTATAGGACGATACGTGTGAAATTTGTCCCACTTCAATAGAAAAGAAGGTTGGAAAGAAAGAAAGGGCCGGTTAGGAGCGCGTGGACTATTTTGGTATTCTTTATAGTATTGTTGCCATTAAGAGTCTTATAATACAGAAGGAATGAAGTACATATACCGATTCACCTTATTGAACGATTCGAGGGAAATCCGTCCCACTAAAAAAGAATATGGGGTTGGAGAGAAACCAAAGGGTCATTTAGGACCGTGTGTACTATTTTGGTGTGCTATATAGTATTGTTGTCCATAAGAATCTTATAACTGTGAATGAATTATGCACAAACACCGATTCATCTACTTATAGGACGATACGGGTGAAATTCGTCCCACTTAGATAGAAAAGAAGGTTGGAAAGAAAGAAAGGGCCGGTTAGGAGCGCGTGGACTATTTTGGTATGCTTTATAGTATTGTTGCCCATAAGAGTCTTATAATAGTGAAGGAATGAAGAACATATACCGATTCAATTTATTGGACGATCCGATTGAAATCCGTCCCACTTATAAAGGATATGGGCTTGGAGAAAAACCAGAGGGTCATTTAGGACCGTGTGTACTATTTTGGTGTGCTATATAGTATTGTTCTCCATAAGAGTCTTATAACTGTGAAGGAATGATGCATAAACACCGATTCTTCTACTTATAGGACGATACGGGTGAAATCCGTCCCACTTAGATATAAAAGAAGGTTGGAAAAAAAGAAAGGGCCGGTTTGGAGCGCATGGACTATTTTGGTATGCTTTATAGTATTGTTACCCATAAGAGTCTTATAAGACAGAAGAAATGAAGTACATATACCGATTCAACTTATTGGACGATTCGAGTGAAATCCGTCCCACTTAAAAAGAATAAGGAGTAGGAGAGAAACCAAAGGGTCATTTAGCACCGTGTGGACTATTTTGGTATGCTATATTGTATTGTTGTCCCTAAGAGTCTTATAACTGTGAAGGAATGATGCACAAATACCGATTCTACTTATAGGACGATACGGGTGAAATTTCGTCCCATTTCGATAGAAAAGAAGCTTGGAAAGAAAGAAAGTGCCGGTTAGGAGCGTGTGGACTATTTTGGTATGCTTTATAGTATTGTTGCCCATTAGAGTCTTATAATACAAAAGGAATGAAGTACATATACCGATTCAAGTTATTGGACGATTCGAGTGAAATCCGTCCCACTAAAAAAGAATATGGGGTTGGAGGGAAACAAAAGGGTCATTTAGGACCGTGTGTACTATTTTGGTGTGCTATATAGTATTGTTGTCCATAAGAATCTTATAACTGTGAAGGAATTATGCACAAACACCGATCATCTACTTATAGGACGATACGGGTGAAATTCGTCCCACTTAGATAGAAAAGAAGGTTGGAAAGAAAGAAATGGCCGGTTAGGAGCGCGTGGACTATTTTGGTATGCTTTATAGTATTGTTGCCCATAAGATTCTTATAATAGTGAAGGAATGAAGAACATATACCGATTCAATTTATTGGACGATCCGATTGAAATCCGTCCCACTTATAAAGGATATGGGCTTGGAGAAAAACCAGAGGGTCATTTAGGACCGTGTGTACTATTTTGGTGTGCTATATAGTATTGTTCTCCATAAGAGTCTTATAACTGTGAAGGAATGATGCATAAACACCGATTCTTCTACTTATAGGACGATACGGGTGAAATCCGTCCCACTTAGATATAAAAGAAGGTTGGAAAAAAAGAAAGGGCCGGTTTGGAGCGCATGGACTATTTTGGTATGCTTTATAGTATTGTTACCCATAAGAGTCTTATAAGACAGAAGAAATGAAGTACATATACCGATTCAACTTATTGGACGATTCGAGTGAAATCCGTCCCACTTAAAAAGAATAAGGAGTAGGAGAGAAACCAAAGGGTCATTTAGCACCGTGTGGACTATTTTGGTATGCTATATTGTATTGTTGTCCCTAAGAGTCTTATAACTGTGAAGGAATGATGCACAAATACCGATTCTACTTATAGGACGATACGGGTGAAATTTCGTCCCATTTCGATAGAAAAGAAGCTTGGAAAGAAAGAAAGTGCCGGTTAGGAGCGTGTGGACTATTTTGGTATGCTTTATAGTATTGTTGCCCATTAGAGTCTTATAATACAAAAGGAATGAAGTACATATACCGATTCAAGTTATTGGACGATTCGAGTGAAATCCGTCCCACTAAAAAAGAATATGGGGTTGGAGGGAAACAAAAGGGTCATTTAGGACCGTGTGTACTATTTTGGTGTGCTATATAGTATTGTTGTCCATAAGAATCTTATAACTGTGAAGGAATTATGCACAAACACCGATCATCTACTTATAGGACGATACGGGTGAAATTCGTCCCACTTAGATAGAAAAGAAGGTTGGAAAGAAAGAAATGGCCGGTTAGGAGCGCGTGGACTATTTTGGTATGCTTTATAGTATTGTTGCCCATAAGATTCTTATAATACAAAATGAATGAAATACATATACCGATTCAACTTATTGGACGATTCGAGCGAAATCCGTTCCACTAAAATAGAATATGGGGTTGGAGAGAAACAAAAGGGTCATTTAGGACCGTGTGTACTATTTTGGTGTGCTATATAGTATTGTTGTCCATAACAATCTTATAACTGTGAAGGAATTATGCACAAACACCGATTCATCTACTTAAAGGACGATACGTGTGAAATTCGTCTCACTTCAATAGAAAAGAAGGTTGGAAAGAAAGAAAGGGCCGGTTAGGAGCGCGTGGACTATTTTGGTATGCTTTATAGTATTGTTGCCCATAAGAGTCTTATAATACAAAAAGAATGAAGTACATATACCGATTCAACTTATTGGACGATTCGAGTGAAATCCGTCCCACTAAAAAAGAATATGGGGTTGGAGAGAAACAAAAGGGTTATTTAGGACCGTGTGTACTATTTTGGTGTGCTATATAGTATTGTTGTCCATAAGAATCTTATAACTGTGAAGGAATTATGCACAAACACCGATTCTTCTACTTAAAGGACGATACGTGTGAAATTCGTCCCACTTCGATAGAAAAGAAGGTTGGAAAGAAAGAAAGGGCCGGTTAGGAGCGCGGGGACTATTTTGGTATTCTTTATAGTATTTTTTCCCATAAGAGTCTTATAATACAGAAGGAATGAAGTACATATACCGATTCACCTTATTGGACGATTCGAGGGAAATCCGTCCCACTAAAAAAGAATATGGGGTTGGAGAGAAACCAATGGGTCATTTAGGACCGTGTGTACTATTTTGGTGTGCAATATAGTATTGTTGTCCATAAGAATCTTATAACTGTGAAGGAATTATGCACAAACAACGATTCTTCTACTTATAGGACGATACGGGTGAAATTTCGTCCCACTTCGATAGAAAAGAAGGTTGGAAAGAAAGAAAGGGCCGGTTAGGAGCGCGGGGACTATTTTGGTATGCTTTATAGTATTGTTGCCCATAAAAGTCTTATAAGACAGAAGAAATGAAGTACATATACCGATTCAACTTATTGGACGATTCGAGTGAAATCCGTCCCACTTAAAAAGAATATGGAGTTGGAGAGAAACCAAAGGGTCATTTAGCACCGTGTGGACTATTTTGGTATGCTATATTGTATAGTTGTCCATAAGAGTCTTATTACTGTGAAGGAATGATGCACAAATACCGATTCCACTTATAGGACGATACGGGTGCAATTTCGTCCCACTTCGATAGAAAAGAAGCTTGGAAAGAAAGAAAAGGCCGGTTAGGAGCGCGTGGACTATTTTGGTATGCTTTATAGTATTGTTGCCCATAAGAGTCTTATAATACAGAAGGAATGAAGTACATATACCGATTCACCTTATTAGACGATTCGAGGGAAATCCGTCCCACTAAAAAAGAATATGGGGTTGGAGAGAAACCAATGGGTCATTTAGGACCGTGTGTACTATTTTGGTGTGCTATATAGTATTGTTGTCCATAAGAATCTTATAACTGTGAAGGAATTATGCACAAACATCGATTCTTCTACTTATAGGACGATACGGGTGAAATTTCGTCCCACTTCGATAGAAAAGAAGCTTGGAAAGAAAGAAAGGGCCGGTTAGGAGCGCGTGGACTATTTTGGTATGCTTTATAGTATTGTTGCCCATAAGAGTCTTATAATACAAAAAGAATGAAGTACATATACTGATTCAACTTATTGGACGATTCGAGTGAAATCCGTCCCACTAAAAAAGAATATGGGGTGGGAGAGAAACAAAAGGGTCATTTAGGACCGTGTGTACTATTTTGGTGTGCTATATAGTATTGTTGTCCATAAGAATCTTATAACTGTGAAGGAATTATGCACAAACACCGATTCATCTACTTATAGGACGATACGTGTGAAATTCGTCCCACTTCAATAGAAAAGAAGGTTGGAAAGAAAGAAAGGGCCGGTTAGGAGCGCGTGGACTATTTTGGTATGCTTTATAGTATTGTTGCCCATAAGAGTCTTATAATACAAAAGGAATGAAATACATATACCGATTCAACTTATTGGACGATTCGAGTGAAATCCGTCCCACTAAAAAAGAATATGGGGTTGGAGAGAAACAAAAGGGTCATTTAGGACCGTGTGTACTATTTTGGTGTGCTATATAGTATTGTTGTCCATAAGAATCTTATAACTGTGAAGGAATTATGCACAAACACCGATTCATCTACTTATAGGACGATACGTGTGAAATTCGTCCCACTTCAATAGAAAAGAAGGTTGGAAAGAAAGAAAGGGCCGGTTAGGAGCGCGTGGACTATTTTGGTATGCTTTATAGTATTGTTGCCCATAAGAGTCTTATAATACAAAAGGAATGAAATACATATACCGATTCAAGTTATTGGACGATTCGAGTGAAATCCGTCCCGCTAAAAAAGAATATGGGGTTGGAGAGAAACAAAAGGGTCATTTAGGACCGTGTGTACTATTTTGGTGTGCTATATAGTATTGTTGTCCATAAGAATGTTATAACTGTGAAGGAATTATGCACAAACACCGATTCATCTACTTAAAGGACGATACATGTGAAATTCGTCCCACTTCAATAGAAAAGAAGGTTGGAAAGAAAGAAAGGGCCGGTTAGGAGCGCGTGGACTATTTTGGTATTCTTTATAATATTTTTGCCCATAAGAGTCTTATAATACAGAAGGAATGAAGTACATATACCGATTCACCTTATTGGACGATTCGAGGGAAATCCGTCCCACTAAAAAAGAATATGGGGTTGGAGAGAAACCAATGGGTCTTTTAGGACCGTGTCTACAATTTTGGTGTGCTATATAGTATTGTTGTCCATAAGAATCTTATAACAGTGAAGGAATTATGCACAAACACCGATTCTTCTACTTATAGGACGATACGGGTGAAATTTCGTCCCACTTCGATAGAAAAGAAGGTTGGAAAGAAAGAAAGGGCCGGTTAGGAGCGCGGGGACTATTTTGGTATGCTTTATAGTATTGTTGCCCATAAGAGTCTTATAAGACAGAAGAAATGAAGTACATATACCGATTCAACTTATTGGACGATTCGAGTGAAATCCGTCCCACTTAAAAAGAATATGGAGTTGGAGAGAAACCAAATGGTCATTTATCACCGTGTGGACTATTTTGGTATGCTATATTGTATAGTTGTCCATAAGAGTCTTATAACTGTGAAGGAATGATGCACAAATACCGATTCTACTTATAGGACGATACGGGTGAAATTTCGTCCCACTTCGATAGAAAAGAAGCTTGGAAAGAAAGAAAGGGCCGGTTAGGAGCGCGTGGACTATTTTGGTATGCTTTATAGTATTGTTGCCCATAAGAGTCTTATAATACAAAAAGAATGAAGTACATATACCGATTCAACTTATTGGACGATTCGAGTGAAATCCGTCCCACTAAAAAAGAATATGGGGTTGGAGAGAAACAAAAGGGTCATTTAGGACCGTGTGTACTATTTTGGTGTGCTATATAGTATTGTTGTCCATAAGAATCTTATAACTGTGAAGGAATTATGCACAAACACCGATTCATCTACTTATAGGACGATACGTGTGAAATTCGTCCCACTTCAATAGAAAAGAAGGTTGGAAAGAAAGAAAGGGCCGGTTAGGAGCGCGTGGACTATTTTGGTATGCTTTATAGTATTGTTGCCCATAAGAGTCTTATAATACAAAAGGAATGAAATACATATACCGATTCAACTTATTGGACGATTCGAGTGAAATCCGTCCCACTAAAAAAGAATATGGGGTTGGAGAGAAACAAAAGGGTCATTTAGGACCGTGTGTACTATTTTGGTGTGCCATATAGTATTGTTGTCCATAAGAATCTTATAACTGTGAAGGAATTATGCACAAACACCGATTCATCTACTTATAGGACGATACGTGTGAAATTCGTCCCACTTCAATAGAAAAGAAGGTTGGAAAGAAAGAAAGGGCCGGTTAGAAGCGCGTGGACTATTTTGGTATGCTTTATAGTATTGTTGCCCATAAGAGTCTTATAATACAAAAGGAATGAAATACATATACCGATTCAAGTTATTGGACGATTCGAGTGAAATCCGTCCCACTAAAAAAGAATATGGGGTTGGAGAGAAACAAAAGGGTCATTTAGGACCGTGTGTACTATTTTGGTGTGCTATATAGTATTGTTGTCCATAAGAATCTTATAACTGTGAAGGAATTATGCACAAACACCGATTCATCTACTTATAGGACGATACGTGTGAAATTCGTCCCACTTCAATAGAAAAGAAGGTTGGAAAGAAAGAAAGGGCCGGTTAGGAGCGCGTGGACTATTTTGGTATGCTTTATAGTATTGTTGCCCATAAGAGTCTTATAATACAAAAGGAATGAAATACATATACCGATTCAACTTATTGGACGATTCGAGTGAAATCCGTCCCACTAAAAAAGAATATGGGGTTGGAGAGAAACAAAAGGGTCATTTAGGACCGTGTGTACTATTTTGGTGTGCCATATAGTATTGTTGTCCATAAGAATCTTATAACTGTGAAGGAATTATGCACAAACACCGATTCATCTACTTAAAGGACGATACGTGTGAAATTCGTCCCACTTCAATAGAAAAGAAGGTTGGAAAGAAAGAAAGGCCGGTTAGGAGCGCGTGGACTATTTTGGTATTCTTTATAATATTTTTGCCCATAAGAGTCTTATAATACAGAAGGAATGAAGTACATATACCGATTCACCTTATTGGACGATTCGAGGGAAATCCGTCCCACTAAAAAAGAATATGGGGTTGGAGAGAAACCAATGGGTCTTTTAGGACCGTGTCTACAATTTTGGTGTGCTATATAGTATTGTTGTCCATAAGAATCTTATAACAGTGAAGGAATTATGCACAAACACCGATTCTTCTACTTATAGGACGATACGGGTGAAATTTCGTCCCACTTCGATAGAAAAGAAGGTTGGAAAGAAAGAAAGGGCCGGTTAGGAGCGCGGGGACTATTTTGGTATGCTTTATAGTATTGTTGCCCATAAGAGTCTTATAAGACAGAAGAAATGAAGTACATATACCGATTCAACTTATTGGACGATTCGAGTGAAATCCGTCCCACTTAAAAAGAATATGGAGTTGGAGAGAAACCAAATGGTCATTTATCACCGTGTGGACTATTTTGGTATGCTATATTGTATAGTTGTCCATAAGAGTCTTATAACTGTGAAGGAATGATGCACAAATACCGATTCTACTTATAGGACGATACGGGTGAAATTTCGTCCCACTTCGATAGAAAAGAAGCTTGGAAAGAAAGAAAGGGCCGGTTAGGAGCGCGTGGACTATTTTGGTATGCTTTATAGTATTGTTGCCCATAAGAGTCTTATAATACAAAAAGAATGAAGTACATATACCGATTCAACTTATTGGACGATTCGAGTGAAATCCGTCCCACTAAAAAAGAATATGGGGTTGGAGAGAAACAAAAGGGTCATTTAGGACCGTGTGTACTATTTTGGTGTGCTATATAGTATTGTTGTCCATAAGAATCTTATAACTGTGAAGGAATTATGCACAAACACCGATTCATCTACTTATAGGACGATACGTGTGAAATTCGTCCCACTTCAATAGAAAAGAAGGTTGGAAAGAAAGAAAGGGCCGGTTAGGAGCGCGTGGACTATTTTGGTATGCTTTATAGTATTGTTGCCCATAAGAGTCTTATAATACAAAAGGAATGAAATACATATACCGATTCAAGTTATTGGACGATTCGAGTGAAATCCGTCCCGCTAAAAAAGAATATGGGGTTGGAGAGAAACAAAAGGGTCATTTAGGACCGTGTGTACTATTTTGGTGTGCTATATAGTATTGTTGTCCATAAGAATGTTATAACTGTGAAGGAATTATGCACAAACACCGATTCATCTACTTAAAGGACGATACATGTGAAATTCGTCCCACTTCAATAGAAAAGAAGGTTGGAAAGAAAGAAAGGGCCGGTTAGGAGCGCGTGGACTATTTTGGTATTCTTTATAATATTTTTGCCCATAAGAGTCTTATAATACAGAAGGAATGAAGTACATATACCGATTCACCTTATTGGACGATTCGAGGGAAATCCGTCCCACTAAAAAAGAATATGGGGTTGGAGAGAAACCAATGGGTCTTTTAGGACCGTGTCTACAATTTTGGTGTGCTATATAGTATTGTTGTCCATAAGAATCTTATAACAGTGAAGGAATTATGCACAAACACCGATTCTTCTACTTATAGGACGATACGGGTGAAATTTCGTCCCACTTCGATAGAAAAGAAGGTTGGAAAGAAAGAAAGGGCCGGTTAGGAGCGCGGGGACTATTTTGGTATGCTTTATAGTATTGTTGCCCATAAGAGTCTTATAAGACAGAAGAAATGAAGTACATATACCGATTCAACTTATTGGACGATTCGAGTGAAATCCGTCCCACTTAAAAAGAATATGGAGTTGGAGAGAAACCAAATGGTCATTTATCACCGTGTGGACTATTTTGGTATGCTATATTGTATAGTTGTCCATAAGAGTCTTATAACTGTGAAGGAATGATGCACAAATACCGATTCTACTTATAGGACGATACGGGTGAAATTTCGTCCCACTTCGATAGAAAAGAAGCTTGGAAAGAAAGAAAGGGCCGGTTAGGAGCGCGTGGACTATTTTGGTATGCTTTATAGTATTGTTGCCCATAAGAGTCTTATAATACAAAAAGAATGAAGTACATATACCGATTCAACTTATTGGACGATTCGAGTGAAATCCGTCCCACTAAAAAAGAATATGGGGTTGGAGAGAAACAAAAGGGTCATTTAGGACCGTGTGTACTATTTTGGTGTGCTATATAGTATTGTTGTCCATAAGAATCTTATAACTGTGAAGGAATTATGCACAAACACCGATTCATCTACTTATAGGACGATACGTGTGAAATTCGTCCCACTTCAATAGAAAAGAAGGTTGGAAAGAAAGAAAGGGCCGGTTAGGAGCGCGTGGACTATTTTGGTATGCTTTATAGTATTGTTGCCCATAAGAGTCTTATAATACAAAAGGAATGAAATACATATACCGATTCAACTTATTGGACGATTCGAGTGAAATCCGTCCCACTAAAAAAGAATATGGGGTTGGAGAGAAACAAAAGGGTCATTTAGGACCGTGTGTACTATTTTGGTGTGCCATATAGTATTGTTGTCCATAAGAATCTTATAACTGTGAAGGAATTATGCACAAACACCGATTCATCTACTTATAGGACGATACGTGTGAAATTCGTCCCACTTCAATAGAAAAGAAGGTTGGAAAGAAAGAAAGGGCCGGTTAGAAGCGCGTGGACTATTTTGGTATGCTTTATAGTATTGTTGCCCATAAGAGTCTTATAATACAAAAGGAATGAAATACATATACCGATTCAAGTTATTGGACGATTCGAGTGAAATCCGTCCCACTAAAAAAGAATATGGGGTTGGAGAGAAACAAAAGGGTCATTTAGGACCGTGTGTACTATTTTGGTGTGCTATATAGTATTGTTGTCCATAAGAATCTTATAACTGTGAAGGAATTATGCACAAACACCGATTCATCTACTTATAGGACGATACGTGTGAAATTCGTCCCACTTCAATAGAAAAGAAGGTTGGAAAGAAAGAAAGGGCCGGTTAGGAGCGCGTGGACTATTTTGGTATGCTTTATAGTATTGTTGCCCATAAGAGTCTTATAATACAAAAGGAATGAAATACATATACCGATTCAACTTATTGGACGATTCGAGTGAAATCCGTCCCACTAAAAAAGAATATGGGGTTGGAGAGAAACAAAAGGGTCATTTAGGACCGTGTGTACTATTTTGGTGTGCCATATAGTATTGTTGTCCATAAGAATCTTATAACTGTGAAGGAATTATGCACAAACACCGATTCATCTACTTAAAGGACGATACGTGTGAAATTCGTCCCACTTCAATAGAAAAGAAGGTTGGAAAGAAAGAAAGGCCGGTTAGGAGCGCGTGGACTATTTTGGTATTCTTTATAGTATTTTTGCCCATAAGAGTCTTATAATACAGAAGGAATGAAGTACATATACCGATTCACCTTATTGGACGATTCGAGGGAAATCCGTCCCACTAAAAAAGAATATGGGGTTGGAGAGAAACCAATGGGTCTTTTAGGACCGTGTCTACAATTTTGGTGTGCTATATAGTATTGTTGTCCATAAGAATCTTATAACAGTGAAGGAATTATGCACAAACACCGATTCTTCTACTTATAGGACGATACGGGTGAAATTTCGTCCCACTTCGATAGAAAAGAAGGTTGGAAAGAAAGAAAGGGCCGGTTAGGAGCGCGGGGACTATTTTGGTATGCTTTATAGTATTGTTGCCCATAAGAGTCTTATAAGACAGAAGAAATGAAGTACATATACCGATTCAACTTATTGGACGATTCGAGTGAAATCCGTCCCACTTAAAAAGAATATGGAGTTGGAGAGAAACCAAATGGTCATTTATCACCGTGTGGACTATTTTGGTATGCTATATTGTATAGTTGTCCATAAGAGTCTTATAACTGTGAAGGAATGATGCACAAATACCGATTCTACTTATAGGACGATACGGGTGAAATTTCGTCCCACTTCGATAGAAAAGAAGCTTGGAAAGAAAGAAAGGGCCGGTTAGGAGCGCGTGGACTATTTTGGTATGCTTTATAGTATTGTTGCCCATAAGAGTCTTATAATACAAAAAGAATGAAGTACATATACCGATTCAACTTATTGGACGATTCGAGTGAAATCCGTCCCACTAAAAAAGAATATGGGGTTGGAGAGAAACAAAAGGGTCATTTAGGACCGTGTGTACTATTTTGGTGTGCTATATAGTATTGTTGTCCATAAGAATCTTATAACTGTGAAGGAATTATGCACAAACACCGATTCATCTACTTATAGGACGATACGTGTGAAATTCGTCCCACTTCAATAGAAAAGAAGGTTGGAAAGAAAGAAAGGGCCGGTTAGGAGCGCGTGGACTATTTTGGTATGCTTTATAGTATTGTTGCCCATAAGAGTCTTATAATACAAAAGGAATGAAATACATATACCGATTCAACTTATTGGACGATTCGAGTGAAATCCGTCCCACTAAAAAAGAATATGGGGTTGGAGAGAAACAAAAGGGTCATTTAGGACCGTGTGTACTATTTTGGTGTGCCATATAGTATTGTTGTCCATAAGAATCTTATAACTGTGAAGGAATTATGCACAAACACCGATTCATCTACTTATAGGACGATACGTGTGAAATTCGTCCCACTTCAATAGAAAAGAAGGTTGGAAAGAAAGAAAGGGCCGGTTAGAAGCGCGTGGACTATTTTGGTATGCTTTATAGTATTGTTGCCCATAAGAGTCTTATAATACAAAAGGAATGAAATACATATACCGATTCAAGTTATTGGACGATTCGAGTGAAATCCGTCCCACTAAAAAAGAATATGGGGTTGGAGAGAAACAAAAGGGTCATTTAGGACCGTGTGTACTATTTTGGTGTGCTATATAGTATTGTTGTCCATAAGAATCTTATAACTGTGAAGGAATTATGCACAAACACCGATTCATCTACTTATAGGACGATACGTGTGAAATTCGTCCCACTTCAATAGAAAAGAAGGTTGGAAAGAAAGAAAGGGCCGGTTAGGAGCGCGTGGACTATTTTGGTATGCTTTATAGTATTGTTGCCCATAAGAGTCTTATAATACAAAAGGAATGAAATACATATACCGATTCAACTTATTGGACGATTCGAGTGAAATCCGTCCCACTAAAAAAGAATATGGGGTTGGAGAGAAACAAAAGGGTCATTTAGGACCGTGTGTACTATTTTGGTGTGCCATATAGTATTGTTGTCCATAAGAATCTTATAACTGTGAAGGAATTATGCACAAACACCGATTCATCTACTTAAAGGACGATACGTGTGAAATTCGTCCCACTTCAATAGAAAAGAAGGTTGGAAAGAAAGAAAGGCCGGTTAGGAGCGCGTGGACTATTTTGGTATTCTTTATAGTATTTTTGCCCATAAGAGTCTTATAATACAGAAGGAATGAAGTACATATACCGATTCACCTTATTGGACGATTCGAGTGAAATCCGTCCCACTAAAAAAGAATATGGGGTTGGAGAGAAACCAATGGGTCATTTAGGACCGTGTGTACAATTTTGGTGTGCTATATAGTATTGTTGTCCATAAGAATCTTATAACTGTGAAGGAATTATGCACAAACACCGATTCTTCTACTTATAGGACGATACGTGTGAAATTTCGTCCCACTTCGATAGAAAAGAAGGTTGGAAAGAAAGAAAGGGCCGGTTAGGAGCGCGGGGACTATTTTGGTATGCTTTATAGTATTGTTGCCCATAAAAGTCTTATAAGACAGAAGAAATGAAGTACATATACCGATTCAACTTATTGGACGATTCGAGTGAAATCCGTCCCACTTAAAAAGAATTTGGAGTTGGAGAGAAACCAAAGGGTCATTTAGCACCGTGTGGACTATTTTGGTATGCTATACTGTATAGTTGTCCATAAGAGTCTTATTACTGTGAAGGAATGATGCACAAATACCGATTCCACTTATAGGACGATACGGGTGCAATTTCGTCCCACTTCGATAGAAAAGAAGCTTGGAAAGAAAGAAAAGGCCGGTTAGGAGCGCGTGGACTATTTTGGTATGCTTTATAGTATTGTTGCCCATAAGAGTCTTATAATACAGAAGGAATGAAGTACATATACCGATTCACCTTATTAGACGATTCGAGGGAAATCCGTCCCACTAAAAAAGAATATGGGGTAGGAGAGAAACCAATGGGTCATTTAGGACCGTGTGTACTATTTTGGTGTGCTATATAGTATTGTTGTCCATAAGAATCTTATAACTGTGAAGGAATTATGCACAAACATCGATTCTTCTACTTATAGGACGATACGGGTGAAATTTCGTCCCACTTCGATAGAAAAGAAGGTTGGAAAGAAAGAAAGGGCCGGTTAGGAGCGCGGGGACTATTTTGGTATGCTTTATAGTATTGTTACCCATAAGAATCTTATAAGACAGAAGAAATGAAGTACATATACCGATTCAACTTATTGGACGATTCGAGTGAAATCCGTCCCACTTAAAAAGAATATGGAGTAGGAGAGAAACCAAAGGGTCATTTATCACCGTGTGGACTATTTTGGTATGCTATATTGTATAGTTGTCCATAAGAGTCTTATAACTGTGAAGGAATGATGCACAAATACCGATTCTACTTGTAGGACGATACGGGTGAAATTTCGTCCCACTTCGATAGAAAAGAAGCTTGGAAAGAAAGAAAGGGCCGGTTAGGAGCGCGTGGACTATTTTGGTATGCTTTATAGTATTGTTGCCCATAAGAGTCTTATAATACAAAAAGAATGAAGTACATATACCGATTCAACTTATTGGACGATTCGAGTGAAATCCGTCCCACTAAAAAAGAATATGGGGTTGGAGAGAAACAAAAGGGTCATTTAGGACCGTGTGTACTATTTTGGTGTGCTATATAGTATTGTTGTCCATAAGAATCTTATAACTGTGAAGGAATTATGCACAAACACCGATTCATCTACTTATAGGACGATACGTGTGAAATTCGTCCCACTTCAATAGAAAAGAAGGTTGGAAAGAAAGAAAGGGCCGGTTAGGAGCGCGTGGACTATTTTGGTATGCTTTATAATATTTTTGCCCATAAGAGTCTTATAATACAGAAGGAATGAAGTACATATACCGATTCACCTTATTGGACGATTCGAGGGAAATCCGTCCCACTAAAAAAGAATATGGGGTTGGAGAGAAACCAATGGGTCTTTTAGGACCGTGTCTACAATTTTGGTGTGCTATATAGTATTGTTGTCCATAAGAATCTTATAACAGTGAAGGAATTATGCACAAACACCGATTCTTCTACTTATAGGACGATACGGGTGAAATTTCGTCCCACTTCGATAGAAAAGAAGGTTGGAAAGAAAGAAAGGGCCGGTTAGGAGCGCGGGGACTATTTTGGTATGCTTTATAGTATTGTTGCCCATAAGAGTCTTATAAGACAGAAGAAATGAAGTACATATACCGATTCAACTTATTGGACGATTCGAGTGAAATCCGTCCCACTTAAAAAGAATATGGAGTTGGAGAGAAACCAAAGGGTCATTTATCACCGTGTGGACTATTTTGGTATGCTATATTGTATAGTTGTCCATAAGAGTCTTATAACTGTGAAGGAATGATGCACAAATACCGATTCTACTTATAGGATGATACGGGTGAAATTTCGTCCCACTTCGATAGAAAAGAAGCTTGGAAAGAAAGAAAGGGCCGGTTAGGAGCGCGTGGACTATTTTGGTATGCTTTATAGTATTGTTGCCCATAAGAGTCTTATAATACAAAAAGAATGAAGTACATATACCGATTCAACTTATTGGACGATTCGAGTGAAATCCGTCCCACTAAAAAAGAATATGGGGTTGGAGAGAAACAAAAGGGTCATTTAGGACCGTGTGTACTATTTTGGTGTGCTATATAGTATTGTTGTCCATAAGAATCTTATAACTGTGAAGGAATTATGCACAAACACCGATTCATCTACTTATAGAACGATACGTGTGAAATTCGTCCCACTTCAATAGAAAAGAAGGTTGGAAAGAAAGAAAGGGCCGGTTAGGAGCGCGTGGACTATTTTGGTATGCTTTATAGTATTGTTGCCCATAAGAGTCTTATAATACAAAAGGAATGAAATACATATACCGATTCAACTTATTGGACGATTCGAGTGAAATCCGTCCCACTAAAAAAGAATATGGGGTTGGAGAGAAACAAAAGGGTCATTTAGGACCGTGTGTACTATTTTGGTGTGCCATATAGTATTGTTGTCCATAAGAATCTTATAACTGTGAAGGAATTATGCACAAACACCGATTCATCTACTTATAGGACGATACGTGTGAAATTCGTCCCACTTCAATAGAAAAGAAGGTTGGAAAGAAAGAAAGGGCCGGTTAGGAGCGCGTGGACTATTTTGGTATGCTTTATAGTATTGTTGCCCATAAGAGTCTTATAATACAAAAGGAATGAAATACATATACCGATTCAAGTTATTGGACGATTCGAGTGAAATCCGTCCCACTAAAAAAGAATATGGGGTTGGAGAGAAACAAAAGGGTCATTTAGGACCGTGTGTACTATTTTGGTGTGCTATATAGTATTGTTGTCCATAAGAATCTTATAACTGTGAAGGAATTATGCACAAACACCGATTCATCTACTTATAGGACGATACGTGTGAAATTAGTCCCACTTCAATAGAAAAGAAGGTTGGAAAGAAAGAAAGGGCCGGTTAGGAGCGCGTGGACTATTTTGGTATGCTTTATAGTATTGTTGCCCATAAGAGTCTTATAATACAAAAGGAATGAAATACATATACCGATTCAACTTATTGGACGATTCGAGTGAAATCCGTCCCACTAAAAAAGAATATGGGGTTGGAGAGAAACAAAAGGGTCATTTAGGACCGTGTGTACTATTTTGGTGTGCCATATAGTATTGTTGTCCATAAGAATCTTATAACTGTGAAGGAATTATGCACAAACACCGATTCATCTACTTATAGGACGATACGTGTGAAATTCGTCCCACTTCAATAGAAAAGAAGGTTGGAAAGAAAGAAAGGGCCGGTTAGGAGCGCGTGGACTATTTTGGTATGCTTTATAGTATTGTTGCCCATAAGAGTCTTATAATACAAAAGGAATGAAATACATATACCGATTCAACTTATTGGACGATTCGAGTGAAATCCGTCCCACTAAAAAAGAATATGGGGTTGGAGAGAAACAAAAGGGTCATTTAGGACCGTGTGTACTATTTTGGTATGCTATATTGTATAGTTGTCCATAAGAGTCTTATAACTGTGAAGGAATGATGCACAAATACCGATTCTACTTATAGGACGATACGGGTGAAATTTCGTCCCACTTCGATAGAAAAGAAGCTTGGAAAGAAAGAAAGGGCCGGTTAGGAGCGCGTGGACTATTTTGGTATGCTTTATAGTATTGTTGCCCATAAGAGTCTTATAATACAAAAAGAATGAAGTACATATACCGATTCAACTTATTGGACGATTCGAGTGAAATCCGTCCCACTAAAAAAGAATATGGGGTTGGAGAGAAACAAAAGGGTCATTTAGGACCGTGTGTACTATTTTGGTGTGCTATATAGTATTGTTGTCCATAAGAATCTTATAACTGTGAAGGAATTATGCACAAACACCGATTCATCTACTTATAGAACGATACGTGTGAAATTCGTCCCACTTCAATAGAAAAGAAGGTTGGAAAGAAAGAAAGGGCCGGTTAGGAGCGCGTGGACTATTTTGGTATGCTTTATAGTATTGTTGCCCATAAGAGTCTTATAATACAAAAGGAATGAAATACATATACCGATTCAACTTATTGGACGATTCGAGTGAAATCCGTCCCACTAAAAAAGAATATGGGGTTGGAGAGAAACAAAAGGGTCATTTAGGACCGTGTGTACTATTTTGGTGTGCTATATAGTATTGTTGTCCATAAGAATCTTATAACTGTGAAGGAATTATGCACAAACACCGATTCATCTACTTATAGGACGATACGTGTGAAATTCGTCCCACTTCAATAGAAAAGAAGGTTGGAAAGAAAGAAAGGGCCGGTTAGGAGCGCGTGGACTATTTTGGTATGCTTTATAGTATTGTTGCCCATAAGAGTCTTATAATACAAAAGGAATGAAATACATATACCGATTCAACTTATTGGACGATTCGAGTGAAATCCGTCCCACTAAAAAAGAATATGGGGTTGGAGAGAAACAAAAGGGTCATTTAGGACCGTGTGTACTATTTTGGTGTGCCATATAGTATTGTTGTCCATAAGAATCTTATAACTGTGAAGGAATTATGCACAAACACCGATTCATCTACTTAAAGGACGATACGTGTGAAATTCGTCCCACTTCAATAGAAAAGAAGGTTGGAAAGAAAGAAAGGCCGGTTAGGAGCGCGTGGACTATTTTGGTATTCTTTATAGTATTTTTGCCCATAAGAGTCTTATAATACAGAAGGAATGAAGTACATATACCGATTCACCTTATTGGACGATTCGAGTGAAATCCGTCCCACTAAAAAAGAATATGGGGTTGGAGAGAAACCAATGGGTCATTTAGGACCGTGTGTACAATTTTGGTGTGCTATATAGTATTGTTGTCCATAAGAATCTTATAACTGTGAAGGAATTATGCACAAACACCGATTCTTCTACTTATAGGACGATACGTGTGAAATTTCGTCCCACTTCGATAGAAAAGAAGGTTGGAAAGAAAGAAAGGGCCGGTTAGGAGCGCGGGGACTATTTTGGTATGCTTTATAGTATTGTTGCCCATAAAAGTCTTATAAGACAGAAGAAATGAAGTACATATACCGATTCAACTTATTGGACGATTCGAGTGAAATCCGTCCCACTTAAAAAGAATTTGGAGTTGGAGAGAAACCAAAGGGTCATTTAGCACCGTGTGGACTATTTTGGTATGCTATACTGTATAGTTGTCCATAAGAGTCTTATTACTGTGAAGGAATGATGCACAAATACCGATTCCACTTATAGGACGATACGGGTGCAATTTCGTCCCACTTCGATAGAAAAGAAGCTTGGAAAGAAAGAAAAGGCCGGTTAGGAGCGCGTGGACTATTTTGGTATGCTTTATAGTATTGTTGCCCATAAGAGTCTTATAATACAGAAGGAATGAAGTACATATACCGATTCACCTTATTAGACGATTCGAGGGAAATCCGTCCCACTAAAAAAGAATATGGGGTAGGAGAGAAACCAATGGGTCATTTAGGACCGTGTGTACTATTTTGGTGTGCTATATAGTATTGTTGTCCATAAGAATCTTATAACTGTGAAGGAATTATGCACAAACATCGATTCTTCTACTTATAGGACGATACGGGTGAAATTTCGTCCCACTTCGATAGAAAAGAAGGTTGGAAAGAAAGAAAGGGCCGGTTAGGAGCGCGGGGACTATTTTGGTATGCTTTATAGTATTGTTACCCATAAGAATCTTATAAGACAGAAGAAATGAAGTACATATACCGATTCAACTTATTGGACGATTCGAGTGAAATCCGTCCCACTTAAAAAGAATATGGAGTAGGAGAGAAACCAAAGGGTCATTTATCACCGTGTGGACTATTTTGGTATGCTATATTGTATAGTTGTCCATAAGAGTCTTATAACTGTGAAGGAATGATGCACAAATACCGATTCTACTTGTAGGACGATACGGGTGAAATTTCGTCCCACTTCGATAGAAAAGAAGCTTGGAAAGAAAGAAAGGGCCGGTTAGGAGCGCGTGGACTATTTTGGTATGCTTTATAGTATTGTTGCCCATAAGAGTCTTATAATACAAAAAGAATGAAGTACATATACCGATTCAACTTATTGGACGATTCGAGTGAAATCCGTCCCACTAAAAAAGAATATGGGGTTGGAGAGAAACAAAAGGGTCATTTAGGACCGTGTGTACTATTTTGGTGTGCTATATAGTATTGTTGTCCATAAGAATCTTATAACTGTGAAGGAATTATGCACAAACACCGATTCATCTACTTATAGGACGATACGTGTGAAATTCGTCCCACTTCAATAGAAAAGAAGGTTGGAAAGAAAGAAAGGGCCGGTTAGGAGCGCGTGGACTATTTTGGTATGCTTTATAATATTTTTGCCCATAAGAGTCTTATAATACAGAAGGAATGAAGTACATATACCGATTCACCTTATTGGACGATTCGAGGGAAATCCGTCCCACTAAAAAAGAATATGGGGTTGGAGAGAAACCAATGGGTCTTTTAGGACCGTGTCTACAATTTTGGTGTGCTATATAGTATTGTTGTCCATAAGAATCTTATAACAGTGAAGGAATTATGCACAAACACCGATTCTTCTACTTATAGGACGATACGGGTGAAATTTCGTCCCACTTCGATAGAAAAGAAGGTTGGAAAGAAAGAAAGGGCCGGTTAGGAGCGCGGGGACTATTTTGGTATGCTTTATAGTATTGTTGCCCATAAGAGTCTTATAAGACAGAAGAAATGAAGTACATATACCGATTCAACTTATTGGACGATTCGAGTGAAATCCGTCCCACTTAAAAAGAATATGGAGTTGGAGAGAAACCAAAGGGTCATTTATCACCGTGTGGACTATTTTGGTATGCTATATTGTATAGTTGTCCATAAGAGTCTTATAACTGTGAAGGAATGATGCACAAATACCGATTCTACTTATAGGATGATACGGGTGAAATTTCGTCCCACTTCGATAGAAAAGAAGCTTGGAAAGAAAGAAAGGGCCGGTTAGGAGCGCGTGGACTATTTTGGTATGCTTTATAGTATTGTTGCCCATAAGAGTCTTATAATACAAAAAGAATGAAGTACATATACCGATTCAACTTATTGGACGATTCGAGTGAAATCCGTCCCACTAAAAAAGAATATGGGGTTGGAGAGAAACAAAAGGGTCATTTAGGACCGTGTGTACTATTTTGGTGTGCTATATAGTATTGTTGTCCATAAGAATCTTATAACTGTGAAGGAATTATGCACAAACACCGATTCATCTACTTATAGAACGATACGTGTGAAATTCGTCCCACTTCAATAGAAAAGAAGGTTGGAAAGAAAGAAAGGGCCGGTTAGGAGCGCGTGGACTATTTTGGTATGCTTTATAGTATTGTTGCCCATAAGAGTCTTATAATACAAAAGGAATGAAATACATATACCGATTCAACTTATTGGACGATTCGAGTGAAATCCGTCCCACTAAAAAAGAATATGGGGTTGGAGAGAAACAAAAGGGTCATTTAGGACCGTGTGTACTATTTTGGTGTGCCATATAGTATTGTTGTCCATAAGAATCTTATAACTGTGAAGGAATTATGCACAAACACCGATTCATCTACTTATAGGACGATACGTGTGAAATTCGTCCCACTTCAATAGAAAAGAAGGTTGGAAAGAAAGAAAGGGCCGGTTAGGAGCGCGTGGACTATTTTGGTATGCTTTATAGTATTGTTGCCCATAAGAGTCTTATAATACAAAAGGAATGAAATACATATACCGATTCAAGTTATTGGACGATTCGAGTGAAATCCGTCCCACTAAAAAAGAATATGGGGTTGGAGAGAAACAAAAGGGTCATTTAGGACCGTGTGTACTATTTTGGTGTGCTATATAGTATTGTTGTCCATAAGAATCTTATAACTGTGAAGGAATTATGCACAAACACCGATTCATCTACTTATAGGACGATACGTGTGAAATTAGTCCCACTTCAATAGAAAAGAAGGTTGGAAAGAAAGAAAGGGCCGGTTAGGAGCGCGTGGACTATTTTGGTATGCTTTATAGTATTGTTGCCCATAAGAGTCTTATAATACAAAAGGAATGAAATACATATACCGATTCAACTTATTGGACGATTCGAGTGAAATCCGTCCCACTAAAAAAGAATATGGGGTTGGAGAGAAACAAAAGGGTCATTTAGGACCGTGTGTACTATTTTGGTGTGCCATATAGTATTGTTGTCCATAAGAATCTTATAACTGTGAAGGAATTATGCACAAACACCGATTCATCTACTTATAGGACGATACGTGTGAAATTCGTCCCACTTCAATAGAAAAGAAGGTTGGAAAGAAAGAAAGGGCCGGTTAGGAGCGCGTGGACTATTTTGGTATGCTTTATAGTATTGTTGCCCATAAGAGTCTTATAATACAAAAGGAATGAAATACATATACCGATTCAACTTATTGGACGATTCGAGTGAAATCCGTCCCACTAAAAAAGAATATGGGGTTGGAGAGAAACAAAAGGGTCATTTAGGACCGTGTGTACTATTTTGGTATGCTATATTGTATAGTTGTCCATAAGAGTCTTATAACTGTGAAGGAATGATGCACAAATACCGATTCTACTTATAGGACGATACGGGTGAAATTTCGTCCCACTTCGATAGAAAAGAAGCTTGGAAAGAAAGAAAGGGCCGGTTAGGAGCGCGTGGACTATTTTGGTATGCTTTATAGTATTGTTGCCCATAAGAGTCTTATAATACAAAAAGAATGAAGTACATATACCGATTCAACTTATTGGACGATTCGAGTGAAATCCGTCCCACTAAAAAAGAATATGGGGTTGGAGAGAAACAAAAGGGTCATTTAGGACCGTGTGTACTATTTTGGTGTGCTATATAGTATTGTTGTCCATAAGAATCTTATAACTGTGAAGGAATTATGCACAAACACCGATTCATCTACTTATAGAACGATACGTGTGAAATTCGTCCCACTTCAATAGAAAAGAAGGTTGGAAAGAAAGAAAGGGCCGGTTAGGAGCGCGTGGACTATTTTGGTATGCTTTATAGTATTGTTGCCCATAAGAGTCTTATAATACAAAAGGAATGAAATACATATACCGATTCAACTTATTGGACGATTCGAGTGAAATCCGTCCCACTAAAAAAGAATATGGGGTTGGAGAGAAACAAAAGGGTCATTTAGGACCGTGTGTACTATTTTGGTGTGCCATATAGTATTGTTGTCCATAAGAATCTTATAACTGTGAAGGAATTATGCACAAACACCGATTCATCTACTTATAGGACGATACGTGTGAAATTCGTCCCACTTCAATAGAAAAGAAGGTTGGAAAGAAAGAAAGGGCCGGTTAGGAGCGCGTGGACTATTTTGGTATGCTTTATAGTATTGTTGCCCATAAGAGTCTTATAATACAAAAGGAATGAAATACATATACCGATTCAAGTTATTGGACGATTCGAGTGAAATCCGTCCCACTAAAAAAGAATATGGGGTTGGAGAGAAACAAAAGGGTCATTTAGGACCGTGTGTACTATTTTGGTGTGCTATATAGTATTGTTGTCCATAAGAATCTTATAACTGTGAAGGAATTATGCACAAACACCGATTCATCTACTTATAGGACGATACGTGTGAAATTCGTCCCACTTCAATAGAAAAGAAGGTTGGAAAGAAAGAAAGGGCCGGTTAGGAGCGCGTGGACTATTTTGGTATGCTTTATAGTATTGTTGCCCATAAGAGTCTTATAATACAAAAGGAATGAAATACATATACCGATTCAACTTATTGGACGATTCGAGTGAAATCCGTCCCACTAAAAAAGAATATGGGGTTGGAGAGAAACAAAAGGGTCATTTAGGACCGTGTGTACTATTTTGGTGTGCCATATAGTATTGTTGTCCATAAGAATCTTATAACTGTGAAGGAATTATGCACAAACACCGATTCATCTACTTATAGGACGATACGTGTGAAATTCGTCCCACTTCAATAGAAAAGAAGGTTGGAAAGAAAGAAAGGGCCGGTTAGGAGCGCGTGGACTATTTTGGTATGCTTTATAGTATTGTTGACCATAAGAGTCTTATAATACAAAAGGAATGAAATACATATACCGATTCAAGTTATTGGACGATTCGAGTGAAATCCGTCCCACTAAAAAAGAATATGGGGTTGGAGAGAAACAAAAGGGTCATTTAGGACCGTGTGTACTATTTTGGTGTGCTATATAGTATTGTTGTCCATAAGAATCTTATAACTGTGAAGGAATTATGCACAAACACCGATTCATCTACTTATAGGACGATACGTGTGAAATTCGTCCCACTTCAATAGAAAAGAAGGTTGGAAAGAAAGAAAGGGCCGGTTAGGAGCGCGTGGACTATTTTGGTATGCTTTATAGTATTGTTGCCCATAAGAGTCTTATAATACAAAAGGAATGAAATACATATACCGATTCAAGTTATTGGACGATTCGAGTGAAATCCGTCCCACTAAAAAAGAATATGGGGTTGGAGAGAAACAAAAGGGTCATTTAGGACCGTGTGTACTATTTTGGTGTGCTATATAGTATTGTTGTCCATAAGAATCTTATAACTGTGAAGGAATTATGCACAAACACCGATTCATCTACTTATAGGACGATACGTGTGAAATTCGTCCCACTTCAATAGAAAAGAAGGTTGGAAAGAAAGAAAGGGCCGGTTAGGAGCGCGTGGACTATTTTGGTATGCTTTATAGTATTGTTGCCCATAAGAGTCTTATAATACAAAAGGAATGAAATACATATACCGATTCAACTTATTGGACGATTCGAGTGAAATCCGTCCCACTAAAAAAGAATATGGGGTTGGAGAGAAACAAAAGGGTCATTTAGGACCGTGTGTACTATTTTGGTGTGCCATATAGTATTGTTGTCCATAAGAATCTTATAACTGTGAAGGAATTATGCACAAACACCGATTCATCTACTTATAGGACGATACGTGTGAAATTCGTCCCACTTCAATAGAAAAGAAGGTTGGAAAGAAAGAAAGGGCCGGTTAGGAGCGCGTGGACTATTTTGGTATGCTTTATAGTATTGTTGACCATAAGAGTCTTATAATACAAAAGGAATGAAATACATATATCGATTCAAGTTATTGGACGATTCGAGTGAAATCCGTCCCACTAAAAAAGAATATGGGGTTGGAGAGAAACAAAAGGGTCATTTAGGACCGTGTGTACTATTTTGGTGTGCTATATAGTATTGTTGTCCATAAGAATCTTATAACTGTGAAGGAATTATGCACAAACACCGATTCATCTACTTATAGGACGATACGTGTGAAATTCGTCCCACTTCAATAGAAAAGAAGGTTGGAAAGAAAGAAAGGGCCGGTTAGGAGCGCGTGGACTATTTTGGTATGCTTTATAGTATTGTTGCCCATAAGAGTCTTATAATACAAAAGGAATGAAATACATATACCGATTCAACTTATTGGACGATTCGAGTGAAATCCGTCCCACTAAAAAAGAATATGGGGTTGGAGAGAAACAAAAGGGTCATTTAGGACCGTGTGTACTATTTTGGTGTGCCATATAGTATTGTTGTCCATAAGAATCTTATAACTGTGAAGGAATTATGCACAAACACCGATTCATCTACTTATAGGACGATACGTGTGAAATTCGTCCCACTTCAATAGAAAAGAAGGTTGGAAAGAAAGAACGGGCCGGTTAGGAGCGCGTGGACTATTTTGGTATGCTTTATAGTATTGTTGCCCATAAGAGTCTTATAATACAAAAGGAATGAAATACATATACCGATTCAAGTTATTGGACGATTCGAGTGAAATCCGTCCCACTAAAAAAGAATATGGGGTTGGAGAGAAACAAAAGGGTCATTTAGGACCGTGTGTACTATTTTGGTGTGCTATATAGTATTGTTGTCCATAAGAATCTTATAACTGTGAAGGAATTATGCACAAACACCGATTCATCTACTTATAGGACGATACGTGTGAAATTCGTCCCACTTCAATAGAAAAGAAGGTTGGAAAGAAAGAAAGGGCCGGTTAGGAGCGCGTGGACTATTTTGGTATGCTTTATAGTATTGTTGCCCATAAGAGTCTTATAATACAAAAAGAATGAAGTACATATACCGATTCAACTTATTGGACGATTCGAGTGAAATCCGTCCCACTAAAAAAGAATATGGGGTTGGAGAGAAACAAAAGGGTCATTTAGGACCGTGTGTACTATTTTGGTGTGCCATATAATATTGTTGTCCATAAGAATCTTATAACTGTGAAGGAATTATGCACAAACACCGATTCATCTACTTATAGGACGATACGTGTGAAATTCGTCCCACTTCAATAGAAAAGAAGGTTGGAAAGAAAGAAAGGGCCGGTTAGGAGCGCGTGGACTATTTTGGTATTCTTTATAGTATTTTTGCCCATAAAAGTCTTATAATACAGAAGGAATGAAGTACATATACCGATTCACCTTATTGGACGATTCGAGGGAAATCCGTCCCACTAAAAAAGAATATGGGGTTGGAGAGAAACCAATGGGTCTTTTAGGACCGTGTGTACTATTTTGGTGTGCTATATAGCATTGTTGTCCATAAGAATCTTATAACTGTGAAGGAATTATGCACAAACACCGATTCTTCTACTTATAGGACGATACGGGTGAAATTTCGTCCCACTTCGATAGAAAAGAAGGTTGGAAAGAAAGAAAGGGCCGGTTAGGAGCGCGAGGACTATTTTGGTATGCTTTATAGTATTGTTGCCCATAAGAGTCTTATAAGACAGAAGAAATGAAGTACATATACCGATTCAACTTATTGGACGATTCGAGTGAAATCCGTCCCACTTAAAAAGAATATGGAGTTGGAGAGAAACCAAAGGGTCATTTAGCACCGTGTGGACTATTTTGGTATGCTATATTGTATAGTTGTCCATAAGAGTCTTATAACTGTGAAGGAATGATGCACAAATACCGATTCTACTTATAGGACGATACGGGTGAAATTTCGTCCCACTTCGATAGAAAAGAAGCTTGGAAAGAAAGAAAGGGCCGGTTAGGAGCGCGTGGACTATTTTGGTATGCGTTATAGTATTGTTGCCCATAAGAGTCTTATAATACAAAAAGAATGAAGTACATATACCGATTCAACTTATTGAACGATTCGAGTGAAATCCGTCCCACTAAAAAAGAATATGGGGTTGGAGAGAAACAAAAGGGTCATTTAGGACCGTGTGTACTATTTTGGTGTGCTATATAGTATTGTTGTCCATAAGAATCTTATAACTGTGAAGGAATTATGCACAAACACCGATTCATCTACTTATAGGACGATACGTGTGAAATTCGTCCCACTTCAATAGAAAAGAAGGTTGGAAAGAAAGAAAGGGCCGGTTAGGAGCGCGTGGACTATTTTGGTATGCTTTATAGTATTGTTGCCCATAAGAGTCTTATAATACAAAAAGAATGAAGTACATATACCGATTCAACTTATTGGACGATTCGAGTGAAATCCGTCCCACTAAAAAAGAATATGGGGTTGGAGAGAAACAAAAGGGTCATTTAGGACCGTGTGTACTATTTTGGTGTGCTATATAGTATTGTTGTCCATAAGAATCTTATAACTGTGAAGGAATTATGCACAAACACCGATTCATCTACTTATAGGACGATACGTGTGAAATTCGTCCCACTTCAATTGAAAAGAAGGTTGGAAAGAAAGAAAGGGCCGGTTAGGAGCGCGTGGACTATTTTGGTATGCTTTATAGTATTGTTGCCCATAAGAGTCTTATAATACAAAAGGAATGAAATACATATACCGATTCAAGTTATTGGACGATTCGAGTGAAATCCGTCCCACTAAAAAAGAATATGGGGTTGGAGAGAAACAAAAGGGTCATTTAGGACCGTGTGTACTATTTTGGTGTGCTATATAGTATTGTTGTCCATAAGAATCTTATAACTGTGAAGGAATTATGCACAAACACCGATTCATCTACTTATAGGACGATACGTGTGAAATTCGTCCCACTTCAATAGAAAAGAAGGTTGGAAAGAAAGAAAGGGCCGGTTAGGAGCGCGTGGACTATTTTGGTATTCTTTATAGTATTTTTGCCCATAAAAGTCTTATAATACAGAAGGAATGAAGTACATATACCGATTCACCTTATTGGACGATTCGAGGGAAATCCGTCCCACTAAAAAAGAATATGGGGTTGGAGAGAAACCAATGGGTCTTTTAGGACCGTGTGTACTATTTTGGTGTGCTATATAGCATTGTTGTCCATAAGAATCTTATAACTGTGAAGGAATTATGCACAAACACCGATTCTTCTACTTATAGGACGATACGGGTGAAATTTCGTCCCACTTCGATAGAAAAGAAGGTTGGAAAGAAAGAAAGGGCCGGTTAGGAGCGCGAGGACTATTTTGGTATGCTTTATAGTATTGTTGCCCATAAGAGTCTTATAAGACAGAAGAAATGAAGTACATATACCGATTCAACTTATTGGACGATTCGAGTGAAATCCGTCCCACTTAAAAAGAATATGGAGTTGGAGAGAAACCAAAGGGTCATTTAGCACCGTGTGGACTATTTTGGTATGCTATATTGTATAGTTGTCCATAAGAGTCTTATAACTGTGAAGGAATGATGCACAAATACCGATTCTACTTATAGGACGATACGGGTGAAATTTCGTCCCACTTCGATAGAAAAGAAGCTTGGAAAGAAAGAAAGGGCCGGTTAGGAGCGCGTGGACTATTTTGGTATGCGTTATAGTATTGTTGCCCATAAGAGTCTTATAATACAAAAAGAATGAAGTACATATACCGATTCAACTTATTGAACGATTCGAGTGAAATCCGTCCCACTAAAAAAGAATATGGGGTTGGAGAGAAACAAAAGGGTCATTTAGGACCGTGTGTACTATTTTGGTGTGCTATATAGTATTGTTGTCCATAAGAATCTTATAACTGTGAAGGAATTATGCACAAACACCGATTCATCTACTTATAGGACGATACGTGTGAAATTCGTCCCACTTCAATAGAAAAGAAGGTTGGAAAGAAAGAAAGGGCCGGTTAGGAGCGCGTGGACTATTTTGGTATGCTTTATAGTATTGTTGCCCATAAGAGTCTTATAATACAAAAAGAATGAAGTACATATACCGATTCAACTTATTGGACGATTCGAGTGAAATCCGTCCCACTAAAAAAGAATATGGGGTTGGAGAGAAACAAAAGGGTCATTTAGGACCGTGTGTACTATTTTGGTGTGCTATATAGTATTGTTGTCCATAAGAATCTTATAACTGTGAAGGAATTATGCACAAACACCGATTCATCTACTTATAGGACGATACGTGTGAAATTCGTCCCACTTCAATTGAAAAGAAGGTTGGAAAGAAAGAAAGGGCCGGTTAGGAGCGCGTGGACTATTTTGGTATGCTTTATAGTATTGTTGCCCATAAGAGTCTTATAATACAAAAGGAATGAAATACATATACCGATTCAAGTTATTGGACGATTCGAGTGAAATCCGTCCCACTAAAAAAGAATATGGGGTTGGAGAGAAACAAAAGGGTCATTTAGGACCGTGTGTACTATTTTGGTGTGCTATATAGTATTGTTGTCCATAAGAATCTTATAACTGTGAAGGAATTATGCACAAACACCGATTCATCTACTTATAGGATGATACGTGTGAAATTCGTCCCACTTCAATAGAAAAGAAGGTTGGAAGAAAGAAAGGGCCGGTTAGGAGCGCGTGGACTATTTTGGTATGCTTTATAGTATAGTTGCCCATAAGAGTCTTATAATACAAAAGGAATGAAGTACATATACCGATTCACCTTATTGGACGATTCGAGGGAAATCCGTCCCACTAAAAAAGAATATGGGGTTGGAGAGAAACCAATGGGTCTTTTAGGACCGTGTGTACTATTTTGGTGTGCTATATAGCATTGTTGTCCATAAGAATCTTATAACTGTGAAGGAATTATGCACAAACACCGATTCTTCTACTTATAGGACGATACGGGTGAAATTTCGTCCCACTTCGATAGAAAAGAAGGTTGGAAAGAAAGAAAGGGCCGGTTAGGAGCGCGAGGACTATTTTGGTATGCTTTATAGTATTGTTGCCCATAAGAGTCTTATAAGACAGAAGAAATGAAGTACATATACCGATTCAACTTATTGGACGATTCGAGTGAAATCCGTCCCACTTAAAAAGAATATGGAGTTGGAGAGAAACCAAAGGGTCATTTAGCACCGTGTGGACTATTTTGGTATGCTATATTGTATAGTTGTCCATAAGAGTCTTATAACTGTGAAGGAATGATGCACAAATACCGATTCTACTTATAGGACGATACGGGTGAAATTTCGTCCCACTTCGATAGAAAAGAAGCTTGGAAAGAAAGAAAGGGCCGGTTAGGAGCGCGTGGACTATTTTGGTATGCGTTATAGTATTGTTGCCCATAAGAGTCTTATAATACAAAAAGAATGAAGTACATATACCGATTCAACTTATTGAACGATTCGAGTGAAATCCGTCCCACTAAAAAAGAATATGGGGTTGGAGAGAAACAAAAGGGTCATTTAGGACCGTGTGTACTATTTTGGTGTGCTATATAGTATTGTTGTCCATAAGAATCTTATAACTGTGAAGGAATTATGCACAAACACCGATTCATCTACTTATAGGACGATACGTGTGAAATTCGTCCCACTTCAATAGAAAAGAAGGTTGGAAAGAAAGAAAGGGCCGGTTAGGAGCGCGTGGACTATTTTGGTATGCTTTATAGTATTGTTGCCCATAACAGTCTTATAATACAAAAAGAATGAAGTACATATACCGATTCAACTTATTGGACGATTCGAGTGAAATCCGTCCCACTAAAAAAGAATATGGGGTTGGAGAGAAACAAAAGGGTCATTTAGGACCGTGTGTACTATTTTGGTGTGCTATATAGTATTGTTGTCCGTAAGAATCTTATAACTGTGAAGGAATTATGCACAAACACCGATTCATCTACTTATAGGACGATACGTGTGAAATTCGTCCCACTTCAATTGAAAAGAAGGTTGGAAAGAAAGAAAGGGCCGGTTAGGAGCGCGTGGACTATTTTGGTATGCTTTATAGTATTGTTGCCCATAAGAGTCTTATAATACAAAAGGAATGAAATACATATACCGATTCAAGTTATTGGACGATTCGAGTGAAATCCGTCCCACTAAAAAAGAATATGGGGTTGGAGAGAAACAAAAGGGTCATTTAGGACCGTGTGTACTATTTTGGTGTGCTATATAGTATTGTTGTCCATAAGAATCTTATAACTGTGAAGGAATTATGCACAAACACCGATTCATCTACTTAAAGGACGATACGTGTGAAATTCGTCCCACTTCAATAGAAAAGAAGGTTGGAAAGAAAGAAAGGGCCGGTTAGGAGCGCGTGAACTATTTTGGTATTCTTTATAGTATTTTTGCCCATAAGGGTCTTATAATACAGAAGGAATGAAGTACATATACCGATTCACCTTATTGGACGATTCGAGGGAAATCCGTCCCACTAAAAAAGAATATGGGGTTGGAGAGAAACCAATGGGTCTTTTAGGACCGTGTGTACTATTTTGGTGTGCTATATAGCATTGTTGTCCATAAGAATCTTATAACTGTGAAGGAATTATGCACAAACACCGATTCTTCTACTTATAGGACGATACGGGTGAAATTTCGTCCCACTTCGATAGAAAAGAAGGTTGGAAAGAAAGAAAGGGCCGGTTAGGAGCGCGGGGACTATTTTGGTATGCTTTATAGTATTGTTGCCCATAAGAGTCTTATAAGACAGAAGAAATGAAGTACATATACCGATTCAACTTATTGGACGATTCGAGTGAAATCCGTCCCACTTAAAAAGAATATGGAGTTGGAGAGAAACCAAAGGGTCATTTAGCACCGTGTGGACTATTTTGGTATGCTATATTGTATAGTTGTCCATAAGAGTCTTATAACTGTGAAGGAATGATGCACAAATACCGATTCTACTTATAGGACGATACGGGTGAAATTTCGTCCCACTTCGATAGAAAAGAAGCTTGGAAAGAAAGAAAGGGCCGGTTAGGAGCGCGTGGACTATTTTGGTATGCGTTATAGTATTGTTGCCCATAAGAGTCTTATAATACAAAAAGAATGAAGTACATATACCGATTCAACTTATTGAACGATTCGAGTGAAATCCGTCCCACTAAAAAAGAATATGGGGTTGGAGAGAAACAAAAGGGTCATTTAGGACCGTGTGTACTATTTTGGTGTGCTATATAGTATTGTTGTCCATAAGAATCTTATAACTGTGAAGGAATTATGCACAAACACCGATTCATCTACTTATAGGACGATACGTGTGAAATTCGTCCCACTTCAATAGAAAAGAAGGTTGGAAAGAAAGAAAGGGCCGGTTAGGAGCGCGTGGACTATTTTGGTATGCTTTATAGTATTGTTGCCCATAACAGTCTTATAATACAAAAAGAATGAAGTACATATACCGATTCAACTTATTGGACGATTCGAGTGAAATCCGTCCCACTAAAAAAGAATATGGGGTTGGAGAGAAACAAAAGGGTCATTTAGGACCGTGTGTACTATTTTGGTGTGCTATATAGTATTGTTGTCCGTAAGAATCTTATAACTGTGAAGGAATTATGCACAAACACCGATTCATCTACTTATAGGACGATACGTGTGAAATTCGTCCCACTTCAATAGAAAAGAAGGTTGGAAAGAAAGAAAGGGCCGGTTAGGAGCGCGTGGACTATTTTGGTATGCTTTATAGTATTGTTGCCCATAAGAGTCTTATAATACAAAAGGAATGAAATACATATACCGATTCAAGTTATTGGACGATTCGAGTGAAATCCGTCCCACTAAAAAAGAATATGGGGTTGGAGAGAAACAAAAGGGTCATTTAGGACCGTGTGTACTATTTTGGTGTGCTATATAGTATTGTTGTCCATAAGAATCTTATAACTGTGAAGGAATTATGCACAAACACCGATTCATCTACTTAAAGGACGATACGTGTGAAATTCGTCCCACTTCAATAGAAAAGAAGGTTGGAAAGAAAGAAAGGGCCGGTTAGGAGCGCGTGAACTATTTTGGTATTCTTTATAGTATTTTTGCCCATAAGGGTCTTATAATACAGAAGGAATGAAGTACATATACCGATTCACCTTATTGGACGATTCGAGGGAAATCCGTCCCACTAAAAAAGAATATGGGGTTGGAGAGAAACCAATGGGTCTTTTAGGACCGTGTGTACTATTTTGGTGTGCTATATAGCATTGTTGTCCATAAGAATCTTATAACTGTGAAGGAATTATGCACAAACACCGATTCTTCTACTTATAGGACGATACGGGTGAAATTTCGTCCCACTTCGATAGAAAAGAAGGTTGGAAAGAAAGAAAGGGCCGGTTAGGAGCGCGGGGACTATTTTGGTATGCTTTATAGTATTGTTGCCCATAAGAGTCTTATAAGACAGAAGAAATGAAGTACATATACCGATTCAACTTATTGGACGATTCGAGTGAAATCCGTCCCACTTAAAAAGAATATGGAGTTGGAGAGAAACCAAAGGGTCATTTAGCACCGTGTGGACTATTTTGGTATGCTATATTGTATAGTTGTCCATAAGAGTCTTATAACTGTGAAGGAATGATGCACAAATACCGATTCTACTTATAGGACGATACGGGTGAAATTTCGTCCCACTTCGATAGAAAAGAAGCTTGGAAAGAAAGAAAGGGCCGGTTAGGAGCGCGTGGACTATTTTGGTATGCGTTATAGTATTGTTGCCCATAAGAGTCTTATAATACAAAAAGAATGAAGTACATATACCGATTCAACTTATTGGACGATTCGAGTGAAATCCGTCCCACTAAAAAAGAATATGGGGTTGGAGAGAAACAAAAGGGTCATTTAGGACCGTGTGTACTATTTTGGTGTGCTATATAGTATTGTTGTCCATAAGAATCTTATAACTGTGAAGTAATTATGCACAAACACCGATTCATCTACTTATAGGACGATACGTGTGAAATTCGTCCCACTTCAATAGAAAAGAAGGTTGGAAAGAAAGAAAGGGCCGGTTAGGAGCGCGTGGACTATTTTGGTATGCTTTATAGTATTGTTGCCCATAAGAGTCTTATAATACAAAAAGAATGAAGTACATATACCGATTCAACTTATTGGACGATTCGAGTGAAATCCGTCCCACTAAAAAAGAATATGGGGTTGGAGAGAAACAAAAGGGTCATTTAGCACCGTGTGGACTATTTTGGTGTGCTATATAGTATTGTTGTCCATAAGAATCTTATAACTGTGAAGGAATTATGCACAAACACCGATTCATCTACTTATAGGACGATACGTGTGAAATTCGTCCCACTTCAATAGAAAAGAAGGTTGGAAAGAAAGAAAGGGCCGGTTAGGAGCGCGTGGACTATTTTGGTATGATTTATAGTATTGTTGTCCATAAGAGTCTTATAATACAAAAGGAATGAAATACATATACCGATTCAAGTTATTGGACGATTCGAGTGAAATCCGTCCCACTAAAAAAGAATATGGGGTTGGAGAGAAACAAAAGGGTCATTTAGGACCGTGTGTACTATTTTGGTGTGCTATATAGTATTGTTGTCCATAAGAATCTTATAACTGTGAAGGAATTATGCACAAACACCGATTCATCTACTTATAGGACGATACGTGTGAAATTCGTCCCACTTCAATAGAAAAGAAGGTTGGAAAGAAAGAAAGGGCCGGTTAGGAGCGCGTGGACTATTTTGGTATGCTTTATAGTATTGTTGCCCATAAGAGTCTTATAATACAAAAAGAATGAAGTACATATACCGATTCAACTTATTGGACGATTCGAGTGAAATCCGTCCCACTAAAAAAGAATATGGGGTTGGAGAGAAACAAAAGGGTCATTTAGGACCGTGTGTACTATTTTGGTGTGCTATATAGTATTGTTGTCCATAAGAATCTTATAACTGTGAAGGAATTATGCACAAACACCGATTCATCTACTTATAGGACGATACGTGTGAAATTCGTCCCACTTCAATAGAAAAGAAGGTTGGAAAGAAAGAAAGGGCCGGTTAGGAGCGCGTGGACTATTTTGGTATGCTTTATAGTATTGTTGCCCATAAGAGTCTTATAATACAAAAAGAATGAAGTACATATACCGATTCAAGTTATTGGACGATTCGAGTGAAATCCGTCCCACTAAAAAAGAATATGGGGTTGGAGAGAAACAAAAGGGTCATTTAGGACCGTGTGTACTATTTTGGTGTGCTATATAGTATTGTTGTCCATAAGAATCTTATAACTGTGAAGGAATTATGCACAAACACCGATTCATCTACTTAAAGGACGATACGTGTGAAATTCGTCCCACTTCAATAGAAAAGAAGGTTGGAAAGAAAGAAAGGGCCGGTTAGGAGCGCGTGGACTATTTTGGTATTCTTTATAGTATTTTTGCCCATAAGAGTCTTATAATACAGAAGGAATGAAGTACATATACCGATTCACCTTATTGGACGATTCGAGGGAAATCCGTCCCACTAAAAACGAATATGGGGTTGGAGAGAAACCAATGAGTCTTTTAGGACCGTGTGTACTATTTTGGTGTGCTATATAGCATTGTTGTCCATAAGAATCTTATAACTGTGAAGGAATTATGCACAAACACCGATTCTTCTACTTATAGGACGATACGGGTGAAATTTCGTCCCACTTCGATAGAAAAGAAGGTTGGAAAGAAAGAAAGGGCCGGTTAGGAGCGCGGGGACTATTTTGGTATGCTTTATAGTATTGTTGCCCATAAGAGTCTTATAAGACAGAAGAAATGAAGTACATATACCGATTCAACTTATTGGACGATTCGAGTGAAATCCGTCCCACTTAAAAAGAATATGGAGTTGGAGAGAAACCAAATGGTCATTTAGCACCGTGTGGACTATTTTGGTATGCTATATTGTATAGTTGTCCATAGGAGTCTTATAACTGTGAAGGAATGATGCATAAATACCGATTCTACTTATAGGACGATACGGGTGAAATTTCGTCCCACTTCGATAGAAAAGAAGCTTGGAAAGAAAGAAAGGGCCGGTTAGGAGCGCGTGGACTATTTTGGTATGCGTTATAGTATTGTTGCCCATAAGAGTCTTATACTACAAAAAGAATGAAGTACATATACCGATTCAACTTATTGGACGATTCGAGTGAAATCCGTCCCACTAAAAAAGAATATGGGGTTGGAGAGAAACAAAAGGGTCATTTAGGACCGTGTGTACTATTTTGGTGTGCTATATAGTATTGTTGTCCATAAGAATCTTATAACTGTGAAGGAATTATGCACAAACACCGATTCATCTACTTATAGGACGATACGTGTGAAATTCGTCCCACTTCAATAGAAAAGAAGGTTGGAAAGAAAGAAAGGGCCGGTTAGGAGCGCGTGGACTATTTTGGTATGCTTTATAGTATTGTTGCCCATAAGAGTCTTATAATACAAAAGGAATGAAATACATATACCGATTCAAGTTATTGGACGATTCGAGTGAAATCCGTCCCACTAAAAAAGAATATGGGGTTGGAGAGAAACAAAAGGGTCATTTAGGACCGTGTGTACTATTTTGGTGTGCTATATAGTATTGTTGTCCATAAGAATCTTATAACTGTGAAGGAATTATGCACAAACACCGATTCATCTACTTAAAGGACGATACGTGTGAAATTCGTCCCACTTCAATAGAAAAGAAGGTTGGAAAGAAAGAAAGGGCCGGTTAGGAGCGCGTGGACTATTTTGGTATTCTTTATAGTATTTTTGCCCATAAGAGTCTTATAATACAGAAGGAATGAAGTACATATACCGATTCACCTTATTGGACGATTCGAGGGAAATCCGTCCCACTAAAAAAGAATATGGGGTTGGAGAGAAACCAATGGGTCTTTTAGGACCGTGTGTACTATTTTGGTGTGCTATATAGCATTGTTGTCCATAAGAATCTTATAACTGTGAAGGAATTATGCACAAACACCGATTCTTCTACTTATAGGACGATACGGGTGAAATTTCGTCCCACTTCGATAGAAAAGAAGGTTGGAAAGAAAGAAAGGGCCGGTTAGGAGCGCGGGGACTATTTTGGTATGCTTTATAGTATTGTTGCCCATAAGAGTCTTATAAGACAGAAGAAATGAAGTACATATACCGATTCAACTTATTGGACGATTCGAGTGAAATCCGTCCCACTTAAAAAGAATATGGAGTTGGAGAGAAACCAAAGGGTCATTTAGCACCGTGTGGACTATTTTGGTATGCTATATTGTATAGTTGTCCATAAGAGTCTTATAACTGTGAAGGAATGATGCACAAATACCGATTCTACTTATAGGACGATACGGGTGAAATTTCGTCCCACTTCGATAGAAAAGAAGCTTGGAAAGAAAGAAAGGGCCGGTTAGGAGCGCGTGGACTATTTTGGTATGCGTTATAGTATTGTTGCCCATAAGAGTCTTATACTACAAAAAGAATGAAGTACATATACCGATTCAACTTATTGGACGATTCGAGTGAAATCCGTCCCACTAAAAAAGAATATGGGGTTGGAGAGAAACAAAAGGGTCATTTAGGACCGTGTGTACTATTTTGGTGTGCTATATAGTATTGTTGTCCATAAGAATCTTATAACTGTGAAGGAATTATGCACAAACACCGATTCATCTACTTATAGGACGATACGTGTGAAATTCGTCCCACTTCAATGGAAAAGAAGGTTGGAAAGAAAGAAAGGGCCGGTTAGGAGCGCGTAGACTATTTTGGTATGCTTTATAGTATTGTTGCCCATAAGAGTCTTATAATACAAAAAGAATGAAGTACATATACCGATTCAACTTATTGGACGATTCGAGTGAAATCCGTCCCACTAAAAAAGAATATGGGGTTGGAGAGAAACAAAAGGGTCATTTAGGACCGTGTGTACTATTTTGGTGTGCTATATAGTATTGTTGTCCATAAGAATCTTATAACTGTGAAGGAATTATGCACAAACACCGATTCATCTACTTATAGGACGATACGTGTGAAATTCGTCCCACTTCAATAGAAAAGAAGGTTGGAAAGAAAGAAAGGGCCGGTTAGGAGCGCGTGGACTATTTTGGTATGCTTTATAGTATTGTTGCCCATAAGAGTCTTATAATACAAAAAGAATGAAGTACATATACCGATTCAACTTATTGGACGATTCGAGTGAAATCCGTCCCACTAAAAATGAATATGGGGTTGGAGAGAAACAAAAGGGTCATTTAGGACCGTGTGTACTATTTTGGTGTGCTATATAGTATTGTTGTCCATAAGAATCTTATAACTGTGAAGGAATTATGCACAAACACCGATTCATCTACTTATAGGACGATACGTGTGAAATTCGTCCCACTTCAATAGAAAAGAAGGTTGGAAAGAAAGAAAGGGCCGGTTAGGAGCGCGTGGACTATTTTGGTATGCTTTATAGTATTGTTGCCCATAAGAGTCTTATAATACAAAAAGAATGAAGTACATATACCGATTCAACTTATTGGACGATTCGAGTGAAATCCGTCCCACTAAAAATGAATATGGGGTTGGAGAGAAACAAAAGGGTCATTTAGGACCGTGTGTACTATTTTGGTGTGCTATATAGTATTGTTGTCCATAAGAATCTTATAACTGTGAAGGAATTATGCACAAACACCGATTCATCTACTTATAGGACGATACGTGTGAAATTCGTCCCACTTCAATAGAAAAGAAGGTTGGAAAGAAAGAAAGGGCCGGTTAGGAGCGCGTGGACTATTTTGGTATGCTTTATAGTATTGTTGCCCATAAGAGTCTTATAATACAAAAGGAATGAAATACATATACCGATTCAAGTTATTGGACGATTCGAGTGAAATCCGTCCCACTAAAAATGAATATGGGGTTGGAGAGAAACAAAAGGGTCATTTAGGACCGTGTGTACTATTTTGGTGTGCTATATAGTATTGTTGTCCATAAGAATCTTATAACTGTGAAGGAATTATGCACAAACACCGATTCATCTACTTAAAGGACGATACGTGTGAAATTCGTCCCACTTCAATAGAAAAGAAGGTTGGAAAGAAAGAAAGGGCCGGTTAGGAGCGCGTGGACTATTTTGGTATTCTTTATAGTATTTTTGCCCATAAGAGTCTTATAATACAGAAGGAATGAAGTACATATACCGATTCACCTTATTGGACGATTCGAGGGAAATCCGTCCCACTAAAAAAGAATATGGGGTTGGAGAGAAACCAATGGGTCTTTTAGGACCGTGTGTACTATTTTGGTGTGCTATATAGCATTGTTGTCCATAAGAATCTTATAACTGTGAAGGAATTATGCACAAACACCAATTCTTCTACTTATAGGACGATACGGGTGAAATTTCGTCCCACTTCGATAGAAAAGAAGGTTGGAAAGAAAGAAAGGGCCGGTTAGGAGCGCGGGGACTATTTTGGTATGCTTTATAGTATTGTTGCCCATAAGAGTCTTATAAGACAGAAGAAATGAAGTACATATACCGATTCAACTTATTGGACGATTCGAGTGAAATCCGTCCCACTTAAAAAGAATATGGAGTTGGAGAGAAACCAAAGGGTCATTTAGCACCGTGTGGACTATTTTGGTATGCTATATTGTATAGTTGTCCATAAGAGTCTTATAACTGTGAAGGAATGATGCACAAATACCGATTCTACTTATAGGACGATACGGGTGAAATTTCGTCCCACTTCGATAGAAAAGAAGCTTGGAAAGAAAGAAAGGGCCGGTTAGGAGCGCGTGGACTATTTTGGTATGCGTTATAGTATTGTTGCCCATAAGAGTCTTATACTACAAAAAGAATGAAGTACATATACCGATTCAACTTATTGGACGATTCGAGTGAAATCCGTCCCACTAAAAAAGAATATGGGGTTGGAGAGAAACAAAAGGGTCATTTAGGACCGTGTGTACTATTTTGGTGTGCTATATAGTATTGTTGTCCATAAGAATCTTATAACTGTGAAGGAATTATGCACAAACACCGATTCATCTACTTATAGGACGATACGTGTGAAATTCGTCCCACTTCAATGGAAAAGAAGGTTGGAAAGAAAGAAAGGGCCGGTTAGGAGCGCGTAGACTATTTTGGTATGCTTTATAGTATTGTTGCCCATAAGAGTCTTATAATACAAAAAGAATGAAGTACATATACCGATTCAACTTATTGGACGATTCGAGTGAAATCCGTCCCACTAAAAAAGAATATGGGGTTGGAGAGAAACAAAAGGGTCATTTAGGACCGTGTGTACTATTTTGGTGTGCTATATAGTATTGTTGTCCATAAGAATCTTATAACTGTGAAGGAATTATGCACAAACACCGATTCATCTACTTATAGGACGATACGTGTGAAATTCGTCCCACTTCAATAGAAAAGAAGGTTGGAAAGAAAGAAAGGGCCGGTTAGGAGCGCGTGGACTATTTTGGTATGCTTTATAGTATTGTTGCCCATAAGAGTCTTATAATACAAAAAGAATGAAGTACATATACCGATTCAACTTATTGGACGATTCGAGTGAAATCCGTCCCACTAAAAATGAATATGGGGTTGGAGAGAAACAAAAGGGTCATTTAGGACCGTGTGTACTATTTTGGTGTGCTATATAGTATTGTTGTCCATAAGAATCTTATAACTGTGAAGGAATTATGCACAAACACCGATTCATCTACTTATAGGACGATACGTGTGAAATTCGTCCCACTTCAATAGAAAAGAAGGTTGGAAAGAAAGAAAGGGCCGGTTAGGAGCGCGTGGACTATTTTGGTATGCTTTATAGTATTGTTGCCCATAAGAGTCTTATAATACAAAAGGAATGAAATACATATACCGATTCAAGTTATTGGACGATTCGAGTGAAATCCGTCCCACTAAAAAAGAATATGGGGTTGGAGAGAAACAAAAGGGTCATTTAGGACCGTGTGTACTATTTTGGTGTGCTATATAGTATTGTTGTCCATAAGTATCTTATAACTGTGAATGAATTATGCACAAACACCGATTCATCTACTTAAAGGACGATACGTGTGAAATTCGTCCCACTTCAATAGAAAAGAAGGTTGGAAAGAAAGAAATGGCCGGTTAGGAGCGCGTGGACTATTCTGGTATTCTTTATAGTATTTTTGCCCATAAGAGTCTTATAAGACAGAAGAAATGAAGTACATATACCGATTCAACTTATTGGACGATTCGAGTGAAATCCGTCCCACTTAAAAAGAATATGGAGTTGGAGAGAAACCAAAGGGTCATTTAGCACCGTGTGGACTATTTTGGTATGCTATATTGTATAGTTGTCCATAAGAGTCTTATAACTGTGAAGGAATGATGCACAAATACCGATTCTACTTATAGGACGATACGGGTGAAATTTCGTCCCACTTCGATAGAAAAGAAGGTTGGAAAGAAAGAAAGGGCCGGTTAGGAGCGCGTGGACTATTTTGGTATGCGTTATAGTATTGTTGCCCATAAGAGTCTTATACTACAAAAAGAATGAAGTACATATACCGATTCAACTTATTGGACGATTCGAGTGAAATCCGTCCCACTAAAAAAGAATATGGGGTTGGAGAGAAACAAAAGGGTCATTTAGGACCGTGTGTACTATTTTGGTGTGCTATATAGTATTGTTGTCCATAAGAATCTTATAACTGTGAAGGAATTATGCACAAACACCGATTCATCTACTTATAGGACGATACGTGTGAAATTCGTCCCACTTCAATGGAAAAGAAGGTTGGAAATAAAGAAAGGGCCGGTTAGGAGCGCGTAGACTATTTTGGTATGCTTTATAGTATTGTTGCCCATAAGAGTCTTATAATACAAAAAGAATGAAGTACATATACCGATTCAACTTATTGGACGATTCGAGTGAAATCCGTCCCACTAAAAAAGAATATGGGGTTGGAGAGAAACAAAAGGGTCATTTAGGACCGTGTGTACTATTTTGGTGTGCTATATAGTATTGTTGTCCATAAGAATCTTATAACTGTGAAGGAATTATGCACAAACACCGATTCATCTACTTATAGGACGATACGTGTGAAATTCGTCCCACTTCAATAGAAAAGAAGGTTGGAAAGAAAGAAAGGGCCGGTTAGGAGCGCGTGGACTATTTTGGTATGCTTTATAGTATTGTTGCCCATAAGAGTCTTATAATACAAAAAGAATGAAGTACATATACCGATTCAACTTATTGGACGATTCGAGTGAAATCCGTCCCACTAAAAATAAATATGGGGTTGGAGAGAAACAAAAGGGTCATTTAGGACCGTGTGTACTATTTTGGTGTGCTATATAGTATTGTTGTCCATAAGAATCTTATAACTGTGAAGGAATTATGCACAAACACCGATTCATCTACTTATAGGACGATACGTGTGAAATTCGTCCCACTTCAATAGAAAAGAAGGTTGGAAAGAAAGAAAGGGCCGGTTAGGAGCGCGTGGACTATTTTGGTATGCTTTATAGTATTGTTGCCCATAAGAGTCTTATAATACAAAAGGAATGAAATACATATACCGATTCAAGTTATTGGACGATTCGAGTGAAATCCGTCCCACTAAAAAAGAATATGGGGTTGGAGAGAAACAAAAGGGTCATTTAGGACCGTGTGTACTATTTTGGTGTGCTATATAGTATTGTTGTCCATAAGTATCTTATAACTGTGAATGAATTATGCACAAACACCGATTCATCTACTTAAAGGACGATACGTGTGAAATTCGTCCCACTTCAATAGAAAAGAAGGTTGGAAAGAAAGAAATGGCCGGTTAGGAGCGCGTGGACTATTTTGGTATTCTTTATAGTATTTTTGCCCATAAGAGTCTTATAATACAGAAGGAATGAAGTACATATACCGATTCACCTTATTGGACGATTCGAGGGAAATCCGTCCCACTAAAAAAGAATATGGGGTTGGAGAGAAACAAAAGGGTCATTTAGGACCGTGTGTACTATTTTGGTGTGCTATATAGTATTGTTGTCCATAAGAATCTTATAACTGTGAAGGAATTATGCACAAACACCGATTCATCTACTTATAGGACGATACGTGTGAAATTCGTCCCACTTCAATGGAAAAGAAGGTTGGAAAGAAAGAAAGGGCCGGTTAGGAGCGCGTAGACTATTTTGGTATGCTTTATAGTATTGTTGCCCATAAGAGTCTTATAATACAAAAAGAATGAAGTACATATACCGATTCAACTTATTGGACGATTCGAGTGAAATCCGTCCCACTAAAAAAGAATATGGGGTTGGAGAGAAATAAAAGGGTCATTTAGGACCGTGTGTACTATTTTGGTGTGCTATATAGTATTGTTGTCCATAAGAATCTTATAACTGTGAAGGAATTATGCACAAACACCGATTCATCTACTTATAGGACGATACGTGTGAAATTCGTCCCACTTCAATAGAAAAGAAGGTTGGAAAGAAAGAAAGGGCCGGTTAGGAGCGCGTGGACTATTTTGGTATGCTTTATAGTATTGTTGCCCATAAGAGTCTTATAATACAAAAAGAATGAAGTACATATACCGATTCAACTTATTGGACGATTCGAGTGAAATCCGTCCCACTAAAAATGAATATGGGGTTGGAGAGAAACAAAAGGGTCATTTAGGACCGTGTGTACTATTTTGGTGTGCTATATAGTATTGTTGTCCATAAGAATCTTATAACTGTGAAGGAATTATGCACAAACACCGATTCATCTACTTATAGGACGATACGTGTGAAATTCGTCCCACTTCAATAGAAAAGAAGGTTGGAAAGAAAGAAAGGGCCGGTTAGGAGCGCGTGGACTATTTTGGTATGCTTTATAGTATTGTTGCCCATAAGAGTCTTATAATACAAAAGGAATGAAATACATATACCGATTCAAGTTATTGGACGATTCGAGTGAAATCCGTCCCACTAAAAAAGAATATGGGGTTGGAGAGAAACAAAAGGGTCATTTAGGACCGTGTGTACTATTTTGGTGTGCTATATAGTATTGTTGTCCATAAGAATCTTATAACTGTGAAGGAATTATGCACAAACACCGATTCATCTACTTAAAGGACGATACGTGTGAAATTGGTCCCACTTCAATAGAAAAGAAGGTTGGAAAGAAAGAAAGGGCCGGTTAGGAGCGCGTGGACTATTTTGGTATTCTTTATAGTATTTTTGCCCATAAGAGTCTTATAATACAGAAGGAATGAAGTACATATACCGATTCACCTTATTGGACGATTCGAGGGAAATCCGTCCCACTAAAAAAGAATATGGGGTTGGAGAGAAACCAATGGGTCTTTTAGGACCGTGTGTACTATTTTGGTGTGCTATATAGCATTGTTGTCCATAAGAATCTTATAACTGTGAAGGAATTATGCACAAACACCGATTCTTCTACTTATAGGACGATACGGGTGAAATTTCGTCCCACTTCGATAGAAAAGAAGGTTGGAAAGAAAGAAAGGGCCGGTTAGGAGCGCGGGGACTATTTTGGTATGCTTTATAGTATTGTTGCCCATAAGAGTCTTATAAGACAGAAGAAATGAAGTACATATACCGATTCAACTTATTGGACGATTCGAGTGAAATCCGTCCCACTTAAAAAGAATATGGAGTTGGAGAGAAACCAAAGGGTCATTTAGCACCGTGTGGACTATTTTGGTATGCTATATTGTATAGTTGTCCATAAGAGTCTTATAACTGTGAAGGAATGATGCACAAATATCGATTCTACTTATAGGACGATACGGGTGAAATTTCGTCCCACTTCGATAGAAAAGAAGCTTGGAAAGAAAGAAAGGGCCGGTTAGGAGGGCGTGGACTATTTTGGTATGCGTTATAGTATTGTTGCCCATAAGAGTCTTATACTACAAAAAGAATGAAGTACATATACCGATTCAACTTATTGGACGATTCGAGTGAAATCCGTCCCACTAAAAAAGAATATGGGGTTGGAGAGAAACAAAAGGGTCATTTAGGACCGTGTGTACTATTTTGGTGTGCTATATAGTATTGTTGTCCATAAGAATCTTATAACTGTGAAGGAATTATGCACAAACACCGATTCATCTACTTATAGGACGATACGTGTGAAATTCGTCCCACTTCAATGGAAAAGAAGGTTGGAAAGAAAGAAAGGGCCGGTTAGGAGCGCGTAGACTATTTTGGTATGCTTTATAGTATTGTTGCCCATAAGAGTCTTATAATACAAAAAGAATGAAGTACATATACCGATTCAACTTATTGGACGATTCGAGTGAAATCCGTCCCACTAAAAAAGAATATGGGGTTGGAGAGAAACAAAAGGGTCATTTAGGACCGTGTGTACTATTTTGGTGTGCTATATAGTATTGTTGTCCATAAGAATCTTATAACTGTGAAGGAATTATGCACAAACACCGATTCATCTACTTATAGGACGATACGTGTGAAATTCGTCCCACTTCAATAGAAAAGAAGGTTGGAAAGAAAGAAAGGGCCGGTTAGGAGCGCGTGGACTATTTTGGTATGCTTTATAGTATTGTTGCCCATAAGAGTCTTATAATACAAAAAGAATGAAGTACATATACCGATTCAACTTATTGGACGATTCGAGTGAAATCCGTCCCACTAAAAATGAATATGGGGTTGGAGAGAAACAAAAGGGTCATTTAGGACCGTGTGTACTATTTTGGTGTGCTATATAGTATTGTTGTCCATAAGAATCTTATAACTGTGAAGGAATTATGCACAAACACCGATTCATCTACTTATAGGACGATACGTGTGAAATTCGTCCCACTTCAATAGAAAAGAAGGTTGGAAAGAAAGAAAGGGCCGGTTAGGAGCGCGTGGACTATTTTGGTATGCTTTATAGTATTGTTGCCCATAAGAGTCTTATAATACAAAAGGAATGAAATACATATACCGATTCAAGTTATTGGACGATTCGAGTGAAATCCGTCCCACTAAAAAAGAATATGGGGTTGGAGAGAAACAAAAGGGTCATTTAGGACCGTGTGTACTATTTTGGTGTGCTATATAGTATTGTTGTCCATAAGAATCTTATAACTGTGAAGGAATTATGCACAAACACCGATTCATCTACTTAAAGGACGATACGTGTGAAATTCGTCCCACTTCAATAGAAAAGAAGGTTGGAAAGAAAGAAAGGGCCGGTTAGGAGCGCGTGGACTATTTTGGTATTCTTTATAGTATTTTTGCCCATAAGAGTCTTATAATACAGAAGTAATGAAGTACATATACCGATTCACCTTATTGGACGATTCGAGGGAAATCCGTCCCACTAAAAAAGAATATGGGGTTGGAGAGAAACCAATGGGTCTTTTAGGACCGTGTGTACTATTTTGGTGTGCTATATAGCATTGTTGTCCATAAGAATCTTATAACTGTGAAGGAATTATGCACAAACACCGATTCTTCTACTTATAGGACGATACGGGTGAAATTTCGTCCCACTTCGATAGAAAAGAAGGTTGGAAAGAAAGAAAGGGCCGGTTAGGAGCGCGGGGACTATTTTGGTATGCTTTATAGTATTGTTGCCCATAAGAGTCTTATAAGACAGAAGAAATGAAGTACATATACCGATTCAACTTATTGGACGATTCGAGTGAAATCCGTCCCACTTAAAAAGAATATGGAGTTGGAGAGAAACCAAAGGGTCATTTAGCACCGTGTGGACTATTTTGGTATGCTATATTGTATAGTTGTCCATAAGAGTCTTATAACTGTGAAGGAATGATGCACAAATACCGATTCTACTTATAGGACGATACGGGTGAAATTTCGTCCCACTTCGATAGAAAAGAAGCTTGGAAAGAAAGAAAGGGCCGGTTAGGAGCGCGTGGACTATTTTGGTATGCGTTATAGTATTGTTGCCCATAAGAGTCTTATAATACAAAAAGAATGAAGTACATATACCGATTCAACTTATTGGACGATTCGAGTGAAATCCGTCCCACTAAAAAAGAATATGGGGTTGGAGAGAAACAAAATGGTCATTTAGGACCGTGTGTACTATTTTGGTGTGCTATATAGTATTGTTGTCCATAAGAATCTTATAACTGTGAAGGAATTATGCACAAACACCGATTCATCTACTTATAGGACGATACGTGTGAAATTCGTCCCACTTCAATAGAAAAGAAGGTTGGAAAGAAAGAAAGGGCCGGTTAGGAGCGCGTGGACTATTTTGGTATGCTTTATAGTATTGTTGCCCATAAGAGTCTTATAATACAAAAGGAATGAAATACATATACCGATTCAAGTTATTGGACGATTCGAGTGAAATCCGTCCCACTAAAAAAGAATATGGGGTTGGAGAGAAACAAAAGGGTCATTTAGGACCGTGTGTACTATTTTGGTGTGCTATATAGTATTGTTGTCCATAAGAATCTTATAACTGTGAAGGAATTATGCACAAACACCGATTCATCTACTTATAGGACGATACGTGTGAAATTCGTCCCACTTCAATAGAAAAGAAGGTTGGAAAGAAAGAAAGGGCCGGTTAGGAGCGCGTGGACTATTTTGGTATGCTTTATAGTATTGTTGCCCATAAGAGTCTTATAATACAAAAAGAATGAAGTACATATACCGATTCAACTTATTGGACGATTCGAGTGAAATCTGTCCCACTAAAAAAGAATATGGGGTTGGAGAGAAACAAAAGGGTCATTTAGGACCGTGTGTACTATTTTGGTGTGCTATATAGTATTGTTGTCCATAAGAATCTTATAACTGTGAAGGAATTATGCACAAACACCGATTCATCTACTTATAGGACGATACGTGTGAAATTCGTCCCACTTCAATAGAAAAGAAGGTTGGAAAGAAAGAAAGGGCCGGTTAGGAGCGCGTGGACTATTTTGGTATGCTTTATATTATTGTTGCCCATAAGAGTCTTATAATACAAAAGGAATGAAATACATATACCGATTCAAGTTATTGGACGATTCGAGTGAAATCCGTCCCACTAAAAAAGAATATGGGGTTGGAGAGAAACAAAAGGGTCATTTAGGACCGTGTGTACTATTTTGGTGTGCTATATAGTATTGTTGTCCATAAGAATCATATAACTGTGAAGGAATTATGCACAAACACCGATTCATCTACTTAAAGGACGATACGTGTGAAATTCGTCCCACTTCAATAGAAAAGAAGGTTGGAAAGAAAGAAAGGGCCGGTTAGGAGCGCGTGGACTATTTTGGTATTATTTATAGTATTTTTGCCCATAAGAGTCTTATAATACAGAAGGAATGAAGTACATATACCGATTCACCTTATTGGACGATTCGAGGGAAATCCGTCCCACTAAAAAAGAATATGGGGTTGGAGAGAAACCAATGGGTCTTTTAGGACCGTGTGTACTATTTTGGTGTGCTATATAGCATTGTTGTCCATAAGAATCTTATAACTGTGAAGGAATTATGCACAAACACCGATTCTTCTACTTATAGGACGATACGGGTGAAATTTCGTCCCACTTCGATAGAAAAGAAGGTTGGAAAGAAAGAAAGGGCCGGTTAGGAGCGCGGGGACTATTTTGGTATGCTTTATAGTATTGTTGCCCATAAGAGTCTTATAAGACAGAAGAAATGAAGTACATATACCGATTCAACTTATTGGACGATTCGAGTGAAATCCGTCCCACTTAAAAAGAATATGGAGTTGGAGAGAAACCAAAGGGTCATTTAGCACCGTGTGGACTATTTTGGTATGCTATATTGTATAGTTGTCCATAAGAGTCTTATAACTGTGAAGGAATGATGCACAAATACCGATTCTACTTATAGGACGATACGGGTGAAATTTCGTCCCACTTCGATAGAAAAGAAGCTTGGAAAGAAAGAAAGGGCCGGTTAGGAGCGCGTGGACTATTTTGGTATGCGTTATAGTATTGTTGCCCATAAGAGTCTTATAATACAAAAAGAATGAAGTACATATACCGATTCAACTTATTGGACGATTCGAGTGAAATCCGTCCCACTAAAAAAGAATATGGGGTTGGAGAGAAACAAAATGGTCATTTAGGACCGTGTGTACTATTTTGGTGTGCTATATAGTATTGTTGTCCATAAGAATCTTATAACTGTGAAGGAATTATGAGCAAACACCGATTCATCTACTTATAGGACGATACGTGTGAAATTCGTCCCACTTCAATAGAAAAGAAGGTTGGAAAGAAAGAAAGGGCCGGTTAGGAGCGCGTGGACTATTTTGGTATGCTTTATAGTATTGTTGCCCATAAGAGTCTTATAATACAAAAAGAATGAAGTACATATACCGATTCAACTTATTGAACGATTCGAGTGAAATCCGTCCCACTAAAAATGAATATGGGGTTGGAGAGAAACAAAAGGGTCATTTAGGACCGTGTGTACTATTTTGGTGTGCTATATAGTATTGTTGTCCATAAGAATCTTATAACTGTGAAGGAATTATGCACAAACACCGATTCATCTACTTATAGGACGATACGTGTGAAATTCGTCCCACTTCAATAGAAAAGAAGGTTGGAAAGAAAGAAAGGGCCGGTTAGGAGCGCGTTGACTATTTTGGTATGCTTTATAGTATTGTTGCCCATAAGAGTCTTATAATACAAAAGGAATGAAATACATATACCGATTCAAGTTATTGGACGATTCGAGTGAAATCCGTCCCACTAAAAAAGAATATGGGGTTGGAGAGAAACAAAAGGGTCATTTAGGACCGTGTGTACTATTTTGGTGTGCTATATAGTATTGTTGTCCATAAGAATCTTATAACTGTGAAGGAATTATGCACAAACACCGATTCATCTACTTATAAGACGATACGTGTGAAATTCGTCCCACTTCAATAGAAAAGAAGGTTGGAAAGAAAGAAAGGGCCGGTTAGGAGCGCGGGGACTATTTTGGTATGCTTTATAGTATTGTTGCCCATAAGAGTCTTATAAGACAGAAGAAATGAAGTACATATACCGATTCAACTTATTGGACGATTCGAGTGATATCCGTCCCACTTAAAAAGAATATGGAGTTGAAGAGAAACCAAAGGGTCATTTAGCACCGTGTGGACTATTTTGGTATGCTATATTGTATAGTTGTCCATAAGAGTCTTATAACTGTGAAGGAATGATGCACAAATACCGATTCTACTTATAGGACGATACGGGTGAAATTTCGTCCCACTTCGATAGAAAAGAAGCTTGGAAAGAAAGAAAGGGCCGGTTAGGAGCGCGTGGACTATTTTGGTATGCGTTATAGTATTGTTGCCCATAAGAGTCTTATACTACAAAAAGAATGAAGTACATATACCGATTCAACTTATTGGACGATTCGAGTGAAATCCGTCCCACTAAAAAAGAATATGGGGTTGGAGAGAAACAAAAGGGTCATTTAGGACCGTGTGTACTATTTTGGTGTGCTATATAGTATTGTTGTCCATAAGAATCTTATAACTGTGAAGGAATTATGCACAAACACCGATTCATCTACTTATAGGACGATACGTGTGAAATTCGTCCCACTTCAATAGAAAAGAAGGTTGGAAAGAAAGAAAGGGCCGGTTAGGAGCGCGTGGACTATTTTGGTATGCTTTATTGTATTGTTGCCCATAAGAGTCTTATAATACAAAAGGAATGAAATACATATACCGATTCAAGTTATTGGACGATTCGAGTGAAATCCGTCCCACTAAAAAAGAATATGGGGTTGGAGAGAAACAAAAGGGTCATTTAGGACCGTGTGTACTATTTTGGTGTGCTATATAGTATTGTTGTCCATAAGAATCATATAACTGTGAAGGAATTATGCACAAACACCGATTCATCTACTTAAAGGACGATACGTGTGAAATTCGTCCCACTTCAATAGAAAAGAAGGTTGGAAAGAAAGAAAGGGCCGGTTAGGAGCGCGTGGACTATTTTGGTATTCTTTATAGTATTTTTGCCCATAAGAGTCTTATAATACAGAAGGAATGAAGTACATATACCGATTCACCTTATTGGACGATTCGAGGGAAATCCGTCCCACTAAAAAAGAATATGGGGTTGGAGAGAAACCAATGGGTCTTTTAGGACCGTGTGTACTATTTTGGTGTGCTATATAGCATTGTTGTCCATAAGAATCTTATAACTGTGAAGGAATTATGCACAAACACCGATTCTTCTACTTATAGGACGATACGGGTGAAATTTCGTCCCACTTCGATAGAAAAGAAGGTTGGAAAGAAAGAAAGGGCCGGTTAGGAGCGCGGGGACTATTTTGGTATGCTTTATAGTATTGTTGCCCATAAGAGTCTTATAAGACAGAAGAAATGAAGTACATATACCGATTCAACTTATTGGACGATTCGAGTGAAATCCGTCCCACTTAAAAAGAATATGGAGTTGGAGAGAAACCAAAGAGTCATTTAGCACCGTGTGGACTATTTTGGTATGCTATATTGTATAGTTGTCCATAAGAGTCTTATAACTGTGAAGGAATGATGCACAAATACCGATTCTACTTATAGGACGATACGGGTGAAATTTCGTCCCACTTCGATAGAAAAGAAGCTTGGAAAGAAAGAAAGGGCCGGTTAGGAGCGCGTGGACTATTTTGGTATGCGTTATAGTATTGTTGCCCATAAGAGTCTTATACTACAAAAAGAATGAAGTACATATACCGATTCAACTTATAGGACGATTCGAGTGAAATCCGTCCCACTAAAAAAGAATATGGGGTTGGAGAGAAACAAAAGGGTCATTTAGGACCGTGTGTACTATTTTGGTGTGCTATATAGTATTGTTGTCCATAAGAATCTTATAACTGTGAAGGAATTATGCACAAACACCGATTCATCTACTTATAGGACGATACGTGTGAAATTCGTCCCACTTCAATAGAAAAGAAGGTTGGAAAGAAAGAAAGGGCCGGTTAGGAGCGCGTGGACTATTTTGGTATGCTTTATAGTATTGTTGCCCATAAGAGTCTTATAATACAAAAAGAATGAAGTACATATACCGATTCAACTTATTGGACGATTCGAGGGAAATCCGTCCCACTAAAAAAGAATATGGGGTTGGAGAGAAACAAAAGGGTCATTTAGGACCGTGTGTACTATTTTGGTGTGCTATATAGTATTGTTGTCCATAAGAATCTTATAATTGTGAAGGAATTATGCACAAACACCGATTCATCTACTTATAGGACGATACGTGTGAAATTCGTCCCACTTCAATAGAAAAGAAGGTTGGAAAGAAAGAAAGGGCCGGTTAGGAGCGCGTGGACTATTTTGGTATGCTTTATTGTATTGTTGCCCATAAGAGTCTTATAATACAAAAGGAATGAAATACATATACCGATTCAAGTTATTGGACGATTCGAGTGAAATCCGTCCCACTAAAAAAGAATATGGGGTTGGAGAGAAACAAAAGGGTCATTTAGGACCGTGTGTACTATTTTGGTGTGCTATATAGTATTGTTGTCCATAAGAATCATATAACTGTGAAGGAATTATGCACAAACACCGATTCATCTACTTAAAGGACGATACGTGTGAAATTCGTCCCACTTCAATAGAAAAGAAGGTTGGAAAGAAAGAAAGGGCCGGTTAGGAGCGCGTGGACTATTTTGGTATGCTTTATTGTATTGTTGCCCATAAGAGTCTTATAATACAAAAGGAATGAAATACATATACCGATTCAAGTTATTGGACGATTCGAGTGAAATCCGTCCCACTAAAAAAGAATATGGGGTTGGAGAGAAACAAAAGGGTCATTTAGGACCGTGTGTACTATTTTGGTGTGCTATATAGTATTGTTGTCCATAAGAATCATATAACTGTGAAGGAATTATGCACAAACACCGATTCATCTACTTAAAGGACGATACGTGTGAAATTCGTCCCACTTCAATAGAAAAGAAGGTTGGAAAGAAAGAAAGGGCCGGTTAGGAGCGCGTGGACTATTTTGGTATTCTTTATAGTATTTTTGCCCATAAGAGTCTTATCATACAGAAGGAATGAAGTACATATACCGATTCACCTTATTGGAAGATTCGAGGGAAATCCGTCCCACTAAAAAAGAATATGGGGTTGGAGAGAAACCAATGGGTCTTTTAGGACCGTGTGTACTATTTTGGTGTGCTATATAGTATTGTTGTCCATAAGAATCTTATAACTGTGAAGGAATTATGCACAAACACCGATTCTTCTACTTATAGGACGATACGGGTGAAATTTCGTCCCACTTCGATAGAAAAGAAGGTTGGAAAGAAAGAAAGGGCCGGTTAGGAGCGCGGGGACTATTTTGGTATGCTTTATAGTATTGTTGCCCATAAGAGTCTTATAAGACAGAAGAAATGAAGTACATATACCGATTCAACTTATTGGACGATTCGAGTGAAATCCGTCCCACTTAAAAAGAATATGGAGTTGGAGAGAAACCAAAGGGTCATTTAGCACCGTGTGGACTATTTTGGTATGCTATATTGTATAGTTGTCCATAAGAGTCTTATAACTGTGAAGGAATGATGCACAAATACCGATTCAACTTATAGGACGATTCGAGTGAAATCCGTCCCACTAAAAAAGAATATGGGGTTGGAGAGAAACAAAAGGGTCATTTAGGACCGTGTGTACTATTTTGGTGTGCTATATAGTATTGTTGTCCATAAGAATCTTATAACTGTGAAGGAATTATGCACAAACACCGATTCATCTACTTATAGGACGATACGTGTGAAATTCGTCCCACTTCAATAGAAAAGAAGGTTGGAAAGAAAGAAAGGGCCGGTTAGGAGCGCGTGGACTATTTTGGTATGCTTTATAGTATTGTTGCCCATAAGAGTCTTATAATACAAAAAGAATGAAGTACATATACCGATTCAACTTATTGGACGATTCGAGGGAAATCCGTCCCACTAAAAAAGAATATGGGGTTGGAGAGAAACAAAAGGGTCATTTAGGACCGTGTGTACTATTTTGGTGTGCTATATAGTATTGTTGTCCATAAGAATCTTATAATTGTGAAGGAATTATGCACAAACACCGATTCATCTACTTATAGGACGATACGTGTGAAATTCGTCCCACTTCAATAGAAAAGAAGGTTGGAAAGAAAGAAAGGGCCGGTTAGGAGCGCGTGGACTATTTTGGTATGCTTTATTGTATTGTTGCCCATAAGAGTCTTATAATACAAAAGGAATGAAATACATATACCGATTCAAGTTATTGGACGATTCGAGTGAAATCCGTCCCACTAAAAAAGAATATGGGGTTGGAGAGAAACAAAAGGGTCATTTAGGACCGTGTGTACTATTTTGGTGTGCTATATAGTATTGTTGTCCATAAGAATCATATAACTGTGAAGGAATTATGCACAAACACCGATTCATCTACTTAAAGGACGATACGTGTGAAATTCGTCCCACTTCAATAGAAAAGAAGGTTGGAAAGAAAGAAAGGGCCGGTTAGGAGCGCGTGGACTATTTTGGTATGCTTTATTGTATTGTTGCCCATAAGAGTCTTATAATACAAAAGGAATGAAATACATATACCGATTCAAGTTATTGGACGATTCGAGTGAAATCCGTCCCACTAAAAAAGAATATGGGGTTGGAGAGAAACAAAAGGGTCATTTAGGACCGTGTGTACTATTTTGGTGTGCTATATAGTATTGTTGTCCATAAGAATCATATAACTGTGAAGGAATTATGCACAAACACCGATTCATCTACTTAAAGGACGATACGTGTGAAATTCGTCCCACTTCAATAGAAAAGAAGGTTGGAAAGAAAGAAAGGGCCGGTTAGGAGCGCGTGGACTATTTTGGTATTCTTTATAGTATTTTTGCCCATAAGAGTCTTATCATACAGAAGGAATGAAGTACATATACCGATTCACCTTATTGGAAGATTCGAGGGAAATCCGTCCCACTAAAAAAGAATATGGGGTTGGAGAGAAACCAATGGGTCTTTTAGGACCGTGTGTACTATTTTGGTGTGCTATATAGTATTGTTGTCCATAAGAATCTTATAACTGTGAAGGAATTATGCACAAACACCGATTCTTCTACTTATAGGACGATACGGGTGAAATTTCGTCCCACTTCGATAGAAAAGAAGGTTGGAAAGAAAGAAAGGGCCGGTTAGGAGCGCGGGGACTATTTTGGTATGCTTTATAGTATTGTTGCCCATAAGAGTCTTATAAGACAGAAGAAATGAAGTACATATACCGATTCAACTTATTGGACGATTCGAGTGAAATCCGTCCCACTTAAAAAGAATATGGAGTTGGAGAGAAACCAAAGGGTCATTTAGCACCGTGTGGACTATTTTGGTATGCTATATTGTATAGTTGTCCATAAGAGTCTTATAACTGTGAAGGAATGATGCACAAATACCGATTCTACTTATAGGACGATACGGGTGAAATTTCGTCCCACTTCGATAGAAAAGAAGCTTGGAAAGAAAGAAAGGGCCGGTTAGGAGCGCGTGGACTATTTTGGTATGCGTTATAGTATTGTTGCCCATAAGAGTCTTATACTACAAAAAGAATGAAGTACATATACCGATTCAACTTATTGGACGATTCGAGTGAAATCCGTCCCACTAAAAAAGAATATGGGGTTGGAGAGAAACAAAAGGGTCATTTAGGACCGTGTGTACTATTTTGGTGTGCTATATAGTATTGTTGTCCATAAGAATCTTATAACTGTGAAGGAATTATGCACAAACACCGATTCATCTACTTATAGGACGATACGTGTGAAATTCGTCCCACTTCAATAGAAAAGAAGGTTGGAAAGAAAGAAAGGGCCGGTTAGGAGCGCGTGGACTATTTTGGTATGCTTTATTGTATTGTTGCCCATAAGAGTCTTATAATACAAAAGGAATGAAATACATATACCGATTCAAGTTATTGGACGATTCGAGTGAAATCCGTCCCACTAAAAAAGAATATGGGGTTGGAGAGAAACAAAAGGGTCATTTAGGACCGTGTGTACTATTTTGGTGTGCTATATAGTATTGTTGTCCATAAGAATCATATAACTGTGAAGGAATTATGCACAAACACCGATTCATCTACTTAAAGGACGATACGTGTGAAATTCGTCCCACTTCAATAGAAAAGAAGGTTGGAAAGAAAGAAAGGGCCGGTTAGGAGCGCGTGGACTATTTTGGTATGCTTTATTGTATTGTTGCCCATAAGAGTCTTATAATACAAAAGGAATGAAATACATATACCGATTCAAGTTATTGGACGATTCGAGTGAAATCCGTCCCACTAAAAAAGAATATGGGGTTGGAGAGAAACAAAAGGGTCATTTAGGACCGTGTGTACTATTTTGGTGTGCTATATAGTATTGTTGTCCATAAGAATCATATAACTGTGAAGGAATTATGCACAAACACCGATTCATCTACTTAAAGGACGATACGTGTGAAATTCGTCCCACTTCAATAGAAAAGAAGGTTGGAAAGAAAGAAAGGGCCGGTTAGGAGCGCGTGGACTATTTTGGTATTCTTTATAGTATTTTTGCCCATAAGAGTCTTATAATACAGAAGGAATGAAGTACATATACCGATTCACCTTATTGGACGATTCGAGGGAAATCCGTCCCACTAAAAAAGAATATGGGGTTGGAGAGAAACCAATGGGTCTTTTAGGACCGTGTGTACTATTTTGGTGTGCTATATAGTATTGTTGTCCATAAGAATCTTATAACTGTGAAGGAATTATGCACAAACACCGATTCTTCTACTTATAGGACGATACGGGTGAAATTTCGTCCCACTTCGATAGAAAAGAAGGTTGGAAAGAAAGAAAGGGCCGGTTAGGAGCGCGGGGACTATTTTGGTATGCTTTATAGTATTGTTGCCCATAAGAGTCTTATAAGACAGAAGAAATGAAGTACATATACCGATTCAACTTATTGGACGATTCGAGTGAAATCCGTCCCACTTAAAAAGAATATGGAGTTGGAGAGAAACCAAAGGGTCATTTAGCACCGTGTGGACTATTTTGGTATGCTATATTGTATAGTTGTCCATAAGAGTCTTATAACTGTGAAGGAATGATGCACAAATACCGATTCTACTTATAGGACGATACGGGTGAAATTTCGTCCCACTTCGATAGAAAAGAAGCTTGGAAAGAAAGAAAGGGCCAGTTAGGAGCGCGTGGACTATTTTGGTATGCTTTATAGTATTGTTGCCCATAAGAGTCTTATACTACAAAAAGAATGAAGTACATATACCGATTCAACTTATAGGACTATTCGAGTGAAATCCGTCCCACTAAAAAAGAATATGGGGTTGGAGAGAAACAAAAGGGTCATTTAGGACCGTGTGTACTATTTTGGTGTGCTATATAGTATTGTTGTCCATAAGAATCTTACAACTGTGAAGGAATTATGCACAAACACCGATTCATCTACTTATAGGACGATACGTGTGAAATTCGTCCCACTTCAATAGAAAAGAAGGTTGGAAAGAAAGAAAGGGCCGGTTAGGAGCGCGTGGACTATTTTGGTATGCTTTATAGTATTGTTGCCCATAAGAGTCTTATAATACAAAAAGAATGAAGTACATATACCGATTCAACTTATTGGACGATTCGAGGGAAATCCGTCCCACTAAAAAAGAATATGGGGTTGGAGAGAAACAAAAGGGTCATTTAGGACCGTGTGTACTATTTTGGTGTGCTATATAGTATTGTTGTCCATAAGAATCTTATAACTGTGAAGGAATTATGCACAAACACCGATTCATCTACTTAAAGGACGATACGTGTGAAATTCGTCCCACTTCAATAGAAAAGAAGGTTGGAAAGAAAGAAAGGGCCGGTTAGGAGCGCGTGGACTATTTTGGTATGCTTTATTGTATTGTTGCCCATAAGAGTCTTATAATACAAAAGGAATGAAATACATATACCGATTCAAGTTATTGGACGATTCGAGTGAAATCCGTCCCACTAAAAAAGAATATGGGGTTGGAGAGAAACAAAAGGGTCATTTAGGACCGTGTGTACTATTTTGGTGTGCTATATAGTATTGTTGTCCATAAGAATCATATAACTGTGAAGGAATTATGCACAAACACCGATTCATCTACTTAAAGGACGATACGTGTGAAATTCGTCCCACTTCAATAGAAAAGAAGGTTGGAAAGAAAGAAAGGGCCGGTTAGGAGCGCGTGGACTATTTTGGTATGCTTTATTGTATTGTTGCCCATAAGAGTCTTATAATACAAAAGGAATGAAATACATATACCGATTCAAGTTATTGGACGATTCGAGTGAAATCCGTCCCACTAAAAAAGAATATGGGGTTGGAGAGAAACAAAAGGGTCATTTAGGACCGTGTGTACTATTTTGGTGTGCTATATAGTATTGTTGTTCATAAGAATCATATAACTGTGAAGGAATTATGCACAAACACCGATTCATCTACTTAAAGGACGATACGTGTGAAATTCGTCCCACTTCAATAGAAAAGAAGGTTGGAAAGAAAGAAAGGGCCGGTTAGGAGCGCGTGGACTATTTTGGTATTCTTTATAGTATTTTTGCCCATAAGAGTCTTATAATACAGAAGGAATGAAGTACATATACCGATTCACCTTATTGGACGATTCGAGGGAAATCCGTCCCACTAAAAAAGAATATGGGGTTGGAGAGAAACCAATGGGTCTTTTAGGACCGTGTGTACTATTTTGGTGTGCTATATAGTATTGTTGTCCATAAGAATCTTATAACTGTGAAGGAATTATGCACAAACACCGATTCTTCTACTTATAGGACGATACGGGTGAAATTTCGTCCCACTTCGATAGAAAAGAAGGTTGGAAAGAAAGAAAGGGCCGGTTAGGAGCGCGGGGACTATTTTGGTATGCTTTATAGTATTGTTGCCCATAAGAGTCTTATAAGACAGAAGAAATGAAGTACATATACCGATTCAACTTATTGGACGATTCGAGTGAAATCCGTCCCACTTAAAAAGAATATGGAGTTGGAGAGAAACCAAAGGGTCATTTAGCACCGTGTGGACTATTTTGGTATGCTATATTGTATAGTTGTCCATAAGAGTCTTATAACTGTGAAGGAATGATGCACAAATACCGATTCTACTTATAGGACGATACGGGTGAAATTTCGTCCCACTTCGATAGAAAAGAAGCTTGGAAAGAAAGAAAGGGCCGGTTAGGAGCGCGTGGACTATTTTGGTATGCGTTATAGTATTGTTGCCCATAAGAGTCTTATACTACAAAAAGAATGAAGTACATATACCGATTCAACTTATTGGACGATTCGAGTGAAATCCGTCCCACTAAAAAAGAATATGGGGTTGGAGAGAAAAAAAAGGGTCATTTAGGACCGTGTGTACTATTTTGGTGTGCTATATAGTATTGTTGTCCATAAGAATCTTATAACTGTGAAGGAATTATGCACAAACACCGATTCATCTACTTATAGGACGATACGTGTGAAATTCGTCCCACTTCAATGGAAAAGAAGGTTGGAAAGAAAGAAAGGGCCGGTTAGGAGCGCGTGGACTATTTTGGTATTCTTTATAGTATTTTTGCCCATAAGAGTCTTATAATACAGAAGGAATGAAGTACATATACCGATTCACCTTATTGGACGATTCGAGGGAAATCCGTCCCACTAAAAAAGAATATGGGGTTGGAGAGAAACCAATGGGTCTTTTAGGACCGTGTGTACTATTTTGGTGTGCTATATAGCATTGTTGTCCATAAGAATCTTATAACTGTGAAGGAATTATGCACAAACACCGATTCTTCTACTTATAGGACGATACGGGTGAAATTTCGTCCCACTTCGATAGAAAAGAAGGTTGGAAAGAAAGAAAGGGCCGGTTAGGAGCGCGGGGACTATTTTGGTATGCTTTATAGTATTGTTGCCCATAAGAGTCTTATAAGACAGAAGAAATGAAGTACATATACCGATTCAACTTATTGGACGATTCGAGTGAAATCCGTCCCACTTAAAAAGAATATGGAGTTGGAGAGAAACCAAAGGGTCATTTAGCACCGTGTGGACTATTTTGGTATGCTATATTGTATAGTTGTCCATAAGAGTCTTATAACTGTGAAGGAATGATGCACAAATACCGATTCTACTTATAGGACGATACGGGTGAAATTTCGTCCCACTTCGATAGAAAAGAAGCTTGGAAAGAAAGAAAGGGCCGGTTAGGAGCGCGTGGACTATTTTGGTATGCTTTATAGTATTGTTGCCCATAAGAGTCTTATACTACAAAAAGAATGAAGTACATATACCGATTCAACTTATAGGACTATTCGAGTGAAATCCGTCCCACTAAAAAAGAATATGGGGTTGGAGAGAAACAAAAGGGTCATTTAGGACCGTGTGTTCTATTTTGGTGTGCTATATAGTATTGTTGTCCATAAGAATCTTACAACTGTGAAGGAATTATGCACAAACACCGATTCATCTACTTATAGGACGATACGTGTGAAATTCGTCCCACTTCAATAGAAAAGAAGGTTGGAAAGAAAGAAAGGGCCGGTTAGGAGCGCGTGGACTATTTTGGTATGCTTTATAGTATTGTTGCCCATAAGAGTCTTATAATACAAAAAGAATGAAGTACATATACCGATTCAACTTATTGGACGATTCGAGGGAAATCCGTCCCACTAAAAAAGAATATGGGGTTGGAGAGAAACAAAAGGGTCATTTAGGACCGTGTGTACTATTTTGGTGTGCTATATAGTATTGTTGTCCATAAGAATCTTATAACTGTGAAGGAATTATGCACAAACACCGATTCATCTACTTAAAGGACGATACGTGTGAAATTCGTCCCACTTCAATAGAAAAGAAGGTTGGAAAGAAAGAAAGGGCCGGTTAGGAGCGCGTGGACTATTTTGGTATGCTTTATTGTATTGTTGCCCATAAGAGTCTTATAATACAAAAGGAATGAAATACATATACCGATTCAAGTTATTGGACGATTCGAGTGAAATCCGTCCCACTAAAAAAGAATATGGGGTTGGAGAGAAACAAAAGGGTCATTTAGGACCGTGTGTACTATTTTGGTGGGCTATATAGTATTGTTGTCCATAAGAATCATATAACTGTGAAGGAATTATGCACAAACACCGATTCATCTACTTAAAGGACGATACGTGTGAAATTCGTCCCACTTCAATAGAAAAGAAGGTTGGAAAGAAAGAAAGGGCCGGTTAGGAGCGCGTGGACTATTTTGTTATGCTTTATTGTATTGTTGCCCATAAGAGTCTTATAATACAAAAGGAATGAAATACATATACCGATTCAAGTTATTGGACGATTCGCGTGAAATCCGTCCCACTAAAAAAGAATATGGGGTTGGAGAGAAACAAAAGGGTCATTTAGGACCGTGTGTACTATTTTGGTGTGCTATATAGTATTGTTGTCCATAAGAATCATATAACTGTGAAAGAATTATGCACAAACACCGATTCATCTACTTAAAGGACGATACGTGTGAAATTCGTCCCACTTCAATAGAAAAGAAGGTTGGAAAGAAAGAAAGGGCCGGTTAGGAGCGCGTGGACTATTTTGGTATTCTTTATAGTATTTTTGCCCATAAGAGTCTTATAATACAGAAGGAATGAAGTACATATACCGATTCACCTTATTGGACGATTCGAGGGAAATCCGTCCCACTAAAAAAGAATATGGGGTTGGAGAGAAACCAATGGGTCTTTTAGGACCGTGTGTACTATTTTGGTCTGCTATATAGTATTGTTGTCCATAAGAATCTTATAACTGTGAAGGAATTAAGCACAAACACCGATTCTTCTACTTATAGGACGATACGGGTGAAATTTCGTCCCACTTCGATAGAAAAGAAGGTTGGAAAGAAAGAAAGGGCCGGTTAGGAGCGCGGGGACTATTTTGGTATGCTTTATAGTATTGTTGCCCATAAGAGTCTTATAAGACAGAAGAAATGAAGTACATATACCGATTCAACTTATTTGACGATTCGAGTGAAATCCGTCCCACTTAAAAAGAATATGGAGTTGGAGAGAAACCAAAGGGTCATTTAGCACCGTGTGGACTATTTTGGTATGCTATATTGTATGGTTGTCCATAAGAGTCTTATAACTGTGAAGGAATGATGCACAAATACCGATTCTACTTATAGGACGATACGGGTGAAATTTCGTCCCACTTCGATAGAAAAGAAGCTTGGAAAGAAAGAAAGGGCCGGTTAGGAGCACGTGGACTATTTTGGTATGCGTTATAGTATTGTTGCCCATAAGAGTCTTATACTACAAAAAGAATGAAGTACATATACCGATTCAACTTATTGGACGATTCGAGTGAAATCCGTCCCACTAAAAAAGAATATGGGGTTGGAGAGAAACAAAAGGGTCATTTAGGACCGTGTGTACTATTTTGGTGTGCTATATAGTATTGTTGTCCATAAGAATCTTATAACTGTGAAGGAATTATGCACAAACACCGATTCATCTACTTATAGGACGATACGTGTGAAATTCGTCCCACTTCAATAGAAAAGAAGGTTGGAAAGAAAGAAAGGGCCGGTTAGGAGCGCGTGGACTATTTTGGTATGCTTTATTGTATTGTTGCCCATAAGAGTCTTATAATACAAAAGGAATGAAATACATATACCGATTCAAGTTATTGGACGATTCGAGTGAAATCCGTCCCACTAAAAAAGAATATGGGGTTGGAGAGAAACAAAAGGGTCATTTAGGACCGTGTGTACTATTTTGGTGTGCTATATAGTATTGTTGTCCATAAGAATCATATAACTGTGAAGGAATTATGCACAAACACCGATTCATCTACTTAAAGGACGATACGTGTGAAATTCGTCCCACTTCAATAGAAAAGAAGGTTGGAAAGAAAGAAAGGGCCGGTTAGGAGCGCGTGGACTATTTTGGTATGCTTTATTGTATTGTTGCCCATAAGAGTCTTATAATACAAAAGGAATGAAATACATATACCGATTCAAGTTATTGGACGATTCGAGTGAAATCCGTCCCACTAAAAAAGAATATGGGGTTGGAGAGAAACAAAAGGGTCATTTAGGACCGTGTGTACTATTTTGGTGTGCTATATAGTATTGTTGTCCATAAGAATCATATAACTGTGAAGGAATTATGCACAAACACCGATTCATCTACTTAAAGGACGATACGTGTGAAATTCGTCCCACTTCAATAGAAAAGAAGGTTGGAAAGAAAGAAAGGGCCGGTTAGGAGCGCGTGGACTATTTTGGTATTCTTTATAGTATTTTTGCCCATAAGAGTCTTATAATACAGAAGGAATGAAGTACATATACCGATTCAACTTATTGGACGATTCGAGTGAAATCCGTCCCACTTAAAAAGAATATGGAGTTGGAGAGAAACCAAAGGGTCATTTAGCACCGTGTGGACTATTTTGGTATGCTATATTGTATGGTTGTCCATAAGAGTCTTATAACTGTGAAGGAATGATGCACAAATACCGATTCTACTTATAGGACGATACGGGTGAAATTTCGTCCCACTTCGATAGAAAAGAAGCTTGGAAAGAAAGAAAGGGCCGGTTAGGAGCGCGTGGACTATTTTGGTATGCGTTATAGTATTGTTGCCCATAAGAGTCTTATACTACAAAAAGAATGAAGTACATATACCGATTCAACTTATTGGACGATTCGAGTGAAATCCGTCCCACTAAAAAAGAATATGGGGTTGGAGAGAAACAAAAGGGTCATTTAGGACCGTGTGTACTATTTTGGTGTGCTATATAGTATTGTTGTCCATAAGAATCTTATAACTGTGAAGGAATTATGCACAAACACCGATTCATCTACTTATAGGACGATACGTGTGAAATTCGTCCCACTTCAATAGAAAAGAAGGTTGGAAAGAAAGAAAGGGCCGGTTAGGAGCGCGTGGACTATTTTGGTATGCTTTATTGTATTGTTGCCCATAAGAGTCTTATAATACAAAAGGAATGAAATACATATACCGATTCAAGTTATTGGACGATTCGAGTGAAATCCGTCCCACTAAAAAAGAATATGGGGTTGGAGAGAAACAAAAGGGTCATTTAGGACCGTGTGTACTATTTTGGTGTGCTATATAGTATTGTTGTCCATAAGAATCATATAACTGTGAAGGAATTATGCACAAACACCGATTCATCTACTTAAAGGACGATACGTGTGAAATTCGTCCCACTTCAATAGAAAAGAAGGTTGGAAAGAAAGAAAGGGCCGGTTAGGAGCGCGTGGACTATTTTGGTATGCTTTATTGTATTGTTGCCCATAAGAGTCTTATAAGACAGAAGAAATGAAGTACATATACCGATTCAACTTATTGGACGATTCGAGTGAAATCCGTCCCACTTAAAAAGAATATGGAGTTGGAGAGAAACCAAAGGGTCATTTAGCACCGTGTGGACTATTTTGGTATGCTATATTGTATAGTTGTCCATAAGAGTCTTATAACTGTGAAGGAATGATGCACAAATACCGATTCTACTTATAGGACGATACGGGTGAAATTTCGTCCCACTTCGATAGAAAAGAAGTTTGGAAAGAAAGAAAGGGCCGGTTAGGAGCGCGTGGACTATTTTGGTATGCGTTATAGTATTGTTGCCCATAAGAGTCTTATACTACAAAAAGAATGAAGTACATATACCGATTCAACTTATTGGACGATTCGAGTGAAATCCGTCCCACTAAAAAAGAATATGAGGTTGGAGAGAAACAAAAGGGTCATTTAGGACCGTGTGTACTATTTTGGTGTGCTATATAGTATTGTTGTCCATAAGAATCTTATAACTGTGAAGGAATTATGCACAAACACCGATTCATCTACTTATAGGACGATACGTGTGAAATTCGTCCCACTTCAATGGAAAAGAAGGTTGGAAAGAAAGAAAGGGCCGGTTAGGAGCGCGTGGACTATTTTGGTATTCTTTATAGTATTTTTGCCCATAAGAGTCTTATAATACAGAAGGAATGAAGTACATATACCGATTCACCTTATTGGACGATTCGAGGGAAATCCGTCCCACTAAAAAAGAATATGGGGTGGGAGAGAAACCAATGGGTCTTTTAGGACCGTGTGTACTATTTTGGTGTGCTATATAGCATTGTTGTCCATAAGAATCTTATAACTGTGAAGGAATTATGCACAAACACCGATTCTTCTACTTATAGGACGATACGGGTGAAATTTCGTCCCACTTCGATAGAAAAGAAGGTTGGAAAGAAAGAAAGGGCCGGTTAGGAGCGCGGGGACTATTTTGGTATGCTTTATAGTATTGTTGCCCATAAGAGTCTTATAAGACAGAAGAAATGAAGTACATATACCGATTCAACTTATTGGACGATTCGAGTGAAATACGTCCCACTTAAAAAGAATATGGAGTTGGAGAGAAACCAAAGGGTCATTTAGCACCGTGTGGACTATTTTGGTATGCTATATTGTATAGTTGTCCATAAGAGTCTTATAACTGTGAAGGAATGATGCACAAATACCGATTCTACTTATAGGACGATACGGGTGAAATTTCGTCCCACTTCGATAGAAAAGAAGCTTGGAAAGAAAGAAAGGGCCGGTTAGGAGCGCGTGGACTATTTTGGTATGCTTTATAGTATTGTTGCCCATAAGAGTCTTATACTACAAAAAGAATGAAGTACATATACCGATTCAACTTATAGGACGATTCGAGTGAAATCCGTCCCACTAAAAAAGAATATGGGGTTGGAGAGAAACAAAAGGGTCATTTAGGACCGTGTGTACTATTTTGGTGTGCTATATAGTATTGTTGTCCATAAGAATCTTATAACTGTGAAGGAATTATGCACAAACACCGATTCATCTACTTATAGGACGATACGTGTGAAATTCGTCCCACTTCAATAGAAAAGAAGGTTGGAAAGAAAGAAAGGGCCGGTTAGGAGCGCGTGGACTATTTTGGTATGCTTTATAGTATTGTTGCCCATAAGAGTCTTATAATACAAAAAGAATGAAGTACATATACCGATTCAACTTATTGGACGATTCGAGGGAAATCCGTCCCACTAAAAAAGAATATGGGGTTGGAGAGAAACAAAAGGGTCATTTAGGACCGTGTGTACTATTTTGGTGTGCTATATAGTATTGTTGTCCATAAGAATCTTATAACTGTGAAGGAATTATGCACAAACACCGATTCATCTACTTATAGGACGATACGTGTGAAATTCGTCCCACTTCAATAGAAAAGAAGGTTGGAAAGAAATAAAGGGCCGGTTAGGAGCGCGTGGACTATTTTGGTATGCTTTATTGTATTGTTGCCCATAAGAGTCTTATAATACAAAAGGATTGAAATACATATACCGATTCAAGTTATTGGACGATTCGAGTGAAATCCGTCCCACTAAAAAAGAATATGGGGTTGGAGAGAAACAAAAGGGTCATTTAGGACCGTGTGTACTATTTTGGTGTGCTATATAGTATTGTTGTCCATAAGAATCATATAACTGTGAAGGAATTATGCACAAACACCGATTCATCTACTTATAGGACGATACGTGTGAAATTCGTCCCACTTCAATGGAAAAGAAGGTTGGAAAGAAAGAAAGGGCCGGTTAGGAGCGCGTGGACTATTTTGGTATTCTTTATAGTATTTTTGCCCATAAGAGTCTTATAATACAGAAGGAATGAAGTACATATACCGATTCACCATATTGGACGATTCGAGGGAAATCCGTCCCACTAAAAAAGAATATGGGGTTGGAGAGAAACCAATGGGTCTTTTAGGACCGTGTGTACTATTTTGGTGTGCTATATAGCATTGTTGTCCATGAGAATCTTATAACTGTGAAGGAATTATGCACAAACACCGATTCTTCTACTTATAGGACGATACGGGTGAAATTTCGTCCCACTTCGATAGAAAAGAAGGTTGGAAAGAAAGAAAGGGCCGGTTAGGAGCGCGGGGACTATTTTGGTATGCTTTATAGTATTGTTGCCCATAAGAGTCTTATAAGATAGAAGAAATGAAGTACATATACCGATTCAACTTATTGGACGATTCGAGTGAAATCCGTCCCACTTAAAAAGAATATGGAGTTGGAGAGAAACCAAAGGGTCATTTAGCACCGTGTGGACTATTTTGGTATGCTATATTGTATAGTTGTCCATAAGAGTCTTATAACTGTGAAGGAATGATGCACAAATACCGATTCTACTTATAGGACGATACGGGTGAAATTTCGTCCCACTTCGATAGAAAAGAAGCTTGGAAAGAAAGAAAGGGCCGGTTAGGAGCGCGTGGACTATTTTGGTATGCGTTATAGTATTGTTGCCCATAAGAGTCTTATACTACAAAAAGAATGAAGTACATATACCGATTCAACTTATTGGACGATTCGAGTGAAATCCGTCCCACTAAAAAAGAATATGGGGTTGGAGAGAAACAAAAGGGTCATTTAGGACCGTGTGTATTATTTTGGTGTGCTATATAGTATTGTTGTCCATAAGAATCTTATAACTGTGAAGGAATTATGCACAAACACCGATTCATCTACTTATAGGACGATACGTGTGAAATTCGTCCCACTTCAATGGAAAAGAAGGTTGGAAAGAAAGAAAGGGCCGGTTAGGAGCGCGTGGACTATTTTGGTATTCTTTATAGTATTTTTGCCCATAAGAGTCTTATAATACAGAAGGAATGAAGTACATATACCGATTCACCTTATTGGACGATTCGAGGGAAATCCGTCCCACTAAAAAAGAATATGGGGTTGGAGAGAAACCAATGGGTCTTTTAGGACCGTGTGTACTATTTTGGTGTGCTATATAGTATTGTTGTCCATAAGAATCTTATAACTGTGAAGGAATTATGCACAAACACCGATTCTTCTACTTATAGGACGATACGGGTGAAATTTCGTCCCACTTCGATAGAAAAGAAGGTTGGAAAGAAAGAAAGGGCCGGTTAGGAGCGCGGGGACTATTTTGGTATGCTTTATAGTATTGTTGCCCATAAGAGTCTTATAAGACAGAAGAAATGAAGTACATATACCGATTCAACTTATTGGACGATTCGAGTGAAATCCGTCCCACTTAAAAAGAATATGGAGTTGGAGAGAAACCAAAGGGTCATTTAGCACCGTGTGGACTATTTTGGTATGCTATATTGTATAGTTGTCCATAAGAGTCTTATAACTGTGAAGGAATGATGCACAAATACCGATTCTACTTATAGGACGATACGGGTGAAATTTCGTCCCACTTCGATAGAAAAGAAGCTTGGAAAGAAAGAAAGGGCCGGTTAGGAGCGCGTGGACTATTTTGGTATGCGTTATAGTATTGTTGCCCATAAGAGTCTTATACTACAAAAAGAATGAAGTACATATACCGATTCAACTTATTGGACGATTCGAGTGAAATCCGTCCCACTAAAAAAGAATATGAGGTTGGAGAGAAACAAAAGGGTCATTTAGGACCGTGTGTACTATTTTGGTGTGCTATATAGTATTGTTGTCCATAAGAATCTTATAACTGTGAAGGAATTATGCACAAACACCGATTCATCTACTTATAGGACGATACGTGTGAAATTCGTCCCACTTCAATGGAAAAGAAGGTTGGAAAGAAAGAAAGGGCCGGTTAGGAGCGCGTGGACTATTTTGGTATTCTTTATAGTATTTTTGCCCATAAGAGTCTTATAATACAGAAGGAATGAAGTACATATACCGATTCACCATATTGGACGATTCGAGGGAAATCCGTCCCACTAAAAAAGAATATGGGGTTGGAGAGAAACCAATGGGTCTTTTAGGACCGTGTGTACTATTTTGGTGTGCTATATAGCATTGTTGTCCATGAGAATCTTATAACTGTGAAGGAATTATGCACAAACACCGATTCTTCTACTTATAGGACGATACGGGTGAAATTTCGTCCCACTTCGATAGAAAAGAAGGTTGGAAAGAAAGAAAGGGCCGGTTAGGAGCGCGGGGACTATTTTGGTATGCTTTATAGTATTGTTGCCCATAAGAGTCTTATAAGACAGAAGAAATGAAGTACATATACCGATTCAACTTATTGGACGATTCGAGTGAAATCCGTCCCACTTAAAAAGAATATGGAGTTGGAGAGAAACCAAAGGGTCATTTAGCACCGTGTGGACTATTTTGGTATGCTATATTGTATAGTTGTCCATAAGAGTCTTATAACTGTGAAGGAATGATGCACAAATACCGATTCTACTTATAGGACGATACGGGTGAAATTTCGTCCCACTTCGATAGAAAAGAAGCTTGGAAAGAAAGAAAGGGCCGGTTAGGAGCGCGTGGACTATTTTGGTATGCGTTATAGTATTGTTGCCCATAAGAGTCTTATACTACAAAAAGAATGAAGTACATATACCGATTCAACTTATTGGACGATTCGAGTGAAATCCGTCCCACTAAAAAAGAATATGGGGTTGGAGAGAAACAAAAGGGTCATTTAGGACCGTGTGTACTATTTTGGTGTGCTATATAGTATTGTTGTCCATAAGAATCTTATAACTGTGAAGGAATTATGCACAAACACCGATTCATCTACTTAAAGGACGATACGTGTGAAATTCGTCCCACTTCAATAGAAAAGAAGGTTGGAAAGAAAGAAAGGGCCGGTTAGGAGCGCGTGGACTATTTTGGTATGCTTTATTGTATTGTTGCCCATAAGAGTCTTATAATACAAAAGGAATGAAATACATATACCGATTCAAGTTATTGGACGATTCGAGTGAAATCCGTCCCACTAAAAAAGAATATGGGGTTGGAGAGAAACAAAAGGGTCATTTAGGACCGTGTGTACTATTTTGGTGTGCTATATAGTATTGTTGTCCATAAGAATCATATAACTGTGAAGGAATTATGCACAAACACCGATTCATCTACTTAAAGGACGATACGTGTGAAATTCGTCCCACTTCAATAGAAAAGAAGGTTGGAAAGAAAGAAAGGGCCGGTTAGGAGCGCGTGGACTATTTTGGTATTCTTTATAGTATTTTTGCCCATAAGAGTCTTATAATACAAAAAGAATGAAGTAGATATACCGATTCACCTTATTGGACGATTCGAGGGAAATCCGTCCCACTAAAAAAGAATATGGGGTTGGAGAGAAACCAATGGGTCTTTTAGGACCGTGTGTACTATTTTGGTGTGCTATATAGTATTGTTGTCCATAAGAATCTTATAACTGTGAAGGAATTATGCACAAACACCGATTCTTCTACTTATAGGACGATACGGGTGAAATTTCGTCCCACTTCGATAGAAAAGAAGGTTGGAAAGAAAGAAATGGCCGGTTAGGAGCGCGGGGACTATTTTGGTATGCTTTATAGTATTGTTGCCCATAAGAGTCTTATAAGACAGAAGAAATGAAGTACATATACCGATTCAACTTATTGGACGATTCGAGTGAAATCCGTCCCACTTAAAAAGAATATGGAGTTGGAGAGAAACCAAAGGGTCATTTAGCACCGTGTGGACTATTTTGGTATGCTATATTGTATAGTTGTCCATAAGAGTCTTATAACTGTGAAGGAATGATGCACAAATACCGATTCTACTTATAGGACGATACGGGTGAAATTTCGTCCCACTTCGATAGAAAAGAAGCTTGGAAAGAAATAAAGGGCCGGTTAGGAGCGCGTGGACTATTTTGGTATGCGTTATAGTATTGTTGCCCATAAGAGTCTTATACTACAAAAAGAATGAAGTACATATACCGATTCAACTTATTGGACGATTCGAGTGAAATCCGTCCCACTAAAAAAGAATATGGGGTTGGAGAGAAACAAAAGGGTCATTTAGGACCGTGTGTACTATTTTGGTGTGCTATATAGTATTGTTGTCCATAAGAATCTTATAACTGTGAAGGAATTATGCACAAACACCGATTCATCTACTTATAGGACGATACGTGTGAAATTCGTCCCACTTCAATGGAAAAGAAGGTTGGAAAGAAAGAAAGGGCCGGTTAGGAGCGCGTGGACTATTTTGGTATTCTTTATAGTATTTTTGCCCATAAGAGTCTTATAATACAGAAGGAATGAAGTACATATACCGATTCACCTTATTGGACGATTCGAGGGAAATCCGTCCCACTAAAAAAGAATATGGGGTTGGAGAGAAACCAATGGGTCTTTTAGGACCGTGTGTACTATTTTGGTGTGCTATATAGCATTGTTGTCCATAAGAATCTTATAACTGTGAAGGAATGATGCACAAACACCGATTCTTCTACTTATAGGACGATACGGGTGAAATTTCGTCCCACTTCGATAGAAAAGAAGGTTGGAAAGAAAGAAAGGGCCGGTTAGGAGCGCGGGGACTATTTTGGTATGCTTTATAGTATTGTTGCCCATAAGAGTCTTATAAGACAGAAGAAATGAAGTACATATACCGATTCAACTTATTGGACGATTCGAGTGAAATCCGTCCCACTTAAAAAGAATATGGAGTTGGAGAGAAACCAAAGGGTCATTTAGCACCGTGTGGACTATTTTGGTATGCTATATTGTATAGTTGTCCATAAGAGTCTTATAACTGTGAAGGAATGATGCACAAATACCGATTCTACTTATAGGACGATACGGGTGAAATTTCGTCCCACTTCGATAGAAAAGAAGCTTGGAAAGAAAGAAAGGGCCGGTTAGGAGCGCGTGGACTATTTTGGTATGCGTTATAGTATTGTTGCCCATAAGAGTCTTATACTACAAAAAGAATGAAGTACATATACCGATTCAACTTATTGGACGATTCGAGTGAAATCCGTCCCACTAAAAAAGAATATGGGGTTGGAGAGAAACAAAAGGGTCATTTAGGACCGTGTGTACTATTTTGGTGTGCTATATAGTATTGTTGTCCATAAGAATCTTATAACTGTGAAGGAATTATGCACAAACACCGATTCATCTACTTAAAGGACGATACGTGTGAAATTCGTCCCACTTCAATAGAAAAGAAGGTTGGAAAGAAAGAAAGGGCCGGTTAGGAGCGCGTGGACTATTTTGGTATGCTTTATTGTATTGTTGCCCATAAGAGTCTTATAATACAAAAGGAATGAAATACATATACCGATTCAAGTTATTGGACGATTCGAGTGAAATCCGTCCCACTAAAAAAGAATATGGGGTTGGAGAGAAACAAAAGGGTCATTTAGGACCGTGTGTACTATTTTGGTGTGCTATATAGTATTGTTGTCCATAAGAATCATATAACTGTGAAGGAATTATGCACAAACACCGATTCATCTACTTAAAGGACGATACGTGTGAAATTCGTCCCACTTCAATAGAAAAGAAGGTTGGAAAGAAAGAAAGGGCCGGTTAGGAGCGCGTGGACTATTTTGGTATTCTTTATAGTATTTTTGCCCATAAGAGTCTTATAATACAAAAAGAATGAAGTAGATATACCGATTCACCTTATTGGACGATTCGAGGGAAATCCGTCCCACTAAAAAAGAATATGGGGTTGGAGAGAAACCAATGGGTCTTTTAGGACCGTGTGTACTATTTTGGTGTGCTATATAGTATTGTTGTCCATAAGAATCTTATAACTGTGAAGGAATTATGCACAAACACCGATTCTTCTACTTATAGGACGATACGGGTGAAATTTCGTCCCACTTCGATAGAAAAGAAGGTTGGAAAGAAAGAAATGGCCGGTTAGGAGCGCGGGGACTATTTTGGTATGCTTTATAGTATTGTTGCCCATAAGAGTCTTATAAGACAGAAGAAATGAAGTACATATACCGATTCAACTTATTGGACGATTCGAGTGAAATCCGTCCCACTTAAAAAGAATATGGAGTTGGAGAGAAACCAAAGGGTCATTTAGCACCGTGTGGACTATTTTGGTATGCTATATTGTATAGTTGTCCATAAGAGTCTTATAACTGTGAAGGAATGATGCACAAATACCGATTCTACTTATAGGACGATACGGGTGAAATTTCGTCCCACTTCGATAGAAAAGAAGCTTGGAAAGAAATAAAGGGCCGGTTAGGAGCGCGTGGACTATTTTGGTATGCGTTATAGTATTGTTGCCCATAAGAGTCTTATACTACAAAAAGAATGAAGTACATATACCGATTCAACTTATTGGACGATTCGAGTGAAATCCGTCCCACTAAAAAAGAATATGGGGTTGGAGAGAAACAAAAGGGTCATTTAGGACCGTGTGTACTATTTTGGTGTGCTATATAGTATTGTTGTCCATAAGAATCTTATAACTGTGAAGGAATTATGCACAAACACCGATTCATCTACTTATAGGACGATACGTGTGAAATTCGTCCCACTTCAATGGAAAAGAAGGTTGGAAAGAAAGAAAGGGCCGGTTAGGAGCGCGTGGACTATTTTGGTATTCTTTATAGTATTTTTGCCCATAAGAGTCTTATAATACAGAAGGAATGAAGTACATATACCGATTCACCTTATTGGACGATTCGAGGGAAATCCGTCCCACTAAAAAAGAATATGGGGTTGGAGAGAAACCAATGGGTCTTTTAGGACCGTGTGTACTATTTTGGTGTGCTATATAGCATTGTTGTCCATAAGAATCTTATAACTGTGAAGGAATGATGCACAAACACCGATTCTTCTACTTATAGGACGATACGGGTGAAATTTCGTCCCACTTCGATAGAAAAGAAGGTTGGAAAGAAAGAAAGGGCCGGTTAGGAGCGCGGGGACTATTTTGGTATGCTTTATAGTATTGTTGCCCATAAGAGTCTTATAAGACAGAAGAAATGAAGTACATATACCGATTCAACTTATTGGACGATTCGAGTGAAATCCGTCCCACTTAAAAAGAATATGGAGTTGGAGAGAAACCAAAGGGTCATTTAGCACCGTGTGGACTATTTTGGTATGCTATATTGTATAGTTGTCCATAAGAGTCTTATAACTGTGAAGGAATGATGCACAAATACCGATTCTACTTATAGGACGATACGGGTGAAATTTCGTCCCACTTCGATAGAAAAGAAGCTTGGAAAGAAAGAAAGGGCCGGTTAGGAGCGCGTGGACTATTTTGGTATGCGTTATAGTATTGTTGCCCATAAGAGTCTTATACTACAAAAAGAATGAAGTACATATACCGATTCAACTTATTGGACGATTCGAGTGAAATCCGTCCCACTAAAAAAGAATATGGGGTTGGAGAGAAACAAAAGGGTCATTTAGGACCGTGTGTACTATTTTGGTGTGCTATATAGTATTGTTGTCCATAAGAATCTTATAACTGTGAAGGAATTATGCACAAACACCGATTCATCTACTTATAGGACGATACGTGTGAAATTCGTCCCACTTCAATGGAAAAGAAGGTTGGAAAGAAAGAAAGGGCCGGTTAGGAGCGCGTGGACTATTTTGGTATTCTTTATAGTATTTTTGCCCATAAGAGTCTTATAATACAGAAGGAATGAAGTACATATACCGATTCACCTTATTGGACGATTCGAGGGAAATCCGTCCCACTAAAAAAGAATATGGGGTTGGAGAGAAACCAATGGGTCTTTTAGGACCGTGTGTACTATTTTGGTGTGCTATATAGCATTGTTGTCCATAAGAATCTTATAACTGTGAAGGAATGATGCACAAACACCGATTCTTCTACTTATAGGACGATACGGGTGAAATTTCGTCCCACTTCGATAGAAAAGAAGGTTGGAAAGAAAGAAAGGGCCGGTTAGGAGCGCGGGGACTATTTTGGTATGCTTTATAGTATTGTTGCCCATAAGAGTCTTATAAGACAGAAGAAATGAAGTACATATACCGATTCAACTTATTGGACGATTCGAGTGAAATCCGTCCCACTTAAAAAGAATATGGAGTTGGAGAGAAACCAAAGGGTCATTTAGCACCGTGTGGACTATTTTGGTATGCTATATTGTATAGTTGTCCATAAGAGTCTTATAACTGTGAAGGAATGATGCACAAATACCGATTCTACTTATAGGACGATACGGGTGAAATTTCGTCCCACTTCGATAGAAAAGAAGCTTGGAAAGAAAGAAAGGGCCGGTTAGGAGCGCGTGGACTATTTTGGTATGCGTTATAGTATTGTTGCCCATAAGAGTCTTATACTACAAAAAGAATGAAGTACATATACCGATTCAAGTTATTGGACGATTCGAGTGAAATCCGTCCCACTAAAAAAGAATATGGGGTTGGAGAGAAACAAAAGGGTCATTTAGGACCGTGTGTACTATTTTGGTGTGCTATATAGTATTGTTGTCCATAAGAATCTTATAACTGTGAAGGAATTATGCACAAACACCGATTCATCTACTTAAAGGACGATACGTGTGAAATTCGTCCCACTTCAATAGAAAAGAAGGTTGGAAAGAAAGAAAGGGCCGGTTAGGAGCGCGTGGACTATTTTGGTATTCTTTATAGTATTTTTGCCCATAAGAGTCTTATAATACAGAAGGAATGAAGTACATATACCGATTCACCTTATTGGACGATTCGAGGGAAATCCGTCCCACTAAAAAAGAATATGGGGTTGGAGAGAAACCAATGGGTCTTTTAGGACCGTGTGTACTATTTTGGTGTGCTATATAGCATTGTTGTCCATAAGAATCTTATAACTGTGAAGGAATTATGCACAAACACCGATTCATCTACTTAAAGTACGATACGTGTGAAATTCGTCCCACTTCAATAGAAAAGAAGGTTGGAAAGAAAGAAAGGGCCGGTTAGGAGCGCGTGGACTATTTTGGTATGCTTTATTGTATTGTTGCCCATAAGAGTCTTATAATACAAAAGGAATGAAATACATATACCGATTCAAGTTATTGGACGATTCGAGTGAAATCCGTCCCACTAAAAAAGAATATGGGGTTGGAGAGAAACAAAAGGGTCATTTAGGACCGTGTGTACTATTTTGGTGTGCTATATAGTATTGTTGTCCATAAGAATCATATAACTGTGAAGGAATTATGCACAAACACCGATTCATCTACTTAAAGGACGATACGTGTGAAATTCGTCCCACTTCAATAGAAAAGAAGGTTGGAAAGAAAGAAAGGGCCGGTTAGGAGCGCGTGGACTATTTTGGTATTCTTTATAGTATTTTTGCCCATAAGAGTCTTATAATACAGAAGGAATGAAGTACATATACCGATTCACCTTATTGGACGATTCGAGGGAAATCCGTCCCACTAAAAAAGAATATGGGGTTGGAGAGAAACCAATGGGTCTTTTAGGACCGTGTGTACTATTTTGGTGTGCTATATAGTATTGTTGTCCATAAGAATCTTATAACTGTGAAGGAATTATGCACAAACACCGATTCATCTACTTATAGGACGATACGTGTGAAATTCGTCCCACTTCAATAGAAAAGAAGGTTGGAAAGAAAGAAAGGGCCGGTTAGGAGCGCGTGGACTATTTTGGTATGCTTTATAGTATTGTTGCCCATAAGAGTCTTATAATACAAAAAGAATGAAGTACATATACCGATTCAACTTATTGGACGATTCGAGGGAAATCCGTCCCACTAAAAAAGAATATGGGGTTGGAGAGAAACAAAAGGGTCATTTAGGACCGTGTGTACTATTTTGGTGTGCTATATAGTATTGTTGTCCATAAGAATCTTATAACTGTGAAGGAATTATGCACAAACACCGATTCATCTACTTATAGGACGATACGTGTGAAATTCGTCCCACTTCAATAGAAAAGAAGGTTGGAAAGAAAGAAAGGGCCGGTTAGGAGCGCGTGGACTATTTTGGTATGCTTTATTGTATTGTTGCCCATAAGAGTCTTATAATACAAAAGGAATGAAATACATATACCGATTCAAGTTATTGGACGATTCGAGTGAAATCCGTCCCACTAAAAAAGAATATGGGGTTGGAGAGAAACAAAAGGGTCATTTAGGACCGTGTGTACTATTTTGGTGTGCTATATAGTATTGTTGTCCATAAGAATCATATAACTGTGAAGGAATTATGCACAAACACCGATTCATCTACTTAAAGGACGATACGTGTGAAATTCGTCCCACTTCAATAGAAAAGAAGGTTGGAAAGAAAGAAAGGGCCGGTTAGGAGCGCGTGGACTATTTTGGTATTCTTTATAGTATTTTTGCCCATAAGAGTCTTATAATACAGAAGGAATGAAGTACATATACCGATTCACCTTATTGGACGATTCGAGGGAAATCCGTCCCACTAAAAAAGAATATGGGGTTGGAGAGAAACCAATGGGTCTTTTAGGACCGTGTGTACTATTTTGGTGTGCTATATAGTATTGTTGTCCATAAGAATCTTATAACTGTGAAGGAATTATGCACAAACACCGATTCTTCTACTTATAGGACGATACGGGTGAAATTTCGTCCCACTTCGATAGAAAAGAAGGTTGGAAAGAAAGAAAGGGCCGGTTAGGAGCGCGGGGACTAGTTTGGTATGCTTTATAGTATTGTTGCCCATAAGAGTCTTATAAGACAGAAGAAATGAAGTACATATACCGATTCAACTTATTGGACGATTCGAGTGAAATCCGTCCCACTTAAAAAGAATATGGAGTTGGAGAGAAACCAAAGGGTCATTTAGCACCGTGTGGACTATTTTGGTATGCTATATTGGATAGTTGTCCATAAGAGTCTTATAACTGTGAAGGAATGATGCACAAATACAGATTCTACTTATAGGACGATACGGGTGAAATTTCGTCCCACTTCGATAGAAAAGAAGCTTGGAAAGAAAGAAAGGGCCGGTTAGTAGCGCGTGGACTATTTTGGTATGCTTTATAGTATTGTTGCCCATGAGAGTCTTATAATACAAAAAGAATGAAGTACATATACCGATTCAACTTATTGGACGATTCGAGTGAAATCCGTCCCACTAAAAAAGAATATGGGGTTGGAGAGAAACAAAAGGGTCATTTAGGACCGTGTGTACTATTTTGGTGTGCTATATAGTATTGTTGTCCATAAGAATCTTATAACTGTGAAGGAATTATGCACAAACACCGATTCATCTACTTATAGGACGATACGTGTGAAATTCGTCCCACTTCAATAGAAAAGAAGGTTGGAAAGAAATAAAGGGCCGGTTAGGAGCGCGTGGACTATTTTGGTATGCTTTCTAGTATTGTTGCCCATAAGAGTCTTATAATACAAAAAGAATGAAGTACATATACCGATTCAACTTATTGGACGATTCGAATGAAATCCGTCCCACTAAAAAAGAATATGGGGTTGGAGAGAAACAAAAGGGTCATTTAGGACCGTGTGTACTATTTTGGTGTGCTATATAGTAGTGTTCTCCATAAGAGTCTTATAACTGTGAAGGAATGATGCACAAACACCGATTCATCTACTTATAGGACGATACGTGTGAAATTCGTCACACTTCAATAGAAAAGAAGGTTGGAAAGAAATAAAAGGACCGGTTAGGAGCGCGTGGACTGTTGTGGTATTCTTTATAGTATTGTTGCCCATAAGAGTCTTATAATAGTGAAGGAATGAAGTACATATACCGATTCAACTTATTGGACGATCCGATTGAAATCCGTCCCACTTATAAAGGATATGGGGTTGGAGAAAAACTAGAGGGTCATTTAGGACCGTGTGTACTATTTTGGTGTGCTATATAGTATTGTTGTCCATAAGAATCTTATAACTGTGAAGGAATGATGCACAAACACCGATTCATCTACTTATAGGACGATACGTGTGAAATTCGTCACACTTCAATAGAAAAGAAGGTTGGAAAGAAAGAAAGGGCCGGTTAGGAGCGCGTGGACTATTTTGGTATGCTTATAGTATTGTTGCCCATAAGAGTCTTATAATACAAAAAGAATGAAGTACATATACCGATTCAACTTATTGGACGATTCGAGTGAAATCCGTCCCACTAAAAAAGAATATGAGGTTGGAGAGAAACAAAAGGGTCATTTAGGACCGTGTGTACTATTTTGGTGTGATATATAGTATTGTTCTCCATAAGAGTCTTATAACTGTGAAGGAATGATGCACAAACACCGATTCATCTACTTATAGGACGATACGTGTGAAATTCGTCACACTTCAATAGAAAAGAAGGTTGGAAAGAAAGAAAGGGCCGGTTAGGAGCGCGTGGACTATTTTGGTATGCTTATAGTATTGTTGCCCATAAGAGTCTTATAATACAAAAAGAATGAAGTACATATACCGATTCAACTTATTGGACGATTCGAGTGAAATCCGTCCCACTAAAAAAGAATATGGGGTTGGAGAGAAACAAAAGGGTCATTTAGGACCGTGTGTACTATTTTGGTGTGCTATATAGCATTGTTGTCCATAAGAATCTTATAACTGTGAAGGAATTATGCACAAACACCGATTCATCTACTTATAGGACGATACGTGTGAAATTCGTCCCACTTCAATAGAAAAGAAGGTTGGAAAGAAAGAAAGGGCCGGTTAGGAGCGCGTGGACTATTTTGGTATTCTTTATAGTATTGTTGCCCATAAGAGTCTTATAATACAGAAGGAATGAAGTACATATACCGATTCACCTTATTGGACGATTCGATGGAAATCCGTCCCACTAAAAAAGAATATGGGGTAGGAGAGAAACAAAAGGGTTATTTAGGACCGTGTGTACTATTTTGGTGTGCTATATAGTATTGTTGTCCATAAGAATCTTATAACTGTGAAGGAATTATGCACAAACACCGATTCTTCTACTTATAGGACGATACGGGTGAAATTTCTTCCCCCTTCGATAGAAAAGAAGGTTGGAAAGAAAGAAAGGGCCGGTCAGGAGCGCGGGGACTATTTTGGTATGCTTTATAGTATTGTTGCCCATAAGAGTCTTATAATACAAAAGGAATGAAATACATATACCGATTCAAGTTATTGGACGATTGGAGTGAAATCCGTCCCACTAAAAAAGAATATGGGATTGGAGAGAAACAAAAGAGTCATTTAGGACCGTGTGTAGTATTTTGGTGTGCTATATAGTATTGTTGTCCATAAGAATCTTATAACTGTGAAGGAATTATGCACAAACACCGATTCATCTACTTATAGGATGATACGTGTGAAATTCGTCCCACTTCAATAGAAAAGAAGGTTGGAAAGAAAGAAAGGGCCGGTTAGGAGCACGTGGACTATTTTGGTATTCTTTATAGTATTGTTGCCCATAAGAGTCTTATAATACAGAAGGAATGAAGTACATATACCGATTCACCTTATTGGACGATTCGAGGGAAATCCGTCCCACTAAAAAAGAATATGGGGTTGGAGAGAAACCAATGGGTCATTTAGGACCGTGTGTACTATTTTGGTGTGCTATATAGTATTGTTGTCCATAAGAATCTTATAACTGTGAAGGAATTATGCACAAACACCGATTCATCTACTTATAGGACGATACGGGTGAAATTCGTCCCACTTAGATAGAAAAGAAGGTTGGAAAGAAAGAAAGGGCCGGTTAGGAGCGCGTGGACTATTTTGGTATGCTTTATAGTATTGTTGCCCATAAGAGTCTTATAATACAAAAAGAATGAAGTACATATACCGATTCAACTTATTGGATGATTCGAGTGAAATCCGTCCCACTAAAAAAGAATATGGGGTTGGAGAGAAACAAAAGGGTCATTTAGGATCGTGTGTACTATTTTGGTGTGCTATATAGCATTGTTGTCCATAAGAATCTTATAACTGTGAAGGAATTATGCACAAACACCGATTCATCTACTTATAGGACGATACGTGTGAAATTCGTCCCACTTCAATAGAAAAGAAGGTTGGAAAGAAAGAAAGGGCCGGTTAGGAGCACGTGGACTATTTTGGTATTCTTTATAGTATTGTTGCCCATAAGAGTCTTATAATACAGAAGGAATGAAGTACATATACCGATTCACCTTATTGGACGATTCGAGGGAAATCCGTCCCACTAAAAAAGAATATGGGGTTGGAGAGAAACCAATGGGTCATTTAGGACCGTGTGTACTATTTTGGTGTGCTATATAGTATTGTTGTCCATAAGAATCTTATAACTGTGAAGGAATTATGCACAAACACCGATTCATCTACTTATAGGACGATACGGGTGAAATTCGTCCCACTTAGATAGAAAAGAAGGTTGGAAAGAAAGAAAGGGCCGGTTAGGAGCGCGTGGACTATTTTGGTATGCTTTATAGTATTGTTGCCCATAAGAGTCTTATAATACAAAAAGAATGAAGTACATATACCGATTCAACTTATTGGATGATTCGAGTGAAATCCGTCCCACTAAAAAAGAATATGGGGTTGGAGAGAAACAAAAGGGTCATTTAGGATCGTGTGTACTATTTTGGTGTGCTATATAGCATTGTTGTCCATAAGAATCTTATAACTGTGAAGGAATTATGCACAAACACCGATTCATCTACTTATAGGACGATACGTGTGAAATTCGTCCCACTTCAATAGAAAAGAAGGTTGGAAAGAAAGAAAGGGCCGGTTAGGAGCGCGTGGACTATTTTGGTATTCTTTATAGTATTGTTGCCCATAAGAGTCTTATAATACAGAAGGAATGAAGTACATATACCGATTCACCTTATTGGACGATTCGATGGAAATCCGTCCCACTAAAAAAGAATATGGGGTAGGAGAGAAACAAAAGGGTTATTTAGGACTGTGTGTACTATTTTGGTGTGCTATATAGTATTGTTGTCCATAAGAATCTTATAACTGTGAAGGAATTATGCACAAACACCGATTCTTCTACTTATAGGACGATACGGGTGAAATTTCTTCCCACTTCGATAGAAAAGAAGGTTGGAAAGAAAGAAAGGGCCGGTCAGGAGCGCGGGGACTATTTTGGTATGCTTTATAGTATTGTTGCCCATAAGAGTCTTATAATACAAAAGGAATGAAATACATATACCGATTCAAGTTATTGGACGATTGGAGTGAAATCCGTCCCACGAAAAAAGAATATGGGATTGGAGAGAAACAAAAGGGTCATTTAGGACCGTGTGTACTATTTTGGTGTGCTATATAGTATTGTTGTCCATAAGAATCTTATAACTGTGAAGGTATTATGCACAAACACCGATTCTTCTACTTATAGGACGATACGGGTGAAATTTCGTCCCACTTCGATAGAAAAGAAGGTTGGAAAGATAGAAAGGGCCGGTTAGGAGCGCGGGGACTATTTTGGTATGCTTTATAGTATTGTTGCCCATAAGAGTCTTATAATACAAAAGTAATGAAATACATATACCGATTCAACTTATTAGACGATTCGAGTGAAATCCGTCCCACTAAAAAAGAATATGGGGTTGGAGAGAAACCAATGGGTCATTTAGGTCCGTGTGTACTATTTTGGTGTGCTATATAGTATTGTTGTCCATAAGAATCTTATAACTGTGAAGGAATTATGCACAAACACCGATTCATCTACTTATAGGACGATACGGGTGAAATTCGTCCCACTTAGATAGAAAAGAAGGTTGGAAAGAAAGAAAGGGTCGGTTAGGAGCGCGTGGACTATTTTGGTATGCTTTATAGTATTGTTGCCCATAAGAGTCTTATAATAGTGAAGGAATGAAGAACATATACCGATTCAACTTATCGGACGATCCGAATGAAATCCGTCCCACTTATAAAGAATATGGGGTTGGAGAAAAACCAAAGGGTCATTTAGGACCGTGTGTACTATTTTGTTGTGCTATATAGTATTGTTCTCCATAAGAGTCTTATAACTGTGAAGGAATGATGCACAAACACCGATTCATCTACTTATAGGACGATACGTGTGAAATTCGTCCCACTTCAATAGAAAAGAAGATTGGAAAGAAAGAAAGGGCCGGTTAGGAGCGCGTGGACTATTTTTGGTATTCTTTATAGTATTGTTGCCCATAAGAGTCTTATAATACAGAAGGAATGAAGTACATATACCGATTCACCTTATTGGACGATTCGAGGGAAATCCGTCCCACTAAAGAAGAATATGGGGTAGGAGAGAAACAAAAGGGTTATTTAGGACCGTGTGTACTATTTTGGTGTGCTATATAGTATTGTTGTCCATAAGAATCTTTTAACTGTGAAGGAATTATGCACAAACACCGATTCTTCTACTTATATGACGATACGGGTGAAATTTCGTCCTACTTCGATAGAAAAGAAGGTTGGAAAGAAAGAAAGGGCCGGTTAGGAGCGCGGGGACTATTTTGGTATGCTTTATAGTATTGTTGCCCTTAAGAGTCTTATAATACAAAAGGAATGAAATACATATACCGATTCAACTTATTGGATGATCCGATTGAAATCCGTCCCACTTATAAAGGATATGGGGTTGGAGAAAAACCAGAGGGTCATTTAGGACCGTGTGTACTATTTTGGTGTGCTATATAGTATTGTTGTCCATAAGAATCTTATAACTGTGAAGGAATTATGCACAAACACCGATTCATCTACTTATAGGACGATACGGGTGAAATTCGTCCCACTTAAATAGAAAAGAAGGTTGGAAAGAAAGAAAGGGCCGGTTAGGAGCGCGTGGACTATTTTGGCAAGCTTTATAGTATCGTTGCCCCTAAGAGTCTTATAATACAGAAGGAATGAAGTACATAAACCGATTCACCTTATTGGACGATTTGAGGGAAATCCGTCCCACTAAAAAAGAATATGGGGTTGGAGAGAAACCAAAGGGTCATTTAGGACCGTGTGTACTATTTTGGTGTGCTATATATTATTGTTGTCCATAAGAATCTTATAACTGTGAAGGAATTATGCTCAAACACCGATTCATCTACTTATAGGACGATACGGGTGAAATTCGTCCCACTTAGAAAGAAAAGAAGGTTGGAAAGAAAGAAAGGGCAGGTTAGGAGCGCGTGGACTATTTTGGTATGCTTTATAGTATTGTTGCCCATAAGAGTCTTATAATTGTGAAGGAATGAAGAACATATACCGATTCAACTTATTAGACGTTCCGATTGAAATCCGTCCCACTTATAAAGAATATGGGGTTGGAGAAAAACCAGTGGGTCATTTAGGACCGTGTGTACTATTTTGGTGTTCTATATAGTATTGTTGTCCATAAGAATCTTATAACTGTGAAGGAATTATGCACAAACACCGATTCATCTACTTATAGGACGATACGGGTGAAATTCGTCCCACTTAGATAGAAAAGAAGGTTGGAAAGAAAGAAACGGCCGGTTAGGAGCGCGTGGACTATTTTGGTATGCTTTATAGTATTGTTGCCCATAAGAGTCTTATAATAGTGAAGGAATGAAGAACATATACCGATTCAACTTATTGGACGATCCGATTGAAATCCGTCCTACTTATAAAGGATATGGGGTTGGAGAAAAACCAGAGGGTCATTTAGGACCGTGTGTACTATTTTGGTGTGCTATATAGTATTGTTGTCCATAAGAATCTTATAACTGTGAAGGAATTATGCACAAACACCGATTCTTCTACTTATAGGACGATACGGGTGAAATTCGTCCCACTTAGATAGAAAAGAAGGTTGGAAAGAAAGAAAGGGCCGGTTAGGAGCGCGTGGACTATTTTGGTATGCTTTATAGTATTGTTGCCCATAAAAGTCTTATAATAGTGAAGGAATGAAGAACATATACCGATTCAACTTACGGGACGATTCGAATGAAATCAGTCCCACTTATAAAGAATATGGGGTTGGCGAAAAACCAAAGGGTCATTTAGGACCGTGTGTACTATTTTTGTGTGCTATATAGTATTGTTCTCCATAAGAGTCTTATAACTGTGAAGGAATGATGCATAAACACCGATTCTTCTACTTATAGGACGATACGGGTGAAATACGTCCCACTTAGATAGAAAAGAAGGTTGGAAAAAAAAGAAAGGGCCGGTTTGGAGCGCATGGACTATTTTGGTATGCTTTATAGTATTGTTGCCCATAAGAGTCTTATAATAGTGAAGGAATGAAGTACATATACCGATTCAACTTATTGGACGATCCGATTGAAATCCGTCCCACTTATAAAGAATAAGGGGTTGGAGAAAAACCAAAGGGTCATTAAGGACCGTGTGGACTATTTCGGTATGATTTATAGTATTGTTGTCCATAAGAGTCTTATAACTGTGAAAGAGTGATGCAGAAAAACCGATTCTACTTATGGGACGATACGTGTGAAATTCGTCCCACTTCAATAGAAAAGAAGGTTGGAAAGAAAGAAAGGGCCGGTTAGGAGCGCGTGGACTATTTTGGTAAGCTTTATAGTATTGTTGCCCATAAGAGTCTTATAATACAGAAGGAATGAAGTACATATACCGATTCACCTTAATGGACGATTCGAGGGAAATCCGTCCCACTAAAAAAGAATATGGGGTTGGAGAGAAACCAAAGGGTCATTTAGGACCGTGTGTACTATTTTGGTGTGCTATATAGTATTGTTGTCCATAAGAATCTTATAACTGTGAAGGAAATATGCACAAACACCGATTCATCTACTTATAGGACGATACGGGTGAAATTCGTCCCACTTAGATAGAAAAGAAGGTTGGAAAGAAAGAAAGGGCCGGTTAGGAGCGCGTGGACTATTTTAGTATGCTTTATAGTATTGTTGCCCATAAGAGTCTTATAATTGTGAAGGAATGAAGAACATATACCGATTCAACTTATTAGACGTTCCGATTGAAATCCGTCCCACTTATAAAGAATATGGGGTTGGAGAAAAACCAGTGGGTCATTTAGGACAGTGTGTACTATTTTGGTGTGCTATATAGTATTGTTGTCCATAAGAATCTTATAACTGTGAAGGAATTATGCACAAACACCGATTCATCTACTTATAGGACGATACGGGTGAAATTCGTCCCACTTAGATAGAAAAGAAGGTTGGAAAGAAAGAAACGGCCGGTTAGGAGCGCGTGGACTATTTTGGTATGCTTTATAGTATTGTTGCCCATAAGAGTCTTATAATAGTGAAGGAATGAAGAACATATACCGATTCAACTTATTGGACGATCCGATTGAAATCCGTCCCACTTATAAAGGATATGGGGTTGGAGAAAAACCAGAGGGTCATTTAGGACCGTGTGTACTATTTTGGTGTGCTATATAGTATTGTTGTCCATAAGAATCTTATAACTGTGAAGGAATTATGCACAAACACCGATTCATCTACTTATAGGACGATACGGGTGAAATTCGTCCCACTTAGATAGAAAAGAAGGTTGGAAAGAAAGAAAGAGCCGGTTAGGAGCGCGTGGACTATTTTGGTATGCTTTATAGTATTGTTGCCCATAAGAGTCTTATAATAGTGAAGGAATGAAGAACATATACCGATTCAACTTATTGGACGATCCGATTGAAATCCGTCCCACTTAAAAAGAATATGGAGTTGGAGAGAAACCAAAGGGTCATTTAGCACCGTGTGGATTATTTTGGAATGCTATATTGTATTGTTGTCCATAAGAGTCTTATAATTGTGAAGGAATGATGCACAAATACCGATTCTACTTATAGGACGATACGGGTGAAATTTCGTCCCACTTCGATAGAAAAGAAGCTTGGAAAGAAAGAAAGGGCCGGTTAGGAGCGCGTGGACTATTTTGGTATGCTATATAGTATTGTTGCCCATAAGAGTCTTATAATACAGAAGGAATGAAGTACATATACCGATTCACCTTATTGGACGATTCGAGTGAAATCCGTCCCACTCAAAAAGAATATGGGGTTGGAGAGAAACAAAAGGGTCATTTAGGACCGTGTGTACTATTTTGGTGTGCTATATAGTATTGTGGTCCATAAGAGTCTTATAACTGTGAAGGAATGATGCACAAACACCGATTCTTCTACTTGTAGGACGATACGGGTGAAATCCGTCCCACTTAGATAGAAAAGAAGGTTGGAAAAAAAGAAGGGGCCGGTTAGGAGCGCGTGGACTATTTTGGTATGCTTTATAGTATTGTTGCCCATAAGAGTCTTATAATAGTGAAGGAATGAAGAACATATACCGATTCAACTTATTGGACGATCCGATTGAAATCCGTCCCATTTATAAAGGATATGGGGTTGGAGAAAAACCAGAGGGTCATTTAGGACCGTGTGTACTATTTTGGTGTGCTATATAGTATTGTTGTCCATAAGAATCTTATAACTGTGAAGGAATTATGCACAAACACCGATTCATCTACTTATAGGACGATACGGGTGAAATTCGTCCCACTTAGATAGAAAAGAAGGTTGGAAAGAAAGAAAGGGCCGGTTAGGAGCGCGTGGACTATTTTGCCAAGCTTTATAGTATTGTTGCCCATAAGAGTCTTATAATACAGAAGGAATGAAGTACATAAACCGATTCACCTTATTGGACGATTTGAGGGAAATCCGTCCCACTAAAAAAGAATATGGGGTTGGAGAGAAACCAAAGGGTCATTTAGGACCGTGTGTACTATTTTGGTGTGCTATATATTATTGTTGTCCATAAGAATCTTATAACTGTGAAGGAATTATGCACAAACACCGATTCATCTACTTATAGGACGATACGGGTGAAATTCGTCCCACTTAGATAGAAAAGAAGGTTGGAAAGAAAGAAAGGGCCGGTTAGGAGAGCGGGGACTATTTTGGTATGCTTTATAATATTGTTGCCCATAAGAGTCTTATAATAGTGAAGGAATGAAGAACATATACCGATTCAACTTATTGGACTATCCGATTGAAATCCGTCCCACTTATAAAGAATATGGGGTTGGAGAAAAACCAAAGGGTCATTAAGGACCGTGTGGACTATTTCGATATGATTTATAGTATTGTTGTCCATAAGAGTCTTATAACTGTGAAAGAATGATGCAGAAAAACCGATTCTACTTATAGGACGATACGTGTGAAATTCGTCCCACTTCAATAGAAAAGAAGGTTGGAAAGAAAGAAACGGCCGGTTAGGAGCGCGTGGACTATTTTGGTATGCTTTATAGTATTGTTGCCCATAAGAGTCTTATAATAGTGAAGGAATGAAGAACATATACCGATTCAACTTACGGGACGATTCGAATGAATATGGGGTTGGCGAAAAACTAAAGGGTCATTTAGGACCGTGTGTACTATTTTTGTGTGCTATATAGTATTGTTCTCCATAAGAGTCTTATAACTGTGAAGGAATGATGCATAAACACCGATTCTTCTACTTGTAGGACGATACGGGTAAAATCCGTCCCACTTAGATAGAAAAGAAGGTTGGAAAAAAAAGAAAGGGCCGGTTTGGAGCGCATGGACTATTTTGGTATGCTTTATAGTATTGTTGCCCATAAGAGTCTTATAATAGTGAAGGATTGAAGTACATATACCGATTCAACTTATTGGACGATCCGATTGAAATCCGTCCCACTTATAAAGAATATGGGGTTGGAGAAAAACCAAAGGGTCATTAAGGACCGTGTGGACTATTTCGATATGATTTATAGTATTGTTGTCCATAAGAGTCTTATAACTGTGAAAGAATGATGCAGAAAAACCGATTCTACTTATAGGACGATACGTGTGAAATTCGTCCCACTTCAATAGAAAAGAAGGTTGGAAAGAAAGAAAGGGTCGGTTAGGAGCGCGTGGACTATTTTGGTAAGCTTTATAGTATTGTTGCCCATAAGAGTCTTATAATTGTGAAGGAATGAAGAATATATACCGATTCAACTTATTAGACGTTCCGATTGAAATCCGTCCCACTTATAAAGAATATGGGGTTGGAGAAAAACCAGAGGGTCATTTAGGACCGTGTGTACTATTTTGGTGTGCTATATAGTATTGTTGTCCATAAGAATCTTATAACTGTGAAGGAATTATGCACAAACACCGATTCATCTACTTATAGGACGATACGGGTGAAATTCGTCCCACTTAGATAGAAAAGAAGGTTGGAAAAAAAGAAGGGGCCGGTTAGGAGCACGTGGACTATTTTGGTATGCTTTATAGTATTGTTGCACATAAGAGTCTTATAATAGAAAAGGAATGAAGTACATATACCGATTCAACTTATTGGACGATTCGAGTGAAATCCGTCCCACTAAAAAAGAATATGGGGTTGGAGAGAAACAAAAGGGTCATTAAGGACCGTGTGTACTATTTTGGTGTGCTATATAGTATTGTTGTCCATAAGAATCTCATAACTGTGAAGGAATTATGCACAAACACCGATTCATCTACTTATAGGACGATACGTGTGAAATTCGTCCCACTTCAATAGAAAAGAAGGTTGGAAAGAAAGAAAGGGCCGGTTAGGAGCGCGTGGACTATTTTGGTATGATTTATAGTATTGTAGCCCATAAGAGTGTTATAATACAGAAGGAATGAAGTACATATACCGATTCACCTTATTAGACGATTCGAGTGAAATCCGTCCCACTAAAAAAGAATATGGGGTTCGAGAGAAACAAAAGGGTCATTTAGGACCGTGTGTACTATTTTGGTGTGCTATATAGTATTGTTCTCCATAAGAGTCTTATAACTGTGAAGGAATGATGCATAAACACCGATTCTTCTACTAATAGGACGATACGGGTGAAATCCGTCCCACTTAGATAGAAAAGAAGGTTGGAAAAAAAGAAGGGGCCGGTTAGGAGCGCGTGGACTATTTTGGTATGCTTTATAGTATTGTTGCCCATAAGAGTCTTATAATACTGAAGGAATGAAGTACATATACCGATTCACCTTATTGGACGATTCGAGGGAAATCCGTCCCACTAAAAAAGAATATGGGGTTAGAGAGAAACCAAAGGGTCATTTTGGACCGTGTGTACTATTTTGGTGTGCTATGTAGTATTGTGGTCCATAAGAGTCTTATAACTGTGAAGGAATGATGCACAAACACCGATTCTTCTACTTGTAGGACGATACGGGTGAAATCCGTCCCACTTAGATAGAAAAGAAGGTTGGAAAAAAAGAAGGGGCCGGTTAGGAGCGCGTGGACTATTTTGGTATGCTTTATAGTATTGTTGCCCATAAGAGTCTTATAATAGAAAAGGAATGAGGTACATATACCGATTCAACTTATTGGACGATTCGAGTGAAATCCGTCCCACTAAAAAAGAATATGGGGTTGGTGAGAAACAAAAGGGTCATTTAGGACCGTGTGTACTATTTTGGTGTGCTATATAATATTGTTGTCCATAAGAATCTTATAACTGTGAAGGAATTATGCACAAACACCGATTCATCTACTTATAGGACGATACGTGTGAAATTCGTCCCACTTCAATAGAAAAGAAGGTTGGAAAGAAAGAAAGGGCCGGTTAGGAGCGCGTGGACTATTTTGGTATGCTTTATAGTATTGTTGCCCATAAGAGTCTTATAATACAGAAGGAATGAAGTACATATACCGATTCACCTTATTGGACGATTCGAGTGAAATCCGTCCCACTAAAAAAGAATATGGGGTTCGAGAGAAACAAAAGGGTCATTTAGGACCGTGTGTACTATTTTGGTGTGCTATATAGTATTGTTCTCCATAAGAGTCTTATAACTGTGAAGGAATGATGCATAAACACCGATTCTTCTACTTATAGGACGATACGGGTGAAATTTCGTCCCACTTCGATAGAAAAGAAGCTTGGAAAGAAGGAAAGGGCCGGTTAGGAGCGCGTGGACTATTTTGGTATGCTTTATAGTATTGTTGCCCATAAGAGTCTTATAATACAGAAGGAATGAAGTACATATACCGATTCACCTTATTGGACGATTCGAGGGAAATCCGTCCCACTAAAAAAGAATATGGGGTTGGAGAGAAACCAATGGGTCATTTAGGACCGTGTGTACTATTTTGGTGTGCTATACAGTATTGTTGTCCATAAGAATCTTATAATTGTGAAGGAATTATGCACAAAACCGATTCATCTACTTATAGGACGATACGGGTGAAATCCGTCCCACTTAGATAGAAAAGAAGGTTGGAAAAAAAGAAGGGGCCGGTTAGGAGCGCGTGGACTATTTTGGTATGCTTTATAGTATTGTTGCCCATAAGAGTCTTATAATACAGAAGGAATGAAGTACATATACCGATTCACCTTATTGGACGATTCGAGGGAAATCCGTCCCACTAAAAAAGAATATAGATTTAGAGAGAAACCAAAGGGTCATTTAGGACCGTGTGTACTATTTTGGTGTGCTATATTGTATTGTGGTCCATAAGAGTCTTATAACTGAGAAGGAATGATGCACAAAAACCGATTCTTATACTTGTAGGACGATACGGGTGAAATCCGTACCACTTAGATAGAAAAGAAGGTTGGAAAAAAAGAAGGGGCCGGTTAGGAGCGCGTGGACTATTTTGGTATGCTTTATAGTATTGTTGCCCATAAGAGTCTTATAATACAGAAGGAATGAAGTACATATACCGATTCACCTTATTGGACGATTCGAGGGAAATCCGTCCCACTAAAAAAGAATATGGGGTTGGAGAGAAACCAATGGGTCATTTAGGACCGTGTGTACTATTTTGGTGTGCTATATAGTATTGTTGTCCATAAGAATATTATAACTGTGAAGGAATTATGCACAAACACCGATTCTTCTACTTATAGGACGATACGGGTGAAATTTCGTCCCACTTCGATAGAAAGGAAGCTTGGAAAGAAAGAAAGGGCCGGTTAGGAGCGCGTGGACTATTTTGGTATGCTTTATAGTATTGTTGCCCATAAGAGTCTTATAATAGTGAAGGAATGAAGTACATATACCGATACAACTTATTGGACGATCCGATTGAAATCCGTCCCATTTATAAAGAATATGGGGTTGGAGAAAAACCAAAGGGTCATTAAGGACCGTGTGGACTATTTCGGTATGCTTTATAGTATTGTTGTCCATAAGAGTCTTATAACTGTGAAAGAATGATGCAGAAAAACCGATTCTTATACTTGTAGGACGATACAGGTGAAATCCGTACCACTTAGATAGAAAAGAAGGTTGGAAAAAAAGAAGGGGCCGGTTAGGAGCGCGTGGACTATTTTGGTATGCTTTATTGTATTGTTGCCCATAAGAGTCTTATAATACAGAAGGAATGAAGTACATATACCGATTCACCTTATTGGACGATTCGAGGGAAATCCGTCCCACTAAAAAAGAATATGGGGTTAGAGAGAAACCAAAGGGTCATTTCGGACCGTGTGTACTATTTTGGTGTGCTATATAGTATTGTGGTCCATAAGAGTCTTATAACTGTGAAGGAATGTTGCACAAACACCGATTCTTCTACTTGTAGGACGATACGGGTGAAATCCGTCCCACTTAGATAGAAAAGAAGGTTGGAAAAAAAGAATGGGCCGGTTAGGAGCGCGTGGACTATTTTGGTATGCTTTATAGTATTGTTGCCCATAAGAGTCTTATAATAGAAAAGGAATGAAGTACATATACCGATTCAACTTATTGGACGATTCGAGTGAAATCCGTCCCACTAAAAAAGAATATGGGGTTGGTGAGAAACAAAAGGGTCATTTAGGACCGTGTGTACTATTTTGGTGTGCTATATAATATTGTTGTCCATAAGAATCTTATAACTGTGAAGGAATTATGCACAAACACCGATTCATCTACTTATAGGACGATACGTGTGAAATTCGTCCCACTTCAATAGAAAAGAAGGTTGGAAAGAAAGAAAGGGCCGGTTAGGAGCGCGTGGACTATTTTGGTATGCTTTATAGTATTGATGCCCATAAGAGTCTTATAATACAGAAGGAATGAAGTACATATACCGATTCACCTTATTGGACGATTCGAGTGAAATCCGTCCCACTAAAAAAGAATATGGTGTTCGAGAGAAACAAAAGGGTCATTTAGGACCGTGTGTACTATTTTGGTGTGCTATATAGTATTGTTCTCCATAAGAGTCTTATAACTGTGAAGGAATGATGCATAAACACCGATTCTTCTACTTATAGGACGATACGGGTGAAATTTCGTCCCACTTCGATAGAAAAGAAGCTTGGAAAGAAGGAAAGGGCCGGTTAGGAGCGCGTGGACTATTTTGGTATGCTTTATAGTATTGTTGCCCATAAGAGTCTTATAATACAGAAGGAATGAAGTACATATACCGATTCACCTTATTGGACGATTCGAGGGAAATCCGTCCCACTAAAAAAGAATATGGGGTTGGAGAGAAACCAATGGGTCATTTAGGACCGTGTGTACTATTTTGGTGTGCTATACAGTATTGTTGTCCATAAGAATCTTATAATTGTGAAGGAATTATGCACAAAACCGATTCATCTACTTATAGGACGATACGGGTGAAATCCGTCCCACTTAGATAGAAAAGAAGGTTGGAAAAAAAGAAGGGGCCGGTTAGGAGCGCGTGGACTATTTTGGTATGCTTTATAGTATTGTTGCCCATAAGAGTCTTATAATACAGAAGGAATGAAGTACATATACCGATTCACCTTATTGGACGATTCGAGGGAAATCCGTCCCACTAAAAAAGAATATAGATTTAGAGAGAAACCAAAGGGTCATTTAGGACCGTGTGTACTATTTTGGTGTGCTATATTGTATTGTGGTCCATAAGAGTCTTATAACTGAAAAGGAATGATGCACAAAAACCGATTCTTATACTTGTAGGACGATACGGGTGAAATCCGTACCACTTAGATAGAAAAGAAGGTTGGAAAAAAAGAAGGGGCCGGTTAGGAGCGCGTGGACTATTTTGGTATGCTTTATAGTATTGTTGCCCATAAGAGTCTTATAATACAGAAGGAATGAAGTACATATACCGATTCACCTTATTGGACGATTCGAGGGAAATCCGTCCCACTAAAAAAGAATATGGGGTTGGAGAGAAACCAATGGGTCATTTAGGACCGTGTGTACTATTTTGGTGTGCTATATAGTATTGTTGTCCATAAGAATATTATAACTGTGAAGGAATTATGCACAAACACCGATTCTTCTACTTATAGGACGATACGGGTGAAATTTCGTCCCACTTCGATAGAAAGGAAGCTTGGAAAGAAAGAAAGGGCCGGTTAGGAGCGCGTGGACTATTTTGGTATGCTTTATAGTATTGTTGCACATAAGAGTCTTATAATAGTGAAGGAATGAAGTACATATACCGATACAACTTATTGGACGATCCGATTGAAATCCGTCCCATTTATAAAGAATATGGGGTTGGAGAAAAACCAAAGGGTCATTAAGGACCGTGTGGACTATTTCGGTATGCTTTATAGTATTGTTGTCCATAAGAGTCTTATAACTGTGAAAGAATGATGCAGAAAAACCGATTCTTATACTTGTAGGACGATACAGGTGAAATCCGTACCACTTAGATAGAAAAGAAGGTTGGAAAAAAAGAAGGGGCCGGTTAGGAGCGCGTGGACTATTTTGGTATGCTTTATTGTATTGTTGCCCATAAGAGTCTTATAATACAGAAGGAATGAAGTACATATACCGATTCACCTTATTGGACGATTCGAGGGAAATCCGTCCCACTAAAAAAGAATATGGGGTTAGAGAGAAACCAAAGGGTCATTTCGGACCGTGTGTACTATTTTGGTGTGCTATATAGTATTGTGGTCCATAAGAGTCTTATAACTGTGAAGGAATGTTGCACAAACACCAATTCTTCTACTTGTAGGACGATACGGGTGAAATCCGTCCCACTTAGATAGAAAAGAAGGTTGGAAAAAAAGAATGGGCCGGTTAGGAGCGCGTGGACTATTTTGGTATGCTTTATAGTATTGTTGCCCATAAGAGTCTTATAATAGAAAAGGAATGAAGTACATATACCGATTCAACTTATTGGATGATTCGAGTGAAATCCGTCCCACTAAAAAAGAATACGGGGTTGGAGAGAAACAAAAGGGTCATTTAGGACCGTGTGTACTATTTTGGTGTGCTATATAGTATTGTGGTCCATAAGAGTCTTATAACTGTGAAGGAATGATGCACAAACACCGATTCTTTTACTTGTAGGACGATACGGGTAAAATCCGTCCCACTTAGATAGAAAAGAAGGTTGGAAAAAAAGAAGTGGCCGGTTAGGAGCGCGTGGACTATTTTGGTATGCTTTATAGTATTGATGCCCATAAGAGTCTTATAATAGTGAAGGAATGAAGTACATATACCGATTCACCTTATTGGACGATTCGAGGGAAATCCGTCCCACTAAAAAAGAATATAGATTTAGAGAGAAACCAAAGGGTCATTTAGGACCGTGTGTACTATTTTGGTGTGCTATATAGTATTGTGGTCCATAAGAGTCTTATAACTGAGAAGGAATGATGCACAAAAACCGATTCTAATACTTGTAGGACGATACGGGTGAAATCCGTACCACTTAGATAGAAAAGAAGGTTGGAAAAAAAGAAGGGGCCGGTTAGGAGCGCGTGGACTATTTTGGTATGCTTTATAGTATTGTTGCCCATAAGAGTCTTATAATACAGAAGGAATGAAGTACATATACCGATTCACCTTATTGGACGATTCGAGGGAAATCCGTCCCACTAAAAAAGAATATGGGGTTGGAGAGAAACCAATGGGTCATTTAGGACCGTGTGTACTATTTTGGTGTGCTATATAGTATTGTTGTCCATAAGAATATTATAACTGTGAAGGAATTATGCACAAACACCGATTCATCTACTTATAAGACGATACGTGTGAATTTCGTCCCACTTCAATAGAAAAGAAGGTTGGAAAGAAAGAAAGGGCCGGTTAGGAGCGCGTGGACTATTTTGGTATGATTTATAGTATTGTTGCCCATAAGAGTGTTATAATACAGAAGGAATGAAGTACATATACCGATTCACCTTATTAGACGATTCGAGTGAAATCCGTCCCACTAAAAAAGAATATGGGGTTCGAGAGAAACAAAAGGGTCATTTAGGACCGTGTGTACTATTTTGGTGTGCTATATAGTATTGTTCTCCATAAGAGTCTTATAACTGTAAAGGAATGATGCACAAACACCGATTCTTCTTCTTGTAGGACGATACGGGTGAAATCCGTCCCACTTAGATAGAAAAGAAGGTTGGAAAAAAAGAAGGGGCCGGTTAGGAGCAAGTGGACTATTTTGGTATGCTTTATAGTATTGTTGCCCATAAGAGTCTTATAATAGAAAAGGAATGAAGTACATATACCGATTCAACTTATTGGACGATTCGAGTGAAATCCGTCCCACTAAAAAAGAATATGGGGTTGGAGAGAAACAAAAGGGTCATTTAGGACCGTGTGTACTATTTTGGTGTGCTATATAGTATTGTTGTCCATAAGAATCTTATAACTGTGAAGGAATTATGCACAAACACCGATTCATCTACTTATAGGACGATACGTGTGAAATTCGTCCCACTTCAATAGAAAAGAAGGTTGGAAAGAAAGAAAGGGCCGGTTAGGAGCGCGTGGACTATTTTGGTATGATTTATAGTATTGTTGCCCATAAGAGTGTTATAATACAGAAGGAATGAAGTACATATACCGATTCACCTTATTAGACGATTCGAGTGAAATCCGTCCCACTAAAAAAGAATATGGGGTTGGAGAGAAACAAAAGGGTCATTTAGGACCGTGTGTACTATTTTGGTGTGCTATATAGTATTGTTGTCCATAAGAATCTTATAACTGTGAAGGAATTATGCACAAAAACCGATTCATCTACTTATAGGACGATACGTGTGAAATTCGTCCCACTTCAATAGAAAAGAAGGTTGGAAAGAAAGAAAGGGCCGGTTAGGAGCGCGTGGACTATTTTGGTATGCTTTATAGTATTGTTGCCCATAAGAATCTTATAATACAGAAGGAATGAAGTACATATACCGATTCACCTTATTGGACGATTCGAGTGAAATCCGTCCCACTAAAAAAGAATATGGGGTTCGAGAGAAACAAAAGGGTCATTTAGGACCGTGTGTACTATTTTGGTGTGCTATATAGTATTGTTCTCCATAAGAGTCTTATAACTGTGAAGGAATGATGCATAAACACCGATTCTTCTACTTATAGGACGATACGGGTGAAATTTCGTCCCACTTCGATAGAAAAGAAGCTTGGAAAGAAGGAAAGGGCCGGTTAGGAGCGCGTGGACTATTTTGGTATGCTTTATAGTATTGTTGCCCATAAGAGTCTTATAATACAGAAGGAATGAAGTACATATACCGATTCACCTTATTGGACGATTCGAGGGAAATCCGTCCCACTAAAAAAGAATATGGGGTTGGAGAGAAACCAATGGGTCATTTGGGACCGTGTGTACTATTTTGGTGTGCTATATAGTATTGTTGTCCATAAGAATCTTATAATTGTGAAGGAATTATGCACAAAACCGATTCATCTACTTATAGGACGATACGGGTGAAATCCGTCCCACTAAGATAGAAAAGAAGGTTGGAAAAAAAGAAGGGGCCGGTTAGGAGCGCGTAGACTATTTTGGTATGCTTTATAGTATTGTTGCCCATAAGAGTCTTATAATACAGAAGGAATGAAGTACATACACCGATTCACCTTATTGGACGATTCGAGGGAAATCCGTCCCACTAAAAAAGAATATAGATTTAGAGAGAAACCAAAGGGTCATTTAGGACCGTGTGTACTATTTTGGTGTGCTATATTGTATTGTGGTCCATAAGAGTCTTATAACTGAGAAGGAATGATGCACAAAAACCGATTCTTATACTTGTAGGACGATACGGGTGAAATCCGTACCACTTAGATAGAAAAGAAGGTTGGAAAAAAAGAAGGGGCCGGTTAGGAGCGCGTGGACTATTTTGGTATGCTTTATAGTATTGTTGCCCATAAGAGTCTTATAATACAGAAGGAATGAAGTACATATACCGATTCACCTTATTGGACGATTCGAGGGAAATCCGTCCCACTAAAAAAGAATATGGGGTTGGAGAGAAACCAATGGGTCATTTAGGACCGTGTGTACTATTTTGGTGTGCTATATAGTATTGTTGTCCATAAGAATATTATAACTGTGAAGGAATAATGCACAAACACCGATTCTTCTACTTATAGGACGATACGGGTGAAATTTCGTCCCACTTCGATAGAAAGGATGCTTGGAAAGAAAGAAAGGGCCGGTTAGGAGCGCGTGGACTATTTTGGTATGCTTTATAGTATTGTTGCCCATAAGAGTCTTATAATAGTGAAGGAATGAAGTACATATACCGATACAACTTATTGGACGATCCGATTGAAATCCGTCCCATTTATAAAGAATATGGGGTTGGAGAAAGACCAAAGGGTCATTAAGGACCGTGTGGACTATTTCGGTATGCTTTATAGTATTGTTGTCCATAAGAGTCTTATAACTGTGAAAGAATGAAGCAGAAAAACCGATTCTTATACTTGTAGGACGATACGGGTGAAATCCGTACCACTTAGATAGAAAAGAAGGTTGGAAAAAAAGAAGGGGCCGGTTAGGAGCGCGTGGACTATTTTGGTATGCTTTATAGTATTGTTGCCCATAAGAGTCTTATAATAGAAAAGGAATGAAGTACATATACCGATTCAACTTATTGGATGATTCGAGTGAAATCCGTCCCACTAAAAAAGAATATGGGGTTGGAGAGAAACAAAAGGGTCATTTAGGACCGTGTGTACTATTTTGGTGTGCTATATAGTATTGTGGTCCATAAGAGTCTTATAACTGTGAAGGAATGATGCACAAACACCGATTCTTCTACTTGTAGGACGATACGGGTAAAATCCGTCCCACTTAGATAGAAAAGAAGGTTGGAAAAAAAGAAGTGGCCGGTTAGGAGCGCGTGGACTATTTTGGTATGCTTTATAGTTTTGTTGCCCATAAGAGTCTTATAATAGTGAAGGAATGAAGTACATATACCGATTCACCTTATTGGACGATTCGAGGGAAATCCGTCCCACTAAAAAAGAATATAGATTTAGAGAGAAACCAAAGGGTCATTTAGGACCGTGTGTACTATTTTGGTGTGCTATATAGTATTGTGGTCCATAAGAGTCTTATAACTGAGAAGGAATGATGCACAAAAACCGATTCTTATACTTGTAGGACGATACGGGTGAAATCCGTACCACTTAGATAGAAAAGAAGGTTGGAAAAAAAGAAGGGGCCGGTTAGGAGCGCGTGGACTATTTTGGTATGCTTTATAGTATTGTTGCCCATAAGAGTCTTATAATACAGAAGGAATGAAGTACATATACCGATTCACCTTATTGGACGATTCGAGGGAAATCCGTCCCACTAAAAAAGAATATAGATTTAGAGAGAAACCAAAGGGTCATTTAGGACCGTGTGTACTATTTTGGTGTGCTATATAGTATTGTGGTCCATAAGAGTCTTATAACTGAGAAGGAATGATGCACAAAAACCGATTCTTATACTTGTAGGACGATACGGGTGAAATCCGTACCACTTAGATAGAAAAGAAGGTTGGAAAAAAAGAAGGGGCCGGTTAGGAGCGCGTGGACTATTTTGGTATGCTTTATAGTATTGTTGCCCATAAGAGTCTTATAATACAGAAGGAATGAAGTACATATACCGATTCACCTTATTGGACGATTCGAAGGAAATCCGTCCCACTAAAAAAGAATATGGGGTTGGAGAGAAACCAATGGGTCATTTAGGACCGTGTGTACTATTTTGGTGTGCTATATAGTATTGTTGTCCATAAGAATATTATAACTGTGAAGGAATTATGCACAAACACCGATTCTTCTACTTATAGGACGATACGGGTGAAATTTCGTCCCACTTCGATAGAAAGGAAGCTTGGAAAGAAAGAAAGGGCCGGTTAGGAGCGCGTGGACTATTTTGGTATGCTTTATAGTATTGTTGCCCATAAGAGTCTTATAATAGTGAAGGAATGAAGTACATATACCGATTCAACTTATTGGACGATCCGATTGAAATCCGTCCCATTTATAAAGAATATGGGGTTGGAGAAAAACCAAAGGGTCATTAAGGACCGTGTGGACTATTTCGGTATGCTTTATAGTATTGTTGTCCATAAGAGTCTTATAACTGTGAAAGAATGATGCAGAAAAACCGATTCTTATACTTGTAGGACGATACGGGTGAAATCCGTACCACTTAGATAGAAAAGAAGGTTGGAAAAAAAGAAGGGGCCGGTTAGGAGCGCGTGGACTATTTTGGTATGCTTTATAGTATTGTTGCCCATTAGAGTCTTATAATACAGAAGGAATGAAGTACATATACCGATTCACCTTATTGGACGATTCGAGGGAAATCCGTCCCACTAAAAAAGAATATGGGGTTAGAGAGAAACCAAAGGGTCATTTCGGACCGTGTGTACTATTTTGGTGTGCTATATAGTATTGTGGTCCATAAGAGTCTTATAACTGTGAAGGAATGTTGCACAAACACCGATTCTTCTACTTGTAGGACGATACGGGTGAAATCCGTCCCACTTAGATAGAAAAGAAGGTTGGAAAAAAAGAAGGGGCCGGTTAGGAGCGCGTGGACTATTTTGGTATGCTTTATAGTATTGTTGCCCATAAGAGTCTTATAATAGAAAAGGAATGAAGTACATATACCGATTCAACTTATTGGATGATTCGAGTGAAATCCGTCCCACTAAAAAAGAATATGGGGTTGGAGAGAAACAAAAGGGTCATTTAGGACCGTGTGTACTATTTTGGTGTGCTATATAGTATTGTGGTCCATAAGAGTCTTATAACTGTGAAGGAATGATGCACAAACACCGATTCTACTACTTGTAGGACGATACGGGTAAAATCCGTCCCACTTAGATAGAAAAGAAGGTTGGAAAAAAAGAAGTGGCCGGTTAGGAGCGCGTGGACTATTTTGGTATGCTTTATAGTATTGTTGCCCATAAGAGTCTTATAATAGTGAAGGAATGAAGTACATATACCGATTCACCTTATTGGACGATTCGAGGGAAATCCGTCCCACTAAAAAAGAATATGGGGTTGGAGAGAAACAAATGGGTCATTTAAGACCGTGTGTACTATTTTGGTGTGCTATATAGTATTGTGGTCCATAAGAGTCTTATAACTGTGAAGGAATGATGCACAAACACCGATTCTTCTACTTGTAGGACGATACGGGTGAAATCCGTCCCACTTAGATAGAAAAGAAGGTTGGAAAAAAAGAAGGGGCCGGTTAGGAGCGCGTGGACTATTTTGGTATGCTTTATAGTATTGTTGCCCATAAGAGTCTTATAATAGTGAAGGAATGAAGTACATATACCGATTCAAGTTATTGGACGATCCGATTGAAATCCGTCCCACTTATAAAGAATATGGGGTTGGAGAGAAAAACCAAAGGGTCATTAAGGACCGTGTGGACTATTTCGGTATGCTTTATAGTATTGTTGTCCATAAGAGTCGTATAACTGTGAAAGAATGATGCAGAAAAACCGATTCTACTTATAGGACGATACGTGTGAAATTCGTCCCACTTCAATAGAAAAGAAGGTTGGAAAGAAAGAAAGGGCCGGTTAGGAGCGCGTGGACTATTTTGGTAAGCTTTATAGTATTGTTGCCCATAAGAGTCTTATAATACAGAAGGAATGAAGTACATATACCGATTCACCTTATTGGACGATTCGAGGGAAATCCGTCCCACTAAAAAAGAATATGGGGTTGGAGAGAAACCAAAGGGTCATTTAGGACCGTGTGTACTATTTTGGTGTGCTATATAGTATTGTTGTCCATAAGAATCTTATAACTGTGAAGGAATTATGCACAAACACCGATTCATCTACTTATAGATCGTTACTGGTGAAATTCGTCCCACTTAGAAAGAAAAGAAGGTTGGAAAGAAAGAAAGGGCCGGTTAGGAGCGCGTGGACTATTTTGGTATGCTTTATAGTATTGTTGCCCATAAGAGTCTTATAATAGAAAAGGAATGAAGTACATATACCGATTCAACTTATTGGACGATTCGAGTGAAATCCGTCCCACTAAAAAAGAATATGGGGTTGGAGAGAAACAAAAGGGTCATTTAGGACCGTGTGTACTATTTTGGTGTGCTATATATTATTGTTGTCCATAAGAATCTTATAACTGTGAAGAAATTATGCACAAACACCGATTCATCTTCTTATAGGACGATACGTGTGAAATTCGTCCCACTTCAATAGAAAAGAAGGTTGGAAATAAAGAAAGGGCCGGTTAGGAGCGCGTGGACTATTTTGGTATGCTTTATAGTATTGTTGCCCATAAGAGTCTAATAATACAGAAGGAATGAAGTACATATACCGATTCACCTTATTGCTCGATTCGAGGGAAATCCGTCCCACTAAAAAAGAATATGGGGTTGGAGAGAAACCAATGGGTCATTCCGGACTGTGTGTACTATTTTGGTGTGCTATATAGTATTGTTGTCCATAAGAATCTTATAACAGTGAAGGAATGATGCAGAAACAACGATTCATCTACTTATAGGACGATACGGGTGAAATTCGTCCCACTTAGAAAGAAAAGAAGGTTGGAAAGAAAGAAAGGGCCGGTTAGGAGCGCGTGGACTATTTTGGTATGCTTTATAGTATTGTTGCCCATAAGAGTCTTATAATAGTGAAGGAATGAAGTACATATACCGATTCACCTTATTGGACGATTCGAGGGAAATCCGTCCCACTAAAAAAGAATATGGGGTTGGAGAGAAACCAATGGGTCATTTAGGACCGTGTGTACTATTTTGGTGTGCTATATAGTATTGTTGTCCATAAGAATCTTATAACTGTGCAGGAATTATGCACAAACACCGATTCTTCTACTTATTGGACGATACGGGTGAAATTTCGTCCCACTTCGATAGAAAGGAAGCTTGGAAAGAAAGAAAGGGCCGGTTAGGAGCGCGTGGACTATTTTGGTATGCTTTATAGTATTGTTGCCCATAAGAGTCTTATAATAGAAAAGGAATGAAGTACATATACCGATTCAACTTATTGGACGATTCGAGTGAAATCCGTCCCACTAAAAAAGAATATGGGGTTGGAGAGAAACAAAAGGGTCATTTAGGACCGTGTGTACTATTTTGGTGTGCTATATAGTATTGTTGTCCATAAGAATCTTATAACTGTGAAGGAATTATGCACAAACACCGATTCATCTACTTATAGGACGATACGTGTGAAATTCGTCCCACTTCAATAGAAAAGAAGGTTGGAAAGAAAGAAAGGGCCGGTTAGGAGCGCGTGGACTATTTTGGTATGCTTTATAGTATTGTTGCCCATAAGAGTCTTATAATACAGAAGGAATGAAGTACATATACCGATTCACCTTATTGGACGATTCGAGTGAAATCCGTCCCACTAAAAAAGAATATGGGGTTCGAGAGAAACAAAAGGGTCATTTAGGACCGTGTGTACTATTTTGGTGTGCTATATAGTATTGTTCTCCATAAGAGTCTTATAACTGTGAAGGAATGATGCATAAACACCGATTCTTCTACTTATAGGACGATACGGGTGAAATTTCGTCCCACTTCGATAGAAAAGAAGCTTGGAAAGAAGGAAAGGGCCGGTTAGGAGCGCGTGGACTATTTTGGTATGCTTTATAGTATTGTTGCCCATAAGAGTCTTATAATACAGAAGGAATGAAGTACATATACCGATTCACCTTATTGGACGATTCGAGGGAAATCCGTCCCACTAAAAAAGAATATGGGGTTGGAGAGAAACCAATGGGTCATTTAGGACCGTGTGTACTATTTTGGTGTGCTATATAGTATTGTTGTCCATAAGAATATTATAACTGTGAAGGAATTATGCACAAACACCGATTCTTCTACTTATAGGACGATACGGGTGAAATTTCGTCCCACTTCGATAGAAAGGAAGCTTGGAAAGAAAGAAAGGGCCGGTTAGGAGCGCGTGGACTATTTTGGTATGCTTTATAGTATTGTTGCCCATAAGAGTCTTATAATAGTGAAGGAATGAAGTACATATACCGATTCAACTTATTGGACGATCCGATTGAAATCCGTCCCATTTATAAAGAATATGGGGTTGGAGAAAAACCAATGGGTCATTAAGGACCGTGTGGACTATTTCGGTATGCTTTATAGTATTGTTGTCCATAAGAGTCTTATAACTGTGAAAGAATGATGCAGAAAAACCGATTCTTATACTTGTAGGACGATACGGGTGAAATCCGTACCACTTAGATAGAAAAGAAGGTTGGAAAAAAAGAAGGGGCCGGTTAGGAGCGCGTGGACTATTTTGGTATGCTTTATAGTATTGTTGCCCATAAGAGTCTTATAATAGTGAAGGAATGAAGTACATATACCGATTCAAGTTATTGGACGATCCGATTGAAATCCGTCCCACTTATAAAGAATATGGGGTTGGAGAAAAACCAAAGGGTCATTAAGGACCGTGTGGACTATTTCGGTATGCTTTATAGTATTGTTGTCCATAAGAGTCGTATAACTGTGAAAGAATGATGCAGAAAAACCGATTCTACTTATAGGACGATACGTGTGAAATTCGTCCCACTTCAATAGAAAAGAAGGTTGGAAAGAAAGAAAGGGCCGGTTAGGAGCGCGTGGACTATTTTGGTAAGCTTTATAGTATTGTTGCCCATAAGAGTCTTATAATACAGAAGGAATGAAGTACATATACCGATTCACCTTATTGGACGATTCGAGGGAAATCCGTCCCACTAAAAAAGAATATGGGGTTGGAGAGAAACCAAAGGGTCATTTAGGACCGTGTGTACTATTTTGGTGTGCTATATAGTATTGTGGTCCATAAGAGTCTTATAACTGTGAAGGAATGATGCACAAACACCGATTCTTCTACTTGTAGGACGATACGGGTGAAATCCGTCCCACTTAGATAGAAAAGAAGGTTGGAAAAAAAGAAGGGGCCGGTTAGGAGCGCGTGGACTATTTTGGTATGCTTTATAGTATTGTTGCCCATAAGAGTCTTATAATAGTGAAGGAATGAAGTACATATACCGATTCAAGTTATTGGACGATCCGATTGAAATCCGTCCCACTTATAAAGAATATGGGGTTGGAGAAAAACCAAAGGGTCATTAAGGACCGTGTGGACTATTTCGGTATGCTTTATAGTATTGTTGTCCATAAGAGTCGTATAACTGTGAAAGAATGATGCAGAAAAACCGATTCTACTTATAGGACGATACGTGTGAAATTCGTCCCACTTCAATAGAAAAGAAGGTTGGAAAGAAAGAAAGGGCCGGTTAGGAGCGCGTGGACTATTTTGGTAAGCTTTATAGTATTGTTGCCCATAAGAGTCTTATAATACAGAAGGAATGAAGTACATATACCGATTCACCTTATTGGACGATTCGAGGGAAATCCGTCCCACTAAAAAAGAATATGGGGTTGGAGAGAAACCAAAGGGTCATTTAGGACCGTGTGTACTATTTTGGTGTGCTATATAGTATTGTTGTCCTTAAGAATCTTATAACTGTGAAGGAATTATGCACAAACACCGATTCATCTACTTATAGATCGATACGGGTGAAATTCGTCCCACTTAGAAAGAAAAGAAGGTTGGAAAGAAAGAAAGGGCCGGTTAGGAGCGCGTGGACTATTTTGGTATGCTTTATAGTATTGTTGCCCATAAGAGTCTTATAATAGAAAAGGAATGAAGTACATATACCGATTCAACTTATTGGACGATTCGAGTGAAATCCGTCCCACTAAAAAAGAATATGGGGTTGGAGAGAAACAAAAGGGTCATTTAGGACCGTGTGTACTATTTTGGTGTGCTATATAGTATTGTTGTCCATAAGAATCTTATAACTGTGAAGAAATTATGCACAAACACCGATTCATCTTCTTATAGGACGATACGTGTGAAATTCGTCCCACTTCAATAGAAAAGAAGGTTGGAAATAAAGAAAGGGCCGGTTAGGAGCGCGTGGACTATTTCGGTATGCTTTATAGTATTGTTGCCCATAAGAGTCTAATAATACAGAAGGAATGAAGTACATATACCGATTCACCTTATTGCACGATTCGAGGGAAATCCGTCCCACTAAAAAAGAATATGGGGTTGGAGAGAAACCAATGGGTCATTCCGGATTGTGTGTACTATTTTGGTGTGCTATATAGTATTGTTGTCCATAAGAATCTTATAACAGTGAAGGAATGATGCAGAAACACCGATTCATCTACTTATAGGACGATACGGGTGAAATTCGTCCCACTTAGAAAGAAAAGAAGGTTGGAAAGAAAGAAAGGGCCGGTTAGGAGCGCGTGGACTATTTTGGTATGCTTTATAATATTGTTGCCCATAAGAGTCTTATAATAGTGAAGGAATGAAGTACATATACCGATTCACCTTATTCGACGATTCGAGTGAAATCCGTCCCACTAAAAAAGAATATGGGGTTCGAGAGAAACAAAAGGGTCATTTAGGACCGTGTGTACTATTTTGGTGTGCTATATAGTATTGTTCTCCATAAGAGTCTTATAACTGTGAAGGAATGATGCATAAACACCGATTCTTCTACTTATAGGACGATACGGGTGAAATTTCGTCCCACTTCGATAGAAAAGAAGCTTGGAAAGAAGGAAAGGGCCGGTTAGGAGCGCGTGGACTATTTTGGTATGCTTTATAGTATTGTTGCCCATAAGAGTCTTATAATACAGAAGGAATGAAGTACATATACCGATTCACCTTATTGGACGATTCGAGGGAAATCCGTCCCACTAAAAAAGAATATGGGGTTGGAGAGAAACCAATGGGTCATTTAGGACCGTGTGTACTATTTTGGTGTGCTATATAGTATTGTTGTCCATAAGAATATTATAACTGTGAAGGAATTATGCACAAACACCGATTCTTCTACTTATAGGACGATACGGGTGAAATTTCGTCCCACTTCGATAGAAAGGAAGCTTGGAAAGAAAGAAAGGGCCGGTTAGGAGCGCGTGGACTATTTTGGTATGCTTTATAGTATTGTTGCCCATAAGAGTCTTATAATAGTGAAGGAATGAAGTACATATACCGATTCAACTTATTGGACGATCCGATTGAAATCCGTCCCATTTATAAAGAATATGGGGTTGGAGAAAAACCAAAGGGTCATTAAGGACCGTGTGGACTATTTCGGTATGCTTTATAGTATTGTTGTCCATAAGAGTCTTATAACTGTGAAAGAATGATGCAGAAAAACCGATTCTTATACTTGTAGGACGATACGGGTGAAATCCGTACCACTTAGATAGAAAAGAAGGTTGGAAAAAAAGAAGGGGCCGGTTAGGAGCGCGTGGACTATTTTGGTATGCTTTATAGTATTGTTGCCCATAAGAGTCTTATAATACAGAAGGAATGAAGTACATATACCGATTCACCTTATTGGACGATTCGAGGGAAATCCGTCCCACTAAAAATGAATATGGGGTTAGAGAGAAACCAAAGGGTCATTTCGGACCGTGTGTACTATTTTGGTGTGCTATATAGTATTGTGGTCCATAAGAGTCTTATAACTGTGAAGGAATGTTGCACAAACACCGATTCTTCTACTTGTAGGACGATACGGGTGAAATCCGTCCCACTTAGATAGAAAAGAAGGTTGGAAAAAAAGAAGGGGCCGGTTAGGAGCGCGTGGACTATTTTGGTATGCTTTATAGTATTGTTGCCCATAAGAGTCTTATAATAGAAAAGGAATGAAGTACATATACCGATTCAACTTATTGGATGATTCGAGTGAAATCCGTCCCACTAAAAAAGAATATGGGGTTGGAGAGAAACAAAAGAGTCATTTAGGACCGTGTGTACTATTTTGGTGTGCTATATAGTATTGTGGTCCATAAGAGTCTTATAACTGTGAAGGAATGATGCACAAACACCGATTCTTCTACTTGTAGGACGATACGGGTAAAATCCGTCCCACTTAGATAGAAAAGAAGGTCGGAAAAAAAGAAGTGGCCGGTTAGGAGCGCGTGGACTATTTTGGTATGCTTTATAGTATTGTTGCCCATAAGAGTCTTATAATAGTGAAGGAATGAAGTACATATACCGATTCACCTTATTGGACGATTCGAGGGAAATCCGTCCCACTAAAAAAGAATATGGGGTTGGAGAGAAACAAATGGGTCATTTAGGACCGTGTGTACTATTTTGGTGTGCTATATAGTATTGTGGTCCATAAGAGTCTTATAACTGTGAAGGAATGATGCACAAACACCGATTCTTCTACTTGTAGGACGATACGGGTGAAATCCGTCCCACTTAGATAGAAAAGAAGGTTGGAAAAAAAGAAGGGGCCGGTTAGGAGCGCGTGGACTATTTTGGTATGCTTTATAGTATTGTTGCCCATAAGAGTCTTATAATAGTGAAGGAATGAAGTACATATACCGATTCAAGTTATTGGACGATCCGATTGAAATCCGTCCCACTTATAAAGAATATGGGGTTGGAGAAAAACCAAAGGGTCATTAAGGACCGTGTGGACTATTTCGGTATGCTTTATAGTATTGTTGTCCATAAGAGTCGTATAACTGTGAAAGAATGATGCAGAAAAACCGATTCTACTTATAGGACGATACGTGTGAAATTCGTCCCACTTCAATAGAAAAGAAGGTTGGAAAGAAAGAAAGGGCCGGTTAGGAGCGCGTGGACTATTTTGGTAAGCTTTATAGTATTGTTGCCCATAAGAGTCTTATAATACAGAAGGAATGAAGTACATATACCGATTCACCTTATTGGACGATTCGAGGGAAATCCGTCCCACTAAAAAAGAATATGGGGTTGGAGAGAAACCAAAGGGTCATTTAGGACCGTGTGTACTATTTTGGTGTGCTATATAGTATTGTTGTCCATAAGAATCTTATAACTGTGAAGGAATTATGCACAAACACCGATTCATCTACTTATAGATCGATACGGGTGAAATTCGTCCCACTTAGAAAGAAAAGAAGGTTGGAAAGAAAGAAAGGGCCGGTTAGGAGCGCGTGGACTATTTTGGTATGCTTTATAGTATTGTTGCCCATAAGAGTCTTATAATAGAAAAGGAATGAAGTACATATACCGATTCAACTTATTGGACGATTCGAGTGAAATCCGTCCCACTAAAAAAGAATATGGGGTTGGAGAGAAACAAAAGGGTCATTTAGGACCGTGTGTACTATTTTGGTGTGCTATATAGTATTGTTGTCCATAAGAATATTATAACTGTGAAGGAATGATGCACAAACACCGATTCTTCTACTTGTAGGACGATACGGGTGAAATCCGTCCCACTTAGATAGAAAAGAAGGTTGGAAAAAAAGAAGGGGCCGGTTAGGAGCGCGTGGACTATTTTGGTATGCTTTATAGTTTTGTTGCCCATAAGAGTCTTATAATAGTGAAGGAATGAAGTACATATACCGATTCACCTTATTGGACGATTCGAGGGAAATCCGTCCCACTAAAAAAGAATATAGATTTAGAGAGAAACCAAAGGGTCATTTAGGACCGTGTGTACTATTTTGGTGTGCTATATAGTATTGTGGTCCATAAGAGTCTTATAACTGAGAAGGAATGATGCACAAAAACCGATTCTTATACTTGTAGGACGATACGGGTGAAATCCGTACCACTTAGATAGAAAAGAAGGTTGGAAAAAAAGAAGGGGCCGGTTAGGAGCGCGTGGACTATTTTGGTATGCTTTATAGTATTGTTGCCCATAAGAGTCTTATAATACAGAAGGAATGAAGTACATATACCGATTCACCTTATTGGACGATTCGAGGGAAATCCGTCCCACTAAAAAAGAATATAGATTTAGAGAGAAACCAAAGGGTCATTTAGGACCGTGTGTACTATTTTGGTGTGCTATATAGTATTGTGGTCCATAAGAGTCTTATAACTGAGAAGGAATGATGCACAAAAACCGATTCTTATACTTGTAGGACGATACGGGTGAAATCCGTACCACTTAGATAGAAAAGAAGGTTGGAAAAAAAGAAGGGGCCGGTTAGGAGCGCGTGGACTATTTTGGTATGCTTTATAGTATTGTTGCCCATAAGAGTCTTATAATACAGAAGGAATGAAGTACATATACCGATTCACCTTATTGGACGATTCGAGGGAAATCCGTCCCACTAAAAAAGAATATGGGGTTGGAGAGAAACCAATGGGTCATTTAGGACCGTGTGTACTATTTTGGTGTGCTATATAGTATTGTTGTCCATAAGAATATTATAACTGTGAAGGAATTATGCACAAACACCGATTCTTCTACTTATAGGACGATACGGGTGAAATTTCGTCCCACTTCGATAGAAAGGAAGCTTGGAAAGAAAGAAAGGGCCGGTTAGGAGCGCGTGGACTATTTTGGTATGCTTTATAGTATTGTTGCCCATAAGAGTCTTATAATAGTGAAGGAATGAAGTACATATACCGATTCAACTTATTGGACGATCCGATTGAAATCCGTCCCATTTATAAAGAATATGGGGTTGGAGAAAAACCAAAGGGTCATTAAGGACCGTGTGGACTATTTCGGTATGCTTTATAGTATTGTTGTCCATAAGAGTCTTATAACTGTGAAAGAATGATGCAGAAAAACCGATTCTTATACTTGTAGGACGATACGGGTGAAATCCGTACCACTTAGATAGAAAAGAAGGTTGGAAAAAAAGAAGGGGCCGGTTAGGAGCGCGTGGACTATTTTGGTATGCTTTATAGTATTGTTGCCCATTAGAGTCTTATAATACAGAAGGAATGAAGTACATATACCGATTCACCTTATTGGACGATTCGAGGGAAATCCGTCCCACTAAAAAAGAATATGGGGTTAGAGAGAAACCAAAGGGTCATTTCGGACCGTGTGTACTATTTTGGTGTGCTATATAGTATTGTGGTCCATAAGAGTCTTATAACTGTGAAGGAATGTTGCACAAACACCGATTCTTCTACTTGTAGGACGATACGGGTGAAATCCGTCCCACTTAGATAGAAAAGAAGGTTGGAAAAAAAGAAGGGGCCGGTTAGGAGCGCGTGGACTATTTTGGTATGCTTTATAGTATTGTTGCCCATAAGAGTCTTATAATAGAAAAGGAATGAAGTACATATACCGATTCAACTTATTGGATGATTCGAGTGAAATCCGTCCCACTAAAAAAGAATATGGGGTTGGAGAGAAACAAAAGGGTCATTTAGGACCGTGTGTACTATTTTGGTGTGCTATATAGTATTGTGGTCCATAAGAGTCTTATAACTGTGAAGGAATGATGCACAAACACCGATTCTACTACTTGTAGGACGATACGGGTAAAATCCGTCCCACTTAGATAGAAAAGAAGGTTGGAAAAAAAGAAGTGGCCGGTTAGGAGCGCGTGGACTATTTTGGTATGCTTTATAGTATTGTTGCCCATAAGAGTCTTATAATAGTGAAGGAATGAAGTACATATACCGATTCACCTTATTGGACGATTCGAGGGAAATCCGTCCCACTAAAAAAGAATATGGGGTTGGAGAGAAACAAATGGGTCATTTAAGACCGTGTGTACTATTTTGGTGTGCTATATAGTATTGTGGTCCATAAGAGTCTTATAACTGTGAAGGAATGATGCACAAACACCGATTCTTCTACTTGTAGGACGATACGGGTGAAATCCGTCCCACTTAGATAGAAAAGAAGGTTGGAAAAAAAGAAGGGGCCGGTTAGGAGCGCGTGGACTATTTTGGTATGCTTTATAGTATTGTTGCCCATAAGAGTCTTATAATAGTGAAGGAATGAAGTACATATACCGATTCAAGTTATTGGACGATCCGATTGAAATCCGTCCCACTTATAAAGAATATGGGGTTGGAGAGAAAAACCAAAGGGTCATTAAGGACCGTGTGGACTATTTCGGTATGCTTTATAGTATTGTTGTCCATAAGAGTCGTATAACTGTGAAAGAATGATGCAGAAAAACCGATTCTACTTATAGGACGATACGTGTGAAATTCGTCCCACTTCAATAGAAAAGAAGGTTGGAAAGAAAGAAAGGGCCGGTTAGGAGCGCGTGGACTATTTTGGTAAGCTTTATAGTATTGTTGCCCATAAGAGTCTTATAATACAGAAGGAATGAAGTACATATACCGATTCACCTTATTGGACGATTCGAGGGAAATCCGTCCCACTAAAAAAGAATATGGGGTTGGAGAGAAACCAAAGGGTCATTTAGGACCGTGTGTACTATTTTGGTGTGCTATATAGTATTGTTGTCCATAAGAATCTTATAACTGTGAAGGAATTATGCACAAACACCGATTCATCTACTTATAGATCGATACTGGTGAAATTCGTCCCACTTAGAAAGAAAAGAAGGTTGGAAAGAAAGAAAGGGCCGGTTAGGAGCGCGTGGACTATTTTGGTATGCTTTATAGTATTGTTGCCCATAAGAGTCTTATAATAGAAAAGGAATGAAGTACATATACCGATTCAACTTATTGGACGATTCGAGTGAAATCCGTCCCACTAAAAAAGAATATGGGGTTGGAGAGAAACAAAAGGGTCATTTAGGACCGTGTGTACTATTTTGGTGTGCTATATATTATTGTTGTCCATAAGAATCTTATAACTGTGAAGAAATTATGCACAAACACCGATTCATCTTCTTATAGGACGATACGTGTGAAATTCGTCCCACTTCAATAGAAAAGAAGGTTGGAAATAAAGAAAGGGCCGGTTAGGAGCGCGTGGACTATTTTGGTATGCTTTATAGTATTGTTGCCCATAAGAGTCTAATAATACAGAAGGAATGAAGTACATATACCGATTCACCTTATTGCTCGATTCGAGGGAAATCCGTCCCACTAAAAAAGAATATGGGGTTGGAGAGAAACCAATGGGTCATTCCGGACTGTGTGTACTATTTTGGTGTGCTATATAGTATTGTTGTCCATAAGAATCTTATAACAGTGAAGGAATGATGCAGAAACAACGATTCATCTACTTATAGGACGATACGGGTGAAATTCGTCCCACTTAGAAAGAAAAGAAGGTTGGAAAGAAAGAAAGGGCCGGTTAGGAGCGCGTGGACTATTTTGGTATGCTTTATAGTATTGTTGCCCATAAGAGTCTTATAATAGTGAAGGAATGAAGTACATATACCGATTCACCTTATTGGACGATTCGAGGGAAATCCGTCCCACTAAAAAAGAATATGGGGTTGGAGAGAAACCAATGGGTCATTTAGGACCGTGTGTACTATTTTGGTGTGCTATATAGTATTGTTGTCCATAAGAATCTTATAATTGTGCAGGAATTATGCACAAACACCAATTCTTCTACTTATTGGACGATACGGGTGAAATTTCGTCCCACTTCGATAGAAAGGAAGCTTGGAAAGAAAGAAAGGGCCGGTTAGGAGCGCGTGGACTATTTTGGTATGCTTTATAGTATTGTTGCCCATAAGAGTCTTATAATAGAAAAGGAATGAAGTACATATACCGATTCAACTTATTGGACGATTCGAGTGAAATCCGTCCCACTAAAAAAGAATATGGGGTTGGAGAGAAACAAAAGGGTCATTTAGGACCGTGTGTACTATTTTGGTGTGCTATATAGTATTGTTGTCCATAAGAATCTTATAACTGTGAAGGAATTATGCACAAACACCGATTCATCTACTTATAGGACGATACGTGTGAAATTCGTCCCACTTCAATAGAAAAGAAGGTTGGAAAGAAAGAAAGGGCCGGTTAGGAGCGCGTGGACTATTTTGGTATGCTTTATAGTATTGTTGCCCATAAGAGTCTTATAATACAGAAGGAATGAAGTACATATACCGATTCACCTTATTGGACGATTCGAGTGAAATCCGTCCCACTAAAAAAGAATATGGGGTTCGAGAGAAACAAAAGGGTCATTTAGGACCGTGTGTACTATTTTGGTGTGCTATATAGTATTGTTCTCCATAAGAGTCTTATAACTGTGAAGGAATGATGCATAAACACCGATTCTTCTACTTATAGGACGATACGGGTGAAATTTCGTCCCACTTCGATAGAAAAGAAGCTTGGAAAGAAGGAAAGGGCCGGTTAGGAGCGCGTGGACTATTTTGGTATGCTTTATAGTATTGTTGCCCATAAGAGTCTTATAATACAGAAGGAATGAAGTACATATACCGATTCACCTTATTGGACGATTCGAGGGAAATCCGTCCCACTAAAAAAGAATATGGGGTTGGAGAGAAACCAATGGGTCATTTAGGACCGTGTGTACTATTTTGGTGTGCTATATAGTATTGTTGTCCATAAGAATATTATAACTGTGAAGGAATTATGCACAAACACCGATTCTTCTACTTATAGGACGATACGGGTGAAATTTCGTCCCACTTCGATAGAAAGGAAGCTTGGAAAGAAAGAAAGGGCCGGTTAGGAGCGCGTGGACTATTTTGGTATGCTTTATAGTATTGTTGCCCATAAGAGTCTTATAATAGTGAAGGAATGAAGTACATATACCGATTCAACTTATTGGACGATCCGATTGAAATCCGTCCCATTTATAAAGAATATGGGGTTGGAGAAAAACCAATGGGTCATTAAGGACCGTGTGGACTATTTCGGTATGCTTTATAGTATTGTTGTCCATAAGAGTCTTATAACTGTGAAAGAATGATGCAGAAAAACCGATTCTTATACTTGTAGGACGATACGGGTGAAATCCGTACCACTTAGATAGAAAAGAAGGTTGGAAAAAAAGAAGGGGCCGGTTAGGAGCGCGTGGACTATTTTGGTATGCTTTATAGTATTGTTGCCCATAAGAGTCTTATAATACAGAAGGAATGAAGTACATATACCGATTCACCTTATTGGACGATTCGAGGGAAATCCGTCCCACTAAAAATGAATATGGGGTTAGAGAGAAACCAAAGGGTCATTTCGGACCGTGTGTACTATTTTGGTGTGCTATATAGTATTGTGGTCCATAAGAGTCTTATAACTGTGAAGGAATGTTGCACAAACACCGATTCTTCTACTTGTAGGACGATACGGGTGAAATCCGTCCCACTTAGATAGAAAAGAAGGTTGGAAAAAAAGAAGGGGCCGGTTAGGAGCGCGTGGACTATTTTGGTATGCTTTATAGTATTGTTGCCCATAAGAGTCTTATAATAGAAAAGGAATGAAGTACATATACCGATTCAACTTATTGGATGATTCGAGTGAAATCCGTCCCACTAAAAAAGAATATGGGGTTGGAGAGAAACAAAAGAGTCATTTAGGACCGTGTGTACTATTTTGGTGTGCTATATAGTATTGTGGTCCATAAGAGTCTTATAACTGTGAAGGAATGATGCACAAACACCGATTCTTCTACTTGTAGGACGATACGGGTAAAATCCGTCCCACTTAGATAGAAAAGAAGGTTGGAAAAAAAGAAGTGGCCGGTTAGGAGCGCGTGGACTATTTTGGTATGCTTTATAGTATTGTTGCCCATAAGAGTCTTATAATAGTGAAGGAATGAAGTACATATACCGATTCACCTTATTGGACGATTCGAGGGAAATCCGTCCCACTAAAAAAGAATATGGGGTTGGAGAGAAACAAATGGGTCATTTAGGACCGTGTGTACTATTTTGGTGTGCTATATAGTATTGTGGTCCATAAGAGTCTTATAACTGTGAAGGAATGATGCACAAACACCGATTCTTCTACTTGTAGGACGATACGGGTGAAATCCGTCCCACTTAGATAGAAAAGAAGGTTGGAAAAAAAGAAGGGGCCGGTTAGGAGCGCGTGGACTATTTTGGTATGCTTTATAGTATTGTTGCCCATAAGAGTCTTATAATAGTGAAGGAATGAAGTACATATACCGATTCAAGTTATTGGACGATCCGATTGAAATCCGTCCCACTTATAAAGAATATGGGGTTGGAGAAAAACCAAAGGGTCATTAAGGACCGTGTGGACTATTTCGGTATGCTTTATAGTATTGTTGTCCATAAGAGTCGTATAACTGTGAAAGAATGATGCAGAAAAACCGATTCTACTTATAGGACGATACGTGTGAAATTCGTCCCACTTCAATAGAAAAGAAGGTTGGAAAGAAAGAAAGGGCCGGTTAGGAGCGCGTGGACTATTTTGGTAAGCTTTATAGTATTGTTGCCCATAAGAGTCTTATAATACAGAAGGAATGAAGTACATATACCGATTCACCTTATTGGACGATTCGAGGGAAATCCGTCCCACTAAAAAAGAATATGGGGTTGGAGAGAAACCAAAGGGTCATTTAGGACCGTGTGTACTATTTTGGTGTGCTATATAGTATTGTTGTCCTTAAGAATCTTATAACTGTGAAGGAATTATGCACAAACACCGATTCATCTACTTATAGATCGATACGGGTGAAATTCGTCCCACTTAGAAAGAAAAGAAGGTTGGAAAGAAAGAAAGGGCCGGTTAGGAGCGCGTGGACTATTTTGGTATGCTTTATAGTATTGTTGCCCATAAGAGTCTTATAATAGAAAAGGAATGAAGTACATATACCGATTCAACTTATTGGACGATTCGAGTGAAATCCGTCCCACTAAAAAAGAATATGGGGTTGGAGAGAAACAAAAGGGTCATTTAGGACCGTGTGTACTATTTTGGTGTGCTATATAGTATTGTTGTCCATAAGAATCTTATAACTGTGAAGAAATTATGCACAAACACCGATTCATCTTCTTATAGGACGATACGTGTGAAATTCGTCCCACTTCAATAGAAAAGAAGGTTGGAAATAAAGAAAGGGCCGGTTAGGAGCGCGTGGACTATTTCGGTATGCTTTATAGTATTGTTGCCCATAAGAGTCTAATAATACAGAAGGAATGAAGTACATATACCGATTCACCTTATTGCACGATTCGAGGGAAATCCGTCCCACTAAAAAAGAATATGGGGTTGGAGAGAAACCAATGGGTCATTCCGGATTGTGTGTACTATTTTGGTGTGCTATATAGTATTGTTGTCCATAAGAATCTTATAACAGTGAAGGAATGATGCAGAAACACCGATTCATCTACTTATAGGACGATACGGGTGAAATTCGTCCCACTTAGAAAGAAAAGAAGGTTGGAAAGAAAGAAAGGGCCGGTTAGGAGCGCGTGGACTATTTTGGTATGCTTTATAATATTGTTGCCCATAAGAGTCTTATAATAGTGAAGGAATGAAGTACATATACCGATTCACCTTATTCGACGATTCGAGTGAAATCCGTCCCACTAAAAAAGAATATGGGGTTCGAGAGAAACAAAAGGGTCATTTAGGACCGTGTGTACTATTTTGGTGTGCTATATAGTATTGTTCTCCATAAGAGTCTTATAACTGTGAAGGAATGATGCATAAACACCGATTCTTCTACTTATAGGACGATACGGGTGAAATTTCGTCCCACTTCGATAGAAAAGAAGCTTGGAAAGAAGGAAAGGGCCGGTTAGGAGCGCGTGGACTATTTTGGTATGCTTTATAGTATTGTTGCCCATAAGAGTCTTATAATACAGAAGGAATGAAGTACATATACCGATTCACCTTATTGGACGATTCGAGGGAAATCCGTCCCACTAAAAAAGAATATGGGGTTGGAGAGAAACCAATGGGTCATTTAGGACCGTGTGTACTATTTTGGTGTGCTATATAGTATTGTTGTCCATAAGAATATTATAACTGTGAAGGAATTATGCACAAACACCGATTCTTCTACTTATAGGACGATACGGGTGAAATTTCGTCCCACTTCGATAGAAAGGAAGCTTGGAAAGAAAGAAAGGGCCGGTTAGGAGCGCGTGGACTATTTTGGTATGCTTTATAGTATTGTTGCCCATAAGAGTCTTATAATAGTGAAGGAATGAAGTACATATACCGATTCAACTTATTGGACGATCCGATTGAAATCCGTCCCATTTATAAAGAATATGGGGTTGGAGAAAAACCAAAGGGTCATTAAGGACCGTGTGGACTATTTCGGTATGCTTTATAGTATTGTTGTCCATAAGAGTCTTATAACTGTGAAAGAATGATGCAGAAAAACCGATTCTTATACTTGTAGGACGATACGGGTGAAATCCGTACCACTTAGATAGAAAAGAAGGTTGGAAAAAAAGAAGGGGCCGGTTAGGAGCGCGTGGACTATTTTGGTATGCTTTATAGTATTGTTGCCCATAAGAGTCTTATAATACAGAAGGAATGAAGTACATATACCGATTCACCTTATTGGACGATTCGAGGGAAATCCGTCCCACTAAAAATGAATATGGGGTTAGAGAGAAACCAAAGGGTCATTTCGGACCGTGTGTACTATTTTGGTGTGCTATATAGTATTGTGGTCCATAAGAGTCTTATAACTGTGAAGGAATGTTGCACAAACACCGATTCTTCTACTTGTAGGACGATACGGGTGAAATCCGTCCCACTTAGATAGAAAAGAAGGTTGGAAAAAAAGAAGGGGCCGGTTAGGAGCGCGTGGACTATTTTGGTATGCTTTATAGTATTGTTGCCCATAAGAGTCTTATAATAGAAAAGGAATGAAGTACATATACCGATTCAACTTATTGGATGATTCGAGTGAAATCCGTCCCACTAAAAAAGAATATGGGGTTGGAGAGAAACAAAAGAGTCATTTAGGACCGTGTGTACTATTTTGGTGTGCTATATAGTATTGTGGTCCATAAGAGTCTTATAACTGTGAAGGAATGATGCACAAACACCGATTCTTCTACTTGTAGGACGATACGGGTAAAATCCGTCCCACTTAGATAGAAAAGAAGGTCGGAAAAAAAGAAGTGGCCGGTTAGGAGCGCGTGGACTATTTTGGTATGCTTTATAGTATTGTTGCCCATAAGAGTCTTATAATAGTGAAGGAATGAAGTACATATACCGATTCACCTTATTGGACGATTCGAGGGAAATCCGTCCCACTAAAAAAGAATATGGGGTTGGAGAGAAACAAATGGGTCATTTAGGACCGTGTGTACTATTTTGGTGTGCTATATAGTATTGTGGTCCATAAGAGTCTTATAACTGTGAAGGAATGATGCACAAACACCGATTCTTCTACTTGTAGGACGATACGGGTGAAATCCGTCCCACTTAGATAGAAAAGAAGGTTGGAAAAAAAGAAGGGGCCGGTTAGGAGCGCGTGGACTATTTTGGTATGCTTTATAGTATTGTTGCCCATAAGAGTCTTATAATAGTGAAGGAATGAAGTACATATACCGATTCAAGTTATTGGACGATCCGATTGAAATCCGTCCCACTTATAAAGAATATGGGGTTGGAGAAAAACCAAAGGGTCATTAAGGACCGTGTGGACTATTTCGGTATGCTTTATAGTATTGTTGTCCATAAGAGTCGTATAACTGTGAAAGAATGATGCAGAAAAACCGATTCTACTTATAGGACGATACGTGTGAAATTCGTCCCACTTCAATAGAAAAGAAGGTTGGAAAGAAAGAAAGGGCCGGTTAGGAGCGCGTGGACTATTTTGGTAAGCTTTATAGTATTGTTGCCCATAAGAGTCTTATAATACAGAAGGAATGAAGTACATATACCGATTCACCTTATTGGACGATTCGAGGGAAATCCGTCCCACTAAAAAAGAATATGGGGTTGGAGAGAAACCAAAGGGTCATTTAGGACCGTGTGTACTATTTTGGTGTGCTATATAGTATTGTTGTCCATAAGAATCTTATAACTGTGAAGGAATTATGCACAAACACCGATTCATCTACTTATAGATCGATACGGGTGAAATTCGTCCCACTTAGAAAGAAAAGAAGGTTGGAAAGAAAGAAAGGGCCGGTTAGGAGCGCGTGGACTATTTTGGTATGCTTTATAGTATTGTTGCCCATAAGAGTCTTATAATAGAAAAGGAATGAAGTACATATACCGATTCAACTTATTGGACGATTCGAGTGAAATCCGTCCCACTAAAAAAGAATATGGGGTTGGAGAGAAACAAAAGGGTCATTTAGGACCGTGTGTACTATTTTGGTGTGCTATATAGTATTGTTGTCCATAAGAATATTATAACTGTGAAGGAATGATGCACAAACACCGATTCTTCTACTTGTAGGACGATACGGGTGAAATCCGTCCCACTTAGATAGAAAAGAAGGTTGGAAAAAAAGAAGGGGCCGGTTAGGAGCGCGTGGACTATTTTGGTATGCTTTATAGTATTGTTGCCCATAAGAGTCTTATAATAGTGAAGGAATGAAGTACATATACCGATTCAAGTTATTGGACGATCCGATTGAAATCCGTCCCACTTATAAAGAATATGGGGTTGGAGAAAAACCAAAGGGTCATTAAGGACCGTGTGGACTATTTCGGTATGCTTTATAGTATTGTTGTCCATAAGAGTCGTATAACTGTGAAAGAATGATGCAGAAAAACCGATTCTACTTATAGGACGATACGTGTGAAATTCGTCCCACTTCAATAGAAAAGAAGGTTGGAAAGAAAGAAAGGGCCGGTTAGGAGCGCGTGGACTATTTTGGTAAGCTTTATAGTATTGTTGCCCATAAGAGTCTTATAATACAGAAGGAATGAAGTACATATACCGATTCACCTTATTGGACGATTCGAGGGAAATCCGTCCCACTAAAAAAGAATATGGGGTTGGAGAGAAACCAAAGGGTCATTTAGGACCGTGTGTACTATTTTGGTGTGCTATATAGTATTGTTGTCCATAAGAATCTTATAACTGTGAAGGAATTATGCACAAACACCGATTCATCTACTTATAGATCGATACGGGTGAAATTCGTCCCACTTAGAAAGAAAAGAAGGTTGGAAAGAAAGAAAGGGCCGGTTAGGAGCGCGTGGACTATTTTGGTATGCTTTATAGTATTGTTGCCCATAAGAGTCTTATAATAGAAAAGGAATGAAGTACATATACCGATTCAACTTATTGGACGATTCGAGTGAAATCCGTCCCACTAAAAAAGAATATGGGGTTGGAGAGAAACAAAAGGGTCATTTAGGACCGTGTGTACTATTTTGGTGTGCTATATAGTATTGTTGTCCATAAGAATCTTATAACTGTGAAGAAATTATGCACAAACACCGATTCATCTTCTTATAGGACGATACGTGTGAAATTCGTCCCACTTCAATAGAAAAGAAGGTTGGAAATAAAGAAAGGGCCGGTTAGGAGCGCGTGGACTATTTCGGTATGCTTTATAGTATTGTTGCCCATAAGAGTCTAATAATACAGAAGGAATGAAGTACATATACCGATTCACCTTATTGCACGATTCGAGGGAAATCCGTCCCACTAAAAAAGAATATGGGGTTGGAGAGAAACCAATGGGTCATTCCGGATTGTGTGTACTATTTTGGTGTGCTATATAGTATTGTTGTCCATAAGAATCTTATAACAGTGAAGGAATGATGCAGAAACACCGATTCATCTACTTATAGGACGATACGGGTGAAATTCGTCCCACTTAGAAAGAAAAGAAGGTTGGAAAGAAAGAAAGGGCCGGTTAGGAGCGCGTGGACTATTTTGGTATGCTTTATAGTATTGTTGCCCATAAGAGTCTTATAATAGTGAAGGAATGAAGTACATATACCGATTCACCTTATTCGACGATTCGAGGGAAATCCGTCCCACTAAAAAAGAATATGGGGTTGGAGAGAAACCAATGGGTCATTTAGGACCGTGTGTACTATTTTGGTGTGCTATATAGTATTGTTGTCCATAAGAATCTTATAACTGTGCTGGAATTATGCACAAACACCGATTCTTCTACTTATAGGACGATACGGGTGAAATCCGTCCCACTAAAAAAGAATATGGGGTTGGAGAGAAACCAATGGGTCATTTAGGACCGTGTGTACTATTTTGGTGTGCTATATAGTATTGTTGTCCATAAGAATCTTATAACTGTGAAGGAATTATGCACAAACACCGATTCATCTACTTATAGGACGATACTGGTGAAATTCGTCCCACTTAGAAAGAAAAGAAGGTTGGAAAGAAAGAAAGGGCCGGTTAGGAGCGCGTGGACTATTTTGGTATGCTTTATAGTATTGTTGCCCATAAGAGTCTTATAATAGTGAAGGAATGAAGTACATATACCGATTCACCTTATTGGACGATTCGAGGGAAATCCGTCCCACTAAAAAAGAATATGGGGTTGGAGAGAAACCAATGGGTCATTTAGGACCGTGTGTACTATTTTGGTGTGCTATATAGTATTGTTGTCCATAAGAATCTTATAACTGTGCTGGAATTATGCACAAACACCGATTCTTCTACTTATAGGACGATACGGGTGATATTTCGTCCCACTTCGATAGAAAGGAAGCTTGGAAAGAAAGAAAGGGCCGGTTAGGAGTGCGTGGACTATTTTGGTATGCTTTATAGTATTGTTGCCCATAAGAGTCTTATAATAGAAAAGGAATGAAGTACATATACCGATTCAACTTATTGGACGATTCGAGTGAAATCCGTCCCACTAAAAAAGAATATGGGGTTGGAGAGAAACAAAAGGGTCATTTAGGACCGTGTGTACTATTTTGGTGTGCTATATAGTATTGTTGTCCATAAGAATCTTATAACTGTGAAGGAATTATGCACAAACACCGATTCATCTACTTATAGGACGATACGTGTGAAATTTGTCCCACTTCAATAGAAAAGAAGGTTGGAAAGAAAGAAAGGGCCGGTTAGGAGCGCGTGGACTATTTTGGTATGCTTTATAATATTGTTGCCCATAAGAGTCTTATAATACAGAAGGAATGAAGTACATATACCGATTCACCTTATTGGACGATTCGAGTGAAATCCGTCCCACTAAAAAAGAATATGGTGTTCGAGAGAAACAAAAGGGTCATTTAGGACCGTGTGTACTATTTTTGTGTGCTATATAGTATTGTTCTCCATAAGAGTCTTATAACTGTGAAGGAATGATGCATAAACACCGATTCTTCTACTTATAGGACGATACGGGTGAAATACGTCCCACTAAAAAAGAATATGGGGTTGGAGAGAAACCAATGGGTCATTTAGGACCGTGTGTACTATTTTGGTGTGCTATATAGTATTGTTGTCCATAAGAATCTTATAACTGTGAAGGAATTATGCACAAACACCGATTCATCTACTTATAGGACGATACTGGTGAAATTCGTCCCACTTAGAAAGAAAAGAAGGTTGGAAAGAAAGAAAGGGCCGGTTAGGAGCGCGTGGACTATTTTGGTATGCTTTATAGTATTGTTGCCCATAAGAGTCTTATAATAGTGAAGGAATGAAGTACATATACCGATTCACCTTATTGGACGATTCGAGGGAAATCCGTCCCACTAAAAAAGAATATGGGGTTGGAGAGAAACCAATGGGTCATTTAGGACCGTGTGTACTATTTTGGTGTGCTATATAGTATTGTTGTCCATAAGAATCTTATAACTGTGCTGGAATTATGCACAAACACCGATTCTTCTACTTATAGGACGATACGGGTGAAATTTCGTCCCACTTCGATAGAAAGGAAGCTTGGAAAGAAAGAAAGGGCCGGTTAGGAGCGCGTGGACTATTTTGGTATGCTTTATAGTATTGTTGCCCATAAGAGTCTTATAATAGAAAAGGAATGAAGTACATATACCGATTCAACTTATTGGACGATTCGAGTGAAATCCGTCCCACTAAAAAAGAATATGGGGTTGGAGAGAAACAAAAGGGTCATTTAGGACCGTGTGTACTATTTTGGTGTGCTATATAGTATTGTTGTCCATAAGAATCTTATAACTGTGAAGGAATTATGCACAAACTCCGATTCATCTACTTATAGGACGATACGTGTGAAATTTGTCCCACTTCAATAGAAAAGAAGGTTGGAAAGAAAGAAAGGGCCGGTTAGGAGCGCGTGGACTATTTTGGTATGCTTTATAATATTGTTGCCCATAAGAGTCTTATAATACAGAAGGAATGAAGTACATATACCGATTCACCTTATTGGACGATTCGAGTGAAATCCGTCCCACTAAAAAAGAATATGGTGTTCGAGAGAAACAAAAGGGTCATTTAGGACCGTGTGTACTATTTTGGTGTGCTATATAGTATTGTTCTCCATAAGAGTCTTATAACTGTGAAGGAATGATGCATAAACACCGATTCTTCTACTTATAGGACGATACGGGTGAAATCCGTCCCACTAAAAAAGAATATGGGGTTGGAGAGAAACCAATGGGTCATTTAGGACCGTGTGTACTATTTTGGTGTGCTATATAGTATTGTTGTCCATAAGAATCTTATAACTGTGAAGGAATTATGCACAAACACCGATTCATCTACTTATAGGACGATACTGGTGAAATTCGTCCCACTTAGAAAGAAAAGAAGGTTGGAAAGAAAGAAAGGGCCGGTTAGGAGCGCGTGGACTATTTTGGTATGCTTTATAGTATTGTTGCCCATAAGAGTCTTATAATAGTGAAGGAATGAAGTACATATACCGATTCACCTTATTGGACGATTCGAGGGAAATCCGTCCCACTAAAAAAGAATATGGGGTTGGAGAGAAACCAATGGGTCATTTAGGACCGTGTGTACTATTTTGGTGTCCTATATAGTATTGTTGTCCATAAGAATCTTATAACTGTGAAGGAATTATGCACAAACACCGATTCTTCTACTTATAGGACGATACGGGTGAAATTTCGTCCCACTTCGATAGAAAAGAAGTTTGGAAAAAAGGAAAGGGCCGGTTAGGAGCGCGTGGACTATTTTGGTATGCTTTATAGTATTGTTGCCCATTAGAGTCTTATAATACAGAAGGAATGAAGTACATATACCGATTCACCTTATTGCACGATTCGAGGGAAATCCGTCCCACTAAAAATGAATATGGGGTTGGAGAGAAACCAATGGGTCATTTAGGACCGTGTGTACTATTTTGGTGTGCTATATAGTATTGTTGTCCATAAGAATCTTATAATTGTGAAGGAATTATGCACAAAACCGATTCATCTACTTATAGGACGATACGTGTGAAATCCGTCCCACTTCAATAGAAAAGAAGGTTGGAAATAAAGAAAGGGCCGGTTAGGAGCGCGTGGACTATTTTGGTATGCTTTATAGTATTGTTGCCCATAAGAGTCTTATAATACAGAAGGAATGAAGTACATATACCGATTCACCTTATCGGACGATTCGAGGGAAATCCGTCCCACTAAAAAAGAATATGGGGTTGGAGAGAAACCAATGGGTCATTCCGGACTGTGTGTACTATTTTGGTGTGCTATATAGTATTGTTGTCCATAAGAATCTTATAACTGTGAAGGAATGATGCACAAACACCGATTCATCTACTTATAGGACGATACGGGTGAAATTCGTCCCACTTAGAAAGAAAAGAAGGTTGGAAAGAAAGAAAGGGCCGGTTAGGAGCGCGTGGACTATTTTGGTATGCTTTATAGTATTGTTGCCCATAAGAGTCTTATAATAGTGAAGGAATGAAGTACATATACCGATTCACCTTATTGGACGATTAGAGGGAAATCCGTCCCACTAAAAAAGAATATGGGGTTAGAGAGAAACCAAAGGGTCATTTTGGACCGTGTGTACTATTTTGGTGTGCTATATAGTATTGTTGTCCATAATAATCTTATAACTGTGAAGGAATTATGCACAAACACCGATTCATCTACTTTTTTTTTTTTTTTTTTTTTTTTTGAAAAGTAAGTCAATATTATAAAAACCAGAAACGGCAAAAGCCTACAAAAAACTTGGGCATTCCCAAGGGTGGTATCCCCAAACCCACCACAACTTTAGATTTAAATTGTTAAAAGGGAGAAAATACACAAAAACCATACTATTTCTATTGCTTAACCAATAAACCAGAGAATTACATGAAACCATTGGTTTAACAATAATCATACTCCTCCAGAGCATTAGTGGTCCAGTCTTCATCAGATTGTGGACAACAGTAATATGAGCCTTGAAATCCCCACATATGAACATTATCAAGATAAATGAAACAAATAGCAGAACATTTGATCCATCGTTTTCCATCATTAAACCATGTCCATATTTGAAGAGCAACCTTGTCATTTGCACTAGCAAGGAGCACTGATAAGAGACTTCCATCACACTGAAAAACGACCATTTCAGCACTGAAATTCTGAAATCTGCACTGAAAAAACTGCATTTCAGCACTGAACCACTGAAAATACTGCATTTCAGCACTGAAAAAAACTGCATTTCAGTACTGAAACACTGAAAACTGCACAGAAAAATATGTATTTCTGCCCTGAAACTCTGAAAAACGACCATTTCAGCACTGAAAATCTTAAATCTGCACTGAAAAAACAGCATTTCAGTACTAAACCACTGAAATCTGCACTGAAAATTCTGAATTTCAGCACTGAAAAATCTGCACTGATAAACAGCATTGTTGGCAGTCACAAAACTGCAGTTTACAAACTGCACTGAAGCACTGGACAACGACCGAAACCTGTGGTAGCCATCCGTGATGGTCTTCATAGCCATCCGACACCGATTCATCTACTTATAGGACGATACGTGTCAAATTCGTCCCACTTCAATAGAAAAGAAGGTTGGAAAGAAAGAAAGGTCCGGTTAGGAGCGCGTGGACTATTTTGGTAAGCTTTATAGTATTTTTGCCCATAAGAGTCTAATAATACAGAAGGAATGAAGTACATATACCGATTCACCTTATTGGACGATTCGAGGGAAATCCGTCCCACTAAAAAAGAATATGGGGTTAGAGATAAACCAAAGGGTCATTTAGGACCGTGTGTACTATTTTGGTGTGCTATATAGTATTGTGGTCCATAAGAGTCTTATAACTGTGAAGGAATGATGCACAAACACCGATTCTTCTACTTGTAGGACGATACGGGTGAAATCCGTCCCACTTAGATAGAAAAGAAACTTGGAAAGAAAGAAAGGGCCGGTTAGGAGCGCGTGGACTATTTTGGTATGCTTTATAGTAATGTTGCCCATAAGAGTCTTATAATACAGAAGGAATGAAGTACATATACCGATTCACCTTATTGGACGATTCGAGGGAAATCCGTCCCACTAAAAAAGAATATGGGGTTAGAGAGAAACCAAAGGGTCATTTAGGACCGTGTGTACTATTTTGGTGTGCTATATAGTATTGTGGTCCATAAGAGTCTTATAACTGTGAAGGAATGATGCACAAACACCGATTCTTCTACTTGTAGGAAGATACGAGTGAAATCCGTCCCACTTAGATAGAAAAGAAGGTTGGAAAAAAAGAAGGGGCCGGTTAGGAGCGCGTGGACTATTTTGGTATGCTTTATAGTAATGTTGCCCATAAGAGTCTTATAATACAGAAGGAATGAAGTACATATACCGATTCACCTTATTGGACGATTCGAGGGAAATCCGTCCCACTAAAAAAGAATATGGGGTTAGAGAGAAACCAAAGGGTCATTTAGGACCGTGTGTACTATTTTGGTGTGCTATATAGTATTGTGGTCCATAAGAATCTTATAACTGTGAAGGATTATGCACAAACACCGATTCATCTACTTATAGGACGATACGGGTGAAATCCGTCCCACTTAGATAGAAAAGAAGGTTGGAAAAAAAGAAGAGGCCGGTTAGGAGCGCGTGGACTATTTTGGTATGCTTTATAGTAATGTTGCCCATAAGAGTCTTATAATACAGAAGGAATGAAGTACATATACCGATTCACCTTATTGGACGATTCGAGGGAAATCCGTCCCACTAAAAAAGAATATGGGGTTAGAGAGAAACCAAAGGGTCATTTAGGACCGTGTGTACTATTTTGGTGTGCTATATAGTATTGTGGTCCATAAGAGTCTTATAACTGTGAAGGAATGATGCACAAACAACGATTCTTCTACTTGTAGGACGATACGGGTGAAATCCGTCCCACTTAGATAGAAAAGAAACTTGGAAAGAAAGAAAGGGCCGGTTAGGAGCGCGTGGACTATTTTGGTATGCTTTATAGTATTGTTGCCCATAAGAGTCTTATAATAGTGAAGGAATGAAGTACATATACCGATTCAACTTATTGGACGATCCGATTGAAATCCGTCCCACTTATAAAGAATATGGGGTTAGAGAAAAACCAAAGGGTCATTAAGGACCATGTGGACTATTTCGGTATGCTTTATAGTATTGTTGTCCATAACAGTCTTATAACTGTGAAAGAATGATGCAAAAAAACCGATTCTACTTATAGGACGATACGTGTGAAATTTTTCCCACTTCAATAGAAAAGAAGGTTGGAAAGAAAGAAAGGGTCGGTTAGGAGCGCGTGGACTATTTTGGTAAGCTTTATAGTATTGTTGCCCATAAGAGTCTTATAATACAGAAGGAATGAAGTACATATACCGATTCACCTTATTGGACGATTCGAGGGAAATCCGTCCCACTAAAAAAGAATATGGGGTTGGAGAGAAACCAAAGGGTCATTTAGGACCGTGTGTAATATTTTGGTGTGCTATATAGTATTGTTGTCCATAAGAATCTTATAACTGTGAAGGAATTATGCACAAACACCGATTCATCTACTTATAGCACGATACGGGTGAAATTCGTCAACTTAGAAAGAAAAGAAGGTTGGAAAGAAAGAAAGGGCCGGTTAGGAGCGCGTGGACTATTTTGGTATGATTTATAGTATTGTTGCCCATAAGAGTCTTATAATAGTGAAGGAATCAAGTACATATACCGATTCACCTTATTGGACGATTCGAGGGAAATCCGTCCCACTAAAAAAGAATATGGGGTTGGAGAGAAACCAATGGGTCATTTAGGACCGTGTGTACTATTTTGGTGTGCTATATAGTATTGTTGTCCATAAGAATCTTATAACTGTGAAGGAATTATACACAAACACCGATTCATCTACTTATAGGACGATACGGGTGAAATCCGTCCCACTTAGATAGAAAAGAAGGTTGGAAAAAAAGAAGGGGCCGGTTAGGAGCGCGTGGACTATTTTGGTATGCTTTATAGTATTGTTGCCCATAAGAGTCTTATAATAGTAAAGCAATGAAGTACATATACCGATTCACCTTATTGGACGATTCGAGGGAAATCCGTCCCACTAAAAAAGAATATGGGGTTGGAGAGAAACCAAAGGGTCATTTAGGACCGTGTGTAATATTTTGGTGTGCTATATAGTATTGTTGTCCATAAGAATCTTATAACTGTGAAGGAATTATGCACAAACACCGATTCATCTACTTATAGGACGATACGGGTGAAATTCGTCCCACTTAGAAAGAAAAGAAGGTTGGAAAGAAAGAAAGGGCCGGTTAGGAGCGCGTGGACTATTTTGGTATGCTTTATAGTATTGTTGCCCATAAGAGTCTTATAATAGTGAAGGAATCAAGTACATATACCGATTCACCTTATTGGACGATTCGAGGGAAATCCGTCCCACTAAAAAAGAATATGGGGTTGGAGAGAAACCAATGGGTCATTTAGGACCGTGTGTACTATTTTGGTGTGCTATATAGTATTGTTGTCCATAAGAATCTTATAACTGTGAAGGAATTATGCACAAACACCGATTCATCTACTTATAGGACAATACGGGTGAAATTCGTCCCACTTAGAAAGAAAAGAAGGTTGGAAAGAAAGAAAGGGCCGGTTAGGAGCGCGTGGACTATTTTGGTATGCTTTATAGTATTGATGCCCATAAGAGTCTTATAATAGTGAAGGAATGAAGTACATATACCGATTCACCTTATTGGACGATTCGAGGGAAATCCGTCCCACTAAAAAAGAATATGGGGTTGGAGAGAAACCAAAGGGTCATTTAGGACCGTGTGTAATATTTTGGTGTGCTATATAGTATTGTTGTCCATAAGAATCTTATAACTGTGAAAGAATTATGCACAAACACCGATTCATCTACTTATAGGACGATACGGGTGAAATTCGTCCCACTTAGAAAGAAAAGAAGGTTGGAAAGAAAGAAAGGGCCGGTTAGGAGCGCGTGGACTATTTTGGTATGCTTTATAGTATTGTTGCACATAAGAGTCTTATAATAGTGAAGGAATCAAGTACATATACCGATTCACCTTATTGGACGATTCGAGGGAAATCCGTCCCACTAAAAAAGAATATGGGGTTGGAGAGAAACCAATGGGTCATTTAGGACCGTGTGTACTATTTTGGTGTGCTATATAGTATTGTTGTCCATAAGAATCTTATAACTGTGAAGGAATTATGCACAAACACCGATTCATCTACTTGTTGGACGATACGGGTGAAATTTGTCCCACTTAGAAAGAAAAGAAGGTTGGAAAGAAAGAAAGGGCCGGTTAGGAGCGCGTGGACTATTTTGGTATGCTTTCTAGTATTGTTGCCCATAAGAGTCTTATAATAGTGAAGGAATGAAGTACATATACCGATTCACCTTATTGGACGATTCAAGGGAAATCCGTCCCACTAAAAAAGAATATGGGGTTGGAGAGAAACCAATGGGTCATTTAGGACCGTGTGTACTATTTTGGTGTGCTATATAGTATTGTTGTCCATAAGAATCTTATAACTGTGAAGGAATTATGCACAAACACCGATTTTTCTACTTATAGGACAATACGGGTGAAATTTCGTCCCACTTCGATAGAAAAGAAGTTTGGAAAGAAAGAAAGGGCCGGTTAGGAGCGCGTGGACTATTTTGGTATGCTTTATAGTATTGTTGCCCATAAGAGTCTTATAATACAGAAGGAATGAAGTACATATACCGATTCACCTTATTGGACGATTCGAGTGAAATCCGTCCCACTAAAAAAGAATATGGGGTGGGAGAGAAACCAAAGGGTCATTTAGGACCGTGTGTACTATTTTGGTGTGCTATATAGTATTGTTGTCCATAAGAATCTTATAACTGTGATGGAATTATGCACAAACACTGATTCATCTACTTATAGGACGATACGGGTGAAATTCGTCCCACTTAGAAAGAAAAGAAGGTTGGAAAGAAAGAAAGGGCCGGTTAGGAGCGCGTGGACTATTTTGGTATGCTTTATAGTATTGTTGCCCATAAGAGTCTTATAATAGTGAAGGAATGAAGTACATATACCGATTCACCTTATTGGACGATTCAAGGGAAATCCGTCCCACTAAAAAAGAATATGGGGTTGGAGAGAAACCAATGGGTCATTTAGGACCGTGTGTACTATTTTGGTGTGCTATATAGTATTGTTGTCCATAAGAATCTTATAATAGTGAAGGAATGAAGTACATATACCGATTCAACTTATTGGACGATCCGATTGAAATCCGTCCCACTTATAAAGAATATGGGGTTGGAGAAAAACCAAAGGGTCATTGAGGACCGTGTGGACTATTTCGGTATGCTTTATAGTATTGTTGTCCATAAGAGTCTTATAACTGTGAAAGAATGATGCAGAAAAACCGATTCTACTTATAGGACGATACGTGTGAAATTCGTCCCACTTCAATAGAAAAGAAGGTTGGAAAGAAAGAAAGGGCCGGTTAGGAGCGCGTGGTCTATTTTGGTAAGTTTTATAGTATTATTGCCCATAAGAGTCTTATAATACAGAAGGAATTAAGTACATATACCGATTCACCTTGTTGGACGATTCGAGGGAAATCCGTCCCACTAAAAAAGAATATGGGGTGGGAGAGAAACCAAAGGGTCATTTAGGACCGTGTGTACTATTTTGGTGTGCTATATAGTATTGTTGTCCATAAGAATCTTATAACTGTGAAGGAATTACGCACAAACACTGATTCATCTACTTATAGGACGATACGGGTGAAATTCGTCCCACTTAGAAAGAAAAGAAGGTTGGAAAGAAAGAAAGGGCCGGTTAGGAGCGCGTGGACTATTTTGGTATGCTTTATAGTATTGTTGCCCATAAGAGTCTTATAATAGTGAAGGAATGAAGTACATATACCGATTCACCTTATTGGACGATTCGAGGGAAATCCGTCCCACTAAAAAAGAATATGGGGTTGGAGAGAAACCAATGGGTCATTTAGGACCGTGTGTACTATTTTGGTGTGCTATATAGTATTATTGTCCATAAGAATCTTATAACTGTGAAGGAATTATGCACAAACACCGATTCTTCTACTTGTAGGACGATACGGGTGAAATCCGTCCCACTTAGATAGAAAAGAAGGTTGGAAAAAAAGAAGGGGCAGGTTAGGAGCGCGTGGACTATTTTTGTATGGTTTATAGTATTGTTGCCCATAAGAGTCTTATAATAGTGAAGGAATGAAGTACATATACCGATTCAACTTATTGGACGATCCGATTGAAATCCGTCCCACTTATAAATAATATGGGGTTGGAGAAAAACCAAAGGGTCATTAAGGACCATGTGGACTATTTCGGTATGTTTTATAGTATTGTTGTCCATAAGAGTCTTATAACTGTGAAAGAATGATGCAGAAAAACCGATTCAACTTATAGGACGATACGTGTGAAATTCGTCCCACTTCAATAGAAAAGAAGGTTGGAAAGAAAGAAAGGGCCGGTTAGGAGCGCGTGGACTATTTTGGTAAGCTTTATAGTATTGTTGCCCATAAGAGTCTTATAATACAGAAGGAATGAAGTACATATACCGATTCACCTTATTGGACGATTCGAGGGAAATCCGTTCCACTAAAAAAGAATATGGGGTTGGTGAGAAACCAAAGGGTCATTTAGGACCGTGTGTACTATTTTGGTGTGCTATATAGTATTGTTGTCCATAAGAATCATATAACTGTGAAGGAATTATGCACAAACACCGATTCATCTACTTATAGGACGATACGGGTGAAATTCGTCCCACTTAGAAAGAAAAGAAGGTTGGAAAGAAAGAAAGGGCCGGTTAGGAGCGCGTGGACTATTTTGGTATGCTTTATAGTATTGTTGCCCATAAGAGTCTTATAATAGAGAAGGAATGAAGTACATATACCGATTCACCTTATTGGACGATTAGAGGGAAATCCGTCCCACTAAAAAAGAATATGGGGTTGGAGAGAAACCAATAGGTCATTTAGGACCGTGTGTACTATTTTGGTGTGCTATATAGTATTGTTGTCCATAAGAATCTTATAACTGTGAAGGAATTATGCACAAACACCGATTCTTCTACTTGTAGGACGATACGGGTGAAATCCGTACCACTTAGATAGAAAAGAAGGTTGGCAAAAAAGAAGGGGCCGGTTAGGAGCGCGTGGACTATTTTGGTATGCTTTATAGTATTGTTGCCCATAAGAGTCTTATAATAATGAAGGAATGAAGTACATATAGCGATTCACCTTATTGGACGATTCGAGGGAAATCCGTCCCACTAAAAAAGAATATGGGGTTAGAGAGAAACCAAAGGGTCATTTAGGACCGTGTGTACTATTTTGGTGTGCTATATAGTATTGTGGTCCATAAGAGTCTTATAACTGTGAAGGAATGATGCACAAACACCGATTCTTCTACTTGTAGGACGATACGGGTGAAATCCGTCCCACTTAGATAGAAAAGAAGGTTGGAAAAAAAGAAGGGGTCGGTTAGGAGCGCGTGGACTATTTTGGTATGCTTTCTAGTATTGTTGCCCATAAAAGTCTTATAATACAGAAGGAATGAAGTACATATACCGATTCAACTTATTGGACGATCCGATTGAAATCCGTCCCACTTATAAAGAATATGGGGTTGGAGAAAAACCAAAGGGTCATTAAGGACCGTGTGGACTATTTCGGTTTGCTTTATAGTATTGTTGTCCATAAGAGTCTTATAACTGTGAAAGAATGATGCAGAAAAACCGATTCTACTTATAGGACGATACGTGTGAAATTCGTCCCACTTCAATAGAAAAGAAGGTTGGAAAGAAAGAAAGGGCCGGTTAGGAGCGCGTGGACTATTTTGGTAAGCTTTATAGTATTGTTGCCCATAAGAGTCTTATAATACAGAAGGAATGAAGTACATATACCGATTCACCTTATTGGACGATTCGAGGGAAATCCGTCCCACTAAAAAAGAATATGGGGTTGGAGAGAAACCAAAGGGTCATTTAAGACCGAGTGTACTATTTTGGTGTGCTATATAGTATTGTTGTCCATAATAATCCTATAACTGTGAAGGAATTATGCACAAACACCGATTCTTCTACTTGTAGGACAATACGGGTCAAATCCGTCCCACTTAGATAGAAAAGAAGGTTGGAAAAAAAGAAGGGGCCGGTTAGGAGCGCGTGGACTATTTTGGTATGCTTTATAGTATTGTTGCCCATAAGAGTCTTATAATAGTGAAGGAATGAAGTACATATACCGATTCAACTTATTGGACGATCCGATTGAAATCCGTCCCACTTATAAAGAATATGGGGTTGGAGAAAAACCAAAGGGTCATTAAGGACCGTGTGGACTATTTCGGTATGCTTTATAGTATTGTTGTCCATAAATGTCTTATAACTGTGAAAGAATGATGCAGAAAAACCGATTCTACTTATAGGACGATACGTGTGAAATTCGTCCCACTTCAATAGAAAAGAAGGTTGGAAAGAAAGAAAGGGCCGGTTAGGAGCGCGTGGACTATTTTGGTAAGCTTTATAGTATTGTTGCCCATAAGAGTCTTATAATACAGAAGGAATGAAGTACATATACCGATTCACCTTATTGGACGATTCGAGGGAAATCCGTCCCACTAAAAAAGAATATGGGGTTGGAGAGAAACCAAAGGGTCATTCAGGACCGTGTGTACTATTTTGGTGTGCTATATAGTATTGTTGTCCATAAGAATCTTATAACTGTGAAGGAATTATGCACAAACACCGATTCATCTACTTATAGCACGATACGTGTGAAATTCGTCCCACTTCAATGGAAAAGAAGGTTGGAAAGAAAGAAAGGGCCGGTTAGGAGCGCGTGGACTATTTTGGTATGCTTTATAGTATTGTTGCCCATAAGAGTCTTATAATAGTGAAGGAATGAAGTACATATACCGATTCACCTTATTGGACGATTCGAGGGAAATCCGTCCCACTAAAAAATAATATGGGGTTGGAGATAAACCAATGGGTCATTTAGGACCGTGTGTACTATTTTGGTGTGCTATATAGTATTGTTGTCCATAAAAATCTTATAACTGTGAAGTAATTATGCACAAACACCGATTCTTCTACTTGTAGGACGATACGGGTGAAATCCGTCCCACTTAGATAGAAAAGAAGGTTGGAAAAAAAGAAGGGGCCGGTTAGGAGCGCGTGGACTATTTAGGTATGCTTTATAGTATTGTTGCCCATAAGAGTCTTATAATAGTGAAGGAATGAAGTACATATACCGATTCAACTTATTGGACGATCCGATTGAAATCCGTCCCACTTATAAAGAATATGGGGTTGGAGAAAAACCAAAGGGTCATTAAGGACCGTGTGGACTATTTCGGTATGCTTTATAGTATTGTTGTCCATAAATGTCTTATAACTGTGAAAGAATGATGCAGAAAAACCGATTCTACTTATAGGATGATACGTGTGAAATTCGTCCCACTTCAATAGAAAAGAAGGTTGGAAAGAAAGAAAGGGCCGGTTAGGAGCGCGTGGACTATTTTGGTAAGCTTTATAGTATTGTTGCCCATAAGAGTCTTATAATACAGAAGGAATGAAGTACATATACCGATTCACCTTATTGGACGATTCGAGGGAAATCCGTCCCACTAAAAAAGAATATGGGGTTGGAGAGAAACCAAAGGGTCATTCAGGACCGTGTGTACTATTTTGGTGTGCTATATAGTATTGTTGTCCATAAAAATCATATAACTGTGAAGTAATTATGCACAAACACCGATTCTTCTACTTGTAGGACGATACGGGTGAAATCCGTCCCACTTAGATAGAAAAGAAGGTTGGAAAAAAAGAAGGGGCCGGTTAGGAGCGCGTGGACTATTTTGGTATGCTTTATAGTATTGTTGCCTATAAGAGTCTTATAATAGTGAAGGAATGAAGTACATATACCGATTCACCTTATTGGACGATTCGAGGGAAATCCGTCCCACTAAAAAAGAATTTGGGGTTGGAGAGAAACCAATGGGTCATTTAGGACCGTGTGAACTATTTTGGTGTGCTATATAGTATTGTTGTCCATAAGAATCATATAACTGTGAAAGAATTATGCACAAACACCGATTCATCTACTTATAGGACGATACGGGTGAAATACGTCCCACTTTAATAAAAAAGAAGGTTGGAAAGAAAGAAAGGGCCGGTTAGGAGCGCGTTGACTATTTTGGTAAGCTTTATAGTATTGTTGCCCATAAGAGTCTTATAATACAGAAGGAATGAAGTACATATACCGATTCACCTTATTGGACGATTCGAGGGAAATCCGTCCCACTAAAAAAGAATATGGGGTTGGAGAGAAACCAATGGGTCATTTAGGACTGTGTGTACTATTTTGGTGTGCTATATAGTATTGTTGTCCATAAGAATCTTATAACTGTGAAGGAATTATGCACAAACACCGATTCTTCTACTTGTAGGACGATACGGGTGAAATCCGTCCCACTTAGATAGAAAAGAAGGTTGGAAAAAAAGAAGGGGCCGGTTAGGAGCGCGTGGACTATTTTGGTATGCTTTATAGTATTGTTGCCCATAAGAGTCTTATAATAGAAAAGGAATGAAGTACATATACCGATTCAACTTATTGGACGATTCGAGTGAAATCCGTCCCACTAAAAAAGAATATGGGGTTGGAGAGAAACAAAAGGGTCATTTAGGACCGTGTGTACTATTTTGGTGTGCTATATAGTATTGTTGTCCATAAGAATCATACAACTGTGAAGGAATTATGCACAAACACCGATTCATCTACTTATAGGACGATACGGGTGAAATTCGTCCCACTTCAATAGAAAAGAAGGTTGGAAAGAAAGAAAGGGCCGGTTAGGAGCGCGTGGACTATTTTGGTATGCTTTATAGTATTGTTGCCCATAAGAGTCTTATAATAGTGAAGGAATGAAGTACATATACCGATTCACCTTATTGGACGATTCGAGGGAAATCCGTCCCACTAAAAAATAATATGGGGTTGGAGATAAACCAATGGGTCATTTAGGACCGTGTGTACTATTTTGGTGTGCTATATAGTATTGTTGTCCATAAAAATCTTATAACTGTGAAGTAATTATGCACAAACACCGATTCTTCTACTTGTAGGACGATACGGGTGAAATCCGTCCCACTTAGATAGAAAAGAAGGTTGGAAAAAAAGAAGGGGCCGGTTAGGAGCGCGTGGACTATTTAGGTATGCTTTATAGTATTGTTGCCCATAAGAGTCTTATAATAGTGAAGGAATGAAGTACATATACCGATTCAACTTATTGGACGATCCGATTGAAATCCGTCCCACTTATAAAGAATATGGGGTTGGAGAAAAACCAAAGGGTCATTAAGGACCGTGTGGACTATTTCGGTATGCTTTATAGTATTGTTGTCCATAAATGTCTTATAACTGTGAAAGAATGATGCAGAAAAACCGATTCTACTTATAGGACGATACGTGTGAAATTCGTCCCACTTCAATAGAAAAGAAGGTTGGAAAGAAAGAAAGGGCCGGTTAGGAGCGCGTGGACTATTTTGGTAAGCTTTATAGTATTGTTGCCCATAAGAGTCTTATAATACAGAAGGAATGAAGTACATATACCGATTCACCTTATTGGACGATTCGAGGGAAATCCGTCCCACTAAAAAAGAATATGGGGTTGGAGAGAAACCAAAGGGTCATTCAGGACCGTGTGTACTATTTTGGTGTGCTATATAGTATTGTTGTCCATAAAAATCATATAACTGTGAAGTAATTATGCACAAACACCGATTCTTCTACTTGTAGGACGATACGGGTGAAATCCGTCCCACTTAGATAGAAAAGAAGGCTGGAAAAAAAGAAGGGGCCGGTTAGGAGCGCGTGGACTATTTTGGTATGCTTTATAGTATTGTTGCCTATAAGAGTCTTATAATAGTGAAGGAATGAAGTACATATACCGATTCACCTTATTGGACGATTCGAGGGAAATCCGTCCCACTAAAAAAGAATATGGGGTTGGAGAGAAACCAATGGGTCATTTAGGACCGTGTGTACTATTTTGGTGTGCTATATAGTATTGTTGTCCATAAGAATCATATAACTGTGAAAGAATTATGCACAAACACCGATTCATCTACTTATAGGACGATACGGGTGAAATTCGTCCCACTTTAATAAAAAAGAAGGTTGGAAAGAAAGAAAGGGCCGGTTAGGAGCGCGTTGACTATTTTGGTAAGCTTTATAGTATTGTTGCCCATAAGAGTCTTATAATACAGAAGGAATGAAGTACATATACCGATTCACCTTATTGGACGATTCGAGGGAAATCCGTCCCACTAAAAAAGAATATGGGGTTGGAGAGAAACCAATGGGTCATTTAGGACTGTGTGTACTATTTTGGTGTGCTATATAGTATTGTTGTCCATAAGAATCTTATAACTGTGAAGGAATTATGCACAAACACCGATTCTTCTACTTGTAGGACGATACGGGTGAAATCCGTCCCACTTAGATAGAAAAGAAGGTAGGAAAAAAAGAAGGGGCCGGTTAGGAGCGCGTGGACTATTTTGGTATGCTTTATAGTATTGTTGCCCATAAGAGTCTTATAATAGAAAAGGAATGAAGTACATATACCGATTCAACTTATTGGACGATTCGAGTGAAATCCGTCCCACTAAAAAAGAATATGGGGTTGGAGAGAAACAAAAGGGTCATTTAGGACCGTGTGTACTATTTTGGTGTGCTATATAGTATTGTTGTCCATAAGAATCATACAACTGTGAAGGAATTATGCACAAACACCGATTCATCTACTTATAGGACGATACGGGTGAAATTCGTCCCACTTCAATAGAAAAGAAGGTTGGAAAGAAAGAAAGGGCCGGTTAGGAGCGCGTGGAGTATTTTGGTATGCTTTATAGTATTGTTGCCCATAAGAGTCTTATAATAGTGAAGGAATGAAGTACATATACCGATTCACCTTATTGGACGATTCGAGGGAAATTCGTCCCGCTAAAAAAGAATATGGGGTAGGAGAGAAACCAATGGGTCATTTAGGACCGTGTGTACTATTTTGGTGTGCTATATAGTATTGTTGTCCATAAGAATCTTATAACTGTGAAGGAATTATGCACAAACACCGATTCTTCTACTTGTAGGACGATACGGGTGAAATCCGTCCCACTTAGATAGAAAAGAAGGTTGGAAAAAAAGAAGGGGCCGGTTAGGAGCGCGTGGACTATTTTGGTATGCTTTATAGTATTGTTGCCCATAAGAGTCTTATAATAGTGAAGGAATGAAGTACATATACCGATTCACCTTATTGGACGATTGGAGGGAAATTCGTCCCACTAAAAAAGAATATGGGGTTTGAGAGAAATCAATGGGTCATTTAGGACCGTGTGTACTATTTTGGTGTGCTATATAGTATTGTTGTTCATAAGAATCTTATAACTGTGAAGGAATTATGCACAAACACCGATTCTTCTACTTGTAGGACGATACGGGTGAAATTCGTCCCACTTAGATAGAAAAGAAGGTTGGAAAAAGAGAAGGGGCCGGTTAGGAGCGCGTGGACTATTTTGGTATGCTTTATAGTATTGTTGCCCATAAGAGTCTTATAATAGTGAAGGAATGAAGTACATATACCGATTCACCTTATTGGACGATTCGAGGGAAATCCGTCCCACTAAAAAAGAATATGGGGTTGGAGAGAAACCAATGGGTCATTTAGGACCGTGTGTACTATTTTGGTGTGCTATATAGTATTGTTGTCCATAAGAATCTTATAACTGTGAAGGAATTATGCACAAACACCGATTCTTCTACTTATTGGACGATACTGGTGAAATTCGTCCCACTTAGAAAGAAAAGAAGGTTGGAAAGAAAGAAAGGGCCGGTTAGGAGCGCGTGGACTATTTTGGTATGCTTTATAGTATTGTTGCCCATAAGAGTCTTATAATACAGAAGGAATGAAGTACATATACCGATTCACCTTATTGGACGATTCGAGGGAAATCCGTCCCACTAAAAAAGAATATGGGGTTGGAGAGAAACCAATGGGTCATTTAGGACTGTGTGTACTATTTTGGTGTGCTATATAGTATTGTTGTCCATAAGAATCTTATAACTGTGAAGGAATTATGCACAAACACCGATTCTTCTACTTGTAAGACGATACGGGTGAAATCCGTCCCACTTAGATAGAAAAGAAGGTTGGAAAAAAAGAAGGGGCCGGTTAGGAGCGCGTGGACTATTTTGGTATGCTTTATAGTATTGTTGCCCATAAGAGTCTTATAATAGAAAAGGAATGAAGTACATATACCGATTCAACTTATTGGACGATTCGAGTGAAATCCGTCCCACTAAAAAAGAATATGGGGTTGGAGAGAAACAAAAGGGTCATTTAGGACCGTGTGTACTATTTTGGTGTGCTATATAGTATTGTTGTCCATAAGAATCATACAACTGTGAAGGAATTATGCACAAACACCGATTCATCTACTTATAGGACGATACGGGTGAAATTCGTCCCACTTCAATAGAAAAGAAGGTTGGAAAGAAAGAAAGGGCCGGTTAGGAGCGCGTGGACTATTTTGGTATGCTTTATAGTATTGTTGCCCATAAGAGTCTTATAATAGTGAAGGAATGAAGTACATATACCGATTCACCTTATTGGACGATTCGAGGGAAATTCGTCCCACTAAAAAAGAATATGGGGTTGGAGAGAAACCAATGGGTCATTTAGGACCGTGTGTATTATTTTGGTGTGCTATATAGTATTGTTGTCTATAAGAATCTTATAACTGTGAAGGAATTATGCACAAACACCGATTCTTCTACTTGTAGGACGATACGGGTGAAATCCGTCCCACTTAGATAGAAAAGAAGGTTGGAAAAAAAGAAGGGGCCGGTTAGGAGCGCGTGGACTATTTTGGTATGCTTTATAGTATTGTTGCCCATAAGAGTCTTATAATAGTGAAGGAATGAAGTACATATACCGATTCACCTTATTGGACGATTCGGGGGAAATCCGTCCCACTAAAAAAGAATATGGGGTTTGAGAGAAACCAATGGGTCATTTAGGACCGTGTGTACTATTTTGGTGTGCTATATAGTATTGTTGTCCATAAGAATCTTATAACTGTGAAGGAATTATGCACAAACACCGATTCTTCTACTTGTAGGACGATACGGGTGAAATTCGTCCCACTTAGATAGAAAAGAAGGTTGGAAAAAGAGAAGGGGCCGGTTAGGAGCGCGTGGACTATTTTGGTATGCTTTATAGTATTGTTGCCCATAAGAGTCTTATAATAGTGAAGGAATGAAGTACATATACCGATTCACCTTATTGGACGATTCGAGGGAAATCCGTCCCACTAAAAAAGAATATGGGGTTGGAGAGAAACCAATGGGTCATTTAGGACCGTGTGTACTATTTTGGTGTGCTATATAGTATTGTTGTCCATAAGAATCTTATAACTGTGAAGGAATTATGCACAAACACCGATTCTTCTACTTATTGGACGATACTGGTGAAATTCGTCCCACTTAGAAAGAAAAGAAGGTTGGAAAGAAAGAAAGGGCCGGTTAGGAGCGCGTGGACTATTTTGGTATGCTTTATAGTATTGTTGCCCATAAGAGTCTTATAATACAGAAGGAATGAAGTACATATACCGATTCACCTTATTGGACGATTCGAGGGAAATCCGTCCCACTAAAAAAGAATATGGGGTTGGAGAGAAACCAATGGGTCATTTAGGACTGTGTGTACTATTTTGGTGTGCTATATAGTATTGTTGTCCATAAGAATCTTATATCTGTGAAGGAATTATGCACAAACAACGATTCTTCTACTTGTAGGACGATACGGGTGAAATCCGTCCCACTTAGATAGAAAAGAAGGTTGGAAAAAAAGAAGGGGCCGGTTAGGAGCGCGTGGACTATTTTGGTATGCTTTATAGTATTGTTGCCCATAAGAGTCTTATAATAGAAAAGGAATGAAGTACATATACCGATTCAACTTATTGGACGATTCGAGTGAAATCCGTCCCACTAAAAAAGAATATGGGGTTGGAGAGAAACAAAAGGGTCATTTAGGACCGTGTGTACTATTTTGGTGTGCTATATAGTATTGTTGTCCATAAGAATCTTATAACTGTGAAGGAATTATGCACAAACACCGATTCATCTACTTATAGGACGATACGTGTGAAATTCGTCCCACTTCAATAGAAAAGAAGGTTGGAAAGAAAGAAAGGGCCGGTTAGGAGCGCGTGGACTATTTTGGTATGCTTTATAGTATTGTTGCCCATAAGAGTCTTATAATACAGAAGGAATGAAGTACATATACCGATTCACCTTATTGGACGATTCGAGGGAAATCCGTCCCACTGAAAAAGAATATGGGGTTTGAGAGAAACCAATGGGTCATTTAGGACCGTGTGTACTATTTTGGTGTGCTATATAGTATTGTTGTCCATAAGAATCTTATAACTGTGAAGGAATTATGCACAAACACCGATTCTTCTACTTGTAGGACGATACGGGTGAAATTCGTCCCACTTAGATAGAAAAGAAGGTTGGAAAAAAAGAAGGGGCCGGTTAGGAGCGCGTGGACTATTTTGGTATGCTTTATAGTATTGTTGCCCATAAGAGTCCTATAATAGTGAAGGAATGAAGTACATATACCGATTCAACTTATTGGACGATCCGATTGAAATCCGTCCCACTTATAAAGAATATGGGGTTGGAGAAAAACCAAAGGGTCATTAAGGACCGTGTGGACTATTTCGGTATGCTTTATAGTATTGTTGTTCATAAGAGTCTTATAACTGTGAAAGAATGATGCAGAAAAACCGATTCTACTTATAGGACGATACGTGTGAAATTCGTCCCACTTCAATAAAAAAGAAGGTTGGAAAGAAAGAAAGGGCCGGTTAGGAGCGCGTGGACTATTTTGGTAAGCTTTATAGTATTGTTGCCCATAAGAGTCTTATAATACAGAAGGAATGAAGTACATATACCGATTCACCTTATTGGACGATTCGAGGGAAATCCGTCCCACTCAAAAAGAATATTGGGTTGGAGAGAAACCAAAGGGTCATTTAGGACCGTGTGTACTATTTTGGTGTGCTATATAGTATTGTTGTCCATAAGAATCTTATAACTGTGAAGGAATTATGCACAAACACCGATTCATCTACTTATAGGACGATACGGGTGAAATTCGTCCCACTTAGAAAGAAAAGAAGGTTGGAAAGAAAGAAAGGGCCGGTTAGGAGCGCGTGGACTATTTTGGAATGCTTTATAGTATTGTTGCCCATAAGAGTCTTATAATAGTGAAGGAATGAAGTACATATACCGATTCACCTTATTGGACGATTCGAGGGAAATCCGTCCCACTAAAAAAGAATATGGGGTTGAAGAGAAACCAATGGGTCATTTAGGACCGTGTGTACTATTTTGGTGTGCTATATAGTTTTGTTGTTCATAAGAATCTTATAACTGTGAAGGAATTATGCACAAACACCGATTCTTCTACTTGTAGGACGATACGGGTGAAAACCGTCCCACTTAGATAGAAAAGAAGGTTGGAAAAAAAGAAGGGGCCGGTTAGGAGCGCGTGGACTATTTTGGTATGCTTTATAGTATTGTTGCCCATAAGAGTCTTATAATAGTGAAGGAATGAAGTACATATACCGATTCAACTTATTGGACGATCCGATTGAAATCCGTCCCACTTATAAAGAATATGGGGTTGGAGAAAAACCAAAGGGTCATTAAGGACCGTGTGGACTATTTCGGTATGCTTTATAGTATTGTTGTTCATAAGAGTCTTATAACTGTGAAAGAATGATGCAGAAAAACCGATTCTACTTATAGGACGATACGTGTGAAATTCGTCCCACTTCAATAAAAAAGAAGGTTGGAAAGAAAGAAAGGGCCGGTTAGGAGCGCGTGGACTATTTTGGTAAGCTTTATAGTATTGTTGCCCATAAGAGTCTTATAATACAGAAGCAATGAAGTACATATACCGATTCACCTTATTGGACGATTCGAGGGAAATCCGTCCCACTAAAAAAGAATATGGGGTTGGAGAGAAACCAAAGGGTCATTTAGAACCGTGCGTACTATTTTGGTGTGCTATATAGTATTGTTGTCCATAAGAATCTTATAACTGTGAAGGAATTATGCACAAACACCGATTCATCTACTTATAGGACGATACGGGTGAAATCCGTTCAGTTAGATAGAAAAGAAGGTTGAAAAAAAAGAAGGGGCCGGTTAGGAGCGCGTGGACTATTTTGGTATGCTTTATAGTATTGTTGCCCATAAGAGTCTTATAATACAGAAGGAATGAAGTACATATACCGATTCAACTTATTGGACGATTCGAGGGAAATCCGTCCCACTAAAAAAGAATATGGGGTTGGAGAGAAACCAATGGGTCATTTAGGAACGTGTGTACTATTTTGGTGTGCTATATAGTATTGTTGTCCATAAGAATCTTATAACTGTGAAGGAATTATGCACAAACACCGATTCCTCTACTTGTAGAACGATACGGGTGAAATCCGTCCCACTTAGATAGAAAAGAAGGTTGGAAAAAAAGAAGGGGCCGGTTAGGAGCGCGTGGACTATTTTGGTATGCTTTATAGTATTGTTGCCCATAAGAGTCTTATAATAGAAAATGAATGAAGTACATATACCGATTCAACTTATTGGACGATTGGATTGAAATCCGTCCCACTAAAAAAGAATATGGGGTTGGAGAGAAACAAAAGGGTCATTCAGGACCGTGTGTACTATTTTGGTGTGCTATATAGTATTGTTGTCCATAAGAATCTTATAACTGTGAAGGAATTATGCACAAACACCGATTCATCTACTTATAGGACGATACGTGTGAAATTCGTCCCACTTCAATAGAAAAGAAGGTTGGAAAGAAAGAAAGGGCCGGTTAGGAGCGCGTGGACTATTTTGGTATGCTTTATAGTATTGTTGCCCATAAGAGTCTTATAATACAGAAGGAATGAAGTACATATACCGATTCACCTTATTAGACGATTCGAGGGAAATCCGTCCCACTAAAAAAGAATATGGGGTTGGAGAGAAACCAATGGGTCATTTAGGACCGTGTGTACTATTTTGGTGTGCTATATAGTATTGTTCTCCATAAGAGTCTTATAACTGTGAACGAATGATGCATAAACACCGATTCATCTACTTGTAGGACGATACGGGTGAAATCCGTCCCACTTAGATAGAAAACAAGGTTGGAAAAAAAGAAGGGGCCGGTTAGGAGCGCGTGGACTATTTTGGTATGCTTTATAGTATTGTTGCTCATAAGAGTCTTATAATACAGAAGGAATGAAGTACATATACCGATTCACCTTATTGGACGATTCGAGGGAAATCCGTCCCACTAAAAAAGAATATGGGGTTAGAGAGAAACCAAAGGGTCATTTCGGACCGTGTGTACTATTTTGGTGTGCTATATAGTATTGTTGTCCATAAGAATCTTATAACTGTGAAGGAATGATGCACAAACACCGATTCTTCTACTTGTAGGACGATACGGGTGAAATTCGTCCCACTTAGATAGAAAAGAAGGTTGGAAAAAAAGAAGGGGCCGGTTAGGAGCGCGTGGACTATTTTGGTATGCTTTATAGTATTGTTGCCCATAAGAGTCTTATAATACAGAAGGAATGAAGTACATATACCGATTCACCTTATTGGACGATTCGAGGGAAATCCGTCCCACTAAAAAAGAATATGGGGTTGGAGAGAAACCAATGGGTCATTTAGGACCGTGTGTACTATTTTGGTGTGCTATATAGTATTGTTGTCCATAAGAATCTTATAATTATGAAGGAATGATGCACAAACACCGATTCTTCTACTTGTAGGACGATACGGGTGAAATCCGTCCCACTTAGATAGAAAAGAAGGTTGGAAAAAAAGAAGGGGCCGGTTAGGAGCGCGTGGACTATTTTGGTATGCTTTATACTATTGTTGCCCATAAGAGTCTTATAATAGAAAATGAATGAAGTACATATACCGATTCAACTTATTGGACGATTCGATTGAAATCCGTCCCACTAAAAAAGAATATGGGGTTGAAGAGAAACAAAAGGGTCATTTAGGACCGTGTGTACTATTTTGGTGTGCTATATAGTATTGTTGTCCATAAGAATCTTATAACTGTGAAGGAATTATGCACAAACACCGATTCATCTACTTATAGGACGATACGTGTGAAATTCGTCCCACTTCAATAGAAAAGAAGGTTGGAAAGAAAGAAAGGGCCGGTTAGGAGCGCGTGGACTATTTTGGTATGCTTTATAGTATTGTTGCCCATAAGAGTCTTATAATACAGAAGGAATGAAGTACATATACCGATTCACCTTATTGGACGATTCGAGGGAAATCCGTCCCACTAAAAAAGAATATGGGGTTCGAGAGAAACCAAAGGGTCATTTAGTACCGTGTGTACTATTTTGGTGTGCTATATAGTATTGTTGTCCATAAGAATCTTATAACTGTGAAGAAATTATGCACAAACACCGATTCATCTACTTATAGGACGATACGTGTGAAATTCGTCCCACTTCAATAGAAAAGAAGGTTGGAAAGAAAGAAAGGGCCGGTTAGGAGCGCGTGGACTATTTTGGTATGCTTTATAGTATTGTTGCCCATAAGAGTCTTATAATAGTGAAGGAATGAAGTACATATACCGATTCACCTTATTGGACGATTCGAGGGAAATCCGTCCCACTAAAAAAGAATATGGGGTTGGAGAGAAACCAATGGGTCATTTAGGACCGTGTGTACTATTTTGGTGTGCTATATAGTATTGTTGTCCATAAGAATCTTATAACTGTGAAGGAATTATGCACAAACACCGATTCATCTACTTATAGCACGATACGTGTGAAATTCGTCCCACTTCAATGGAAAAGAAGGTTGGAAAGAATAAAAGGGCCGGTTAGGAGCGCGTGGACTATTTTGGTATTCTTTATAGTATTGTTGCCCATAAGAGTCTTATAATACAGAAGGAATGAAGAACATATACCGATTCACCTTATTGGACGATCCGATTGAAATCCGTCCCACTTATAAAGAATATGGGGTTGGAGAAAAACCAAAGGGTCATTAAGGACCGTGTGGACTATTTCGGTATGCTTTATAGTATTGTTGTCCATAAGAGTCTTATAACTGTGAAAGAAAGATGCAGAAAAACCGATTCTACTTATAGGACGATACGTGTGAAATTCGTCCCACTTCAATAGAAAAGAAGGTTGGAAAGAAAGAAAGGGCCGGTTAGGAGCGCGTGGACTATTTTGGTATGCTTTATAGTATTGTTGCCCATAATAGTCTTATAATACAGAAGGAATGAAGTACATATACCGATTCACCTTATTGGACGATTCGAGGGAAATCCGTCCCACTAAAAAAGATTATGGGGTTGGAGAGAAACCAATGGGTCATTTAGGACCGTGTGTACTATTTTGGTGTGCTATATAGTATTGTTGTCCATAAGAATCTTATAACTGTGAAGGAATTATGCACAAACACCGATTCATCTACTTATAGGACGATACGGGTGAAATTCGTCCCACTTAGAAAGAAAAGAAGGTTGGAAAGAAAGAAAGGGCCGGTTAGGAGCGCGTGGACTATTTTGGTATGCTTTATAGTATTGTTGCCCATAAGAGTCTTATAATAGTTAAGGAATGAAGTACATATACCGATTCACCTTATTGGACGATTCGAGGGAAATCCGTCCCACTAAAAAAGAATATGGGGTTGGAGAGAAACCAATGGGTCATTTAGGACCGTGTGTACTATTTTGGTGTGCTATATAGTATTGTTGTCCATAAGAATCTTATAACTGTGAAGGAATTATGCACAAACACCGATTCATCTACTTGTAGGACGATACGTGTGAAATTCGTCCCACTTCAATAGAAAAGAAGGTTGGAAAGAACGAAAGGGCCGGTTAGGAGCGCGTGGACTATTTTGGTATGCTTTATAGTATTGTTGCCCATAAGAGTCTTATAATAGTGAAGGAATGAAGTACATATACCGATTCACCTTATTGGACGATTCGAGGGAAATTCGTCCCACTAAAAAAGAATATGGGGTTGGAGAGAAACCAATGGGTCATTTCGGACCGTGTGTACTATTTTGGTGTGCTATATAGTATTGTGGTCCATAAGAGTCTTATAACTGTGAAGGAATGATGCACAAACACCGATTCTTCTACTTGTAGGACGATACGGGAGAAATTCGTCCCACTTAGATAGAAAAGAAGGTTGGAAAAAAAGAAGGGGCCGGTTAGGAGCGCGTGGACTATTTTTGTATGCTTTATAGTATTGTTGCCCATTAGAGTCTTATAATAGAAAATGAATGAAGTACATACACCGATTCAACTTATTGGACGATTCGATTGAAATCCGTCCCACTAAAAATGAATATGGGGTTGGAGTGAAACAAAAGGGTCATTTAGGACCGTGTGTACTATTTTGGTGTGCTATATAGTATTGTTGTCCATAAGAATCTTATAACTGTGAAGGAATTATGCACAAACACCGATTCATCTACTTATAGGACGATACGTGTGAAATTCGTCCCACTTCAATAGAAAAGAAGGTTGGAAAGAAAGAAAGGGCCGGTTAGGAGCGCGTGAACTATTTTGGTATGCTTTATAGTATTGTTGCCCATAAGAGTCTTATAATACAGAAGGAATGAAGTACATATACCGATTCACCTTATTGGACGATTCGAGGGAAATCCGTCCCACAAAAAAAGAATATGGGGTTGGAGAGAAACCAATGGGTCATTTAGGACCGTGTTTACTATTTTGGTGTGTTATATAGTATTGTTCTCCATAAGAGTCTTATAACTGTGAAGGAATGATGCATAAACACCGATTCTTCTACTTGTAGGACGATACGGGTGAAATCCGTCCCACTTAGATAGAAAACAAGGTTGGAAAAAAAGAAGGGCCGGTTAGGAGCGCGTGGACTATTTTGGTATGCTTTATAGTATTGTTGCTCATAAGAGTCTGATAATACAGAAGGAATGAAGTACATATACCGATTCACCTTATTGGACGATTCGAGGGAAATCCGTCCCACTAAAAAAGAATATGGGGTTAGAGAGAAACCAAATGGTCATTTCGGACCGTGTGTACTATTTTGGTGTGCTATATAGTATTGTTGTCCATAAGAATCTTATAACAATGAATGAATGATGCACAAACACCGATTCTTCTACTTGTAGGACGATACGGGTGAAATTCGTCCCACTTAGATAGAAAAGAAGGTTGGAAAAAAAGAAGGGGCCGGTTAGGAGCGCGTGGACTATTTTGGTATGTTTTATAGTATTGTTGCCCATAAGAGTCTTATAATAGTGAATGAATGAAGTACATATACCGATTCAACTTATTGGACGATCCGATTGAAATCCGTCGCACTTATAAAGCATATGGGGTTGGAGAAAAACCAAAGGGTCATTAAGGACCGTGTGGACTATTTCGGTATGCTTTATAGTATTGTTGTCCATAAGAGTCTCATAACTGTGAAAGAATGATGCAGAAAAACCGATTCTACTTATAGGACGATACGTGTGAACTTCGTCCCACTTCAATAGAAAAGAAGGTTGGAAAGAAAGAAAGGGCCGGTAGGAGCGCGTGGACTATTTTGGTAAGCTTTATAGTATTGTTGCCCATAAGAGTCTTATAATACAGAAGGAATGAAGTACATATACCGATTCACCTTATTGGACGATTCGAGGGAAATACGTCCCACTAAAAAAGTATATGGGGTTGGAGAGAAAACAAAGGGTCATTTAGGACCGTGTGTACTATTTTGGTGTGCTATATAGTATTGTTGTCCATAAGAATCTTATAACTGTGAAGGAATTATGCACAAACACCGATTCATCTACTTATAGGACAATACGGGTGAAATCCGTCCCACTTAGATAGAAAAGAAGGTTGGAAAAAAAGAAGGAGCCGGTTAGGAGCGCGTGGACTATTTTGGTATGCTTTATAGTATTGTTGCCCATAAGAGTCTTATAATACAGAAGGAATGAAGTACATATACCGATTCACCTTATTGGGCGATTCGAGGGAAATCCGTCCCACTAAAAAAGAATATGGGGTTCGAGAGAAACCAAAGGGTCATTTAGGACCGTGTGTACTATTTTGGTGTGCTATATAGTATTGTTGTCCATAAGAATCTTATAACTGTGAAGGAATTATGCACAAACACCGATTCATCTACTTATAGGACGATACGTGTGAAATTCGTCCCACTTCAATAGAAAAGAAGGTTGGAAAGAAAGAGAGGGCCGGTTAGGAGCGCGTGGACTATTTTGGTATGCTTTATAGTATTGTTGCCCATAAGAGTCTTATAATAGTGAAGGAATGAAGTACATATACCGATTCACCTTATTGGACGATTCGAGGGAAATCCGTCCCACTAAAAAAGAATATGGGGTTGGAGAGAAACCAATGGGTCATTTAGGACCGTGTGTACTATTTTGGTGTGCTATATAGTATTGTTGTCCATAAGAATCTTATAACTGTGAAGGAATTATGCACAAACACCGATTCATCTACTTATAGCACGATACGTGTGAAATTCGTCCCACTTCAATGGAAAAGAAGGTTGGAAAGAAAGAAAGGGCCGGTTAGGAGCGCGTGGACTATTTTGGTATTCTTTATAGTATTGTTGCCCATAAGAGTCTTATAATACAGAAGGAATGAAGTACATATACCGATTCACCTTATTGGACGATCCGATTGAAATCCGTCCCACTTATAAAGAATATGGGGTTGGAGAAAAACCAAAGGGTCATTAAGGACCGTGTGGACTATTTCGGTATGCTTTATAGTATTGTTGTCCATAAGAGTCTTATAACTGTGAAAGAAAGATGCAGAAAAACCGATTCTACTTATAGGACGATACGTGTGAAATTCGTCCCACTTCAATAGAAAAGAAGGTTGGAAAGAAAGAAAGGGCCGGTTAGGAGCGCGTGGACTATTTTAGTAAGCTTTATAGTATTGTTGCCCATAAGAGTCTTATAATACAGAAGGAATGAAGTAGATATACCGATTCACCTTATTGGACGATTCGAAGGAAATCCGTCCCACTAAAAAGAATATGGGGTTCGAGAAAAACCAAAGGGTCATTTAGGACCGTGTGTACTATTATGGTGTGCTATATAGTATTGTTGTCCATAAGAATCTTATAACTGTGAAGAATTATGCACAAACACCGATTCATCTACTTATAGGACAATACGGGTGAAATCCGTCCCACTTAGATAGAAAAGAAGGTTGGAAAAAAAGAAGGAGCCGGTTAGGAGCGCGTGGACTATTTTGGTATGCTTTATAGTATTGTTGCCCATAAGAGTCTTATAATACAGAAGGAATGAAGTACATATACCGATTCACCTTATTGGACGATTCGAGGGAAATCCGCCCCACTAAAAAAGAATATGGGGTTGGAGAGAAACCAAAGGGTCATTTAGGACCGTGTGTACTATTTTGGTGTGCTATATAGTATTCTTGTCCATAAGAATCTTATAATTGTGAAGGAATTATGCACAAACACCGATTCATCTACTTATAGGACGATACGGGTGAAATCCGTCCCACTTAGATAGAAAAGAAGGTTGGAAAGAAAGAAGGGGCCGGTTAGGAGCGCGTGGACTATTTTGGTATGCTTTATAGTATTGTTGCCCATAAGAGTCTTATAATACAGAAGGAATGAAGTACATATACCGATTCACCTTATTGGACGATTCGAGGGAAATCCGTCCCACAAAAAAAGAATATGGGGTTGGAGAGAAACCAATGGGTCATTTAGGACCGTGTTTACTATTTTGGTGTGCTATATAGTATTGTTCTCCATAAGAGTCTTATAACTGTGAAGGAATGATGCATAAACACCGATTCTTCTACTTGTAGGACGATACGGGTGAAATCCGTCCCACTTAGATAGAAAACAATTTGGAAAAAAAGAAGGGCCGGTTAGGAGCGCGTGGACTATTTTGGTATGCTTTATAGTATTGTTGCTCATAAGAGTCTGATAATACAGAAGGAATGAAGTACATATACCGATTCACCTTATTGGACGATTCGAGGGAAATCCGTCCCACTAAAAAAGAATATGGGGTTAGAGAGAAACCAAAGGGTCATTTCGAACCGTGTGTACTATTTTGGTGTGCTATATAGTATTGTTGTCCATAAGAATCTTATAACTGTGAATGAATGATGCACAAACACCGATTCTTCTACTTGTAGGACGATACGGGTGAAATTCGTCCCACTTAGATAGAAAAGAAGGTTGGAAAAAAAGAAGGGGCCGGTTAGGAGCGCGTGGACTATTTTGGTATGTTTTATAGTATTGTTGCCCATAAGAGTCTTATAATAGTGAATGAATGAAGTACATATACCGATTCAACTTATTGGACGATCCGATTGAAATCCGTCCCACTCATAAAGAATATGGGGTTGGAGAAAAACCAAAGGGTCATTAAGGACCGTGTGGACTATTTCGGTATGCTTTATAGTATTGTTGTCCATAAGAGTCTTATAACTGTGAAAGAATGATGCAGAAAAACCGATTCTACTTATAGGACGATACGTGTGAACTTCGTCCCACTTCAATAGAAAAGAAGGTTGGAAAGAAAGAAAGGGCCGGTTAGGAGCGCGTGGACTATTTTGGTAAGCTTTATAGTATTGTTGCCCATAAGAGTCATATAATACAGAATGAATGAAGTAAATATACCGATTCACCTTATTGGATGATTCGAGGGAAATACGTCCCACTAAAAAAGAATATGGGGTTGGAGAGAAAACAAAGGGTCATTTAGGACCGTGTGTACTATTTTGGTGTGCTATATAGTATTGTTGTCCATAAGAATCTTATAACTGTGAAGGAATTATGCACAAACACCGATTCATCTACTTATAGGACAATACGGGTGAAATCCGTCCCACTTAGATAGAAAAGAAGGTTGGAAAAAAAGAAGGACCCGGTTAGGAGCGCGTGGACTATTTTGGTATGCTTTATAGTATTGTTGCCCATAAGAGTCTTATAATACAGAAGGAATGAAGTACATATCCCGATTCACCTTTTTGGGCGATTCGAGGGAAATCCGTCCCACTAAAAAAGAATATGGGGTTCGAGAGAAACCAAAGGGTCATTTTGGACCGTGTGTACTATTTTGGTGTGCTATATAGTATTGTTGTCCATAAGAATCTTATAACTGTGAAGGAATTATGCACAAACACCGATTCATCTACTTATAGGACGATACGTGTGAAATTCGTCCCACTTCAATAGAAAAGAAGGTTGGAAAGAAAGAAAGGGCCGGTTAGGAGCGCGTGGACTATTTTGGTATGCTTTATAGTATTGTTGCCCATAAGAGTCTTATAATAGTGAAAGAATGAAGTACATATACCGATTCACCTTATTGGACGATTCGAGGGAAATCCGTCCCACTAAAAAAGAATATGGGGTTGGAGAGAAACCAATGGGTCATTTAGGACCGTGTGTACTATTTTGGTGTGCTATATAGTATTGTTGTCCATAAGAATCTTATAACTGTGACGGAATTATGCACAAACACCGATTCATCTACTTGTAGGACGATACGGGTGAAATCCGTCCCACTTAGATAGAAAAGAAGGTTGGAAAAAAAGAAGGGGCCGGTTAGGAGCGCGTGGACTATTTTGGTATGCTTTATAGTATTGTTGCCCATAAGAGTCTTATAATAGAAAAGGAATGAAGTACATATACCGATTCAACTTATTGGACGATTCGAGGGAAATCCTTCCCACTAAAAAAGAATATGGGGTTGGAGAGAAACCAATGGGTCATTTAGGATCGTGTGTACTATTTTGGTGTGCTATATAGTATTGTTGTCCATAAGAATCTTATAACTGTGAAGGAATTATGCACAAACACCGATTCATCTACTTATAGCACGATACGTGTGAAATTCGTCCCACTTCAATGGAAAAGAAGGTTGGAAAGAAAGAAAGGGCCGGTTAGGAGCGCGTGGACTATTTTGGTATGCTTTATAGTATTGTTGCCCATAAGAGTCTTATAATAGTGAAGGAATGAAGTACATATACCGATTCACCTTATTGGACGATTCGAGGGAAATCCGTCCCATTAAAAAAGAATATGGGGTTGGAGAGAAACCAATGGGTCATTTAGGACCGTGTGTACTATTTTGGTGTGCTATATAGTATTGTTGTCCATAAGAATCTTATAACTGTGAAGGAATTATGCACAAACACCGATTCATCTACTTATAGGACAATACGGGTGAAATCCGTCCCACTTAGATAGAAAAGAAGGTTGGAAAAAAAGAAGGAGCCGGTTAGGAGCGCGTGGACTATTTTGGTATGCTTTATAGTATTGTTGCCCATAAGAGTCTTATAATACAGAAGGAATGAAGTACATATACCGATTCACCTTATTGGGCGATTCGAGGGAAATCCGTCCCACTAAAAAAGAATATGGGGTTCGAGAGAAACCAAAGGGTCATTTAGGACCGTGTGTACTATTTTGGTGTGCTATATAGTATTGTTGTCCATAAGAATCTTATAACTGTGAAGGAATTATGCACAAACACCGATTCATCTACTTATAGGACGATACGTGTGAAATTCGTCCCACTTCAATAGAAAAGAAGGTTGGAAAGAAAGAAAGGGCCGGTTAGGAGCGCGTGGACTATTTTGGTATGCTTTATAGTATTGTTGCCCATAAGAGTCTTATAATAGTGAAGGAATGAAGTACATATACCGATTCACCTTATTGGACGATTCGAGGGAAATCCGTCCCACTAAAAAAGAATATGGGGTTGGAGAGAAACCAATGGGTCATTTAGGACCGTGTGTACTATTTTGGTGTGCTATATAGTATTGTTGTCCATAAGAATCTTATAACTGTGAAGGAATTATGCACAAACACCGATTCATCTACTTATAGCACGATACGTGTGAAATTCGTCCCACTTCAATGGAAAAGAAGGTTGGAAAGAAAGAAAGGGCCGGTTAGGAGCGCGTGGACTATTTTGGTATTCTTTATAGTATTGTTGCCCATAAGAGTCTTATAATACAGAAGGAATGAAGTACATATACCGATTCACCTTATTGGACGATCCGATTGAAATCCGTCCCACTTATAAAGAATATGGGGTTGGAGAAAAACCAAAGGGTCATTAAGGACCGTGTGGACTATTTCGGTATGCTTTATAGTATTGTTGTCCATAAGAGTCTTATAACTGTGAAAGAAAGATGCAGAAAAACCGATTCTACTTATAGGACGATACGTGTGAAATTCGTCCCACTTCAATAGAAAAGAAGGTTGGAAAGAAAGAAAGGGCCGGTTAGGAGCGCGTGGACTATTTTGGTAAGCTTTATAGTATTGTTGCCCATAAGAGTCTTATAATACAGAAGGAATGAAGTAGATATACCGATTCACCTTATTGGACGATTCGAAGGAAATCCGTCCCACTAAAAAGAATATGGGGTTCGAGAAAAACCAAAGGGTCATTTAGGACCGTGTGTACTATTATGGTGTGCTATATAGTATTGTTGTCCATAAGAATCTTATAACTGTGAAGAATTATGCACAAACACCGATTCATCTACTTATAGGACAATACGGGTGAAATCCGTCCCACTTAGATAGAAAAGAAGGTTGGAAAAAAAGAAGGAGCCGGTTAGGAGCGCGTGGACTATTTTGGTATGCTTTATAGTATTGTTGTCCATAAGAGTCTTATAATACAAAAGGAATGAAGTACATATACCGATTCACCTTATTGGACGATTCGAGGGAAATCCGCCCCACTAAAAAAGAATATGGGGTTGGAGAGAAACCAAAGGGTCATTTAGGACCGTGTGTACTATTTTGGTATGCTATATAGTATTGTTGTCCATAAGAATCTTATAATTGTGAAGGAATTATGCACAAACACCGATTCATCTACTTATAGGACGATACGGGTGAAATCCGTCCCACTTAGATAGAAAAGAAGGTTGGAAAGAAAGAAGGGGCCGGTTAGGAGCGCGTGGACTATTTTGGTATGCTTTGTAGTATTGTTGCCCATAAGAGTCTTATAATACAGAAGGAATGAAGTACATATACCGATTCACCTTATTGGACGATTCGAGGGAAATCCGTCCCACTAAAAAAGAATATGGGGTTTGAGAGAAACCAATGGGTCATTTAGGACCGTGTGTACTATTTTGGTGTGCTATATAGTATTGTTGTCCATAAGAATCTTATAACTGTGAAGGAATTATGCACAAACACCGATTCATCTACTTGTAGGACGATACGGGTGAAATCCGTCCCACTTAGATAGAAAAGAAGGTTGGAAAAAAAGAAGGGGCCGGTTAGGAGCGCGTGGACTATTTTGGTATGCTTTATAGTATTGTTGCCCATAAGAGTCTTATAATACAGAAGGAATGAAGTACATATACCGATTAACCTTATTGGACGATTCGAGGGAAATCCGTCCCACTAAAAAAGAATATGGGGTTTGAGAGAAACCAATGGGTCATTTAGGACCGTGTGTACTATTTTGGTGTGCTATATAGTATTGTTCTCCATAAGAGTCTTATAACTGTGAAGGAATGATGCATAAACACCGATTCTTCTACTTATAGGACGATACGGGTGAAATCCGTCCCACTTAGATAGAAAAGAAGGTTGGAAAAAAAGAAGGGGCCGGTTAGGAGCGCGTGGATTATTTTGGTATGCATTATAGTATTGTTGCCCATAAGAGTCTTATAATAGTGAAGGAATGAAGTACATATACCGATTCAACTTATTGGACGATCCGATTGATATCCGTCCCACTTATAAAGAATATGGGGTTGGAGAAAAACCAAAGGGTCATTAAGGACCGTGTGGACTATTTCGGTATGCTTTATAGTATTGTTGTCCATAAGAGTCTTATAACTGTGAAAGAATGATGCAGAAAAACCGATTCTACTTATAGGACGATACGTGTGAAATTCGTCCCACTTCAATAGAAAAGAAGGTTGGAAAGAAAGAAAGGGCCGGTTAGGGGTGCGTGGACTATTTTGGTAAGCTTTATAGTATTGTTGCCCATAAGAGTCTTATAATACAGAATGAATGAAGTCGATATACCGATTCACCTTATTGGACGATTCGAGGGAAATCCGTCCCACTAAAAAAGAATATGGGGTTCGAGAGAAACCAAAGGGTCATTTAGGACCGTGTGTACTATTATGGTGTGCTATATAGTATTGTTGTCAATAAGAATCTTATAACTGTGAAGAATTATGCACAAACACCTATTCATCTACTTATAGGACAATACGGGTGAAATCCGTCCCACTTAGATAGAAAAGAAGGTTGGAAAAAAAGAAGGAGCCGGTTAGGAGCGCGTGGACTATTTTGGTATGCTTTATAGTATTGTTGCCCATAAGAGTCTTATAATACAGAAGGAATGAAGTACATATACCGATTCACCTTATTGGACGATTCGCGGGAAATCCGCCCCACTAAAAAAGAATATGGGGTTGGAGAGAAACCAAAGGATCATTTAGCACCGTGTGTACTATTTTGGTGTGCTATATAGTATTGTTGTCCATAAGAATCTTATAATTGTGAAGGAATTATGCACAAACACCGATTCATCTACTTATAGGACGATACGGGTGAAATCCGTCCCACTTAGATAGAAAAGAAGGTTGGAAAGAAAGAAGGGGCCGGTTAGGAGCGCGTGGACTATTTTGGTATGCTTTATAGTATTGTTGCCCATAAGAGTCTTATAATACAGAAGTAATGAAGTACATATACCGATTCACTTTATTGGACGATTCGAGGGAAATCCGTCCCACTAAAAAAGAATATGGGGTTTGAGAGAAACCAATGGGTCATTTAGGACCGTGTGTACTATTTTGGTGTGCTATATAGTATTGTTGTCCATAAGAATCTTATAACGGTGAAGGAATTATGCACAAACACCGATTCTTCTACTTGTAGGACGATACGGGTGAAATTCGTCCCACTTAGATAGAAAAGTAGGTTGGAAAAAAAGAAGGGGCCGGTTAGGAGCGCGTGGACTATTTTGGTATGCTTTATAGTATTGTTGCCCATAAGAGTCTTATAATAGTGAAGGAATGAAGTACATATACCGATTCAACTTATGGGACGATCCGATTGAAATCCGTCCCACTTATAAAGAATAGTGGGTTGGAGAAAAACCAAAGGGTCATTAAGGACCGTGTGGACTATTTCGGTATGCTTTATAGTATTGTTGTCCATAAGAGTCTTATAACTGTGAGAGAATGATGCAGAAAAACCGATTCTACTTATAGGACGATACGTGTGAAATTCGTCCCACTTCAATAGAAAAGAAGGTTGGAAAGAAAGAAAGGGCCGGTTAGGAGCGCGTGGACTATTTTGGTAAGCTTTATAGTATTGTTGCCCATAAGAGTCTTATAATACAGAAGGAATGAAGTACATATACCGATTCACCTTATTGGACGATTCGAGGGAAATCCGTCCCACTTAAAAAGAATATGGGGTTCGAGAGAAACCAAAGGGTCATTTAGGACCGTGTGTATTATTTTGGTGTGCTATATAGTATTATTGTCCATAAGAATCTTATAACTGTGAAGGAATTATGCACAAACACCGATTCATCTACTTATAGGACAATACGGGTGAAATTCGTCCCACTTAGATAGAAAGGAAGGTTGGAAAAAAAGAAGGAGCCGGTTAGGAGCGCGTGGACTATTTTGGTATGCTTTATAGTATTGTTGCCCATAAGAGTCTTATAATACAGAAGGAATGATGTACATATACCGATTCACCTTATTGGACGATTCGAGGGAAATCCGTCCCACTAAAAAAGAATATGGGGTTGGAGAGAAACCAATGGGTCATTTAGGACCGTGTGTACTATTTTGGTGTGCTATATAGTATTGTTGTCCATAAGAATCTTATAATTGTGAAGGAATTATGCACAAACACCGATTCATCTACTTATAGGACGATACGGGTGAAATCCGTCCCACTTAGATAGAAAAGAAGGTTGGAAAGAAAGAAGGGGCCGGTTAGGAGCGCGTGGACTATTTTGGTATGCTTTATAGTATTGTTGCCCATAAGAGTCTTATAATACAGAAGGAATGAAGTACATATACCGATTCACCTTATTGGACGATTCGAGGGAAATCCGTCCCACTAAAAAAGAATATGGGGTTTGAGAGAAACCAATGGGTCATTTAGGACCGTGTGTACTATTTTGGTGTGCTATATAGTATTGTTGTCCATAAGAATCTTATAACTGTGAAGGAATTATGCACAAACACCGATTCTTCTACTTGTAGGACGATACGGGTGAAATTCGTCCCACTTAGATAGAAAAGAAGGTTGGAAAAAAAGAAGGGGCCGGTTAGGAGCGCGTGGACTATTTTGGTATGCTTTATAGTATTGTTGCCCATAAGTGTCTTATAATAGTGAAGGAATGAAGTACATATACCGATTCAACTTATTGGACGATCCGATTGAAATCCGTCCCACTTATAAGGAATAGTGGGTTGGAGAAAAACCAAAGGGTCATTAAGGACCGTGTGGACTATTTCGGTATGCTTTATAGTATTGTTGTGCATAAGAGTCTTATAACTGTGAAAGAATGATGCAGAAAAACCGATTCTACTTATAGGACGATACGTGTGAAATTCGTCCCACTTCAATAGAAAAGAAGGTTGGAAAGAAAGAAAGGGTCGGTTAGGAGCGCGTGGACTATTTTGGTAAGCTTTATAGTATTGTTGCCCATAAGAGTCTTATAATATAGAAGGAATGAAGTAGATATACCGATTCACCTTATTAGACGATTCGAGGGAAATCCGTCCCACTAAAAAAGAATATGGGGTTCGAGAGAAACCAAAGGGTCATTTAGGACCGTGTGTACTATTATGGTGTGCTATATAGTATTGTTGTCCATAAGAATCTTATAACTGTGAAGGAATTATGCACAAACACCGATTCATCTACTTATAGGACAATACGGGTGAAATCCGTCCCACTTAGATAGAAAAGAAGGTTGGAAAAAAAGAAGGAGCCGGTTAGGAGCGCGTGGACTATTTTGGTATGCTTTATAGTATTGTTGCCCATAAGAGTCTTATAATACAGAAGGAATGAAGTACATATACCGATTCACCTTATTGGACGATTCGAGGGAAATCCGCCCCACTAAAAAAGAATATGGGGTTGGAGAGAAACCAAAGGGTCATTTAGGACTGTGTGTACTATTTTGGTGTGCTATATAGTATTGTTGTCCATAAGAATCTTATAATTGTGAAGGAATTATGCACAAACACCGATTCTTCTACTTATAGGACGATACGGGTGAAATCCGTCCCACTTAGATAGAAAAGAAGGTTGGAAATAAAGAAGGGGCCGGTTAGGAGCGCGTGGACTATTTTGGTATGCTTTATAGTATTGTTGCCCATAAGAGTCTTATAATACAGAAGGAATGAAGAACATATACCGATTCACCTTATTGGACGATTCGAGGGAAATCCGTCCCACTAAAAAAGAATATGGGGTTTGAGAGAAACCAATGGGTCATTTAGGACAGTGTGTACTATTTTGGTGTGCTATATAGTATTGTTGTCCATAAGAATCTTATAACTGTGAAGGAATTATGCACAAACACCGATTCTTCTACTTGTAGGACGATACGGGTGAAATTCGTCCCACTTAGATAGAAAAGAAGGTTGGAAAAAAAGAAGGGGCCGGTTAGGAGCGCGTGGACTATTTTGGTATGCTTTATAGTATTGTTGCCCATAAGTGTCTTATAATAGTGAGGGAATGAAGTACATATACCGATTCAACTTATTGGACGATTCGAGTGAAATCCGTCCCACTAAAAAAGAATATGGGGTTGGAGAGATACAAAAGGGTCATTTAGGACCGTGTGTACTATTTTGGTGTGCTATATAGTATTGTTGTCCATAAGAATCTTATAACTGTGAAGGAATTATGCACAAACACCGATTCATCTACTTATAGGACGATACGTGTGAAATTCGTCTCACTTCAATAGAAAAGAAGGTTGGAAAGAAAGAAAGGGCCGGTTAGGAGCGCGTGGACTATTTTGGTATTCTTTATAGTATTGTTGCCCATAAGAGTCTTATAATACAGAAGGAATGAAATACATATACCGATTCACCTTATTGGACGATTCGAGGGAAATCCGTCCCACTAAAAAAGAATATGGGGTTGGAGAGAAACCAATGGGTCATTTAGGACCGTGTGTACTATTTTGGTGTGCTATATAGTATTGTTCTCCATAAGAGTCTTATAACTGTGAAGGAATGATGCATAAACACCGATTCTTCTACTTATAGGACGATACGGGTGAAATCCGTCCCACTTAGATAGAAAAGAAGGATGGAAAAAAAGAAGGGGCCGGTTTGGAGCGCGTGGACTATTTTGGTATGCTTTATAATATTGTTGCCCATAAGAGTCTTATAATAGAAAAGGAATGATGTACATATACCGATTCAACTTATTGGACGATTCGAGTGAAATCCGTCCCACTAAAAAAGAATATGGGGTTGGAGAGATACAAAAGGGTCATTTAGGACCGTGTGTACTATTTTGGTGTGCTATATAGTATTGTTGTCCATAAGAATCTTATAACTGTGAAGGAATTATGCACAAACACCGATTCATCTACTTATAGGACGATACGTGTGAAATTCGTCTCACTTCAATAGAAAAGAAGGTTGGAAAGAAAGAAAGGGCCGGTTAGGAGCGCGTGGACTATTTTGGTATTCTTTATAGTATTGTTGCCCATAAGAGTCTTATAATACAGAAGGAATGAAGTACATATACCGATTCACCTTATTGGACGATTCGAGGGAAATCCGTCCCACTAAAAAAGAATATGGGGTTAGAGAGAAACCAAAGGGTCATTTAGGACCGTGTGTACTATTTTGGTGTGCTATATAGTATTGTTGTCCATAAGAATCTTATAACTGTGAAGGAATTATGCACAAACACCGATTCATCTACTTATAGGACGATACGTGTGAAATTCGTCCCACTTCAATAGAAAAGAAGGTTGGAAAGAAAGAAAGGGCCGGTTTAGGAGCGCGTGGACTATTTTGGTATTCTTTATAGTATTGTTGCCCATAAGAGTCTTATAATAGTGAAGGAATGAAGTACATATACCGATTCACCTTATTGGACGATTCGAGGGAAATCCGTCCCACTAAAAAAGAATATGGGGTTGGAGAGAAACTAATGGGTCATTTAGGACCGTGTGTACTATTTTGGTGTGCTATATAGTATTGTTCTCCATAAGAGTCTTATAACTGTGAAGGAATGGTGCATAAACACCGATTCTTCTACTTATAGGACGATACGGGTGAAATCCGTCCCACTTAGATAGAAAAGAAGGTTGGAAAAAAAGAAGGGGCCGGTTAGGAGCGCGTGGACTATTTTGGTATGCTTTATAATATTGTTGCCCATAAGAGTCTTATAATAGAAAAGGAATGATGTACATATACCGATTCAACTTATTGGACGATTCGAGTGAAATCCGTCCCACTAAAAAAGAATATGGGGTTGGAGAGATACAAAAGGGTCATTTAGGACCGTGTGTACTATTTTGGTGTGCTATATAGTATTGTTGTCCATAAGAATCTTATAACTGTGAAGGAATTATGCACAAACACCGATTCATCTACTTATAGGACGATACGTGTGAAATTCGTCTCACTACAATAGAAAAGAAGGTCGGAAAGAAAGAAAGGGCCGGTTAGGAGCGCGTGGACTATTTTGGTATTCTTTATAGTATTGTTGCCCATAAGAGTCTTATAATACAGAAGGAATGAAGTACATATACCGATTCACCTTATTGGACGATTCGAGGGAAATCCGTCCCACTAAAAAAGAATATGGGGTTGGAGAGAAACCAATGGGTCATTTAGGACCGTGTGTACTATTTTGGTGTGCTATATAGTATTGTTCTCCATAAGAGTCTTATAACTGTGAAGGAATGATGCATAAACACCGATTCTTCTACTTATAGGACGATACGGGTGAAATCCGTCCCACTTAGATAGAAAAGAAGGATGGAAAAAAAGAAGGGGCCGGTTAGGAGCGCGTGGACTATTTTGGTATGCTTTATAATATTGTTGCCCATAAGAGTCTTATAATTGAAAAGGAATGATGTACATATACCGATTCAACTTATTGGACGATTCGAGTGAAATCCGTCCCACTAAAAAAGAATATGGGGTTGGAGAGATACAAAAGGGTCATTTAGGACCGTGTGTACTATTTTGGTGTGCTATATAGTATTGTTGTCCATAAGAATCTTATAACTGTGAAGGAATTATGCACAAACACCGATTCATCTACTTATAGGACGATACGTGTGAAATTCGTCTCACTTCAATAGAAAAGAAGGTTGGAAAGAAAGAAAGGGCCGGTTAGGAGCGCGTGGACTATTTTGGTATTCTTTATAGTATTGTTGCCCATAAGAGTCTTATAATACAGAAGGAATGAAGTACATATACCGATTCACCTTATTGGACGATTCGAGGGAAATCCGTCCCACTAAAAAAGAATATGGGGTTGGAGAGAAACCAATGGGTCATTTAGGACCGTGTGTACTATTTTGGTGTGCTATATAGTATTGTTCTCCATAAGAGTCTTATAACTGTGAAGGAATGATGCATAAACACCGATTCTTCTACTTATAGGACGATACGGGTGAAATCCGTCCCACTTAGATAGAAAAGAAGGATGGAAAAAAAGAAGGGGCCGGTTAGGAGCGCGTGGACTATTTTGGTATGCTTTATAATATTGTTGCCCATAAGAGTCTTATAATACAGAAGGAATGAAGTACATATACCGATTCACCTTATTGGACCATTCGAGGGAAATCCGTCCCACTAAAAAAGAATATGGGGTTGGAGAGAAACCAAAGGGTCATTTAGGACCGTGTGTACTATTTTGGTGTGCTATATAGTATTGTTGTACATAAGAATCTTATAACTGTGAAGGAATTATGCACAAACACCGATTCATCTACTTATAGGACGATACGGGTGAAATTCGTCCCACTTAGAAAGAAAAGAAGGTTGGAAAGAAAAAAAGGGCCGGTTAGGAGCGCGTGGACTATTTTGGTATGCTTTATCGTATTGTTGCCCATAAGAGTCTTATAATAGTGAAGGAATGAAGTACATATACCGATTCACCTTATTGGACGATTCGAGGGAAATCCGTCCCACTAAAAAAGAATATGGGGTTGGAGAGAAACCAATGGGTCATTTAGGACCGTGTGTACTATTTTGGTGTGCTATATTGTGTTGTTCTCCATAAGAGTCTTATAACTGTGAAGAAATGATGCATAAATACCGATTCTTCTACTTATAGGACGATACGGGTGAAATCCGTCCCACTTAGATAGAAAAGAAGGTTGGAAAAAAAAAGGGGCCGGTTAGGAGCGCGTGGACTATTTTGGTATGCTTTATAGTATTGTTGCCCATAAGAGTCTTATAATACAGAAGGAATGAAGTACATATACCGATTCACATTATTGGACGATTCGTGGGAAATCCGTCCCACTAAAAAAGAATATGGGGTTAGAGAGAAACCAAAGGGTCATTTAGGACCGTGTGTACTATTTTGGTGGGCTATATAGTATTGTTGTCCATAAGAATCTTATAACTGTGAAGGAATTATGCACAAACACCGATTCATCTACTTATAGGACGATACGTGTGAAATTCGTCCCACTTCAATAGAAAAGAAGGTTGGAAAGAAAGAAAGGGCCGGTTTAGGAGCGCGTGGACTATTTTGGTATTCTTTATAGTATTGTTGCCCATAAGAGTCTTATAATAGTGTAGGAATGAAGTACATATACCGATTCACCTTATTGGACGATTCGAGGGAAATCCGTCCCACTAAAAAAGAATATGGGGTTGGAGAGAAACCAATGGGTCATTTAGGACCGTGTGTACTATTTTGGTGTGCTATATAGTGTTGTTCTCCATAAGAGTCTTATAACTGTGAAGATATGATGCATAAACACCGATTCTTCTACTTATAGGACGATACGGGTGAAATCCGTCCCACTTAGATAGAAAAGAAGGTTGGAAAAAAAGAAGGGGCCGGTTAGGAACGCGTGGACTATTTTGGTATGCTTTATAGTATTGTTGCCCATAAGAGTCTTATAATACAGAAGGAATGAAGTACATATACCGATTCACCTTATTGGACGATTCGAGGGAAATCCGTCCCACTAAAAAAGAATATGGGGTTAGAGAGAAACCAAAGGGTCATTTAGGACCGTGTGTACTATTTTGGTGTGCTATATAGTATTGTTGTCCATAAGAATCTTATAACTGTGAAGGAATTATGCACAAACACCGATTCATCTACTTATAGGACGATACGTGTGAAATTCGTCCCACTTCAATAGAAAAGAAGGTTGGAAAGAAAGAAAGGGCCGGTTTAGGAGCGCGTGGACTATTTTGGTATTCTTTATAGTATTGTTGCCCATAAGAGTCTTATAATAGTGAAGGAATGAAGTACATATACCGATTCACCTTATTGGACGATTCGAGGGAAATCCGTCCCACTAAAAAAGAATATGGGGTTGGAGAGAAACTAATGGGTCATTTAGGACCGTGTGTACTATTTTGGTGTGCTATATAGTATTGTTCTCCATAAGAGTCTTATAACTGTGAAGGAATGGTGCATAAACACCGATTCTTCTACTTATAGGACGATACGGGTGAAATCCGTCCCACTTAGATAGAAAAGAAGGTTGGAAAAAAAGAAGGGGCCGGTTAGGAGCGCGTGGACTATTTTGGTATGCTTTATAATATTGTTGCCCATAAGAGTCTTATAATAGAAAAGGAATGATGTACATATACCGATTCAACTTATTGGACGATTCGAGTGAAATCCGTCCCACTAAAAAAGAATATGGGGTTGGAGAGATACAAAAGGGTCATTTAGGACCGTGTGTACTATTTTGGTGTGCTATATAGTATTGTTGTCCATAAGAATCTTATAACTGTGAAGGAATTATGCACAAACACCGATTCATCTACTTATAGGACGATACGTGTGAAATTCGTCTCACTACAATAGAAAAGAAGGTCGGAAAGAAAGAAAGGGCCGGTTAGGAGCGCGTGGACTATTTTGGTATTCTTTATAGTATTGTTGCCCATAAGAGTCTTATAATACAGAAGGAATGAAGTACATATACCGATTCACCTTATTGGACGATTCGAGGGAAATCCGTCCCACTAAAAAAGAATATGGGGTTGGAGAGAAACCAATGGGTCATTTAGGACCGTGTGTACTATTTTGGTGTGCTATATAGTATTGTTCTCCATAAGAGTCTTATAACTGTGAAGGAATGATGCATAAACACCGATTCTTCTACTTATAGGACGATACGGGTGAAATCCGTCCCACTTAGATAGAAAAGAAGGATGGAAAAAAAGAAGGGGCCGGTTAGGAGCGCGTGGACTATTTTGGTATGCTTTATAATATTGTTGCCCATAAGAGTCTTATAATTGAAAAGGAATGATGTACATATACCGATTCAACTTATTGGACGATTCGAGTGAAATCCGTCCCACTAAAAAAGAATATGGGGTTGGAGAGATACAAAAGGGTCATTTAGGACCGTGTGTACTATTTTGGTGTGCTATATAGTATTGTTGTCCATAAGAATCTTATAACTGTGAAGGAATTATGCACAAACACCGATTCATCTACTTATAGGACGATACGTGTGAAATTCGTCTCACTTCAATAGAAAAGAAGGTTGGAAAGAAAGAAAGGGCCGGTTAGGAGCGCGTGGACTATTTTGGTATTCTTTATAGTATTGTTGCCCATAAGAGTCTTATAATACAGAAGGAATGAAGTACATATACCGATTCACCTTATTGGACGATTCGAGGGAAATCCGTCCCACTAAAAAAGAATATGGGGTTGGAGAGAAACCAATGGGTCATTTAGGACCGTGTGTACTATTTTGGTGTGCTATATAGTATTGTTCTCCATAAGAGTCTTATAACTGTGAAGGAATGATGCATAAACACCGATTCTTCTACTTATAGGACGATACGGGTGAAATCCGTCCCACTTAGATAGAAAAGAAGGATGGAAAAAAAGAAGGGGCCGGTTAGGAGCGCGTGGACTATTTTGGTATGCTTTATAATATTGTTGCCCATAAGAGTCTTATAATTGAAAAGGAATGATGTACATATACCGATTCAACTTATTGGACGATTCGAGTGAAATCCGTCCCACTAAAAAAGAATATGGGGTTGGAGAGATACAAAAGGGTCATTTAGGACCGTGTGTACTATTTTGGTGTGCTATATAGTATTGTTGTCCATAAGAATCTTATAACTGTGAAGGAATTATGCACAAACACCGATTCATCTACTTATAGGACGATACGTGTGAAATTCGTCTCACTTCAATAGAAAAGAAGGTTGGAAAGAAAGAAAGGGCCGGTTAGGAGCGCGTGGACTATTTTGGTATTCTTTATAGTATTGTTGCCCATAAGAGTCTTATAATACAGAAGGAATGAAGTACATATACCGATTCACCTTATTGGACGATTCGAGGGAAATCCGTCCCACTAAAAAAGAATATGGGGTTGGAGAGAAACCAATGGGTCATTTAGGACCGTGTGTACTATTTTGGTGTGCTATATAGTATTGTTCTCCATAAGAGTCTTATAACTGTGAAGGAATGATGCATAAACACCGATTCTTCTACTTATAGGACGATACGGGTGAAATCCGTCCCACTTAGATAGAAAAGAAGGATGGAAAAAAAGAAGGGGCCGGTTAGGAGCGCGTGGACTATTTTGGTATGCTTTATAATATTGTTGCCCATAAGAGTCTTATAATACAGAAGGAATGAAGTACATATACCGATTCACCTTATTGGACCATTCGAGGGAAATCCGTCCCACTAAAAAAGAATATGGGGTTGGAGAGAAACCAAAGGGTCATTTAGGACCGTGTGTACTATTTTGGTGTGCTATATAGTATTGTTGTACATAAGAATCTTATAACTGTGAAGGAATTATGCACAAACACCGATTCATCTACTTATAGGACGATACGGGTGAAATTCGTCCCACTTAGAAAGAAAAGAAGGTTGGAAAGAAAAAAAGGGCCGGTTAGGAGCGCGTGGACTATTTTGGTATGCTTTATCGTATTGTTGCCCATAAGAGTCTTATAATAGTGAAGGAATGAAGTACATATACCGATTCACCTTATTGGACGATTCGAGGGAAATCCGTCCCACTAAAAAAGAATATGGGGTTGGAGAGAAACCAATGGGTCATTTAGGACCGTGTGTACTATTTTGGTGTGCTATATTGTGTTGTTCTCCATAAGAGTCTTATAACTGTGAAGAAATGATGCATAAATACCGATTCTTCTACTTATAGGACGATACGGGTGAAATCCGTCCCACTTAGATAGAAAAGAAGGTTGGAAAAAAAAAGGGGCCGGTTAGGAGCGCGTGGACTATTTTGGTATGCTTTATAGTATTGTTGCCCATAAGAGTCTTATAATACAGAAGGAATGAAGTACATATACCGATTCACATTATTGGACGATTCGTGGGAAATCCGTCCCACTAAAAAAGAATATGGGGTTAGAGAGAAACCAAAGGGTCATTTAGGACCGTGTGTACTATTTTGGTGGGCTATATAGTATTGTTGTCCATAAGAATCTTATAACTGTGAAGGAATTATGCACAAACACCGATTCATCTACTTATAGGACGATACGTGTGAAATTCGTCCCACTTCAATAGAAAAGAAGGTTGGAAAGAAAGAAAGGGCCGGTTTAGGAGCGCGTGGACTATTTTGGTATTCTTTATAGTATTGTTGCCCATAAGAGTCTTATAATAGTGTAGGAATGAAGTACATATACCGATTCACCTTATTGGACGATTCGAGGGAAATCCGTCCCACTAAAAAAGAATATGGGGTTGGAGAGAAACCAATGGGTCATTTAGGACCGTGTGTACTATTTTGGTGTGCTATATAGTGTTGTTCTCCATAAGAGTCTTATAACTGTGAAGATATGATGCATAAACACCGATTCTTCTACTTATAGGACGATACGGGTGAAATCCGTCCCACTTAGATAGAAAAGAAGGTTGGAAAAAAAGAAGGGGCCGGTTAGGAACGCGTGGACTATTTTGGTATGCTTTATAGTATTGTTGCCCATAAGAGTCTTATAATACAGAAGGAATGAAGTACATATACCGATTCACCTTATTGGACGATTCGAGGGAAATCCGTCCCACTAAAAAAGAATATGGGGTTAGAGAGAAACCAAAGGGTCATTTAGGACCGTGTGTACTATTTTGGTGTGCTATATAGTATTGTTGTCCATAAGAATCTTATAACTGTGAAGGAATTATGCACAAACACCGATTCATCTACTTATAGGACGATACGTGTGAAATTCGTCCCACTTCAATAGAAAAGAAGGTTGGAAAGAAAGAAAGGGCCGGTTTAGGAGCGCGTGGACTATTTTGGTATTCTTTATAGTATTGTTGCCCATAAGAGTCTTATAATAGTGAAGGAATGAAGTACATATACCGATTCACCTTATTGGACGATTCGAGGGAAATCCGTCCCACTAAAAAAGAATATGGGGTTGGAGAGAAACTAATGGGTCATTTAGGACCGTGTGTACTATTTTGGTGTGCTATATAGTATTGTTCTCCATAAGAGTCTTATAACTGTGAAGGAATGGTGCATAAACACCGATTCTTCTACTTATAGGACGATACGGGTGAAATCCGTCCCACTTAGATAGAAAAGAAGGTTGGAAAAAAAGAAGGGGCCGGTTAGGAGCGCGTGGACTATTTTGGTATGCTTTATAATATTGTTGCCCATAAGAGTCTTATAATAGAAAAGGAATGATGTACATATACCGATTCAACTTATTGGACGATTCGAGTGAAATCCGTCCCACTAAAAAAGAATATGGGGTTGGAGAGATACAAAAGGGTCATTTAGGACCGTGTGTACTATTTTGGTGTGCTATATAGTATTGTTGTCCATAAGAATCTTATAACTGTGAAGGAATTATGCACAAACACCGATTCATCTACTTATAGGACGATACGTGTGAAATTCGTCTCACTACAATAGAAAAGAAGGTCGGAAAGAAAGAAAGGGCCGGTTAGGAGCGCGTGGACTATTTTGGTATTCTTTATAGTATTGTTGCCCATAAGAGTCTTATAATACAGAAGGAATGAAGTACATATACCGATTCACCTTATTGGACGATTCGAGGGAAATCCGTCCCACTAAAAAAGAATATGGGGTTGGAGAGAAACCAATGGGTCATTTAGGACCGTGTGTACTATTTTGGTGTGCTATATAGTATTGTTCTCCATAAGAGTCTTATAACTGTGAAGGAATGATGCATAAACACCGATTCTTCTACTTATAGGACGATACGGGTGAAATCCGTCCCACTTAGATAGAAAAGAAGGATGGAAAAAAAGAAGGGGCCGGTTAGGAGCGCGTGGACTATTTTGGTATGCTTTATAATATTGTTGCCCATAAGAGTCTTATAATTGAAAAGGAATGATGTACATATACCGATTCAACTTATTGGACGATTCGAGTGAAATCCGTCCCACTAAAAAAGAATATGGGGTTGGAGAGATACAAAAGGGTCATTTAGGACCGTGTGTACTATTTTGGTGTGCTATATAGTATTGTTGTCCATAAGAATCTTATAACTGTGAAGGAATTATGCACAAACACCGATTCATCTACTTATAGGACGATACGTGTGAAATTCGTCTCACTTCAATAGAAAAGAAGGTTGGAAAGAAAGAAAGGGCCGGTTAGGAGCGCGTGGACTATTTTGGTATTCTTTATAGTATTGTTGCCCATAAGAGTCTTATAATACAGAAGGAATGAAGTACATATACCGATTCACCTTATTGGACGATTCGAGGGAAATCCGTCCCACTAAAAAAGAATATGGGGTTGGAGAGAAACCAATGGGTCATTTAGGACCGTGTGTACTATTTTGGTGTGCTATATAGTATTGTTCTCCATAAGAGTCTTATAACTGTGAAGGAATGATGCATAAACACCGATTCTTCTACTTATAGGACGATACGGGTGAAATCCGTCCCACTTAGATAGAAAAGAAGGATGGAAAAAAAGAAGGGGCCGGTTAGGAGCGCGTGGACTATTTTGGTATGCTTTATAATATTGTTGCCCATAAGAGTCTTATAATACAGAAGGAATGAAGTACATATACCGATTCACCTTATTGGACCATTCGAGGGAAATCCGTCCCACTAAAAAAGAATATGGGGTTGGAGAGAAACCAAAGGGTCATTTAGGACCGTGTGTACTATTTTGGTGTGCTATATAGTATTGTTGTACATAAGAATCTTATAACTGTGAAGGAATTATGCACAAACACCGATTCATCTACTTATAGGACGATACGGGTGAAATTCGTCCCACTTAGAAAGAAAAGAAGGTTGGAAAGAAAAAAAGGGCCGGTTAGGAGCGCGTGGACTATTTTGGTATGCTTTATCGTATTGTTGCCCATAAGAGTCTTATAATAGTGAAGGAATGAAGTACATATACCGATTCACCTTATTGGACGATTCGAGGGAAATCCGTCCCACTAAAAAAGAATATGGGGTTGGAGAGAAACCAATGGGTCATTTAGGACCGTGTGTACTATTTTGGTGTGCTATATTGTGTTGTTCTCCATAAGAGTCTTATAACTGTGAAGAAATGATGCATAAATACCGATTCTTCTACTTATAGGACGATACGGGTGAAATCCGTCCCACTTAGATAGAAAAGAAGGTTGGAAAAAAAAAGGGGCCGGTTAGGAGCGCGTGGACTATTTTGGTATGCTTTATAGTATTGTTGCCCATAAGAGTCTTATAATACAGAAGGAATGAAGTACATATACCGATTCACATTATTGGACGATTCGTGGGAAATCCGTCCCACTAAAAAAGAATATGGGGTTAGAGAGAAACCAAAGGGTCATTTAGGACCGTGTGTACTATTTTGGTGGGCTATATAGTATTGTTGTCCATAAGAATCTTATAACTGTGAAGGAATTATGCACAAACACCGATTCATCTACTTATAGGACGATACGTGTGAAATTCGTCCCACTTCAATAGAAAAGAAGGTTGGAAAGAAAGAAAGGGCCGGTTTAGGAGCGCGTGGACTATTTTGGTATTCTTTATAGTATTGTTGCCCATAAGAGTCTTATAATAGTGTAGGAATGAAGTACATATACCGATTCACCTTATTGGACGATTCGAGGGAAATCCGTCCCACTAAAAAAGAATATGGGGTTGGAGAGAAACCAATGGGTCATTTAGGACCGTGTGTACTATTTTGGTGTGCTATATAGTGTTGTTCTCCATAAGAGTCTTATAACTGTGAAGATATGATGCATAAACACCGATTCTTCTACTTATAGGACGATACGGGTGAAATCCGTCCCACTTAGATAGAAAAGAAGGTTGGAAAAAAAGAAGGGGCCGGTTAGGAACGCGTGGACTATTTTGGTACGCTTTATAGTATTGTTGCCCATAAGAGTCTTATAATACAGAAGGAATGAAGTACATATACCGATTCACCTTATTGGACGATTCGAGGGAAATCCGTCCCACTAAAAAAGAATATGGGGTTAGAGAGAAACCAAAGGGTCATTTAGGACCGTGTGTACTATTTTGGTGTGCTATATAGTATTGTTGTCCATAAGAATCTTTTAACTGTGAAGGAATTATGCACAAACACCGATTCATCTACTTATAGGACGATACGTGTGAAATTCGTCTCACTTCAATAGAAAAGAAGGTTGGAAAGAAAGAAAGGGCCGGTTAGGAGCGCGTGGACTATTTTGGTATTCTTTATAGTATTGTTGCCCATAAGAGTCTTATAATAGTGAAGGAATGAAGTACATATACCGATTCACCTTATTGGACGATTCGAGGGAAATCCGTCCCACTAAAAAAGAATATGGGGTTGGAGAGAAACCAATGGGTCATTTAGGACCGTGTGTACTATTTTGGTGTGCTATATAGTATTGTTCTCCATAAGAGTCTTATAACTGTGAAGGAATGATGCATAAACACCGATTCTTCTACTTATAGGACGATACGGGTGAAATCCGTCCCACTTAGATAGAAAAGAAGGTTGGAAAAAAAGAAGGGGCCGGTTAGGAGCGCGTGGACTATTTTGGTATGCTTTATAATATTATTGCCCATAAGAGTCTTATAATAGAAAAGGAATGATGTACATATACCGATTCAACTTATTGGACGATTCGAGTGAAATCCGTCCCACTAAAAAAGAATATGGGGTTGGAGAGATACAAAAGGGTCATTTAGGACCGTGTGTACTATTTTGGTGTGCTATATAGTATTGTTGTCCATAAGAATCTTTTAACTGTGAAGGAATTATGCACAAACACCGATTCATCTACTTATAGGACGATACGTGTGAAATTCGTCTCACTTCAATAGAAAAGAAGGTTGGAAAGAAAGAAAGGGCCGGTTAGGAGCGCGTGGACTATTTTGGTATTCTTTATAGTATTGTTGCCCATAAGAGTCTTATAATACAGAAGGAATGAAGTACATATACCGATTCACCTTATTGGACGATTCGAGGGAAATCCGTCCCAATAAAAAAGAATATGGGGTTGGAGAGAAACCAATGGGTCATTTAGGACCGTGTGTACTATTTTGGTGTGCTATATAGTATTGTTCTCCATAAGAGTCTTATAACTGTGAAGGAATGATGCATAAACACCGATTCTTCTACTTATAGGACGATACGGGTGAAATCCGTCCCACTTAGATAGAAAAGAAGGATGGAAAAAAAGAAGGGGCCGGTTAGGAGCGCGTGGACTATTTTGGTATGCTTTATAATATTGTTGCCCATAAGAGTCTTATAATAGAAAAGGAATGATGTACATATACCGATTCAACTTATTGGACGATTCGAGTGAAATCCGTCCCACTAAAAAAGAATATGGAGTTGGAGAGATACAAAAGGGTCATTTAGGACCGTGTGTACTATTTTGGTGTGCTATATAGTATTGTTGTCCATAAGAATCTTATAACTGTGAAGGAATTATGCACAAACACCGATTCATCTACTTATAGGACGATACGTGTGAAATTCGTCTCACTTCAATAGAAAAGAAGGTTGGAAAAAAAGAAGGGGCCGGTTAGGAACGCGTGGACTATTTTGGTATGCTTTATAGTATTGTTGCCCATAAGAGTCTTATAATACAGAAGGAATGAAGTACATATACCGATTCACCTTATTGGACGATTCGAGGGAAATCCGTCCCACTAAAAAAGAATATGGGGTTAGAGAGAAACCAAAGGGTCATTTAGGACCGTGTGTACTATTTTGGTGTGCTATATAGTATTGTTGTCCATAAGAATCTTTTAACTGTGAAGGAATTATGCACAAACACCGATTCATCTACTTATAGGACGATACGTGTGAAATTCGTCTCACTTCAATAGAAAAGAAGGTTGGAAAGAAAGAAAGGGCCGGTTAGGAGCGCGTGGACTATTTTGGTATTCTTTATAGTATTGTTGCCCATAAGAGTCTTATAATAGTGAAGGAATGAAGTACATATACCGATTCACCTTATTGGACGATTCGAGGGAAATCCGTCCCACTAAAAAAGAATATGGGGTTGGAGAGAAACCAATGGGTCATTTAGGACCGTGTGTACTATTTTGGTGTGCTATATAGTATTGTTCTCCATAAGAGTCTTATAACTGTGAAGGAATGATGCATAAACACCGATTCTTCTACTTATAGGACGATACGGGTGAAATCCGTCCCACTTAGATAGAAAAGAAGGTTGGAAAAAAAGAAGGGGCCGGTTAGGAGCGCGTGGACTATTTTGGTATGCTTTATAATATTGTTGCCCATAAGAGTCTTATAATAGAAAAGGAATGATGTACATATACCGATTCAACTTATTGGACGATTCGAGTGAAATCCGTCCCACTAAAAAAGAATATGGGGTTGGAGAGATACAAAAGGGTCATTTAGGACCGTGTGTACTATTTTGGTGTGCTATATAGTATTGTTGTCCATAAGAATCTTTTAACTGTGAAGGAATTATGCACAAACACCGATTCATCTACTTATAGGACGATACGTGTGAAATTCGTCTCACTTCAATAGAAAAGAAGGTTGGAAAGAAAGAAAGGGCCGGTTAGGAGCGCGTGGACTATTTTGGTATTCTTTATAGTATTGTTGCCCATAAGAGTCTTATAATACAGAAGGAATGAAGTACATATACCGATTCACCTTATTGGACGATTCGAGGGAAATCCGTCCCAATAAAAAAGAATATGGGGTTGGAGAGAAACCAATGGGTCATTTAGGACCGTGTGTACTATTTTGGTGTGCTATATAGTATTGTTCTCCATAAGAGTCTTATAACTGTGAAGGAATGATGCATAAACACCGATTCTTCTACTTATAGGACGATACGGGTGAAATCCGTCCCACTTAGATAGAAAAGAAGGTTGGAAAAAAAGAAGGGGCCGGTTAGGAACGCGTGGACTATTTTGGTATGCTTTATAGTATTGTTGCCCATAAGAGTCTTATAATACAGAAGGAATGAAGTACATATACCGATTCACCTTATTGGACGATTCGAGGGAAATCCGTCCCACTAAAAAAGAATATGGGGTTAGAGAGAAACCAAAGGGTCATTTAGGACCGTGTGTACTATTTTGGTGTGCTATATAGTATTGTTCTCCATAAGAGTCTTATAACTGTGAAGGAATGATGCATAAACACCGATTCTTCTACTTATAGGACGATACGGGTGAAATCCGTCCCACTTAGATAGAAAAGAAGGTTGGAAAAAAAGAAGGGGCCGGTTAGGAACGCGTGGACTATTTTGGTATGCTTTATAGTATTGTTGCCCATAAGAGTCTTATAATACAGAAGGAATGAAGTACATATACCGATTCACCTTATTGGACGATTCGAGGGAAATCCGTCCCACTAAAAAAGAATATGGGGTTAGAGAGAAACCAAAGGGTCATTTAGGACCGTGTGTACTATTTTGGTGTGCTATATAGTATTGTTGTCCATAAGAATCTTATAACTGTGAAGGAATTATGCACAAACACCGATTCATCTACTTATAGGACGATACGTGTGAAATTCGTCCCACATCAATAGAAAAGAAGGTTGGAAATAAAGAAAGGGCCGGTTTAGGAGCGCGTGGACTATTTTGGTATTCTTTATAGTATTGTTGCCCATAAGAGTCTTATAATAGTGAAGGAATGAAGTACATATACCGATTCACCTTATTGGACGATTCGAGGGAAATCCGTCCCACTAAAAAAGAATATGGGGTTGGAGAGAAACCAATGGGTCATTTAGGACCGTGTGTACTATTTTGGTGTGCTATATAGTATTGTTCTCCATAAGAGTCTTATAACTGTGAAGGAATGATGCATAAACACCGATTCTTCTACTTATAGGACGATACGGGTGAAATCCGTCCCACTTAGATAGAAAAGAAGGTTGGAAAAAAAGAAGGGGCCGGTTAGGAGCGCGTGGACTATTTTGGTATGCTTTATAATATTGTTGCCCATAAGAGTCTTATAATAGAAAAGGAATGATGTACATATACCGATTCAACTTATTGGACGATTCGAGTGAAATCCGTCCCACTAAAAAAGAATATGGGGTTGGAGAGATACAAAAGGGTCATTTAGGACCGTGTGTACTATTTTGGTGTGCTATATAGTATTGTTGTCCATAAGAATCTTTTAACTGTGAAGGAATTATGCACAAACACCGATTCATCTACTTATAGGACGATACGTGTGAAATTCGTCTCACTTCAATAGAAAACAAGGTTGGAAAGAAAGAAAGGGCCGGTTAGGAGCGCGTGGACTATTTTGGTATTCTTTATAGTATTGTTGCCCATAAGAGTCTTATAATACAGAAGGAATGAAGTACATATACCGATTCACCTTATTGGACGATTCGAGGGAAATCCGTCCCAATAAAAAAGAATATGGGGTTGGAGAGAAACCAATGGGTCATTTAGGACCGTGTGTACTATTTTGGTGTGCTATATAGTATTGTTCTCCATAAGAGTCTTATAACTGTGAAGGAATGATGCATAAACACCGATTCTTCTACTTATAGGACGATACGGGTGAAATCCGTCCCACTTAGATAGAAAAGAAGGATGGAAAAAAAGAAGGGGCCGGTTAGGAGCGCGTGGACTATTTTGGTATGCTTTATAATATTGTTGCCCATAAGAGTCTTATAATAGAAAAGGAATGATGTACATATACCGATTCAACTTATTGGACGATTCGAGTGAAATCCGTCCCACTAAAAAAGAATATGGGGTTGGAGAGATACAAAAGGGTCATTTAGGACCGTGTGTACTATTTTGGTGTGCTATATAGTATTGTTGTCCATAAGAATCTTATAACTGTGAAGGAATTATGCACAAACACCGATTCATCTACTTATAGGACGATACGTGTGAAATTCGTCTCACTTCAATAGAAAAGAAGGTCGGAAAGAAAGAAAGGGCCGGTTAGGAGCGCGTGGACTATTTTGGTATTCTTTATAGTATTGTTGCCCATAAGAGTCTTATAATACAGAAGGAATGAAGTACATATACCGATTCAACTTATTGGACGATTCGAGTGAAATCCGTCCCACTAAAAAAGAATATGGAGTTGGAAAGATACAAAAGGGTCATTTAGGACCGTGTGTACTATTTTGGTGTGCTATATAGTATTGTTGTCCATAAGAATCTTATAACTGTGAAGGAATTATGCACAAACACCGATTCATCTACTTATAGGACGATACGTGTGAAATTCGTCTCACTTCAATAGAAAAGAAGGTTGGAAAGAAAGAAAGGGCCGGTTAGGAGCGCGTGGACTATTTTGGTATTCTTTATAGTATTGTTGCCCATAAGAGTCTTATAATACAGAAGGAATGAAGTACATATACCGATTCACCTTATTGGACGATTCGAGGGAAATCCGTCCCACTAAAAAAGAATATGGGGTTAGAGAGAAACCAAAGGGTCATTTAGGACCGTGTGTACCATTTTGGTGTGCTATATAGTATTGTTGTCCATAAGAATCTTATAACTGTGAAGGAATTATGCACAAACACCGATTCATCTACTTATAGGTAGATACGTGTGAAATTCGTCCCACTTCAATAGAAAAGAAGGTTGGAAAGAAAGAAAGGGCCGGTTTAGGAGCGCGTGGACTATTTTGGTATTCTTTATAGTATTGTTGCCCATAAGAGTCTTATAATAGTGAAGGAATGAAGTACATATACCGATTCACCTTATTGGACGATTCGAGGGAAATCCGTCCCATTAAAAAAGAATATGGGGTTGGAGAGAAACCAATGGGTCATTTAGGACCGTGTGTACTATTTTGGTGTGCTATATAGTGTTGTTCTCCATAATAGTCTTATAACTGTGAAGAAATGATGCATAAACACCGATTCTTCTACTTATAGGACGATACGGGTGAAATCCGTCCCACTTAGATAGAAAAGAAGGTTGGAAAAAAATAAGGGGCCGGTTAGGAACGCGTGGACTATTTTGGTATGCTTTATAGTATTGTTGCCCATAAGAGTCTTATAATACAGAAGGAATGAAGTACATATACCGATTCACCTTATTGGACGATTCGAGGGAAATCCGTCCCACTAAAAAAGAATATGGGGTTAGAGAGAAACCAAAGGGTCATTTAGGACCGTGTGTACTATTTTGGTGTGCTATATAGTATTGTTGTCCATAAGAATCTTATAACTGTGAATGAATTATGCACAAACACCGATTCATCTACTTATAGGACGATACGTGTGAAATTCGTCCCACTTCAATAGAAAAGAAGGTTGGAAAGAAAGAAAGGGCCGGTTTAGGAGCGCGTGGAATATTTTGGTATTCTTTATAGTATTGTTGCCCATAAGAGTCTTATAATAGTGAAGGAATGAAGTACATATACCGATTCACCTTATTGGACGATTCGAGGGAAATCCGTCCCACTAAAAAAGAATATGGGGTTGGAGAGAAACCAATGGGTCATTTAGGACCGTGTGTACTATTTTGGTGTGCTATATAGTATTGTTCTCCATAAGAGTCTTATAACTGTGAAGGAATGATGCATAAACACCGATTCTTCTACTTATAGCACGATACGGGTGAAATCCGTCCCACTTAGATAGAAAAGAAGGTTGGAAAAAAAGAAGGGGCCGGTTAGGAGCTCGTGGACTATTTTGGTATGCTTTATAATATTGTTGCCCATAAGAGTCTTATAATAGAAAAGGAATGATGTACATATACCGATTCAACTTATTGGACGATTCGAGTGAAATCCGTCCCACTAAAAAAGAATATGGGGTTGGAGAGATACAAAAGGGTCATTTAGGACCGTGTGTACTATTTTGGTGTGCTATATAGTATTGTTGTCCATAAGAATCTTATAACTGTGAAGGAATTATGCACAAACACCGATTCATCTACTTATAGGACGATACGTGTGAAATTCGTCTCACTTCAATAGAAAAGAAGGTCGGAAAGAAAGAAAGGGCCGGTTAGGAGCGCGTGGACTATTTTGGTATTCTTTATAGTATTGTTGCCCATAAGAGTCTTATAATACAGAAGGAATGAAGTACATATACCGATTCACCTTATTGGACGATTCGAGGGAAATCCGTCCCACTAAAAAAGAATATGGGGTTAGAGAGAAACCAAAGGGTCATTTAGGACCGTGTGTACCATTTTGGTGTGCTATATAGTATTGTTGTCCATAAGAATCTTATAACTGTGAAGGAATTATGCACAAACACCGATTCATCTACTTATAGGACGATACGTGTGAAATTCGTCCCACTTCAATAGAAAAGAAGGTTGGAAAGAAAGAAAGGGCCGGTTTAGGAGCGCGTGGACTATTTTGGTATTCTTTATAGTATTGTTGCCCATAAGAGTCTTATAATAGTGAAGGAATGAAGTACATATACCGATTCACCTTATTGGACGATTCGAGGGAAATCCGTCCCATTAAAAAAGAATATGGGGTTGGAGAGAAACCAATGGGTCATTTAGGACCGTGTGTACTATTTTGGTGTGCTATATAGTGTTGTTCTCCATAATAGTCTTATAACTGTGAAGAAATGATGCATAAACACCGATTCTTCTACTTATAGGACGATACGGGTGAAATCCGTCCCACTTAGATAGAAAAGAAGGTTGGAAAAAAATAAGGGGCCGGTTAGGAACGCGTGGACTATTTTGGTATGCTTTATAGTATTGTTGCCCATAAGAGTCTTATAATACAGAAGGAATGAAGTACATATACCGATTCACCTTATTGGACGATTCGAGGGAAATCCGTCCCACTAAAAAAGAATATGGGGTTAGAGAGAAACCAAAGGGTCATTTAGGACCGTGTGTACTATTTTGGTGTGCTATATAGTATTGTTGTCCATAAGAATCTTATAACTGTGAATGAATTATGCACAAACACCGATTCATCTACTTATAGGACGATACGTGTGAAATTCGTCCCACTTCAATAGAAAAGAAGGTTGGAAAGAAAGAAAGGGCCGGTTTAGGAGCGCGTGGAATATTTTGGTATTCTTTATAGTATTGTTGCCCATAAGAGTCTTATAATAGTGAAGGAATGAAGTACATATACCGATTCACCTTATTGGACGATTCGAGGGAAATCCGTCCCACTAAAAAAGAATATGGGGTTGGAGAGAAACCAATGGGTCATTTAGGACCGTGTGTACTATTTTGGTGTGCTATATAGTATTGTTCTCCATAAGAGTCTTATAACTGTGAAGGAATGATGCATAAACACCGATTCTTCTACTTATAGCACGATACGGGTGAAATCCGTCCCACTTAGATAGAAAAGAAGGTTGGAAAAAAAGAAGGGGCCGGTTAGGAGCTCGTGGACTATTTTGGTATGCTTTATAATATTGTTGCCCATAAGAGTCTTATAATAGAAAAGGAATGATGTACATATACCGATTCAACTTATTGGACGATTCGAGTGAAATCCGTCCCACTAAAAAAGAATATGGGGTTGGAGAGATACAAAAGGGTCATTTAGGACCGTGTGTACTATTTTGGTGTGCTATATAGTATTGTTGTCCATAAGAATCTTATAACTGTGAAGGAATTATGCACAAACACCGATTCATCTACTTATAGGACGATACGTGTGAAATTCGTCTCACTTCAATAGAAAAGAAGGTCGGAAAGAAAGAAAGGGCCGGTTAGGAGCGCGTGGACTATTTTGGTATTCTTTATAGTATTGTTGCCCATAAGAGTCTTATAATACAGAAGGAATGAAGTACATATACCGATTCACCTTATTGGACGATTCGAGGGAAATCCGTCCCACTAAAAAAGAATATGGGGTTAGAGAGAAACCAAAGGGTCATTTAGGACCGTGTGTACCATTTTGGTGTGCTATATAGTATTGTTGTCCATAAGAATCTTATAACTGTGAAGGAATTATGCACAAACACCGATTCATCTACTTATAGGACGATACGTGTGAAATTCGTCCCACTTCAATAGAAAAGAAGGTTGGAAAGAAAGAAAGGGCCGGTTTAGGAGCGCGTGGACTATTTTGGTATTCTTTATAGTATTGTTGCCCATAAGAGTCTTATAATAGTGAAGGAATGAAGTACATATACCGATTCACCTTATTGGACGATTCGAGGGAAATCCGTCCCATTAAAAAAGAATATGGGGTTGGAGAGAAACCAATGGGTCATTTAGGACCGTGTGTACTATTTTGGTGTGCTATATAGTGTTGTTCTCCATAATAGTCTTATAACTGTGAAGAAATGATGCATAAACACCGATTCTTCTACTTATAGGACGATACGGGTGAAATCCGTCCCACTTAGATAGAAAAGAAGGTTGGAAAAAAATAAGGGGCCGGTTAGGAACGCGTGGACTATTTTGGTATGCTTTATAGTATTGTTGCCCATAAGAGTCTTATAATACAGAAGGAATGAAGTACATATACCGATTCACATTATTGGACGATTCGAGGGAAATCCGTCCCACTAAAAAAGAATATGGGGTTAGAGAGAAACCAAAGGGTCATTTAGGACCGTGTGTACTATTTTGGTGTGCTATATAGTATTGTTGTCCATAAGAATCTTATAACTGTGAATGAATTATGCACAAACACCGATTCATCTACTTATAGGACGATACGTGTGAAATTCGTCCCACTTCAATAGAAAAGAAGGTTGGAAAGAAAGAAAGGGCCGGTTTAGGAGCGCGTGGAATATTTTGGTATTCTTTATAGTATTGTTGCCCATAAGAGTCTTATAATAGTGAAGGAATGAAGTACATATACCGATTCACCTTATTGGACGATTCGAGGGAAATCCGTCCCACTAAAAAAGAATATGGGGTTGGAGAGAAACCAATGGGTCATTTAGGACCGTGTGTACTATTTTGGTGTGCTATATAGTATTGTTCTCCATAAGAGTCTTATAACTGTGAAGGAATGATGCATAAACGCCGATTCTTCTACTTATAGGACGATACGGGTGAAATCCGTCCCACTTAGATAGAAAAGAAGGTTGGAAAAAAAGAAGGGGCCGGTTAGGAGCTCGTGGACTATTTTGGTATGCTTTATAATATTGTTGCCCATAAGAGTCTTATAATAGAAAAGGAATGATGTACATATACCGATTCAACTTATTGGACGATTCGAGTGAAATCCGTCCCACTAAAAAAGAATATGGGGTTGGAGAGAAACAAAAGGGTCATTTAGGACCGTGTGTACTATTTTGGTGTGCTATATAGTATTGTTGTCCATAAGAATCTTATAACTGTGAAGGAATTATGTACAAACACCGATTCATCTACTTATAGGACGATACGGGTGAAATTCGTCCCACTTATAAAGAAAAGAAGGTTGGAAAGAAAAAAAAAGCCGGTTAGGAGCGCGTGGACTATTTTGGTATGCTTTATAGTATTGTTGCCCATAAGGGTCTTATAATAGTGAAGGAATGAAGTACATATACCGATTCACCTTATTGGACGATTCGAGGGAAATCCGTCCCACTAAAAAAGAATATGGGGTTGGAGAGAAACCAATGGGTCATTTAGGACCGTGTGTACTATTTTGGTGTGCTATATAGTATTGTTCTCCATAAGAGTCTTATAACTGTGAAGGAATGATGCATAAACACCGATTCTTCTACTTATAGGACGATACGGGTGAAATCCGTCCCACTTAGATAGAAAAGAAGGTTGGAAAAAAATAAGGGGCCGGTTAGGAACGCGTGGACTATTTTGGTATGCTTTATAGTATTGTTGCCCATAAGAGTCTTATAATACAGAAGGAATGAAGTACATATACCGATTCACCTTATTGGACGATTCGAGGGAAATCCGTCCCACTAAAAAAGAATATGGGGTTAGAGAGAAACCAAAGGGTCATTTAGGACCGTGTGTACTATTTTGGTGTGCTATATAGTATTGTTGTCCATAAGAATCTTATAACTGTGAATGAATTATGCACAAACACCGATTCATCTACTTATAGGACGATACGTGTGAAATTCGTCCCACTTCAATAGAAAAGAAGGTTGGAAAGAAAGAAAGGGCCGGTTTAGGAGCGCGTGGAATATTTTGGTATTCTTTATAGTATTGTTGCCCATAAGAGTCTTATAATAGTGAAGGAATGAAGTACATATACCGATTCACCTTATTGGACGATTCGAGGGAAATCCGTCCCACTAAAAAAGAATATGGGGTTGGAGAGAAACCAATGGGTCATTTAGGACCGTGTGTACTATTTTGGTGTGCTATATAGTATTGTTCTCCATAAGAGTCTTATAACTGTGAAGGAATGATGCATAAACACCGATTCTTCTACTTATAGCACGATACGGGTGAAATCCGTCCCACTTAGATAGAAAAGAAGGTTGGAAAAAAAGAAGGGGCCGGTTAGGAGCTCGTGGACTATTTTGGTATGCTTTATAATATTGTTGCCCATAAGAGTCTTATAATAGAAAAGGAATGATGTACATATACCGATTCAACTTATTGGACGATTCGAGTGAAATCCGTCCCACTAAAAAAGAATATGGGGTTGGAGAGATACAAAAGGGTCATTTAGGACCGTGTGTACTATTTTGGTGTGCTATATAGTATTGTTGTCCATAAGAATCTTATAACTGTGAAGGAATTATGCACAAACACCGATTCATCTACTTATAGGACGATACGTGTGAAATTCGTCTCACTTCAATAGAAAAGAAGGTCGGAAAGAAAGAAAGGGCCGGTTAGGAGCGCGTGGACTATTTTGGTATTCTTTATAGTATTGTTGCCCATAAGAGTCTTATAATACAGAAGGAATGAAGTACATATACCGATTCACCTTATTGGACGATTCGAGGGAAATCCGTCCCACTAAAAAAGAATATGGGGTTAGAGAGAAACCAAAGGGTCATTTAGGACCGTGTGTACCATTTTGGTGTGCTATATAGTATTGTTGTCCATAAGAATCTTATAACTGTGAAGGAATTATGCACAAACACCGATTCATCTACTTATAGGACGATACGTGTGAAATTCGTCCCACTTCAATAGAAAAGAAGGTTGGAAAGAAAGAAAGGGCCGGTTTAGGAGCGCGTGGACTATTTTGGTATTCTTTATAGTATTGTTGCCCATAAGAGTCTTATAATAGTGAAGGAATGAAGTACATATACCGATTCACCTTATTGGACGATTCGAGGGAAATCCGTCCCATTAAAAAAGAATATGGGGTTGGAGAGAAACCAATGGGTCATTTAGGACCGTGTGTACTATTTTGGTGTGCTATATAGTGTTGTTCTCCATAATAGTCTTATAACTGTGAAGAAATGATGCATAAACACCGATTCTTCTACTTATAGGACGATACGGGTGAAATCCGTCCCACTTAGATAGAAAAGAAGGTTGGAAAAAAATAAGGGGCCGGTTAGGAACGCGTGGACTATTTTGGTATGCTTTATAGTATTGTTGCCCATAAGAGTCTTATAATACAGAAGGAATGAAGTACATATACCGATTCACCTTATTGGACGATTCGAGGGAAATCCGTCCCACTAAAAAAGAATATGGGGTTAGAGAGAAACCAAAGGGTCATTTAGGACCGTGTGTACTATTTTGGTGTGCTATATAGTATTGTTGTCCATAAGAATCTTATAACTGTGAATGAATTATGCACAAACACCGATTCATCTACTTATAGGACGATACGTGTGAAATTCGTCCCACTTCAATAGAAAAGAAGGTTGGAAAGAAAGAAAGGGCCGGTTTAGGAGCGCGTGGAATATTTTGGTATTCTTTATAGTATTGTTGCCCATAAGAGTCTTATAATAGTGAAGGAATGAAGTACATATACCGATTCACCTTATTGGACGATTCGAGGGAAATCCGTCCCACTAAAAAAGAATATGGGGTTGGAGAGAAACCAATGGGTCATTTAGGACCGTGTGTACTATTTTGGTGTGCTATATAGTATTGTTCTCCATAAGAGTCTTATAACTGTGAAGGAATGATGCATAAACGCCGATTCTTCTACTTATAGGACGATACGGGTGAAATCCGTCCCACTTAGATAGAAAAGAAGGTTGGAAAAAAAGAAGGGGCCGGTTAGGAGCTCGTGGACTATTTTGGTATGCTTTATAATATTGTTGCCCATAAGAGTCTTATAATAGAAAAGGAATGATGTACATATACCGATTCAACTTATTGGACGATTCGAGTGAAATCCGTCCCACTAAAAAAGAATATGGGGTTGGAGAGAAACAAAAGGGTCATTTAGGACCGTGTGTACTATTTTGGTGTGCTATATAGTATTGTTGTCCATAAGAATCTTATAACTGTGAAGGAATTATGTACAAACACCGATTCATCTACTTATAGGACGATACGGGTGAAATTCGTCCCACTTATAAAGAAAAGAAGGTTGGAAAGAAAAAAAAAGCCGGTTAGGAGCGCGTGGACTATTTTGGTATGCTTTATAGTATTGTTGCCCATAAGAGTCTTATAATAGTGAAGGAATGAAGTACATATACCGATTCACCTTATTGGACGATTCGAGGGAAATCCGTCCCACTAAAAAAGAATATGGGGTTGGAGAGAAACCAATGGGTCATTTAGGACCGTGTGTACTATTTTGGTGTGCTATATAGTATTGTTCTCCATAAGAGTCTTATAACTGTGAAGGAATGATGCATAAACACCGATTCTTCTACTTATAGGACGATACGGGTGAAATCCGTCCCACTTAGATAGAAAAGAAGGTTGGAAAAAAAGAAGGGGCCGGTTAGGAGCGCGTGGACTATTTTGGTATGCTTTATAATATTGTTGCCCATAAGAGTCTTATAATAGAAAAGGAATGATGTACATATACCGATTCAACTTATTGGACGATTCGAGTGAAATCCGTCCCACTAAAAAAGAATATGGGGTTGGAGAGATACAAAAGGGTCATTTAGGACCGTGTGTACTATTTTGGTGTGCTATATAGTATTGTTGTCCATAAGAATCTTATAACTGTGAAGGAATTATGCACAAACACCGATTCATCTACTTATAGGACGATACGTGTGAAATTCGTCTCACTTCAATAGAAAAGAAGGTTGGAAAGAAAGAAAGGGCCGGTTAGGAGCGCGTGGACTATTTTGGTATTCTTTATAGTATTGTTGCCCATAAGAGTCTTATAATACAGAAGGAATGAAGTACATATACCGATTCACCTTATTGGACGATTCGAGGGAAATCCGTCCCAATAAAAAAGAATATGGGGTTGGAGAGAAACCAATGGGTCATTTAGGACCGTGTGTACTATTTTGGTGTGCTATATAGTATTGTTCTCCATAAGAGTCTTATAACTGTGAAGGAATGATGCATAAACACCGATTCTTCTACTTATAGGACGATACGGGTGAAATCCGTCCCACTTAGATAGAAAAGAAGGATGGAAAAAAAGAAGGGGCCGGTTAGGAGCGCGTGGACTATTTTGGTTTGCTTTATAATATTGTTGCCCATAAGAGTCTTATAATAGAAAAGGAATGATGTACATATACCGATTCAACTTATTGGACGATTCGAGTGAAATCCGTCCCACTAAAAAAGAATATGGGGTTGGAGAGATACAAAAGGGTCATTTAGGACCGTGTGTACTATTTTGGTGTGCTATATAGTATTGTTGTCCATAAGAATCTTATAACTGTGAAGGAATTATGCACAAACACCGATTCATCTACTTATAGGACGATACGTGTGAAATTCGTCTCACTTCAATAGAAAAGAAGGTTGGAAAGAAAGAAAGGGCCGGTTAGGAGCGCGTGGACTATTTTGGTATTCTTTATAGTATTGTTGCCCATAAGAGTCTTATAATACAGAAGGAATGAAGTACATATACCGATTCACCTTATTGGACGATTCGAGGGAAATCCGTCCCACTAAAAAAGAATATGGGGTTGGAGAGAAACCAATGGGTCATTTAGGACCGTGTGTACTATTTTGGTGTGCTATATAGTATTGTTCTCCATAAGAGTCTTATAACTGTGAAGGAATGATGCATAAACACCGATTCTTCTACTTATAGGACGATACGGGTGAAATCCGTCCCACTTAGATAGAAAAGAAGGTTGGAAAAAAAGAAGGGGCCGGTTAGGAGCGCGTGGACTATTTTGGTATGCTTTATAGTATTGTTGCCCATAAGAGTCTTATAATACAGAAGGAATGAAGTACATATACCGATTCACCTTATTGGACGATTCGAGGGAAATCCGTCCCACTAAAAAAGAATATGGGATTGGAGAGAAACCAAAGGGTCATTTAGGACCGTGTGTACTATTTTGGTGTGCTATATAGTATTGTTGTCCATAAGAATCTTATAACTGTGAAAGAATTATGTACAAACACCGATTCATCTACTTATAGGACGATACGGGTGAAATTCGTCCCACTTATAAAGAAAAGAAGGTTGGAAAGAAAAAAAGGGCCGGTTAGGAGCGCGTGGACTATTTTGGTATGCTTTATAGTATTGTTGCCCATAAGAGTCTTATAATAGTGAAGGAATGAAGTACATATACCGATTCACCTTATTAGACGATTCGAGAGAAATTCGTCCCACTAAAAAAGAATATGGGGTTGGAGAGAAACCAATGGGTCATTTTGGACCGTGTGTACTATTTTGGTGTGCTATATAGTATTGTTCTCCATAAGAGTCTTATAACTGTGAAGGAATGATGCAGAAACACCGATTCTTCTACTTATAGGACGATACGGGTGAAATCCGTCCCACTTAGATAGAAAAGAAGGTTGGAAAAAAAGAAGGGGCCGGTTAGGAGCGCGTGGACTATTTTGGTATGCTTTATAGTATTGTTGCCCATAAGAGTCTTATAATACAGAAGGAATGAAGTACATATACCGATTCACCTTATTGGACGATTCGAGGGAAATCCGTCCCACTAAAAAAGAATATGGGGTTGGAGAGAAACCAAAGGGTCATTTAGGACCGTGTGTACTATTTTGGTGTGCTATATAGTATTGTTGTCCATAAGAATCTTATAACTGTGAAGGAATTATGTACAAACACCGATTCATCTACTTATAGGACGATACGGGTGAAATTCGTCCCACTTATAAAGAAAAGAAGGTTGGAAAGAAAAAAAGGGCCGGTTAGGAGCGCGTGGACTATTTTGGTATGCTTTATAGTATTGTTGCCCATAAGAGTCTTATAATACTGAAGGAATGAAGTACATATACCGATTCACCTTATTGGACGATTCGAGGGAAATCCGTCCCACTAAAAAAGAATATGGGGTTGGAGAGAAACCAATGGGTCATTTAGGACCGTGTGTACTATTTTGGTGTGCTATATAGTATTGTTCTCCATAAGAGTCTTATAACTGTGAAGGAATGATGCATAAACACCGATTCTTCTACTTATAGGACGATACGGGTGAAATCCGTCCCACTTAGATAGAAAAGAAGGTTGGAAAAAAAGAAGGGGCCGGTTAGGAGCGCGTGGACTATTTTGGTATGCTTTATAATATTGTTGCCCATAAGAGTCTTATAATAGAAAAGGAATGATGTACATATACCGATTCAACTTATTGGACGATTCGAGTGAAATCCGTCCCACTAAAAAAGAATATGGGGTTGGAGAGATACAAAAGGGTCATTTAGGACCGTGTGTACTATTTTGGTGTGCTATATAGTATTGTTGTCCATAAGAATCTTATAACTGTGAAGGAATTATGCACAAACACCGATTCATCTACTTATAGGACGATACGTGTGAAATTCGTCTCACTTCAATAGAAAAGAAGGTTGGAAAGAAAGAAAGGGCCGGTTAGGAGCGCGTGGACTATTTTGGTATTCTTTATAGTATTGTTGCCCATAAGAGTCTTATAATACAGAAGGAATGAAGTACATATACCGATTCACCTTATTGGACGATTCGAGGGAAATCCGTCCCAATAAAAAAGAATATGGGGTTGGAGAGAAACCAATGGGTCATTTAGGACCGTGTGTACTATTTTGGTGTGCTATATAGTATTGTTCTCCATAAGAGTCTTATAACTGTGAAGGAATGATGCATAAACACCGATTCTTCTACTTATAGGACGATACGGGTGAAATCCGTCCCACTTAGATAGAAAAGAAGGATGGAAAAAAAGAAGGGGCCGGTTAGGAGCGCGTGGACTATTTTGGTATGCTTTATAATATTGTTGCCCATAAGAGTCTTATAATAGAAAAGGAATGATGTACATATACCGATTCAACTTATTGGACGATTCGAGTGAAATCCGTCCCACTAAAAAAGAATATGGGGTTGGAGAGATACAAAAGGGTCATTTAGGACCGTGTGTACTATTTTGGTGTGCTATATAGTATTGTTGTCCATAAGAATCTTATAACTGTGAAGGAATTATGCACAAACACCGATTCATCTACTTATAGGACGATACGTGTGAAATTCGTCTCACTTCAATAGAAAAGAAGGTTGGAAAGAAAGAAAGGGCCGGTTAGGAGCGCGTGGACTATTTTGGTATTCTTTATAGTATTGTTGCCCATAAGAGTCTTATAATACAGAAGGAATGAAGTACATATACCGATTCACCTTATTGGACGATTCGAGGGAAATCCGTCCCACTAAAAAAGAATATGGGGTTGGAGAGAAACCAATGGGTCATTTAGGACCGTGTGTACTATTTTGGTGTGCTATATAGTATTGTTCTCCATAAGAGTCTTATAACTGTGAAGGAATGATGCATAAACACCGATTCTTCTACTTATAGGACGATACGGGTGAAATCCGTCCCACTTAGATAGAAAAGAAGGTTGGAAAAAAAGAAGGGGCCGGTTAGGAGCGCGTGGACTATTTTGGTATGCTTTATAGTATTGTTGCCCATAAGAGTCTTATAATACAGAAGGAATGAAGTACATATACCGATTCACCTTATTGGACGATTCGAGGGAAATCCGTCCCACTAAAAAAGAATATGGGATTGGAGAGAAACCAAAGGGTCATTTAGGACCGTGTGTACTATTTTGGTGTGCTATATAGTATTGTTCTCCATAAGAGTCTTATAACTGTGAAGGAATGATGCATAAACACCGATTCTACTACTTATAGTACGATACGGGTGAAATCCGTCCCACTTAGATAGAAAAGAAGGTTGGAAAAAAAGAAGGGGCCGGTTAGGAGCGCGTGGACTATTTTGGTATGCTTTATAGTATTGTTGCCCAAAAGAGTCTTATAATACAGAAGGAATGAAGTACATATACCGATTCACCTTATTGGACCATTCGAGGGAAATCCGTCCCACTAAAAAAGAATATGGGGTTGGAGAGAAACCAAAGGGTCATTTAGGACCGTGTGTACTATTTTGGTGTGCTATATAGTATTGTTCTCCATAAGAGTCTTATAACTGTGAAGGAATGATGCAGAAACACCGATTCTTCTACTTATAGGACGATACGGGTGAAATCCGTCCCACTTAGATAGAAAAGAAGGTTGGAAAAAAAGAAGGGGCCGGTTAGGAGCGCGTGGACTATTTTGGTATGCTTTATAGTATTGTTGCCCATAAGAGTCTTATAATACAGAAGGAATGAAGTACATATACCGATTCACCTTATTGGACGATTCGAGGGAAATCCGTCCCACTAAAAAAGAATATGGGGTTGGAGAGAAACCAAAGGGTCATTTAGGACCGTGTGTACTATTTTGGTGTGCTATATAGTATTGTTGTCCATAAGAATCTTATAACTGTGAAGGAATTATGTACAAACACCGATTCATCTACTTATAGGACGATACGGGTGAAATTCGTCCCACTTATAAAGAAAAGAAGGTTGGAAAGAAAAAAAGAGCCGGTTAGGAGCGCGTGGACTATTTTGGTATGCTTTATAGTATTGTTGCGCATAAGAGTCTTATAATAGTGAAGGAATGAAGTACATATACCGATTCACCTTATTGGACGATTCGAGAGAAATTCGTCCCACTAAAAAAGAATATGGGGTTGGAGAGAAACCAATGGGTCATTTTGGACCGTGTGTACTATTTTGGTGTGCTATATAGTATTGTTCTCCATAAGAGTCTTATAACTGTGAAGGAATGATGCAGAAACACCGATTCTTCTACTTATAGGACGATACGGGTGAAATCCGTCCCACTTAGATAGAAAAGAAGGTTGGAAAAAAAGAAGGGGCCGGTTAGGAGCGCGTGGACTATTTTTGTATGCTTTATAGTATTGTTGCCCATAATAGTCTTATAATACAGAAGGAATGAAGTACATATACCGATTCACCTTATTGGACGATTCGAGGGAAATCCGTCCCACTAAAAAAGAATATGGGGTTGGAGAGAAACCAAAGGGTCATTTAGGACCGTGTGTACTATTTTGGTGTGCTATATAGTATTGTTGTCCATAAGAATCTTATAACTGTGAAGGAATTATGCACAAACACCGATTCTTCTACTTATAGGACGATACGGGTGAAATTTTGTCCCACTTCGATAGAAAAGAAGCTTGGAAAGAAAGAAAGGGCCGGTTAGGAGCGTGAGGACTATTTTGGTATGTTTTATAGTATTGTTGCCCATAAGAGTGTTATAATAGTGAAGGAATGAAGTACATATACCGATTCACCTTATTGGACGATTCGAGGGAAATCCGTCCCACTAAAAAAGAATATGGGGTTGGAGAGAAACCAATGGGTCATTTAGGACCGTGTGTACTATTTTGGTGTGCTATATAGTATTGTTCTCCATAAGAGTCTTATAACTGTGAAGGAATGATGCATAAACACCGATTCTACTACTTATAGTACGATACGGGTGAAATCCGTCCCACTTAGATAGAAAAGAAGGTTGGAAAAAAAGAAGGGGCCGGTTAGGAGCGCGTGGACTATTTTGGTATGCTTTATAGTATTGTTGCCCAAAAGAGTCTTATAATACAGAAGGAATGAAGTACATATACCGATTCACCTTATTGGACCATTCGAGGGAAATCCGTCCCACTAAAAAAGAATATGGGGTTGGAGAGAAACCAAAGGGTCATTTAGGACCGTGTGTACTATTTTGGTGTGCTATATAGTATTGTTGTCCATAAGAATCTTATAACTGTGAAGGAATTATGCACAAACACCGATTCATCTACTTATAGGACGATACGTGTGAAATTAGTCCCACTAAGAAAGAAAAGAAGGTTGTAAAGAAAGAAAGGGCCGGTTAGGAGCGTGTGGACTATTTTGGTATGCTTTATAGTATTGTTACCCATAAGAGTGTTATAATAGTGAAGGAATGAAGTACATATACCGATTCACCTTATTGGACGATTCGAGGGAAATCCGTCCCACTAAAAAAGAATATGGGGTTGGAGAGAAACCAATGGGTCATTTAGGACCGTGTGTACTATTTTGGTGTGCTATATAGTATTGTTGTCCATAAGAATCTTATAACTGTGAAGGAATTATGCACAAACACCGATTCTTCTACTTATAGGACGATACGGGTGAAATTTCGTCCCACTTCGATAGAAAAGAAGCTTGGAAAGAAAGAAAGGGCCGGTTAGGAGCGCGTGGACTATTTTGGTATGCTTTATAGTACTGTTGCCCATAAGAGTCTTATAATAGAAAAGGAATGAAGTACATATACCGATTCAACTTATTGGACGATTCGAGTGAAATCCGTCCCACTAAAAAAGAATATGGGGTTGGAGAGATACAAAAGGGTCATTTAGGACCGTGTGTACTATTTTTGTGTGCTATATAGTATTGTTGTCCATAAGAATCTTATAACTGTGAAGGAATTATGCACAAACACCGATTCATCTACTTATAGGACGATACGTGTGAAATTCGTCCCACTTCAATAGAAAACAAGGTTGGAAAGAAAGAAAGGGCCGGTTAGGAGCGCGTGGACTATTTTATTATTCTTTATAGTATTGTTTCCCATAAGAGTCTTATAATACAGAAGGAATGAAGTACATATACCGATTAACCTTATTGGACGATTCGAGGGAAATCCGTCCCACTAAAAAAGAATATGGGGTTGGAGAGAAACCAATGGGTCATTTAGGACCGTGTGTACTATTTTGGTGTGTTATATAGTATTGTTCTCCATAAGAGTCTTATAACTGTGAAGGAATGATGCATAAACACCGATTCTTCTACTTATAGGACGATACGGGTGAAATCCGTCCCACTTAGATAGAAAAGAAGGTTGGAAAAAAAGAAGGGGCCGGTTAGGAGCGCGTGGACTATTTTGGTATGCTTTATAGTATTGTTGCCCATAAGAGTCTTATAATACAGAAGGAATGAAGTACATATACCGATTCACCTTATTGGACGATTCGAGGGAAATCCGTCCCACTAAAAAAGAATATGGGGTTGGAGAGAAACCAAAGGGTCCTTTAGGACCGTGTGTACTATTTTGGTGTGCTATATAGTATTGTTGTCCATAAGAATCTTATAACTGTGAAGGAATTATGCACAAACACCGATTCATCTACTTATAGGACGATACGTGTGAAATTAGTCCCACTAAGAAAGAAAAGAAGGTTGGAAAGAAAGAAAGGGCCGGTTAGGAGCGTGTGGACTATTTTGGTATGCTTTATAGTATTGTTACCCATAAGAGTGTTATAATAGTGAAGGAATGAAGTACATATACCGATTCACCTTATTGGACGATTCGAGGGAAATCCGTCCCACTAAAAAAGAATATGGGGTTGGAGAGAAACCAATGGGTCATTTAGGACCGTGTGTACTATTTTGGTGTGCTATATAGTATTGTTGTCCATAAGAATCTTATAACTGTGAAGGAATTATGCACAAACACCGATTCTTCTACTTATAGGACGATACGGGTGAAATTTCGTCCCACTTCGATAGAAAAGAAGCTTGGAAAGAAAGAAAGGGCCGGTTAGGAGCGCGTGGACTATTTTGGTATGCTTTATAGTACTGTTGCCCATAAGAGTCTTATAATAGAAAAGGAATGAAGTACATATACCGATTCAGCTTATTGGACGATTCGAGGGAAATCCGTCCCACTAAAAAAGAATATGGGGTTGGAGAGAAACCAATGGGTCATTTAGGACCGTGTGTACTATTTTGGTGTGTTATATAGTATTGTTCTCCATAAGAGTCTTATAACTGTGAAGGAATGATGCATAAACACCGATTCTTCTACTTATAGGACGATACGGGTGAAATCCGTCCCACTTAGATAGAAAAGAAGGTTGGAAAAAAAGAAGGGGCCGGTTAGGAGCGCGTGGACTATTTTGGTATGCTTTATAGTATTGTTGCCCATAAGAGTCTTATAATACAGAAGGAATGAAGTACATATACCGATTCACCTTATTGGACGATTCGAGGGAAATCCGTCCCACTAAAAAAGAATATGGGGTTGGAGAGAAACCAAAGGGTCCTTTAGGACCGTGTGTACTATTTTGGTGTGCTATATAGTATTGTTGTCCATAAGAATCTTATAACTGTGAAGGAATTATGCACAAACACCGATTCATCTACTTATAGGACGATACGTGTGAAATTAGTCCCACTAAGAAAGAAAAGAAGGTTGGAAAGAAAGAAAGGGCCGGTTAGGAGCGTGTGGACTATTTTGGTATGCTTTATAGTATTGTTACCCATAAGAGTGTTATAATAGTGAAGGAATGAAGTACATATACCGATTCACCTTATTGGACGATTCGAGGGAAATCCGTCCCACTAAAAAAGAATATGGGGTTGGAGAGAAACCAATGGGTCATTTAGGACCGTGTGTACTATTTTGGTGTGCTATATAGTATTGTTGTCCATAAGAATCTTATAACTGTGAAGGAATTATGCACAAACACCGATTCTTCTACTTATAGGACGATACGGGTGAAATTTCGTCCCACTTCGATAGAAAAGAAGCTTGGAAAGAAAGAAAGGGCCGGTTAGGAGCGCGTGGACTATTTTGGTATGCTTTATAGTACTGTTGCCCATAAGAGTCTTATAATAGAAAAGGAATGAAGTACATATACCGATTCAGCTTATTGGACGATTCGAGTGAAATCCGTCCCACTAAAAAAGAATATGGGGTTGGAGAGATACAAAAGGGTCATTTAGGACCGTGTGTACTATTTTTGTGTGCTATATAGTATTGTTGTCCATAAGAATCTTATAACTGTGAAGGAATTATGCACAAACACCGATTCATCTACTTATAGGACGATACGTGTGAAATTCGTCCCACTTCAATAGAAAACAAGGTTGGAAAGAAAGAAAGGGCCGGTTAGGAGCGCGTGGACTATTTTATTATTCTTTATAGTATTGTTGCCCATAAGAGTCTTATAATACAGAAGGAATGAAGTACATATACCGATTCACCTTATTGGACGATTCGAGGGAAATCCGTCCCACTAAAAAAGAATATGGGGTTGGAGAGAAACCAATGGGTCATTTAGGACCGTGTGTACTATTTTGGTGTGTTATATAGTATTGTTCTCCATAAGAGTCTTATAACTGTGAAGGAATGATGCATAAACACCGATTCTTCTACTTATAGGACGATACGGGTGAAATCCGTCCCACTTAGATAGAAAAGAAGGTTGGAAAAAAAGAAGGGGCCGGTTAGGAGCGCGTGGACTATTTTGGTATGCTTTATAGTATTGTTGCCCATAAGAGTCTTATAATACAGAAGGAATGAAGTACATATACCGATTCACCTTATTGGACGATTCGAGGGAAATCCGTCCCACTAAAAAAGAATATGGGGTTGGAGAGAAACCAAAGGGTCATTTAGGACCGTGTGTACTATTTTGGTGTGCTATATAGTATTGTTGTCCATAAGAATCTTATAACTGTGAAGGAATTATGCACAAACACCGATTCATCTACTTATAGGACGATACGTGTGAAATTCGTCCCACTTAGAAAGAAAAGAAGGTTGGAAAGAAATAAAGGGCCGGTTAGGAGCGTGTGGACTATTTTGGTATGCTTTATAGTATTGTTGCCCATAAGAGTGTTATAATAGTGAAGGAATGAAGTACATATACCGATTCACCTTATTGGACGATTCGAGGGAAATCCGTCCCACTAAAAAAGAATATGGGGTTGGAGAGAAACCAATGGGTCATTTAGGACCGTTGTACTATTTTGGTGTGCTATATAGTATTGTTGTCCATAAGAATCTTATAACTGTGAAGGAATTATGCACAAACACCGATTCTTCTACTTATAGGACGATACGGGTGAAATTTCGTCCCACTTCGATAGAAAAGAAGCTTGGAAAGAAAGAAAGGGCCGGTTAGGAGCGCGTGGACTATTTTGGTATGCTTTATATTATTGTTGCCCATAAGAGTCTTATAATAGAAAAGGAATGAAGTACATATACCGATTCAACTTATTGGACGATTCGAGGGAAATCCGTCCCACTAAAAAAGAATATGGGGTTGGAGAGAAACCAAAGGGTCATTTAGGACCGTGTGTACTATTTTGGTGTGCTATATAGTATTGTTGTCCATAAGAATCTTATAACTGTGAAGGAATTATGCACAAACACCGATTCATCTACTTATAGGACGATACGTGTGAAATTAGTCCCACTAAGAAAGAAAAGAAGGTTGTAAAGAAAGAAAGGGCCGGTTAGGAGCGTGTGGACTATTTTGGTATGCTTTATAGTATTGTTACCCATAAGAGTGTTATAATAGTGAAGGAATGAAGTACATATACCGATTCACCTTATTGGACGATTCGAGGGAAATCCGTCCCACTAAAAAAAAATATGGGGTTGGAGAGAAACCAATGGGTCATTTTGGACCGTGTGTACTATTTTGGTGTGCTATATAGTATTGTTGTCCATAAGAATCTTATAACTGTGAATGAATTATGCACAAACACCGATTCTCCTACTTATAGGACGATACGGGTGAAATTTCGTCCCACTTCGATAGAAAAGAAGCTTGGAAAGAAAGAAAGGGCCGGTTAGGAGCGCGTGGACTATTTTGGTATGCTTTATAGTACTGTTGCCCATAAGAGTCTTATAATAGAAAAGGAATGAAGTACATATACCGATTCAACTTATTGGACGATTCGAGTGAAATCCGTCCCACTAAAAAAGAATATGGGGTTGGAGAGATACAAAAGGGTCATTTAGGACCGTGTGTACTATTTTTGTGTGCTATATAGTATTGTTGTCCATAAGAATCTTATAACTGTGAAGGAATTATGCACAAACACCGATTCATCTACTTATAGGACGATACGTGTGAAATTCGTCCCACTTCAATAGAAAACAAGGTTGGAAAGAAAGAAAGGGCCGGTTAGGAGCGCGTGGACTATTTTATTATTCTTTATAGTATTGTTTCCCATAAGAGTCTTATAATACAGAAGGAATGAAGTACATATACCGATTCACCTTATTGGACGATTCGAGGGAAATCCGTCCCACTAATAAAGAATATGGGGTTGGAGAGAAACCAATGGGTCATTTAGGACCGTGTGTACTATTTTGGTGTGCTATATAGTATTATTGTCCATAAGAATCTTATAACTGTGAAGGAATTATACACAAACACCGATTCTTCCACTTATAGGACGATACAGGTGAAATTTCGTCCCACTTCGATAGAAAAGAAGCTTGGAAAGAAAGAAAGGGCCGGTTAGGAGCGCGTGGACTATTTTGGTATGCTTTATAGTATTGTTGCCCATAAGAGTCTTATAATAGAAAAGGAATGAAGTACATATACCGATTCAACTTATTGGACGATTCGAGGGAAATCCGTCCCACTAAAAAAGAATATGGGGTTGAGAGAAACCAATGGGTCATTTAGGACCGTGTGTACTATTTTGGTGTGCTATATAGTGTTGTTCTCCATAAGAGTCTTATAACTGTGAAGAAATGATGCATAAACACCGATTCTTCTACTTATAGGATGATACGGGTGAAATCCGTCCCACTTAGATAGAAAAGAAGGTTGGAAAAAAAGAAGGGGCCGGTTAGGAGCGCGTGGACTATTTTGGTATGCTTTATAGTATTGTTGCCCATAAGAGTCTTATAATACAGAAGGAATGAAGTACATATACCGATTCACCTTATTGGACGATTCGAGGGAAATCCGTCCCACTAAAAAAGAATATGGGGTTGGAGAGAAACCAAAGGGTCATTTAGGACCGTGTATACTATTTTGGTGTACTATATAGTATTATTGTCCAGAAGAATCTTATAACCGTCCGATTCATCTACTTATAGGACGATACGGGTGAAATTCGTCCCACTTAGAAAGAAAAGAAGGTTGGAAAGAAAGAAAGGGCTGGTTAGGAGCGCGGGGACTATTTTGGTATGCTTTATAGTATTGTTGCCCATAAGAGTCTTATAATACAAAAGGAATGAAATACATATACCGATTCAACTCATTGGACGATTCGAGTGAAATCCGTCCCACTAAAAAAGAATATGGGGTTGGAGAGAAACCAAATGGTCATTTAGGACCGTGTGTACTATTTTGGTGTGCTATATAGTATTGTTGTCCATAAGAATCTTATAACTGTGAAGGAATGATGAATAAACACCGATTCTTCTACTTATAGGACGATACGGGTGAAATTCGTCCCACTTAGAAAGAAAAGAAGGTTGGAAAGAAAGAAAGGGCCGGTTAGGAGCGCGTGGACTATTTTGGTATGCTTTTTAGTATTGTTGCCCATAAGAGTCTTATAATAGTGAAGGAATGAAGTACATATACCGATTCAACTTATTGGACGATCCGATTGAAATCCGTCCCACTTATAAAGAATATGGGGTTGGAGAAAAACCAATGGGTCATTAAGGACCGTGTGGACTATTTCGGTATGCTTTATAGTATTGTTGTCCATAAGAGTCTTATAACTATGAAAGAATGATGCAGAAAAACCGATTCTACTTATAGGACGATACGTGTGAAATTCGTCCCACTTTCATAGAAAAGAAGGTTGGAAAGAAAGAAAGGGCCGGTTAGGAGCGCGTGGACTATTTTGGTTAGATTTATAGTATTGTTGCCCATAAGAGTCTTATAATACAGAAGGAATGAAGTACATATACCGATTCACCTTATTGGACGATTCGAGGGAAATCCGTCCCACTAAAAAAGAATATGGGGTTGGAGAGAAACCAAAGGGTCATTAAGGACCGTGTGTACTATTTTGGTGTGCTATATAGTATTGTTGTCCAGAAGAATCTTATAACCGTCCGATTCATCTACTTATAGGACGATACGGGTGAAATTCGTCCCACTTAGTAAGAAAAGAAGGTTGGAAAGAAAGAAAGGGCCGGTTAGGAGCGCGGGGACTATTTTGGTATGCTTTATAGTATTGTTGCCCATAAGAGTCTTATAATACAAAAGGAATGAAATACATATACCGATTCAACTTATTGGACGATTCGAGTGAAATCCGTCCCACTAAAAAAGAATATGGGGTTTGAGAGAAAACCAAAGGGTCATTTAGGACCGTGTGTACTATTTTGGTGTGCTATATAGTATTGTTGTCCATAAGAATCTTATAACTATGAAGGAATGATGCATAAACACCGATTCTTCTACTTATAGGACGATACGTGTGAAATTCGTCCCACTTCAATAGAAAAGAAGGTTGGAAAGAAAGAAAGGGCCGGTTAGGAGCGCGTGGACTATTTTGGTATGCTTTATAGTATTGTTGCCCATAAGAGTCTTATAATAGTGAAGGAATGAAGTACATATACCGATTCAACTTATTGGACGATCCGATTGAAATCCGTCCCACTTATAAAGAATATGGGGTTGGAGAAAAACCAAAGGGTCATTAAGGACCGTGTGGACTATTTCGGTATGCTTTATAGTATTGTTGTCCATTAGAGTCTTATAACTGTGAAAGAATGATGCAGAAAAACCGATTCTACTTATAGGACGATACGTGTGAAATTCGTCCCACTTTAATAGAAAAGAAGGTTGGAAAGAAAGAAAGGGCCGGTTAGGAGCGCGTGGACTATTTTGGTAAGCTTTATAGTATTGTTGCCCATAAGAGTCTTATAATACAGAAGGAATGAAGTACATATACCGATTCACCTTATTGGACGATTCGAGGGAAATCCGTCCCACTAAAAAAGAATATGGGGTTGGAGAGAAACCAAATGGTCATTTAGGACCGTGTGTACTATTTTGGTGTGCTATATAGTATTGTTGTCCAGAAGAATCTTATAACCGTCCGATTCATCTACTTATGGGACGATATGGGTGAAATTCGTCCCACTTAGAAAGAAAAGAAGGTTGAAAAGAAAGAAAGGGCCGGTTAGGAGCGCGGGGACTATTTTGGTATGCTTTACAGTATTGTTGCCCATAAGAGTCTTATAATACAAAAGGAATGAAATACATATACCGATTCAACTTATTGGACGATTCGAGTGAAATCCGTCCCACTAAAAAAGAATATGGGGTTGGAGAGAAAACCAAAGGGTCATTTAGGACCGTGTGTACTATTTTGGTGTGCTATATAGTATTGTTGTCCATAAGAATCTTATAACTGTGAAGGAATGATGCATAAACACCGATTCTTCTACTTATAGGACGATACGTGTGAAATTCGTCCCACTTCAATAGAAAAGAAGGTTGGAAAGAAAGAAAGGGCCGGTTAGGAGCGCGTGGACTATTTTGGTATGCTTTATAGTATTGTTGCCCATAAGAGTCTTATAATAGTGAAGGAATGAAGTACATATACCGATTCAACTTATTGGACGATCCGATTGAAATCCGTCCCACTTATAAAGAATATGGGGTTGGAGAAAAACCAAAGGGTCATTAAGGACCGTGTGGACTATTTCGGTATGCTTTATAGTATTGTTGTCCATAAGAGTCTTATAACTGTGAAAGAATGATGCAGAAAAACCGATTCTACTTATAGGACTATACTTGTGAAATTCGTCCCACTTTAATAGAAAAGAAGGTTGGAAAGAAAGAAAGGGCCGGTTAGGAGCGCGTGGACTATTTTGGTTAGATTTATAGTATTGTTGCCCATAAGAGTCTTATAATACAGAAGGAATGAAGTACATATACCGATTCACCTTATTGGACGATTCGAGGGAAATCCGTCCCACTAAAAAATAATATGGGGTTGGAGAGAAACCAAAGGGTCATTTAGGACCGTGTGTACTATTTTGGTGTGCTATATAGTATTGTTGTCCAGAAGAATCTTATAACCGTCCGATTCTTCAACTTATAGGACGATACGGGTGAAATTCGTCCCACTTAGAAATAAAAGAAGGTTGGAAAGAAAGAAATGGCCGGTTAGGAGCGAGGGGACTATTTTGGTATGCTTTATAGTATTGTTGCCCATAAGAGTCTTATAATACAAAAGGAATAAAATACATATACCGATTCAACTTATTGGACGATTCGAGTGAAATCCGTCCCACTAAAAAAGAATTTGGGGTTGGAGAGAAACCAAAGGGTCATTTAGGACCGTGTGTACTATTTTGGTGTGCTATATAGTATTGTTGTCCAGAAGAATCTTATAACCGTCCGATTCATCTACTTATAGGACGATACGGGTGAAATTCGTCCCACTTAGAAAGAAAAGAAGGTTGGAAAGAAAGAAAGGGCCGGTTAGGAGCGCGGGGACTATTTTGTTATGCTTTATAGTATTGTTGCCCATAAGAGTCTTATAATACAAAAGGAATGAAATACATATACCGATTCAACTTATTGGACGATTTGAGTGAAATCCGTCCCACTAAAAAAGAATATGGGGTTGGAGAGAAAACCAAAGGGTCATTTAGGACCGTGTGTACTATTTTGGTGTGTTATATAGTATTGTTGTCCATAAGAATCTTATAACTGTAAAGGAATGATGCATAAACACCGATTCTTCTACTTAGAGGACGATACGGGTGAAATTCGTCCCACTAAGAAAGAAAAGAAGGTTGGAATGAAAGAAAGGGCCGGTTAGGAGCGCGTGGACTATTTTGGTAAGCTTTATAGTATTGTTGCCCATAAGAGTCTTATAATACAGAAGGAATGAAGTACATATACCGATTCACCTTATTGGACGATTCGAGGGAAATCCGTCCCACTAAAAAAGAATATGGGGTTGGAGAGAAACCAAAGGGTCATTTAGGACCGTGTGTACTATTTTGGTGTGCTATATAGTATTGTTGTCCAGAAGAATCTTATAACCGTCCGATTCATCTGCTTATAGGACGATACGGGTGAAATTCGTCCCACTTAGAAAGAAAAAAGGTTGGAAAGAAAGAAAGGGCCGGTAAGGAGCGCGGGGACTATTTTGGTATGCTTTATAGTATTGTTGCCCATAAGAGTCTTATAATACAAAAGGAATGAAATACATATACCGATTCAACTTATTGGACGATTCGAGTGAAATCCGTCCCACTAAAAAAGAATATGGGGTTGGATTGAAAACCAAAGGGTCATTTAGGACCGTGTGTACTATTTTGGTGTGCTATATAGTATTGTTGTCCATAAGAATCTTTTAACTGTGAAGGAATGATGTATAAACACCGATTCTTCTACTTATAGGACGATACGGGTGAAATTCGTCCCACTTAGAAAGAAAAGAAGGTTGGAAAGAAAGAAAGGGCCGGTTAGGAGCGCGTGGACTATTTTGGTATGCTTTATAGTATTGTTGCCCATAAGAGTCTTATAATAGTGAAGGAATGAAGTACATATACCGATTCAACTTATTGGACGATCCGATTGAAATCCGTCCCACTTATAAAGAATATGGGGTTGGAGAAAAACCAAAGGGTCATTAAGGACCGTGTGGACTATTTCGGTATGCTTTATAGTATTGTTGTCCATGAGAGTCTTATAACTGTGAAAGAATGATGCAGAAAAACCGATTCTACTTATAGGACGATACGTGTGAAATTCGTCCCACTTTAGTAGAAAAGAAGGTTGGAAAGAAAGAAAGGGCCGGTTAGGAGCGCGTGGACTATTTTGGTAAGCTTTATAGTATTGTTGCCCATAAGAGTCTTATAATACAGATGGAATGAAGTACATATACCGATTCACCTTATTGGATGATTCGAGGGAAATCCGTCCCACTAAAAAAGAATATGGGGTTGGAGAGAAACCAAAGGGTCATTTAGGACCGTGTATACTATTTTGGTGTGCTATATAGTATTGTTGTCCAGAAGAATCTTATAACCGTCCGATTCATCTGCTTATAGGACGATACGGGTGAAATTCGTCCCACTTAGAAAGAAAAGAAGGTTGGAAAGAAAGAAAGGGCCGGTTAGGAGCGCGGGGACTATTTTGGTATGCTTTATAGTATTGTTGCCCATAAGAGTCTTATAATACAAAAGGAATGAAATACATATACCGATTCAACTTATTGGACGATTCGAGTGAAATCCGTCCCACTAAAAAAGAATATGGGGTTGGATTGAAAACCAAAGGGTCATTTAGGACCGTGTGTACTATTTTGGTGTGCTATATAGTATTGTTGTCCATAAGAATCTTATAACTGTGAAGGAATGATGTATAAACACCGATTCTTCTACTTATAGGACGATACGGGTGAAATTCGTCCCACTTAGAAAGAAAAGAAGGTTGGAAAGAAAGAAAGGGCCGGTTAGGAGCGCGTGGACTATTTTGGTATGCTTTATAGTATTGTTGCCCATAAGAGTCTTATAATAGTGAAGGAATGAAGTACATATACCGATTCAACTTATTGGACGATCCGATTGAAATCCGTCCCACTTATAAAGAATATGGGGTTGGAGAAAAACCAAAGGGTCATTAAGGACCGTGTGGACTATTTCGGTATGCTTTATAGTATTGTTGTCCATAAGAGTCTTATAACTGTGAAAGAATGATGCAGAAAAACCGATTCTACTTATAGGACGATACGTGTGAAATTCGTCCCACTTTAGTAGAAAAGAAGGTTGGAAAGAAAGAAAGGGCCGGTTAGGAGCGCGTGGACTATTTTGGTAAGCTTTATAGTATTGTTGCCCATAAGAGTCTTATAATACAGATGGAATGAAGTACATATACCGATTCACCTTATTGGATGATTCGAGGGAAATCCGTCCCACTAAAAAAGAATATGGGGTTGGAGAGAAACCAAAGGGTCATTTAGGACCGTGTATACTATTTTGGTGTGCTATATAGTATTGTTGTCCAGAAGAATCTTATAACCGTCCGATTCATCTGCTTATAGGACGATACGGGTGAAATTCGTCCCACTTAGAAAGAAAAGAAGGTTGGAAAGAAAGAAAGGGCCGGTTAGGAGCGCGGGGACTATTTTGGTATGCTTTATAGTATTGTTGCCCATAAGAGTCTTATAATACAAAAGGAATGAAATACATATACCGATTCAACTTATTGGACGATTCGAGTGAAATCCGTCCCACTAAAAAAGAATATGGGGTTGGATTGAAAACCAAAGGGTCATTTAGGACCGTGTGTACTATTTTGGTGTGCTATATAGTATTGTTGTCCATAAGAATCTTATAACTGTGAAGGAATGATGCATAAACACCGATTCTTCTACTTATAGGACGATACGGGTGAAATTCGTCCCACTTAGAAAGAAAAGGAGGTTGGAAAGAAAGAAAGGGCCGGTTAGGAGCGCGTGGACTATTTTGGTATGCTTTATAGAATTGTTGCCCATAAGAGTCTTATAATAGTGAAGGAATGAAGTACATATACCGATTCAACTTATTGGACGATCCGATTGAAATCCGTCCCACTTATAAAGAATATGGGGTTGGAGAAAAACCAAAGGGTCATTAAGGACCGTGTGGACTATTTCGGTATGCTTTATAGTATTGTTGTCCATAACAGTCTTATAACTGTGAAAGAATGATGCTGAAAAACCGATTCTACTTATAGGACGATACGTGTGAAATTCGTCCCACTTTAGTAGAAAAGAAGGTTGGAAAGAAAGAAAGGGCCGGTTAGGAGCGCGTGGACTATTTTGGTAAGCTTTATAGTATTGTTGCCCATAAGAGTCTTATAATACAGAAGGAATGAAGTACATATACCGATACACCTTATTGGATGATTCGAGGGAAATCCGTCCCACTAAAAAAGAATATGGGGTTGGAGAGAAACCAAAGGGTCATTTAGGACCGTGTATACTATTTTGGTGTGCTATATAGTATTGTTGTCCAGAAGAATCTTATAACCGTCCGATTCATCTGCTTATAGGACGATACGGGTGAAATTCGTCCCACTTAGAAAGAAAAGAAGGTTGGAAAGAAAGAAAGGGCCGGTTAGGAGCGCGGGGACTATTTTGGTATGCTTTATAGTATTGTTGCCCATAAGAGTCTTATAATACAAAAGGACTGAAATACATATACCGATTAAACTTATTGGACGATTCGAGTGAAATCCGTCCCACTAAAAAAGAATATGGGGTTGGAGAGAAAACCAAAGGGTCATTTAGGACCGTGTGTACTATTTTGGTGTGCTATATAGTATTGTTGTCCAGAAGAATCTTATAACCGTCCGATTCATCTGCTTATAGGACGATACGGGTGAAATTCGTCCCACTTAGAAAGAAAAGAAGGTTGGAAAGAAAGAAAGGGCCGGTTAGGAGCGCGGGGACTATTTTGGTATGCTTTATAGTATTGTTGCCCATAAGAGTCTTATAATACAAAAGGAATGAAATACATATACCGATTCAACTTATTGGACGATTCGAGTGAAATCCGTCCCACTAAAAAAGAATATGGGGTTGGAGAGAAAACCAAAGGGTCATTTAGGACCGTGTGTACTATTTTGGTGTGCTATATAGTATTGTTGTCCATAAGAATCTTATAACTGTGAAGGAATGATGCATTAACACCGATTCTTCTACTTATAGGACGATACGGGTGAAATTCGTCCCACTTAGAAAGAAAAGAAGGTTTGGAAAGAAAGAAAGGGCCGGTTAGGAGATAGAGTTTCTAGCAATGGGTGAGAGGATTATTTTTTGCTCAGTTTTCCTGGAATTTATGTTCAGGATCTCTGTCTGGATGAGGGATAGAGAACATGTTTCAGTGTTGTTGGGGGTATGGATCAGGATTTGGTTCAGAATGCGGGGGATGTGGTTTATGATAAAAATTTTAAATGTTGCATTATCTTTTGATCCCTTTGCTTACATTGTGCAGATTTATAAGTTGGGGGCTGAGTTTCACGGGGTTCGGATGACTATGAAGTCCCTCGCGGATGGCTACTACAGTTTTCAGTCGTTGTGCAGTGCTTCAGTGCAGTCTGTAAACTGCAGTTTTGTGACGGCCAGCAATGCAGTTTACCAGTGCAGATTTATCAGTGCTGACATACAGTTTTTCAGTGCTGATTTTAGTGTTTCAGTACTGAAATGCAGTTTTGTTTCAGTGCTGAAATGCAGTATTTTCAGTGTTTCAGTGCTGAAATGCAGTTTTTTCAGTGCAGATTTCAGTATTTCAGTGCTGAAATGTAGTATTTTCAGTGCAGATTTCAGTATTTCAGTGCTGAAATGCAGTTTTTTCAGTGCAGATTTCAGTATTTCAGTGCTGAAATGGTCGTTTGTTCAGGGTTTCAGGGCTATTTTTTGGTGCAGTTTTGTGATGGCAGACTCTTATCAGTGCTCTTGGCTAGTTGACAAGGATGCTCGTCATTTTATGGACACGGTTTTAACGATGGAAAATGATGGATCAAATGCTGTGCTATTTCCTTCATTTATCTTGATTATGTTCATTTGTGCGGATTTCAAGGCTCATATTAAACTTTATAAGTTGGTGGCTGAAATTCAAGGGGTTCGGATGGCTATGAAGACCCTCACAGTGACAAGAATTAATTTTTGTAATCTGATGAAGATTATGTATATTTTATTTCTAGTGAGGTGCTCTAGAGACTTGTTAAACATTGGATGCTATAATCTTATGTATTATCAAACTTGTGTTTTTGTTATCAGGGTTATGGTGATTTTTTTGTATTTTCCCCTGTGTTTAGAGTTAAGCTTAACTCTTTGGTGGGTTTGGGGGTTCCACCCTTGGGGTATGCCCCAAGTATTTTGTAGGCTTCAAGCCATTTTTTAATTTTTCTATAAAATTGACGAACCTTTCAAAAAAAAAAAAAAAAAAAAAAGGGCCGGTTAGGAGCGCGTGGACTATTTTGGTATGCTTTACAGTATTGTTGCCCATAAGAGTCTAATAATAGTGAAGGAATGAAGTACATATACCGATTAAACTTATTGGACGATCCGATTTAAATCCGTCCCACTTATAAAGAATATGGGGTTGGAGAAAAACCAAAGGGTCATTAAGGACCGTGTGGACTATTTCGGTATGCTTTATAGTATTGTTGTCCATAAGAGTCTTATAACTGTGAAAGAATGATGCAGAAAAACCGATTCTACTTATAGGACGATACGTGTGAAATTCGTCCCACTTTAATAGAAAAGAAGGTTGGAAAGAAAGAAAGGGCCGGTTAGGAGCGCGTGGACTATTTTGGTAAGCTTTATAGTATTGTTGCCCATAAGAGTCTTATAATACAGAAGGAATGAAGTACATATACCGATTCACCTTATTGGACGATTCGAGGGAAATCCGTCCCACTAAACAAGAATATGGGGTTGGAGAGAAACCAAAGGGTCATTTAGGACCGTGTGTACTATTTTGGTGTGCTATATAGTATTGTTGTCCAGAAGAATCTTATAACCGTCCGATTCATCTACTTATAGGACGATACGGGTGAAATTCGTCCCACTTAGAAAGAAAAGAAGATTGGAAAGAAAGAAAGGGCCGGTTAGGAGCGCGGGGACTATTTTGGTATGCTTTATAGTATTGTTGCCCATAAGAGACTTATAATACAAAAGGAATGAAATACATATACCGATTCAACTTATAGGACGATTCGAGTGAAATCCGTCCCACTAAAAAAGAATATGGGGTTGGAGAGAAACCAAATGGTCATTTAGGACCGTGTGTACTATTTTGGTGTGCTATATAGTATTGTTGTCCATAAGAATCTTATAACTGTGAAGGAATGATGAATAAACACCGATTCATCTACTTATAGGACGATACGGGTGAAATTCGTCCCACTTAGAAAGAAAAGAAGGTTGGAAAGAAAGAAAGGGCCGGTTAGGAGCGCGTGGACTATTTTGGTATGCTTTATAGTATTTTTACCCATAAGAGTCTTATAATAGTGAAGGAATGAAGTACATATACCGATTAAACTTATTGGACGATCCGATTTAAATCCGTCCCACTTATAAAGAATATGGGGTTGGAGAAAAACCAAAGGGTCATTAAGGACCGTGTGGACTATTTCGGTATGCTTTATAGTATTGTTGTCCATAAGAGTCATATAACTGTGAAAGAATGATGCAGAAAAACCGATTCTACTTATAGGACGATACGTGTGAAATTCGTCCCACTTCAATAGAAAAGAAGGTTGGAAAGAAAGAAAGGGCCGGTTAGGAGCGCGTGGACTATTTTGGTAAGCTTTATAGTATTTTTGCCCATAAGAGTCTTATAAAACAGAAGGAATGAAGTACATATACCGATTCACCTTATTGGACGATTCGAGGGAAATCCGTCCCACTAAAAAAGAATATGGGGTTGGAGAGAAACCAAAGGGTCATTTAGGACCGTGTGTACTATTTTGGTGTGCTATATAGTATTGTTGTCCAGAAGAATCTTATAACCGTCCGATTCATCTACTTATAGGACGATACGGGTGAAATTCGTCCCACTTAGAAAGAAAAGAAGGTTGGAAAGAAAGAAAGGGCCGGTTAGTAGCGCGGGGACTATTTTGGTATGCTTTATAGTATTGTTGCCCATAAGAGTCTTATAATACAAAAGGAATGAAATACATATACCGATTCAACTTATTGGACGATTCGAGTGAAATCCGTCCCACTAAAAAAGAATATGGAATTGGAGAGAAACCAAAGAGTCATTTAGGACCGTGTGTACTATTTTGGTGTGCTATATAGTATTGTTGTCCATAAGAATCTTATAACTGTGAAGGAATGATGCATAAACACCGATTCTTCTACTTATAGGACGATACGTGTGAAATTCGTCCCACTTCAATAGAAAAGAAGGTTGGAAAGAAAGAAAGGGCCGGTTAGGAGCGCGTGGACTATTTTGGTAAGCTTTATAGTATTGTTGCCCATAAGAGTCTTATAATACAGAAGGAATGAAGTACATATACCGATTCACCTTATTGGACGATTCGAGGGAAATCCGTCCCACTAAACAAGAATATGGGGTTGGAGAGAAACCAAAGGGTCATTTAGGACCGTGTGTACTATTTTGGTGTGCTATATAGTATTGTTGTCCAGAAGAATCTTATAACCGTCCGATTCATCTACTTATAGGACGATACGGGTGAAATTCGTCCCACCTAGAAAGAAAAGAAGATTGGAAAGAAAGAAAGGGCCGGTTAGGAGCGCGGGGACTATTTTGGTATGCTTTATTGTATTGTTGCCCATAAGAGACTTATAATACAAAAGGAATGAAATACATATACCGATTCAACTTATTGGACGATTCGAGTGAAATCCGTCCCACTAAAAAAGAATATGGGGTTGGAGAGAAACCAAATGGTCATTTAGGACCGTGTGTACTATTTTGGTGTGCTATATAGTATTGTTGTCCATAAGAATCTTATAACTGTGAAGGAATGATGAATAAACACCGATTCATCTACTTATAGGACGATACGGGTGAAATTCGTCCCACTTAGAAAGAAAAGAAGGTTGGAAAGAAAGAAAGGGCCGGTTAGGAGCGCGGGGACTATTTTGGTATGCTTTATAGTATTGTTACCCATAAGAGTCTTATAATAGTGAATGAATGAAGTACATATACCGATTAAACTTATTGGACGATCCGATTTAAATCCGTCCCACTTATAAAGAATATGGGGTTGGAGAGAAACCAAAGGGTCATTTAGGACCGTGTGTACTATTTTGGTGTGCTATATAGTATTGTTGTCCAGAAGAATCTTATAACCCTCCGATTCATCTACTTATAGGACGATACGGGTGAAATTCGTCCCACTTAGAAAGAAAAGAAGGTTGGAAAGAAAGAAAGGGCCGGTTAGGAGCGCGGGGACTATTTTGGTATGCTTTATAGTATTGTTGCCCATAAGAGTCTTATAATACAAAAGGAATGAAATACATATACCGATTCAACTTATTGGACGATTCGAGTGAAATCCGTCCCACTAAAAAAGAATATGGGGTTGGAGAGAAACCAAAGGGTCATTTAGGACCGTGTTTACTATTTTGGTGTGCTATATAGTATTGTTGTCCATAAGAATCTTATAACTGTGAAGGAATTATGCACAAACACCGATTCATCTACTTATAGGACGATACGGGTGAAATTCGTCCCACTTAGAAAGAAAAGAAGGTTGGAAAGAAAGAAAGGGCCGGTTAGGAGCGCGTGGACTATTTTGGTAGGCTTTATAGTAATGTTACCCATAAGAGTCTTATAATAGTGAAGGAATGAAGTACATATACCGATTAAACTTATTGGACGATCCGATTTAAATCCGTCCCACTTATAAAGAATATGGGGTTGGAGAGAAACCAAAGGGTCATTTAGGACCGTGTGTACTATTTTGGTGTGCTATATAGTATTGTTGTCCAGAAGAATCTTATAACCGTCCGATTCATCTACTTATAGGACGATACGGGTGAAATTCGTCCCACTTAGAAAGAAAAGAAGGTTGGAAAGAAAGAAAGGGCCGGTTAGGAGCGCGGGGACTATTTTGGTATGCTTTATAGTATTGTTGCCCATAAGAGTCTTATAATACAAAAGTAATGAAATACATATACCGATTCAACTTATTGGACGATTCGAGTGAAATCCGTCCCACTAAAAAAGAATATGGGGTTGGAGAGAAACCAAAGGGTCATTTAGGACCGTGTTTACTATTTTGGTGTGCTATATAGTATTGTTGTCCATAAGAATCTTATAACTGTGAAGGAATTATGCACAAACACCGATTCATCTACTTATAGGACGATACGGGTGAAATTCGTCCCACTTAGAAAGAAAAGAAGGTTGGAAAGAAAGAAAGGGCCGGTTTGGAGCGCGTGGACTATTTTGGTATGCTTTATAGTATTGTTACCCATAAGAGTCTTATAATAGTGAAGGAATGAAGTACATATACCGATTAAACTTATTGGACGATCCGATTTAAATCCGTCCCACTTATAAAGAATATGGGGTTGGAGAAAAACCAAAGGGTCATTAAGGACCGTGTGGACTATTTCAGTATGCTTTATAGTATTGTTGTCCATAAGAGTCTTATAACTGTGAAAGAATGATGCAGAAAAACCGATTCTACTTATAGGACGATACGTGTGAAATTCGTCCCACTTCAATAGAAAAGAAGGTTGGAAAGAAAGAAAGGGCCGGTTAGGAGCGCGTGGACTATTTTGGTAAGCTTTATAGTATTTTTGCCCATAAGAGTCTTATAAAACAGAAGGAATGAAGTACATATACCGATTCACCTTATTGGACGATTCGAGGGAAATCCGTCCCACTAAAAAAGAATATGGGGTTGGAGAGAAACCAAAGGGTCATTTAGGACCGTGTGTACTATTTTGGTGTGCTATATAGTATTGTTGTCCAGAAGAATCTTATAACCGTCCGATTCATCTACTTATAGGACGATACGGGTGAAATTCGTCCCACTTAGAAAGAAAAGAAGGTTGGAAAGAAAGAAAGGGCCGGTTAGTAGCGCGGGGACTATTTTGGTATGCTTTATAGTATTGTTGCCCATAAGAGTCTTATAATACAAAAGGAATGAAATACATATACCGATTCAACTTATTGGACGATTCGAGTGAAATCCGTCCCACTAAAAAAGAATATGGAATTGGAGAGAAACCAAAGAGTCATTTAGGACCGTGTGTACTATTTTGGTGTGCTATATAGTATTGTTGTCCATAAGAATCTTATAACTGTGAAGGAATGATGCATAAACACCGATTCTTCTACTTATAGGACGATACGTGTGAAATTCGTCCCACTTCAATAGAAAAGAAGGTTGGAAAGAAAGAAAGGGCCGGTTAGGAGCGCGTGGACTATTTTGGTAAGCTTTATAGTATTGTTGCCCATAAGAGTCTTATAATACAGAAGGAATGAAGTACATATACCGATTCACCTTATTGGACGATTCGAGGGAAATCCGTCCCACTAAACAAGAATATGGGGTTGGAGAGAAACCAAAGGGTCATTTAGGACCGTGTGTACTATTTTGGTGTGCTATATAGTATTGTTGTCCAGAAGAATCTTATAACCGTCCGATTCATCTACTTATAGGACGATACGGGTGAAATTCGTCCCACCTAGAAAGAAAAGAAGATTGGAAAGAAAGAAAGGGCCGGTTAGGAGCGCGGGGACTATTTTGGTATGCTTTATAGTATTGTTGCCCATAAGAGACTTATAATACAAAAGGAATGAAATACATATACCGATTCAACTTATTGGACGATTCGAGTGAAATCCGTCCCACTAAAAAAGAATATGGGGTTGGAGAGAAACCAGATGGTCATTTAGGACCGTGTGTACTATTTTGGTGTGCTATATAGTATTGTTGTCCATAAGAATCTTATAACTATGAAGGAATGATGAATAAACACCGATTCTTCTACTTATAGGACGATACGGGTGAAATTCGTCCCACTTAGAAAGAAAAGAAGGTTGGAAAGAAAGAAAGGGCCGGTTAGGAGCGCGGGGACTATTTTGGTATGCTTTATAGTATTGTTGCCCATAAGAGTCTTATAATAGTGAAGGAATGAAGTACATATACCGATTCAACTTATTGGACGATCCGTTGAAATCCGTCCCACTTATAAAGAATATGGGGTTGGAGAAAAACCAAAGGGTCATTAAGGACCGTGTGGACTATTTCGGTATGCTTTATAGTATTGTTGTCCATAAGAGTCTTATAACTATGAAAGAATGATGCAGAAAAACCGATTCAACTTATAGGACGATACGTTTGAAATTCGTCCCACTTCAATAGAAAAGAAGGTTGGAAAGAAAGAAAGGGCCGGTTAGGAGCGCGTGGACTATTTTGGTAAGCTTTATAGTATTGTTGCCCATAAGAGTCTTATAATACAGAAGGAATGAAGTACATATACCGATTCACCTTATTGGACGATTCGAGGGAAATCCGTCCCACTAAACAAGAATATGGGGTTGGAGAGAAACCAAAGGGTCATTTAGGACCGTGTGTACTATTTTGGTGTGCTATATAGTATTGTTGTCCAGAAGAATCTTATAACCGTCCGATTCATCTACTTATAGGACGATACGGGTGAAATTCGTCCCACTTAGAAAGAAAAGAAGATTGGAAAGAAAGAAAGGGCCGGTTAGGAGCGCGGGGACTATTTTGGTATGCTTTATAGTATTGTTGCCCATAAGAGACTTATAATACAAAAGGAATGAAATACATATACCGATTCAACTTATTGGACGATTCGAGTGAAATCCGTCCCACTAAAAAAGAATATGGGGTTAGAGAGAAACCAAATGGTCATTTAGGACCGTGTGTACTATTTTGGTGTGCTATATAGTATTGTTGTCCATAAGAATCTTATAACTGTGAAGGAATGATGAATAAACACCGATTCATCTACTTATAGGACGATACGGGTGAAATTCGTCCCACTTAGAAAGAAAAGAAGGTTGGAAAGAAAGAAAGGGCCGGTTAGGAGCGCGTGGACTATTTTGGTATGCTTTATAGTATTGTTACCCATAAGAGTCTTATAATAGTGAAGGAATGAAGTACATATACCGATTAAACTTATTGGACGATCCGATTTAAATCCGTCCCACTTATAAAGAATATGGGGTTGGAGAAAAACCAAAGGGTCATTAAGGACCGTGTGGACTATTTCGGTATGCTTTATAGTATTGTTGTCCATAAGAGTCTTATAACTATGAAAGAATGATGCAGAAAAACTGATTCAACTTATAGGACGATACGTTTGAAATTCGTCCCACTTCAATAGAAAAGAAGGTTGGAAAGAAAGAAAGGGCCGGTTAGGAGCGCGTGGACTATTTTGGTAAGCTTTATAGTATTGTTGCCCATAAGAGTCTTATAATACAGAAGGAATGAAGTACATATACCGATTCACCTTATTGGACGATTCGAGGGAAATCCGTCCCACTAAACTAGAATATGGGGTTGGAGAGAAACCAAAGGGTCATTTAGGACCGTGTGTACTATTTTGGTGTGCTATATAGTATTGTTGTCCAGAAGAATCTTATAACCGTCCGATTCATCTACTTATAGGACGATACGGGTGAAATTCGTCCCACTTAGAAAGAAAAGAAGATTGGAAAGAAAGAAAGGGCCGGTTAGGAGCGCGGGGACTATTTTGGTATGCTTTATAGTATTGTTGCCCATAAGAGTCTTATAATACAAAAGGAATGAAATACATATACCGATTCAACTTATTGGACGATTCGAGTGAAATCCGTCCCACTAAAAAAGAATATGGGGTTGGAGAGAAACCAAATGGTCATTTAGGACCGTGTGTACTATTTTGGTGTGCTATATAGTATTGTTGTCCATAAGAATCTTATAACTGTGAAGGAATGATGAATAAACACCGATTCATCTACTTATAGGACGATACGGGTGAAATTCGTCCCACTTAGAAAGAAAAGAAGGTTGGAAAGAAAGAAAGGGCCGGTTAGGAGCGCGGGGACTATTTTGGTATGCTTTATAATATTGTTACCCATAAGAGTCTTATAATAGTGAAGGAATGAAGTACATATACCGATTAAACTTATTGGACGATCCGATTTAAATCCGTCCCACTTATAAAGAATATGGGGTTGGAGAGAAACCAAAGGGTCATTTAGGACCGTGTGTACTATTTTGGTGTGCTATATAGTATTGTTGTCCAGAAGAATCTTATAACCGTCCGATTCATCTACTTATAGGACGATACGGGTGAAATTCGTCCCACTTAGAAAGAAAAGAAGGTTGGAAAGAAAGAAAGGGCCGGTTAGGAGCGCGGGGACTATTTTGGTATGCTTTATAGTATTGTTGCCCATAAGAGTCTTATAATACAAAAGGAATGAAATACATATACCGATTCAACTTATTGGACGATTCGAGTGAAATCCGTCCCACTAAAAAAGAATATGGGGTTGGAGAGAAACCAAAGGGTCATTTAGGACCGTGTTTTCTATTTTGGTGTGCTATATAGTATTGTTGTCCATAAGAATCTTATAACTGTGAAGGAATTATGCACAAACTCCGATTCATCTACTTATAGGACGATACGGGTGAAATTCGTCCCACTTAGAAAGAAAAGAAGGTTGGAAAGAAAGAAAGGGCCGGTTAGGAGCGTGTGGACTATTTTGGTATGCTTTATAGTATTGTTACCCATAAGAGTCTTATAATAGTGAAGGAATGAAGTACATATACCGATTAAACTTATTGGACGATCCGATTGAAATTCGTCCCACTTATAAAGAATTTGGGGTAGGAGAAAAACCAAAGGGTCATTAAGGACCGTGTGGACTATTTCGGTATGCTTTATAGTATTGTTGTCCATAAGAGTCTTATAACTGTGAAAGAATGATGCAGAAAAACCGATTCTACTTATAGGACGATACGTGTGAAATTTGTCCCACTTCAATAGAAAAGAAGGTTGGAAAGAAAGAAAGGGCCGGTTAGGAGCGCGTGGACTATTTTGGTAAGCTTTATAGTATTGTTGCCCATAAGAGTCTTATAATACAGAAGGAATGAAGTACATATACCGATTCACCTTATTGGACGATTCGAGGGAAATCCGTCCCACTAAAAAAGAATATGGGGTTGGAGAGAAACCAAAGGGTCATTTAGGACCGTGTGTACTATTTTGGTGTGCTATATAGTATTGTTGTCTAGAAGAATCTTATAACCGTCCGATTCATCTACTTATAGGACGATACGGGTGAAATTCGTCCCACTTAGAAAGAAAAGAAGGTTGGAAAGAAAGAAAGGGCCGGTTAGTAGCGCGGGGACTATTTTGGTATGCTTTATAGTATTGTTGCCCATAAGAGTCTTATAATACAAAATGAATGAAATACATATACCGATTCAACTTATTGGACGATTCGAGTGAAATCCGTCCCACTAAAAAAGAATATGGAATTGGAGAGAAACCAAAGAGTCATATAGGACCGTGTGTACTATTTTGGTGTGCTATATAGTATTGTTGTCCATAAGAATCTTATAACTGTGAAGGAATGATGCATAAACACCGATTCTTCTACTTATAGGACGATACGGGTGAAATTCGTCCCACTTAGAAAGAAAAGAAGGTTGGAAAGAAAGAAAGGGCCGGTTAGGAGCGCGTGGACTATTTTGGTATGCTTTATAGTATTGTTGCCCATGAGAGTCTTATAATACAAAAGGAATGAAATACATATACCGATTCAACTTATTGGACGATTCGAGTGAAATCCGTCCCACTAAAAAAGAATATGGGGTTGGAGAAAAACCAAAGGGTCATAAAGGACCGTGTGGACTATTTCGGTATGCTTTATAGTATTGTTGTCCATAAGAGTCTTATAACTTTGAAAGAATGATGCAGAAAAACCGATTCTACTTATAGGACGATACGTGTGAAATTCGTCCCACTTTAATAGAAAAGAAGGTTGGAAAGAAAGAAAGGGCCGGTTAGGAGCGCGTGGACTATTTTGGTAAGCTTTATAGTATTGTTGCCCATAAGAGTCTTATAATACAGAAGAAATGAAGTACATATACCGATTCACCTTATTGGACGATTCGAGGGAAATCCGTCCCACTAAACAAGAATATGGGGTTGGAGAGAAACCAAAGGGTCATTTAGGACCGTGTGTACTATTTTGGTGTGCTATATAGTATTGTTGTCCAGAAGAATCTTATAACCGTCCGATTCATCTACTTATAGGACGATACGGGTGAAATTCGTCCCACTTAGAAAGAAAGAAAGGGCCGGTTAGGAACGCGGGGACTACTTTGGTATGCTTTATAGTATTGTTGCCCATAAGAGTCTTATAATACAAAAGGAATGAAATACATATACCGATTCAACTTATTGGACGATTGGAGTGAAATCCGTCCCATTAAAAAAGAATATGGGGTTGGAGAGAAACCAAATGGTCATTTAGGACCGTGTGTACTATTTTGGTGTGCTATATAGTATTGTTGTCCAAAAGAATCTTATAACTGTGAAGGAATGAAGCATTAACACCGATTCTTCTACTTATAGGACGATACGGGTGAAATTCGTCCCACTTAGAAAGAAAAGAAGGTTGGAAAGAAAGAAAGGGCCGGTTAGGAGTGCGTGGACTATTTTGGTATGCTTTATAGTATTGTTACCCATAAGAGTCTTATAATAGTGAAGGAATGAAGTACATATACCGATTAAACTTATTGGACGATCCGATTTAAATCCGTCCCACTTATAAAGAATATGGGGTTGGAGAAAAACCAAAGGGTCATTAAGGACCGTGTGGACTATTTCGGTATGCTTTATAGTATTGTTGTCCATAAGAGTCTTATAACTGTGAAAGAATGATGCAGAAAAACCGATTCTACTTATAGGACGATACGTGTGAAATTTGTCCCACTTTAATAGAAAAGAAGGTTGGAAAGAAAGAAAGGGCCGGTTAGGAGCGCGTGGACTATTTTGGTAAGCTTTATAGTATTGTTGCCCATAAGAGTCTTATAATACAGAAGGAATGAAGTACATATACCGATTCACCTTATTGGACGATTCGAGGGAAATCCGTCCCACTAAACAAGAATATGGGGTTGGAGAAAAACCAAAGGGTCATTTAGGACCGTGTGTACTATTTTGGTGTGCTATATAGTATTGTTGTCCAGAAGAATCTTATAACCGTCCGATTCATCTACTTATAGGACGATACGGGTGAAATTCGTCCCACTTAGAAAGAAAAGAAGATTGGAAAGAAAGAAAGGGCCGGTTAGGAGCGCGGGGACTATTTTGGTATGCTTTATAGTATTGTTGCCCATAAGAGACTTATAATACAAAAGGAATGAAATACATATACCGATTCAACTTATTGGACGATTCGAGTGAAATCCGTCCCACTAAAAAAGAATATGGGGTTGGAGAGAAACCAAATGGTCATTTAGGACCGTGTGTACTATTTTGGTGTGCTATATAGTATTGTTGTCCATAAGAATCTTATAATTGTGAAGGAATGATGAATAAACACCGATTCATCTACTTATAGGACGATACGGGTGAAATTCGTCCCACTTAGAAAGAAAAGAAGGTTGGAAAGAAAGAAAGGGCCGGTTAGGAGCGCGTGGACTATTTTGGTATGCTTTATTGTATTGTTACCCATAAGAGTCTTATAATAGTGAAGGAATGAAGTACATATACCGATTAAACTTATTGGACGATCCGATTTAAATCCGTCCCACTTATAAAGAATATGGGGTTGGAGAAAAACCAAAGGGTCATTAAGGACCGTGTGGACTATTTCGGTATGCTTTATAGTATTGTTGTCCATAACAGTCTTATAACTGTGAAAGAATGATGCAGAAAAACCGATTCTACTTATAGGACGATACGTGTGAAATTCGTCCCACTTTAATAGAAAAGAAGGTTGGAAAGAAAGAAAGGGCCGGTAAGGAGCGCGTGGACTATTTTGGTAAGCTTTATAGTATTGTTGCCCATAAGAGTCTTATAATACAGAAGGAATGAAGTACATATACCGATTCACCTTATTGGACGATTCGAGGGAAATCCGTCCCACTAAACAAGAATATGGGGTTGGAGAGAAACCAAAGGGTCATTTAGGACCGTGTGTACTATTTTGGTGTGCTATATAGTATTGTTGTCCAGAAGAATCTTATAACCGTCCGATTCATCTACTTATAGGACGATACGGGTGAAATTCGTCCCACTTAGAAAGAAAAGAAGATTGGAAAGAAAGAAAGGGCCGGTTAGGAGCGCGGGGACTATTTTGGAATGCTTTATAGTATTGTTGCCCATAAGAGACTTATAATACAAAAGGAATGAAATACATATACCGATTCAACTTATTGGACGATTCGAGTGAAATCCGTCCCACTAAAAAAGAATATGGGGTTGGAGAGAAACCAAATGGTCATTTAGGACCGTGTGTACTATTTTGGTGTGCTATATAGTATTGTTGTCCATAAGAATCTTATAACTGTGAAGGAATGATGAATAAACACCGATTCATCTACTTATAGGACGATACGGGTGAAATTCGTCCCACTTAGAAAGAAAAGAAGGTTGGAAAGAAAGAAAGGGCCGGTTAGGAGCGCGTGGACTATTTTGGTATGCTTTATTGTATTGTTACCCATAAGAGTCTTATAATAGTGAAGGAATGAAGTACATATACCGATTAAACTTATTGGACGATCCGATTTAAATCCGTCCCACTTATAAAGAATATGGGGTTGGAGAAAAACCAAAGGGTCATTAAGGACCGTGTGGACTATTTCGGTATGCTTTATAGTATTGTTGTCCATAAGAGTCTTATAACTATGAAAGAATGATGCAGAAAAACCGATTCAACTTATAGGACGATACGTTTGAAATTCGTCCCACTTCAATAGAAAAGAAGGTTGGAAAGAAAGAAAGGGCCGGTTAGGAGCGCGTGGACTATTTTGGTAAGCTTTATAGTATTGTTGCCCATAAGAGTCTTATAATACAGAAGGAATGAAGTACATATACCGATTCACCTTATTGGACGATTCGAGGGAAATCCGTCCCACTAAACTAGAATATGGGGTTGGAGAGAAACCAAAGGGTCATTTAGGACCGTGTGTACTATTTTGGTGTGCTATATAGTATTGTTGTCCAGAAGAATCTTATAACCGTCCGATTCATCTACTTATAGGACGATACGGGTGAAATTCGTCCCACTTAGAAAGAAAAGAAGATTGGAAAGAAAGAAAGGGCCGGTTAGGAGCGCGGGGACTATTTTGGTATGCTTTATAGTATTGTTGCCCATAAGAGTCTTATAATACAAAAGGAATGAAATACATATACCGATTCAACCTATTGGACGATTCGAGTGAAATCCGTCCCACTAAAAAAGAATATGGGGTTGGAGAGAAACCAAATGGTCATTTAGGACCGTGTGTACTATTTTGGTGTGCTATATAGTATTGTTGTCCATAAGAATCTTATAACTGTGAAGGAATGATGAATAAACACCGATTCATCTACTTATAGGACGATACGGGTGAAATTCGTCCCACTTAGAAAGAAAAGAAGGTTGGAAAGAAAGAAAGGGCCGGTTAGGAGCGCGGGGACTATTTTGGTATGCTTTATAGTATTGTTACCCATAAGAGTCTTATAATAGTGAAGGAATGAAGTACATATACCGATTAAACTTATTGGACGATCCGATTTAAATCCGTCCCACTTATAAAGAATATGGGGTTGGAGAGAAACCAAAGGGTCATTTAGGACCGTGTGTACTATTTTGGTGTGCTATATAGTATTGTTGTCCAGAAGAATCTTATAACCGTCCGATTCATCTACTTATAGGACGATACGGGTGAAATTCGTCCCACTTAGAAAGAAAAGAAGGTTGGAAAGAAAGAAAGGGCCGGTTAGGAGCGCGGGGACTATTTTGGTATGCTTTATAGTATTGTTGCCCATAAGAGACTTATAATACAAAAGGAATGAAATACATATACCGATTCAACTTATTGGACGATTCGAGTGAAATCCGTCCCACTAAAAAAGAATATGGGGTTGGAGAGAAACCAAATGGTCATTTAGGACCGTGTGTACTATTTTGGTGTGCTATATAGTATTGTTGTCCATAAGAATCTTATAACTGTGAAGGAATGACGAATAAACACCGATTCATCTACTTATAGGACGATACGGGTGAAATTCGTCCCACTTAGAAAGAAAAGAAGGTTGGAAAGAAAGAAAGGGCCGGTTAGGAGCGCGTGGACTATTTTGGTATGCTTTATTGTATTGTTACCCATAAGAGTCTTATAATAGTGAAGGAATGAAGTACATATACCGATTAAACTTATTGGACGATCCGATTTAAATCCGTCCCACTTATAAAGAATATGGGGTTGGAGAAAAACCAAAGGGTCATTAAGGACCGTGTGGACTATTTCGGTATGCTTTATAGTATTGTTGTCCATAAGAGTCTTATAACTATGAAAGAATGATGCAGAAAAACCGATTCAACTTATAGGACGATACGTTTGAAATTCGTCCCACTTCAATAGAAAAGAAGGTTGGAAAGAAAGAAAGGGCCGGTTAGGAGCGCGTGGACTATTTTGGTAAGCTTTATAGTATTGTTGCCCATAAGAGTCTTATAATACAGAAGGAATGAAGTACATATACCGATTCACCTTATTGGACGATTCGAGGGAAATCCGTCCCACTAAACTAGAATATGGGGATGGAGAGAAACCAAAGGGTCATTTAGGACCGTGTGTACTATTTTGGTGTGCTATATAGTATTGTTGTACAGAAGAATCTTATAACCGTCCGATTCATCTACTTATAGGACGATACGGGTGAAATTCGTCCCACTTAGAAAGAAAAGAAGATTGGAAAGAAAGAAAGGGCCGGTTAGGAGCGCGGGGACTATTTTGGTATGCTTTATAGTATTGTTGCCCATAAGAGTCTTATAATACAAAAGGAATGAAATACATATACCGATTCAACCTATTGGACGATTCGAGTGAAATCCGTCCCACTAAAAAAGAATATGGGGTTGGAGAGAAACCAAATGGTCATTTAGGACCGTGTGTACTATTTTGGTGTGCTATATTGTATTGTTGTCCATAAGAATCTTATAACTGTGAAGGAATGATGAATAAACACCGATTCATCTACTTATAGGACGATACGGGTGAAATTCGTCCCACTTAGAAAGAAAAGAAGGTTGGAAAGAAAGAAAGGGCCGGTTAGGAGCGCGGGGACTATTTTGGTATGCTTTATAGTATTGTTACCCATAAGAGTCTTATAATAGTGAAGGAATGAAGTACATATACCGATTAAACTTATTGGACGATCCGATTTAAATCCGTCCCACTTATAAAGAATATGGGGTTGGAGAGAAACCAAAGGGTCATTTAGGACCGTGTGTACTATTTTGGTGTGCTATATAGTATTGTTGTCCAGAAGAATCTTATAACCGTCCGATTCATCTACTTATAGGACGATACGGGTGAAATTCGTCCCACTTAGAAAGAAAAGAAGGTTGGAAAGAAAGAAAGGGCCGGTTAGGAGCGCGGGGACTATTTTGGTATGCTTTATAGTATTGTTGCCCATAAGAGTCTTATAATACAAAAGGAATGAAATACATATACCGATTCAACTTATTGGACGATTCGAGTGAAATCCGTCCCACTAAAAAAGAATATGGGGTTGGAGAGAAACCAAAGGGTCATTTAGGACCGTGTTTACTATTTTGGTGTGCTATATAGTATTGTTGTCCATAAGAATCTTATAACTGTGAAGGAATTATGCACAAACACCGATTCATCTACTTATAGGACGATACGGGTGAAATTCGTCCCACTTAGAAAGAAAAGAAGGTTAGAAAGAAAGAAAGGGCCGGTTAGGAGCGCGTGGACTATTTTGGTATGCTTTATAGTATTGTTACCCATAAGAGTCTTATAATAGTGAAGGAATGAAGTACATATACCGATTAAACTTATTGGACGATCCGATTGAAATTCGTCCCACTTATAAAGAATTTGGGGTTGGAGAAAAACCAAAGGGTCATTAAGGACCGTGTGGACTATTTCGGTATGCTTTATAGTATTGTTGTCCATAAGAGTCTTATAACTGTGAAAGAATGATGCAGAAAAACCGATTCTACTTATAGGACGATACGTGTGAAATTTGTCCCACTTCAATAGAAAAGAAGGTTGGAAAGAAAGAAAGGGCCGGTTAGGAGCGCGTGGACTATTTTGGTAAGCTTTATAGTATTGTTGCCCATAAGAGTCTTATAATACAGAAGGAATGAACTACATATACCGATTCACCTTATTGGACGATTCGAGGGAAATCCGTCCCACTAAAAAAGAATATGGGGTTGGAGAGAAACCAAAGGGTCATTTAGGACCGTGTGTACTATTTTGGTGTGCTATATAGTATTGTTGTCCAGAAGAATCTTATAACCGTCCGATTCATCTACTTATAGGACGATACGGGTGAAATTCGTCCCACTTAGAAAGAAAAGAAGGTTGGAAAGAAAGAAAGGGCCGGTTAGTAGCGCGGGGACTATTTTGGTATGCTTTATAGTATTGTTGCCCATAAGAGTCTTATAATACAAAATGAATGAAATACATATACCGATTCAACTTATTGGACGATTCGAGTGAAATCCGTCCCACTAAAAAAGAATATGGAATTGGAGAGAAACCAAAGAGTCATTTAGGACCGTGTGTACTATTTTGGTGTGCTATATAGTATTGTTGTCCATAAGAATCTTATAACTGTGAGGGAATGATGCATAAACACCGATTCTTCTACTTATAGGACGATACGGGTGAAATTCGTCCCACTTAGAAAGAAAAGAAGGTTGGAAAGAAAGAAAGGGCCGGTTAGGAGCGCGTGGACTATTTTGGTATGCTTTATAGTATTGTTGCCCATGAGAGTCTTATAATAGTGAAGGAATGAAGTACATATACCGATTCAACTTATTGGACGATCCGATTGAAATCCGTCCCACTTATAAAGAATATGGGGTTGGAGAAAAACCAAAGGGTCATAAAGGACCGTGTGGACTATTTCGGTATGCTTTATAGTATTGTTGTCCATAAGAGTCTTATAACTTTGAAAGAATGATGCAGAAAAACCGATTCTACTTATAGGACGATACGTGTGAAATTCGTCCCACTTTAATAGAAAAGAAGGTTGGAAAGAAAGAAAGGGCCGGTTAGGAGCGCGTGGACTATTTTGGTAAGCTTTATAGTATTGTTGCCCATAAGAGTCTTATAATACAGAAGGAATGAAGTACATATACCGATTCACCTTATTGGACGATTCGAGGGAAATCCGTCCCACTAAACAAGAATATGGGGTTGGAGAGAAACCAAAGGGTCATTTAGGACCGTGTGTACTATTTTGGTGTGCTATATAGTATTGTTGTCCAGAAGAATCTTATAACCGTCCGATTCATCTACTTATAGGACGATACGGGTGAAGCTCGTCCCACTTAGAAAGAAAAGAAGATTGGAAAGAAAGAAAGGGCCGGTTAGGAGCGCGGGGACTATTTTGGTATGCTTTATAGTATTGTTGCCCATAAGAGACTTATAATACAAAAGGAATGAAATACATATACCGATTCAACTTATTGGACGATTCGAGTGAAATCCGTCCCACTAAAAAAGAATATGGGGTTGGAGAGAAACCAAATGGTCATTTAGGACCGTGTGTACTATTTTGGTGTGCTATATAGTATTGTTGTCCATAAGAATCTTATAACTGTGAAGGAATGATGAATAAACACCGATTCATCTACTTATAGGACGATACGGGTGAAATTCGTCCCACTTAGAAAGAAAAGAAGGTTGGAAAGAAAGAAAGGGCCGGTTAGGAGCGCGTGGACTATTTTGGTATGCTTTATAGTATTGTTACCCATAAGAGTCTTATAATAGTGAAGGAATGAAGTACATATACCGATTAAACTTATTGGACGATCCGATTTAAATCCGTCCCACTTATAAAGAATATGGGGTTGGAGAAAAACCAAAGGGTCATTAAGGACCGTGTGGACTATTTCGGTATGCTTTATAGTATTGTTGTCCATAAGAGTCTTATAACTATGAAAGAATGATGCAGAAAAACCGATTCAACTTAAAGGACGATACGTTTGAAATTCGTCCCACTTCAATAGAAAAGAAGGTTGGAAAGAAAGAAAGGGCCGGTTAGGAGCGCGTGGACTATTTTGGTAAGCTTTATAGTATTGTTGCCCATAAGAGTCTTATAATACAGAAGGAATGAAGTACATATACCGATTCACCTTATTGGACGATTCGAGGGAAATCCGTCCCACTAAACAAGAATATGGGGTTGGAGAGAAACCAAAGGGTCATTTAGGACCGTGTGTACTATTTTGGTGTGCTATATAGTATTGTTGTCCAGAAGAATCTTATAACCGTCCGATTCATCTACTTATAGGACGATACGGGTGAAATTCGTCCCACTTAGAAAGAAAAGAAGATTGGAAAGAAAGAAAGGGCCGGTTAGGAGCGCGGGGACTATTTTGGTATGCTTTATAGTATTGTTGCCCATAAGAGACTTATAATACAAAAGGAATGAAATACATATACCGATTCAACTTATTGGACGATTCGAGTGAAATCCGTCCCACTAAAAAAGAATATGGGGTTGGAGAGAAACCAAATGGTCATTTAGGACCGTGTGTACTATTTTGGTGTGCTATATAGTATTGTTGTCCATAAGAATCTTATAACTGTGAAGGAATGATGAATAAACACCGATTCATCTACTTATAGGACGATACGGGTGAAATTCGTCCCACTTAGAAAGAAAAGAAGGTTGGAAAGAAAGAAAGGGCCGGTTAGGAGCGCGTGGACTATTTTGGTATGCTTTATAGTATTGTTACCCATAAGAGTCTTATAATAGTGAAGGAATGAAGTACATATACCGATTAAACTTATTGGACGATCCGATTTAAATCCGTCCCACTTATAAAGAATATGGGGTTGGAGAAAAACCAAAGGGTCATTAAGGACCGTGTGGACTATTTCGGTATGCTTTATAGTATTGTTGTCCATAAGAGTCTTATAACTATGAAAGAATGATGCAGAAAAACCGATTCAACTTATAGGACGATACGTTTGAAATTCGTCCCACTTCAATAGAAAAGAAGGTTGGAAAGAAAGAAAGGGCAGGTTAGGAGCGCGTGGACTATTTTGGTAAGCTTTATAGTATTGTTGCCCATAAGAGTCTTATAATACAGAAGGAATGAAGTACATATACCGATTCACCTTATTGGACGATTCGAGGGAAATCCGTCCCACTAAACTAGAATATGGGGTTGGAGAGAAACCAAAGGGTCATTTAGGACCGTGTGTACTATTTTGGTGTGCTATATAGTATTGTTGTCCAGAAGAATCTTATAACCGTCCGATTCATCTACTTATAGGACGATACGGGTGAAATTCGTCCCACTTAGAAAGAAAAGAAGATTGGAAAGAAAGAAAGGGCCGGTTAGGAGCGCGGGGACTATTTTGGTATGCTTTATAGTATTGTTGCCCATAAGAGTCTTATAATACAAAAGGAATGAAATACATATACCGATTCAACCTATTGGACGATTCGAGTGAAATCCGTCCCACTAAAAAAGAATATGGGGTTGGAGAGAAACCAAATGGTCATTTAGGACCGTGTGTACTATTTTGGTGTGCTATATAGTATTGTTGTCCATAAGAATCTTATAACTGTGAAGGAATGATGAATAAACACCGATTCATCTACTTATAGGACGATACGGGTGAAATTCGTCCCACTTAGAAAGAAAAGAAGGTTGGAAAGAAAGAAAGGGCCGGTTAGGAGCGCGGGGACTATTTTGGTATGCTTTATAGTATTGTTACCCATAAGAGTCTTATAATAGTGAAGGAATGAAGTACATATACCGATTAAACTTATTGGACGATCCGATTTAAATCCGTCCCACTTATAAAGAATATGGGGTTGGAGAGAAACCAAAGGGTCATTTAGGACCGTGTGTACTATTTTGGTGTGCTATATAGTATTGTTGTCCAGAAGAATCTTATAACCGTCCGATTCATCTACTTATAGGACGATACGGGTGAAATTCGTCCCACTTAGAAAGAAAAGAAGGTTGGAAAGAAAGAAAGGGCCGGTTAGGAGCGCGGGGACTATTTTGGTATGCTTTATAGTATTGTTGCCCATAAGAGTCTTATAATACAAAAGGAATGAAATACATATACCGATTCAACTTATTGGACGATTCGAGTGAAATCCGTCCCACTAAAAAAGAATATGGGGTTGGAGAGAAACCAAAGGGTCATTTAGGACCGTGTTTACTATTTTGGTGTGCTATATAGTATTGTTGTCCATAAGAATCTTATAACTGTGAAGGAATTATGCACAAACACCGATTCATCTACTTATAGGACGATACGGGTGAAATTCGTCCCACTTAGAAAGAAAAGAAGGTTAGAAAGAAAGAAAGGGCCGGTTAGGAGCGCGTGGACTATTTTGGTATGCTTTATAGTATTGTTACCCATAAGAGTCTTATAATAGTGAAGGAATGAAGTACATATACCGATTAAACTTATTGGACGATCCGATTGAAATTCGTCCCACTTATAAAGAATTTGGGGTTGGAGAAAAACCAAAGGGTCATTAAGGACCGTGTGGACTATTTCGGTATGCTTTATAGTATTGTTGTCCATAAGAGTCTTATAACTGTGAAAGAATGATGCAGAAAAACCGATTCTACTTATAGGACGATACGTGTGAAATTTGTCCCACTTCAATAGAAAAGAAGGTTGGAAAGAAAGAAAGGGCCGGTTAGGAGCGCGTGGACTATTTTGGTAAGCTTTATAGTATTGTTGCCCATAAGAGTCTTATAATACAGAAGGAATGAACTACATATACCGATTCACCTTATTGGACGATTCGAGGGAAATCCGTCCCACTAAAAAAGAATATGGGGTTGGAGAGAAACCAAAGGGTCATTTAGGACCGTGTGTACTATTTTGGTGTGCTATATAGTATTGTTGTCCAGAAGAATCTTATAACCGTCCGATTCATCTACTTATAGGACGATACGGGTGAAATTCGTCCCACTTAGAAAGAAAAGAAGGTTGGAAAGAAAGAAAGGGCCGGTTAGTAGCGCGGGGACTATTTTGGTATGCTTTATAGTATTGTTGCCCATAAGAGTCTTATAATACAAAATGAATGAAATACATATACCGATTCAACTTATTGGACGATTCGAGTGAAATCCGTCCCACTAAAAAAGAATATGGAATTGGAGAGAAACCAAAGAGTCATTTAGGACCGTGTGTACTATTTTGGTGTGCTATATAGTATTGTTGTCCATAAGAATCTTATAACTGTGAAGGAATGATGCATAAACACCGATTCTTCTACTTATAGGACGATACGGGTGAAATTCGTCCCACTTAGAAAGAAAAGAAGGTTGGAAAGAAAGAAAGGGCCGGTTAGGAGCGCGTGGACTATTTTGGTATGCTTTATAGTATTGTTGCCCATGAGAGTCTTATAATAGTGAAGGAATGAAGTACATATACCGATTCAACTTATTGGACGATCCGATTGAAATCCGTCCCACTTATAAAGAATATGGGGTTGGAGAAAAACCAAAGGGTCATAAAGGACCGTGTGGACTATTTCGGTATGCTTTATAGTATTGTTGTCCATAAGAGTCTTATAACTTTGAAAGAATGATGCAGAAAAACCGATTCTACTTATAGGACGATACGTGTGAAATTCGTCCCACTTTAATAGAAAAGAAGGTTGGAAAGAAAGAAAGGGCCGGTTAGGAGCGCGTGGACTATTTTGGTAAGCTTTATAGTATTGTTGCCCATAAGAGTCTTATAATACAGAAGGAATGAAGTACATATACCGATTCACCTTATTGGACGATTCGAGGGAAATCCGTCCCACTAAACAAGAATATGGGGTTGGAGAGAAACCAAAGGGTCATTTAGGACCGTGTGTACTATTTTGGTGTGCTATATAGTATTGTTGTCCAGAAGAATCTTATAACCGTCCGATTCATCTACTTATAGGACGATACGGGTGAAGCTCGTCCCACTTAGAAAGAAAAGAAGATTGGAAAGAAAGAAAGGGCCGGTTAGGAGCGCGGGGACTATTTTGGTATGCTTTATAGTATTGTTGCCCATAAGAGACTTATAATACAAAAGGAATGAAATACATATACCGATTCAACTTATTGGACGATTCGAGTGAAATCCGTCCCACTAAAAAAGAATATGGGGTTGGAGAGAAACCAAATGGTCATTTAGGACCGTGTGTACTATTTTGGTGTGCTATATAGTATTGTTGTCCATAAGAATCTTATAACTGTGAAGGAATGATGAATAAACACCGATTCATCTACTTATAGGACGATACGGGTGAAATTCGTCCCACTTAGAAAGAAAAGAAGGTTGGAAAGAAAGAAAGGGCCGGTTAGGAGCGCGTGGACTATTTTGGTATGCTTTATAGTATTGTTACCCATAAGAGTCTTATAATAGTGAAGGAATGAAGTACATATACCGATTAAACTTATTGGACGATCCGATTTAAATCCGTCCCACTTATAAAGAATATGGGGTTGGAGAAAAACCAAAGGGTCATTAAGGACCGTGTGGACTATTTCGGTATGCTTTATAGTATTGTTGTCCATAAGAGTCTTATAACTATGAAAGAATGATGCAGAAAAACCGATTCAACTTAAAGGACGATACGTTTGAAATTCGTCCCACTTCAATAGAAAAGAAGGTTGGAAAGAAAGAAAGGGCCGGTTAGGAGCGCGTGGACTATTTTGGTAAGCTTTATAGTATTGTTGCCCATAAGAGTCTTATAATACAGAAGGAATGAAGTACATATACCGATTCACCTTATTGGACGATTCGAGGGAAATCCGTCCCACTAAACAAGAATATGGGGTTGGAGAGAAACCAAAGGGTCATTTAGGACCGTGTGTACTATTTTGGTGTGCTATATAGTATTGTTGTCCAGAAGAATCTTATAACCGTCCGATTCATCTACTTATAGGACGATACGGGTGAAATTCGTCCCACTTAGAAAGAAAAGAAGATTGGAAAGAAAGAAAGGGCCGGTTAGGAGCGCGGGGACTATTTTGGTATGCTTTATAGTATTGTTGCCCATAAGAGACTTATAATACAAAAGGAATGAAATACATATACCGATTCAACTTATTGGACGATTCGAGTGAAATCCGTCCCACTAAAAAAGAATATGGGGTTGGAGAGAAACCAAATGGTCATTTAGGACCGTGTGTACTATTTTGGTGTGCTATATAGTATTGTTGTCCATAAGAATCTTATAACTGTGAAGGAATGATGAATAAACACCGATTCATCTACTTATAGGACGATACGGGTGAAATTCGTCCCACTTAGAAAGAAAAGAAGGTTGGAAAGAAAGAAAGGGCCGGTTAGGAGCGCGTGGACTATTTTGGTATGCTTTATAGTATTGTTACCCATAAGAGTCTTATAATAGTGAAGGAATGAAGTACATATACCGATTAAACTTATTGGACGATCCGATTTAAATCCGTCCCACTTATAAAGAATATGGGGTTGGAGAAAAACCAAAGGGTCATTAAGGACCGTGTGGACTATTTCGGTATGCTTTATAGTATTGTTGTCCATAAGAGTCTTATAACTATGAAAGAATGATGCAGAAAAACCGATTCAACTTATAGGACGATACGTTTGAAATTCGTCCCACTTCAATAGAAAAGAAGGTTGGAAAGAAAGAAAGGGCAGGTTAGGAGCGCGTGGACTATTTTGGTAAGCTTTATAGTATTGTTGCCCATAAGAGTCTTATAATACAGAAGGAATGAAGTACATATACCGATTCACCTTATTGGACGATTCGAGGGAAATCCGTCCCACTAAACTAGAATATGGGGTTGGAGAGAAACCAAAGGGTCATTTAGGACCGTGTGTACTATTTTGGTGTGCTATATAGTATTGTTGTCCAGAAGAATCTTATAACCGTCCGATTCATCTACTTATAGGACGATACGGGTGAAATTCGTCCCACTTAGAAAGAAAAGAAGATTGGAAAGAAAGAAAGGGCCGGTTAGGAGCGCGGGGACTATTTTGGTATGCTTTATAGTATTGTTGCCCATAAGAGTCTTATAATACAAAAGGAATGAAATACATATACCGATTCAACCTATTGGACGATTCGAGTGAAATCCGTCCCACTAAAAAAGAATATGGGGTTGGAGAGAAACCAAATGGTCATTTAGGACCGTGTGTACTATTTTGGTGTGCTATATAGTATTGTTGTCCATAAGAATCTTATAACTGTGAAGGAATGATGAATAAACACCGATTCATCTACTTATAGGACGATACGGGTGAAATTCGTCCCACTTAGAAAGAAAAGAAGGTTGGAAAGAAAGAAAGGGCCGGTTAGGAGCGCGGGGACTATTTTGGTATGCTTTATAGTATTGTTACCCATAAGAGTCTTATAATAGTGAAGGAATGAAGTACATATACCGATTAAACTTATTGGACGATCCGATTTAAATCCGTCCCACTTATAAAGAATATGGGGTTGGAGAGAAACCAAAGGGTCATTTAGGACCGTGTGTACTATTTTGGTGTGCTATATAGTATTGTTGTCCAGAAGAATCTTATAACCGTCCGATTCATCTACTTATAGGACGATACGGGTGAAATTCGTCCTACTTAGAAAGAAAAGAAGGTTGGAAAGAAAGAAAGGGCCGGTTAGGAGCGCGGGGACTATTTTGGTATGCTTTATAGTATTGTTGCCCATAAGAGTCTTATAATACAAAAGGAATGAAATACATATACCGATTCAACTTATTGGACGATTCGAGTGAAATCCGTCCCACTAAAAAAGAATATGGGGTTGGAGAGAAACCAAAGGGTCATTTAGGACCGTGTTTACTATTTTGGTGTGCTATATAGTATTGTTGTCCATAAGAATCTTATAACTGTGAAGGAATTATGCACAAACACCGATTCATCTACTTATAGGACGATACGGGTGAAATTCGTCCCACTTAGAAAGAAAAGAAGGTTGGAAAGAAAGAAAGGGCCGGTTAGGAGCGCGTGGACTATTTTGGTATGCTTTATAGTATTGTTACCCATAAGAGTCTTATAATAGTGAAGGAATGAAGTACATATACCGATTAAACTTATTGGACGATCCGATTGAAATTCGTCCCACTTATAAAGAATTTGGGGTTGGAGAAAAACCAAAGGGTCATTAAGGACCGTGTGGACTATTTCGGTATGCTTTATAGTATTGTTGTCCATAAGAGTCTTATAACTGTGAAAGAATGATGCAGAAAAACCGATTCTACTTATAGGACGATACGTGTGAAATTTGTCCCACTTCAATAGAAAAGAAGGTTGGAAAGAAAGAAAGGGCCGGTTAGGAGCGCGTGGACTATTTTGGTAAGCTTTATAGTATTGTTGCCCATAAGAGTCTTATAATACAGAAGGAATGAAGTACATATACCGATTCACCTTATTGGACGATTCGAGGGAAATCCGTCCCACTAAACAAGAATATGGGGTTGGAGAGAAACCAAAGGGTCATTTAGGACCGTGTGTACTATTTTGGTGTGCTATATAGTATTGTTGTCCAGAAGAATCTTATAACCGTCCGATTCATCTACTTATAGGACGATACGGGTGAAATTCGTCCCACTTAGAAAGAAAAGAAGGTTGGAAAGAAAGAAAGGGCCGGTTAGGAGCGCGTGGACTATTTTGGTATGCTTTATAGTATTGTTACCCATAAGAGTCTTATAATAGTGAAGGAATGAAGTACATATACCGATTAAACTTATTGGACGATCCGATTTAAATCCGTCCCACTTATAAAGAATATGGGGTTGGAGAAAAACCAAAGGGTCATTAAGGACCGTGTGGACTATTTCGGTATGCTTTATAGTATTGTTGTCCATAAGAGTCTTATAACTATGAAAGAATGATGCAGAAAAACCGATTCAACTTATAGGACGATACGTTTGAAATTCGTCCCACTTCAATAGAAAAGAAGGTTGGAAAGAAAGAAAGGGCCGGTTAGGAGCGCGTGGACTATTTTGGTAAGCTTTATAGTATTGTTGCCCATAAGAGTCTTATAATACAGAAGGAATGAAGTACATATACCGATTCACCTTATTGGACGATTCGAGGGAAATCCGTCCCACTAAACTAGAATATGGGGTTGGAGAGAAACCAAAGGGTCATTTAGGACCGTGTGTACTATTTTGGTGTGCTATATAGTATTGTTGTCCAGAAGAATCTTATAACCGTCCGATTCATCTACTTATAGGACGATACGGGTGAAATTCGTCCCACTTAGAAAGAAAAGAAGGTTGGAAAGAAAGAAAGGGCCGGTTAGTAGCGCGGGGACTATTTTGGTATGCTTTATAGTATTGTTGCCCATAAGAGTCTTATAATACAAAATGAATGAAATACATATACCGATTCAACTTATTGGACGATTCGAGTGAAATCCGTCCCACTAAAAAAGAATATGGAATTGGAGAGAAACCAAAGAGTCATTTAGGACCGTGTGTACTATTTTGGTGTGCTATATAGTATTGTTGTCCATAAGAATCTTATAACTGTGAAGGAATGATGCATAAACACCGATTCTTCTACTTATAGGACGATACGGGTGAAATTCGTCCCACTTAGAAAGAAAAGAAGGTTGGAAAGAAAGAAAGGGCCAGTTAGGAGCGCGTGGACTATTTTGGTATGCTTTATAGTATTGTTGCCCATGAGAGTCTTATAATAGTGAAGGAATGAAGTACATATACCGATTCAACTTATTAGACGATCCGATTGAAATCCGTCCCACTTATAAAGAATATGGGGTTGGAGAAAAACCAAAGGGTCATAAAGGACCGTGTGGACTATTTCGGTATGCTTTATAGTATTGTTGTCCATAAGAGTCTTATAACTTTGAAAGAATGATGCAGAAAAACCGATTCTACTTATAGGACGATACGTGTGAAATTCGTCCCACTTTAATAGAAAAGAAGGTTGGAAAGAAAGAAAGGGCCGGTTAGGAGCGCGTGGACTATTTTGGTAAGCTTTATAGTATTGTTGCCCATAAGAGTCTTATAATACAGAAGGAATGAAGTACATATACCGATTCACCTTATTGGACGATTCGAGGGAAATCCGTCCCACTAAACAAGAATATGGGGTTGGAGAGAAACCAAAGGGTCATTTAGGACCGTGTGTACTATTTTGGTGTGCTATATAGTATTGTTGTCCAGAAGAATCTTATAACCGTCCGATTCATCTACTTATAGGACGATACGGGTGAAATTCGTCCCACTTAGAAAGAAAAGAAGATTGGAAAGAAAGAAAGGGCCGGTTAGGAGCGCGGGGACTATTTTGGTATGCTTTATAGTATTGTTGCCCATAAGAGACTTATAATACAAAAGGAATGAAATACATATACCGATTCAACTTATTGGACGATTCGAGTGAAATCCGTCCCACTAAAAAAGAATACGGGGTTGGAGAGAAACCAAATGGTCATTTAGGACCGTGTGTACTATTTTGGTGTGCTATATAGTATTGTTGTCCATAAGAATCTTATAACTGTGAAGGAATGATGAATAAACACCGATTCATCTACTTATAGGACGATACGGGTGAAATTCGTCCCACTTAGAAAGAAAAGAAGGTTGGAAAGAAAGAAAGGGCCGGTTAGGAGCGCGTGGACTATTTTGGTATGCTTTATAGTATTGTTACCCATAAGAGTCTTATAATAGTGAAGGAATGAAGTACATATACCGATTAAACTTATTGGACGATCCGATTTAAATCCGTCCCACTTATAAAGAATATGGGGTTGGAGAAAAACCAAAGGGTCATTAAGGACCGTGTGGACTATTTCGGTATGCTTTATAGTATTGTTGTCCATAAGAGTCTTATAACTATGAAAGAATGATGCAGAAAAACCGATTCAACTTATAGGACGATACGTTTGAAATTCGTCCCACTTCAATAGAAAAGAAGGTTGGAAAGAAAGAAAGGGCCGGTTAGGAGCGCGTGGACTATTTTGGTAAGCTTTATAGTATTGTTGCCCATAAGAGTCTTATAATACAGAAGGAATGAAGTACATATACCGATTCACCTTATTGGACGATTCGAGGGAAATCCGTCCCACTAAACTAGAATATGGGGTTGGAGAGAAACCAAAGGGTCATTTAGGACCGTGTGTACTATTTTGGTGTGCTATATAGTATTGTTGTCCAGAAGAATCTTATAACCGTCCGATTCATCTACTTATAGGACGATACGGGTGAAATTCGTCCCACTTAAAAAGAAAAGAAGGTTGAAAAGAAAGAAAGGGCCGGTTAGGAGCGCGGGGACTACTTTGGTATGCTTTATAGTATTGTTGCCCATAAGAGTCTTATAATACAAAAGGAATGAAATACATATACCGATTCAACTTATTGGACGATTGGAGTGAAATCCGTCCCACTAAAAAAGAATATGGGGTTGGAGAGAAACCAAATGGTCATTTAGGACCGTGTGTACTATTTTGGTGTGCTATATAGTATTGTTGTCCAAAAGAATCTTATAACTGTGAAGGAATGATGCATAAAACCCGATTCTTCTACTTATAGGACGATACGGGTGAAATTCGTCCCACTTAGAAAGAAAAGAAGGTTGGAAAGAAAGAAAGAGCCGGTTAGGAGCGCGTGGACTATTTTGGTATGCTTTATAGTATTGTTGCCCATAAGAGTCTTATAATAGTGAAGGAATGAAGTACATATACCGATTCAACTTATTGGACGATCCGATTGAAATCCGACCCACTTATAAAGAATATGGGGTTGGAGAAAAACCAAAGGGTCATTAAGGACCGTGTGGACTATTTCGGTATGCTTTATAGTATTGTTGTCCATAAGAGTCTTATAACTGTGAAAGAATGATGCCGAAAAACCGATTATACTTATAGGACGATACGTGTGAAATTCGTCCCACTTCAATAGAAAAGAAGGTTGGAAAGAAAGAAAGGGCCGGTTAGGAGCCCGTGGACTATTTTGGTAAGCTTTATAGTATTGTTGCCCATAAGAGTCTTATAATACAGAAGGAATGAAGTACATATACCGATTCACCTTATTGGACGATTCGAGGGAAATCCGTCCCACTAAACTAGAATATGGGGTTGGAGAGAAACCAAAGGGTCATTTAGGACCGTGTGTACTATTTTGGTGTGCTATATAGTATTGTTGTCCAGAAGAATCTTATAACCGTCCGATTCATCTACTTATAGGACGATACGGGTGAAATTCGTCCCACTTAGAAAGAAAAGAAGAATGGAAAGAAAGAAAGGGCCGGTTAGGAGCGCGGGGACTATTTTGGTATGCTTTATAGTAGTGTTGCCCATAAGAGTCTTATAATACAAAAGGAATGAAATACATATACCGATTCAACTTATTGGACGATTCGAGTGAAATCCGTCCCACTAAAAAAGAATATGGGGTTGGAGAGAAACCAAAGGGTCATTTAGGACCGTGTTTACTATTTTGGTGTGCTATATATTATTGTTGTCCATAAGAATCTTATAACTGTGAAGGAATTATGCACAAACACCGATTCATCTACTTATAGGACGATACGGGTGAAATTCGTCCCACTTAGAAAGAAAAGAAGGTTGGAAAGAAAGAAAGGGCCGGTTAGGAGCGCGTGGACTATTTTGGTATGCTTTATAGTATTGTTACCCATAAGAGTCTTATAATAGTGAAGGAATGAAGTACATATACCGATTAAACTTATTGGACGATCCGATTTAAATCCGTCCCACTTATAAAGAATATGGGGTTGGAGAGAAACCAAAGGGTCATTTAGGACCGTGTGTACTATTTTGGTGTGCTATATAGTATTGTTGTCCAGAAGAATCTTATAACCGTCCGATTCATCTACTTATAGGACGATATGGGTGAAATTCGTCCCACTTAGAAAGAAAAGAAGGTTGGAAAGAAAGAAAGGGCCGGTTAGGAGCGCGGGGACTATTTTGGTATGCTTTATAGTATTGTTGCCCATAAGAGTCTTATAATACAAAAGGAATGAAATACATATACCGATTCAACTTATTGGACGATTCGAGTGAAATCCGTCCCACTAAAAAAGAATATGGGGTTGGAGAGAAACCAAAGGGTCATTTAGGACCGTGTTTACTATTTTGGTGTGCTATATAGTATTGTTGTCCATAAGAATCTTATAACTGTAAAGGAATTATGCACAAACACCGATTCATCTACTTATAGGACGATACGGGTGAAATTCGTCCCACTTAGAAAGAAAAGAAGGTTGGAAAGAAAGAAAGGGCCGGTTAGGAGCGCGTGAACTATTTTGGTAAGCTTTATAGTATTGTTGCCCATAAGAGTCTTATAATACAGAAGGAATGAAGTACATATACCGATTCACCTTATTGGACGATTCGAGGGAAATCCGTCCCACTAAACAAGAATATGGGGTTGGAGAGAAACCAAAGGGTCATTTAGGACCGTGTGTACTATTTTGGTGTGCTATATAGTATTGTTGTCCAGAAGAATCTTATAACCGTCCGATTCATCTACTTATAGGACGATACGGGTGAAATTCGTCCCACTTAGAAAGAAAAGAAGGTTGAAAAGAAAGAAAGGGCCGGTTAGGAGCGCGGGGACTACTTTGGTATGCTTTATAGTATTGTTGCCCATAAGAGTCTTATAATACAAAAGGAATGAAATACATATACCGATTCAACTTATTGGACGATTGGAGTGAAATCCGTCCCACTAAAAAAGAATATGGGGTTGGAGAGAAACCAAATGGTCATTTAGGACCGTGTGTACTATTTTGGTGTGCTATATAGTATTGTTGTCCAAAAGAATCTTATAACTGTGAAGGAATGATGCATAAAACCCGATTCTTCTACTTATAGGACGATACGGGTGAAATTCGTCCCACTTAGAAAGAAAAGAAGGTTGGAAAGAAAGAAAGAGCCGGTTAGGAGCGCGTGGACTATTTTGGTATGCTTTATAGTATTGTTGCCCATAAGAGTCTTATAATAGTGAAGGAATGAAGTACATATACCGATTCAACTTATTGGACGATCCGATTGAAATCCGTCCCACTTATAAAGAATATGGGGTTGGAGAAAAACCAAAGGGTCATTTAGGACCGTGTGTACTATTTTGGTGTGCTATATAGTATTGTTGTCCATAAGAATCTTATAACTGTGAAGGAATGATGAATAAACACCGATTCATCTACTTATAGGACGATACGGGTGAAATTCGTCCCACTTAGAAAGAAAAGAAGGTTGGAAAGAAAGAAAGGGCCGGTTAGGAGCGCGTGGACTATTTTGGTATGCTTTATAGTATTGTTACCCATAAGAGTCTTATAATAGTGAAGGAATGAAGTACATATACCGATTAAACTTATTGGACGATCCGATTTAAATCCGTCCCACTTATAAAGAATATGGGGTTGGAGAAAAACCAAAGGGTCATTAAGGACCGTGTGGACTATTTCGGTATGCTTTATAGTATTGTTGTCCATTAGAGTCTTATAACTATGAAAGAATGATGCAGAAAAACCGATTCAACTTATAGGACGATACGTTTGAAATTCATCCCACTTCAATAGAAAAGAAGGTTGGAAAGAAAGAAAGGGCCGGTTAGGAGCGCGTGGACTATTTTGGTAAGCTTTATAATTTTGTTGCCCATAAGAGTCTTATAACACAGAAGGAATGAAGTACATATACCGATTCACCTTATTGGACGATTCGAGGGAAATCCGTCCCACTAAACTAGAATATGGGGTTGGAGAGAAACCAAAGGGTCATTTAGGACCGTGTGTACTATTTTGGTGTGCTATATAGTATTGTTGTCCAGAAGAATCTTATAACCGTCCGATTCATCTACTTATAGGACGATACGGGTGAAATTCGTCCCACTTAGAAAGAAAAGAAGATTGGAAAGAAAGAAAGGGCCGGTTAGGAGCGCGGGGACTATTTTGGAATGCTTTATAGTATTGTTGCCATAAGAGTCTTATAATACAAAAGGAATGAAATACATATACCGATTCAACTTATTGGACGATTCGAGTGAAATCCGTCCCACTAAAAAAGAATATGGGGTTGGAGAGAAACCAAATGGTCATTTAGGACCGTGTGTACTATTTTGGTGTGCTATATAGTATTGTTGTCCATAAGAATCTTATAACTGTGAAGGAATGATGAACAAACACCGATTCATCTACTTATAGGACGATACGGGTGAAATTCGTCCCACTTAGAAAGAAAAGAAGGTTGGAAAGAAAGAAAGGGCCGGTTAGGAGCGCGGGGACTATTTTGGTATGCTTTATAGTATTGTTGCCCATAAGAGTCTTATAATACAAAAGGAATGAAATACATATACCGATTCAACTTATTGGACGATTCGAGTGAAATCCGTCCCACTAAAAAAAAATATGGGGTTGGAGAGAAACCAAAGGGTCATTTAGGACCGTGTTTACTATTTTGGTGTGCTATATAGTATTGTTGTCCATAAGAATCTTATAACTGTGAAGGAATTATGCACAAACACCGATTCATCTACTTATAGGACGATACGGGTGAAATTCGTCCCACTTAGAAAGAAAAGAAGGTTGGAAAGAAAGAAAGGGCCGGTTAGGAGCGCGTGGACTATTTTGGTATGCTTTATAGTATTGTTACCCATAAGAGTCTTATAATAGTGAAGGAATGAAGTACATATACCGATTAAACTTATTGGACGATCCGATTTAAATCCGTCCCACTTATAAAGAATATGGGGTTGGAGAAAAACCAAAGGGTCAATAAGGACCGTGTGGACTATTTCGGTATGCTTTATAGTATTGTTGTCCATAAGAGTCTTATAACTGTGAAAGAATGATGCAGAAAAACCGATTCTACTTATAGGACGATACGTGTGAAATTCGTCCCACTTCAATAGAAAAGAAGGTTGGAAAGAAAGAAAGGGCCGGTTAGGAGCGCGTGGACTATTTTGGTAAGCTTTATAGTATTTTTGCCCATAAGAGTCTTATAATACAGAAGGAATGAAGTACATATACCGATTCACCTTATTGGACGATTCGAGGGAAATCCGTCCCACTAAAATAGAATATGGGGTTGGAGAGAAACCAAAGGGTCATTTAGGACCGTGTGTACTATTTTGGTGTGCTATATAGTATTGTTGTCCAGAAGAATCTTATAACCGTCCGATTCATCTACTTATAGGACGATACGGGTGAAATTGGTCCCACTTAGAAAGAAAAGAAGGTTGGAAAGAAAGAAAGGGCCGGTTAGGAGCGCGTGGACTATTTTGGTATGCTTTATAATATTGTTACCCATAAGAGTCTTATAATAGTGAAGGAATGAAGAACATATACCGATTAAACTTATTGGACGATCCGATTTAAATCCGTCCCACTTATAAAGAATATGGGGTTGGAGAGAAACCAAAGGGTCATTTAGGACCGTGTGTACTATTTTGGTGTGCTATATAGTATTGTTGTCCAGAAGAATCTTATAACCGTCCGATTCATCTACTTATAGGACGATACGGGTGAAATTCGTCCCACTTAGAAAGAAAAGAAGGTTGGAAAGAAAGAAAGGGCCGGTTAGGAGCGCGGGGACTATTTTGGTATGCTTTGTAGTATTGTTGCCCATAAGAGTCTTATAATACAAAAGGAATGAAATACATATACCGATTCAACTTATTGGACGATTCGAGTGAAATCCGTCCCACTAAAAAAGAATATGGGGTTGGAGAGAAACCAAAGGGTCATTTAGGACCGTGTTTACTATTTTGGTGTGCTATATAGTATTGTTGTCCATAAGAATCTTATAACTGTGAAGGAATTATGCACAAACACCGATTCATCTACTTATAGGACGATACGGGTGAAATTCGTCCCACTTAGAAAGAAAAGAAGGTTGGAAAGAAAGAAAGGGCCGGTTAGGAGCGCGTGGACTATTTTGGTATGCTTTATAGTATTGTTACCCATAAGAGTCTTATAATAGTGAAGGAATGAAGTACATATACCGATTAAACTTATTGGACGATCCGATTTAAATCCGTCCCACTTATAAAGAATATGGGGTTGGAGAAAAACCAAAGGGTCAATAAGGACCGTGTGGACTATTTCGGTATGCTTTATAGTATTGTTGTCCATAAGAGTCTTATAACTGTGAAAGAATGATGCAGAAAAACCGATTCTACTTATAGGACGATACGTGTGAAATTCGTCCCACTTCAATAGAAAAGAAGGTTGGAAAGAAAGAAAGGGCCGGTTAGGAGCGCGTGGACTATTTTGGTAAGCTTTATAGTATTTTTGCCCATAAGAGTCTTATAATACAGAAGGAATGAAGTACATATACCGATTCACCTTATTGGACGATTCGAGGGAAATCCGTCCCACTAAAATAGAATATGGGGTTGGAGAGAAACCAAAGGGTCATTTAGGACCGTGTGTACTATTTTGGTGTGCTATATAGTATTGTTGTCCAGAAGAATCTTATAACCGTCCGATTCATCTACTTATAGGACGATACGGGTGAAATTGGTCCCACTTAGAAAGAAAAGAAGGTTGGAAAGAAAGAAAGGGCCGGTTAGGAGCGCGTGGACTATTTTGGTATGCTTTATAATATTGTTACCCATAAGAGTCTTATAATAGTGAAGGAATGAAGAACATATACCGATTAAACTTATTGGACGATCCGATTTAAATCCGTCCCACTTATAAAGAATATGGGGTTGGAGAGAAACCAAAGGGTCATTTAGGACCGTGTGTACTATTTTGGTGTGCTATATAGTATTGTTGTCCAGAAGAATCTTATAACCGTCCGATTCATCTACTTATAGGACGATACGGGTGAAATTCGTCCCACTTAGAAAGAAAAGAAGGTTGGAAAGAAAGAAAGGGCCGGTTAGGAGCGCGGGGACTATTTTGGTATGCTTTGTAGTATTGTTGCCCATAAGAGTCTTATAATACAAAAGGAATGAAATACATATACCGATTCAACTTATTGGACGATTCGAGTGAAATCCGTCCCACTAAAAAAGAATATGGGGTTGGAGAGAAACCAAAGGGTCATTTAGGACCGTGTTTACTATTTTGGTGTGCTATATAGTATTGTTGTCCATAAGAATCTTATAACTGTGAAGGAATTATGCACAAACACCGATTCATCTACTTATAGGACGATACGGGTGAAATTCGTCCCACTTAGAAAGAAAAGAAGGTTGGAAAGAAAGAAAGGGCCGGTTAGGAGCGCGTGGACTATTTTGGTATGCTTTATAGTATTGTTACCCATAAGAGTCTTATAATAGTGAAGGAATGAAGTACATATACCGATTAAACTTATTGGACGATCCGATTTAAATCCGTCCCACTTATAAAGAATATGGGGTTGGAGAAAAACCAAAGGGTCATTAAGGACCGTGTGGACTATTTCGGTATGCTTTATAGTATTGTTGTCCAAAAGAGTCTTATAACTGTGAAAGAATGATGCAGAAAAACCGATTCTACTCATAGGACGATACGTGTGAAATTCGTCCCACTTCAATAGAAAAGAAGGTTGGAAAGAAAGAAAGGGTCGGTTAGGAGCGCGTGGACTATTTTGGTAAGCTTTATAGTATTTTTGCCCATAAGAGTCTTATAATACAGAAGGAATGAAGTACATATACCGATTCACCTTATTGGACGATTCGAGGGAAATCCGTCCCACTAAAATAGAATATGGGGTTGGAGAGAAACCAAAGGGTCATTTAGGACCGTGTGTACTATTTTGGTGTGCTATATAGTATTGTTGTCCAGAAGAATCTTATAACCGTCCGATTCATCTACTTATAGGACGATACGGGTGAAATTCGTCCCACTTAGAAAGAAAAGAAGGTTGGAAAGAAAGAAAGGGCCGGTTAGGAGCGCGTGGACTATTTTGGTATGCTTTATAATATTGTTACCCATAAGAGTCTTATAATAGTGAAGGAATGAAGTACATATACCGATTAAACTTATTGGACGATCCGATTTAAATCCGTCCCACTTATAAAGAATATGGGGTTGGAGAAAAACCAAAGGGTCATTAAGGACCGTGTGGACTATTTCGGTATGCTTTATAGTATTGTTGTCCATAAGAGTCTTATAACTGTGAAAGAATGATGCAGAAAAACCGATTCTACTTATAGGACGATACGTGTGAAATTCGTCCCACTTCAATAGAAAAGAAGGTTGGAAAGAAAGAAAGGGCCGGTTAGGAGCGCGTGGACTATTTTGGTATGCTTTATAGTATTGTTGCCCATAAGAGTCTTATAATAGTGAAGGAATGAAGTACATATACCGATTCAACTTATTGGACGATCCGATTGAAATCCGTCCCACTTATAAAGAATATGGGGTTGGAGAAAAACCAAAGGGTCATAAAGGACCGTGTGGACTATTTTGGTATGCTATATTGTATTGTTGTCCATAAGAGTCTTATAACTGTGAAAGAATGATGCAGAAAAACCGATTCTACTTATAGGACGATACGGGTGAAATTCATCCCACTTTAATAGAAAAGAAGGTTGGAAAGAAAGAAAGGGCCGGTTAGGAGCGCGTGGATTATTTTGGTAAGCTTTATAATATTGTTGCCCATAAGAGTCTTATAATACAGAAGGAATGAAGTACATATACCGATTCACCTTATTGGACGATTCGAGGGAAATCCGTCCCACTAAAAAAGAATATGGGGTTGGAGAGAAACCAAAGGGTCATTTAGGACCGTGTGTACTATTTTGGTGTTCTATATAGTATTGTTGTCCAGAAGAATCTTATAACCATCTGATTCATCTACTTATAGGACGATACGGGTGAAATTGGTCCCACTTAGAAAGAAAAGAAGGTTGGAAAGAAAGAAAGGGCCGGTTTGGAGCGCGGGGACTATTTTGGTATGCTTTATAGTATTGTTGCCCATAAGAGTCTTATAATACAAAAGGAATGAAATACATAAACCGATTCAACTTATTGGACGATTCGAGTGAAATCCGTCCCACTAAAAAAGAATATGGGGTTGGAGAGAAACCAAAGGGTCATTTAGGACCGTGTGTACTATTTTGGTGTGCTATATATTATTGTTGTCCATAAGAATCTTATAATTGTGAACGAATTATGCACAAACACCGATTCATCTACTTATAGGACGATACGTGTGAAATTCGTCCCACTTAGAAAGAAAAGAAAGTTGGAAAGAAAGAAAGGGCCGGTTAGGAGCGCGTGGACTATTTTGGTAAGCTTTATAGTATTGTTACCCATAAGAGTCTTATAATAGTGAAGGAATGAAGTACATATACCGATTAAACTTATTGGACGATCCGATTGAAATTCGTCCCACATATAAAGAATATGGGGTTGGAGAAAAACCAAAGGGTCATTAAGGACCGTGTGGACTATTTCGGTATGCTTTATAGTATTGTTGTCCATAAGAGTCTTATAACTGTGAAAGAATGATGCAGAAAAACCGATTCTACTTATAGGACGATACGTGTGAAATTCGTCCCACTTCAATAGAAAAGAAGGTTGGAAAGAAAGAAAGGGCCGGTTAGGAGCGCGTGGACTATTTTGGTAAGCTTTATAGTATTGTTGCCCATAAGAGTCTTATAATACAGAAGGAATGAAGTACATATACCGATTCACCTTATTGGACGATTCGAGAGAAATCCGTCCCACTTAAAAAGAATATGGAGTTGGAGAGAAACCAAAGGGTTATTTAGCACCGTGTGGACTATTTTGGTATGCTATATTGTATTGTTGTCCATAAGAGTCTTATAACTGTGAAGGAATGATGCACAAATACCGATTCGACTTATAGGACGATACGGGTGAAATTTCGTCCCACTTCGATTGAAAAGAAGCATGGAAAGAAAGAAAGGGTCGGTTAGGAGCGCGTGGACTATTTTGGTATGCTTTATAGTATTGCTGCCCATTAGAGTCTTATAATAGAAAAGGAATGAAGTACATATACCGATTCAACTTATTGGACGATTCGAGTGAAATCCGTCCCACTAAAAAAGAATATTGGTTGGAGAGAAACAAAAGGGTCATTTAGGACCGTGTGTACTATTTTGGTGTGCTATATAGTATTGTTGTCCATAAGAATCTTATAACTGTGAAGGAATTATGCACAAACACCGATTCATCTACTTATAGGACGATACGTGTGAAATTCGTCCCACTTCAATAGAAAAGAAGGTTGGATAGAAAGAAATGGCCGGTTAGGAGCGCGTGGACTATTTTGGTATGCTTTATAGTATTGATGCCCATAAGAGTCTTATAATACAGAAGGAATGAAGTACATATACCGATTCACCTTTTTTTTTTTTTGAAAAGTAAGTCAATATTATAGAAAATTAAAAAATGGCTAGTAGCCTACAAAATACTTGGGGCATACCCCAAGGGTGGAACCCCCAAACCCACCAAAGTGTTAAGCTTAACTCTAAACACAGGGGATTATACAAGAGAATCACCATAACCCTTACAACAAAAAAACAAGTCTGATAAAACATAAGACTATAGCAACCAATGTTTAACATATCTCCTGAGCACCTCCCCACAAATATAATCTACATAATCTTCATCAGATTACAGAAATTAATTTCTATCACAGTGAGAGTCTTCATAGCCATCCGGACCCCTTGAACTTCAGCAACCAACTTATAAATCTGCACAGTGTAAACAAAGGGATCAAAAGATAATGCAACATTTATAGAAAAGATCACAAAGTACCTCCCACGAAGTCTGAACCATTTCCTGAACCATAAACCCAGAAACACTGACTCTCTACCACTCATCCAAACACAAACCCAGAACATAAATTCCAGGAAAACTGAGCAAATATTCCCCTCACCCATTGCTTGAAACTCTCTCTCCATTTTGAATATCCAACAAGTGATACAATCTAAATTTGACAGAAGAATTTATCTCCTGAACAAGTTGAACCTCCTTTTTAAACTCTCCTGCAAACAACCTGAGGTTCCTCTCCCTCCATAAGATGTAAACACTTGCAGCCAATGCGAGTTTGGTAACACATGCCTTTAAAGTATTGTTAGTACAATGGTCATTGCACCAATTTACTATATCCACCCACTTCTTCCCAACTTGCTTCAAACCATTTTCAATAGCAACCGAAGACCAAACTTGAGAAGAGAAACTGCATTCAAAAAATAGATGTTCCCTGTTTTCACACGGTAAGTCACAGAAGACACATTTTTGTTGCTGAAGCAACCCATAAATGACCAATTTATCTTGAGTTTGCATCCTATTATGAATTAAAGTCCATAAAATGAAAGCATGTCTTGGAATATTATTTGGGAACCACACAGTCTTGTACCATTTAACTTGACTATCCCTGTTCCTTAACAAATTCCAAGCCGAGCTAATAGAATACTTACCCTTGGTAGGTTTCCAAATCAAAGTATCAACATCATGGCAATCAGGAGGCGGGAGGATTGCAATATCATCTCGTAACTCCATTAATTTGTGAGAGTTTGCAAAAGGAGGGTACCATTGCCCATCTCTGATTATGGCATTGACTTTACAATTGTTTCTTAACCTAGAATCATATCTGATCCTATCCCCATGTTTTTCTACAATAGAATTGGGATACAACCAATCATCATGCCAAAGAAGAATATTATTTCCATTCCCAACCTTGTACTCAATGTAATGTCTAAAAGTATCTCTTCGCCCCATTATCTTTTTCCATGACCAAGATCTTTTATCCGGGACCTTAAGCAACCAAAAATTTTGGTCTTTCATGAGCTCTATCCTAGCCCACTTACTCCAAAGGTTGGTGGGAATAGGCTGCAACAGGTTCCAAAGCTGCTTACCAATAGCAGCCACATTCCAAGCTATCAAATCTTTTAAGCCTAAGCCCCCTTCATCCTTCGGCAAACACACTTTAGTCCATGCCATTTTCTCACCTCCACTCTTCAAGTCAGCCCCTTTCCACAAGAATTTCCTCATAATCTCATTCAGCTGTTTAAACACCGATTTTGGAAGGATATAAGTAGAACTCCAATAAACTTGAACTGAAAACAACACCGAGGCAATCAATTGTAACCTACCCGCAAAGGAAAGGAATCTGCAATTCCAAGACTGAACCCTTCTAGTAATTTTCAAAACTAACTCTTGACAATCATTAGCATTAAGCTTAGAAGAAATCAGAGGCACCCCTAGATACTTGACAGGCAATTTTCCAATTGAAAAGTTGGACCCGCGGATAATATTATCCAAAACTCTACCCTCCACACCCGATGTAAAAATGGAGCTCTTTGAGGTATTAGGAAATAAACCTGAAAAATCACTAAACTTCCTCAATACATCCAACATACAATTCACTGAATTTTCACAACCCTCACAGAAGAGGAATAGGTCATCAGCAAACATCAAGTGATTAATGATGCATAATCACTTGGTGTGCTATATAGTATTGTTGTCCATAAGAGTCTTATAACTGTGAAGGAATGATGCACAAACACCGATTCTTCTACTTATAGGACGATACGGGCGAAATCCGTCTCACTTAGAAAGAAAATAAGGTTTGAAAGAAAGAAAGGGCCGGTTAGGAGCGCGTGGACTATTTTGGTATACTTTATAGTATTGTTGCCCATAAGAGTCTTATAATAGTGAAGGAATGAAGTACATATACCGATTCAACTTATTGGACGATCCGATTGAAATCCGTCCCACTTAAAAAGAATAAGGGGTTGGAGAGAAACCAAAGGGTCATTTAGGACCGTCTGTACTATTTTGGTGTGCTATATAGTATTGTTGTCATAAGAGTCTTATAATTGTGAAGGAATGATGCACAAACAACGATTCTTCTACTTATAAGACGATACGGGTGAAATCCGTCCCACTTAGATAGAAAAGAAGGTAGGAAAGAAAGAAAGGGCCGGTTAGGAGCGCGTGGACTATTTTGGTATGCTATATAGTATTGTTGCCCATAAGAGTCTTATAATAGAGAAGGAATGAAGTACATATACCGATTCAACTTATTGGACGATTCGAGTTAAATCCGTCCCACTTCAAAAGAATATGGGGTTGGAGAGAAACCAAAGGGTCATTTAGGACCGTGTGGACTATTTTGGTATGCTATATAGAATTGTTGTCCGTAAAAGTCTTATAACTGTGAAGGAATGATGCACAAACACCGATTCTACTTATAGGACGATACGGGGGAAATCCGTCCCACTAAGATAGAAAAGAAGGTTGGAAAGAAATAAAGGGCCTGTTAGGAGCGCGTGGACTATTTTGGTGTGCTTTATAGTATTTTTGCCCATAAGAGCCTTATAATATAGAAGGAATGAAATACATATACCGATTCAACTTATTGGACGATCTGATTGAAATCTGTCCCACTTAAAAAGAATATGGGGTTGGAGAGAAACCAAAGGGTCATTTAGGACCGTGTGTACTATTTTAGTGTGCTATATAATATTGTTGTCCATAAGAGTCTTATAACTTTGAAGGAATGATGCACAAACACCGATTCTTCTACTTTTTTTTTTTTTTTTTTTTTTGAATGTTAAGATACTCACACACCACACACCCACAACATGAGCCCAATGGGGCTTGAACCCAAGACCTCTCCCAAATTTGGGGAGGAATGGTGATGCCACTAGACCACTAGGTCATGTGCCCGATTCTTCTACTTATAGGACGATACGGGGGAAATCCGTCTCACTTAGAAAGAAAAGAAGGTTTGAAAGAAAGAAAGGGCCGGTTAGGAGCGCGTGGACTATTTTGGTAAACTTTATAGTATTGTTGCCCATAAGAGTCTTATAATAGTGAAGGAATGAAGTACATATACCGATTCAACTTATTGGACGATCCGATTGAAATCCGTCCCACTTAAAAAGAATATGGGGTTGGAGAGAAACCAAAGGGTCATTTAGGACCGTCTGTACTATTTTGGTGTGCTATATAGTATTGTTGTCCATTAGAGTCTTATAATTGTGAAGGAATGATGCACAAACACCGATTCTTCTACTTAAAGAATGATACGGGTGAAATCCGCCCCACTTAGATAGAAAAGAAGGTAGGAAAGAAAGAAAGGGCCGGTTAGGAGCACGTGGACTATTTTGCTATGCTATATAGTATTGTTGCCCATAAGAGTCTTATAATAGTGAAGGAATGAAGTACATATACCGATTCAACTTATTGGACGATTCGAGTGAAATCCGTCCCACTTCAAAAGAATATGGAGTTGGAGAGAAACCAAAGGGTCATTTAGGACCGTGTGAACTATTTTGGTATGCTATATAGAATTGTTGTTCATAAGAATCTTATAACTGTGAAGGAATGATGCACAAACACCGATTCTACTTATAGGACGATTCTGGTGAAATCCGTCCCAGTTCGATAGAAAAAAAGCTTGAAAACAAAGAAAGGGTCGGTTAGGAGCGCGTGGACTATTTTGGTGTTCTTTATAGTTTTTTTGCCCGTAACAGTCTTATAATATAGAAGGAATGAAGAACATATACTGATTCAACTTATTGGACGATTCGAGTGAAATCCGTCCCACTTCAAAAGAATATAGGGTTGGAGAGAAACCAAAGGGTCATTTAGGACTGTGTGTACTATTTTGGTATGCTATATAGTATTGTTGTCCATAAGAGTCTTATAAATGTGAAGGAATGATGCACAAACACCGATTCTTCTACTTATAGGACGATACGAGGGAAATCCGTACCACTTAGATAGAAAAGAAGGTTGGAAAGAAAGAAAGGGCCGGTTAGGAGCGCGTGGACTATTTTGGTATGCTTTATAGTATTGTTGCCCATAAGAGTCTTATAATAGTGAAGGAATGAAGTACATATACCGATTCAACTTATTGGACTATCCGATTGAAATCCGTCCCACTTAAAAAGAATATGGGGATGAAGAGAAACCAATGGGTCATTTAGGACCGTGTGTACTATTTTGGTGTGCTATATAGTATTGTTGTCCATAAGAGTCTTATAACTGTGAAGGAATGATGCACAAACACCGATTCTTCTACTTATAGGACGATACTAGGGAAATCCGTCTCACTTAGAAAGAAAAGAAGGTTTGAAAGAAAGAAAGGGCCGGTTAGGAGCGCGTGGACTATTTTGGTATACTTTATAGTATTGTTGCCCATAAGAGTCTTATAATAGTGAAGGAATGAAGTACATATACCGATTTAACTTATTGGACGATCCGATTGAAATCCGTCACAATTAAAAAGAATATGGGGTTGGAGAGAAACCAAAGGGTCATTTAGGATCGTCTGTACTATTTTGGTGTGCTATATAGTATTGTTGTCATAAGAGTCTTATAATTGTGTAGGAATGATGCACGAACACCGATTCAACATAAGACTATAGGAACCAATGTTTAACATATCTCTAGAACACCTCCCCACAAATATAATATACATAATCTTCATCAGATTACAGAAATTAATTTCTATCACAGCGAGAGTCTTCATAGCCATCCGAACCCCTTGAACTTCAGCAACCCACTTATAAATCTGCACAGTATAAACAAAGGGATCAAAAGATAATGCAACATTTATAAAAAAGATCACAAAGCACCTCCCACGAAGTCTGAACCATTTCCTGAACCATAATCCCCTAAACACTGACTCTCTACCACTCATCCAAACACAAACCCAGAACATAAATTCCAGGAAAACTAAGCAAATATTCCCCTCACCCATTTCTTGAAACTCTATCTCCATTTTGAATATCCAACAAGTGATACAATCTAAATTTGACAGAAGAATTTATCTCCTGAACAAGTTGAACCTCCTTTTTAAACTCTCCTGCATACAACCTGAGGTTTCTCTCCCTCCATAAGATGTAAACACTTGCAGCCAATGCGAGTTTGGTAACACATGCCTTTAAAGTATTGTTAGAACAATGGTCATTGCACCAATTTACTATATCCACCCACTTCTTCCCACCTTGCTTCAAACCATTTTCAATAGCAACCGAAGACCAAACTTGAGAAGAGAAACTGCATTCAAAAAATAGATGTTCCCTGTTTTCACACGGTAAGTCACATAAGACACATTTTTGTTGCTGAAGTAACCCATAAATGACCAATTTATCTTGAGTTTGCATCCTATTATGAATTAAAGTCCATAAAATGAAAGCATGTCTTCGAATATTATTTGGGAACCACACAGTCTTGTACCATTTAACTTGACTATCCCTGTTCCTTAACAAATTCCAAGCCGAACTAATAGAATACTTACCCTTGGTAGGCTTCCAAATCAAAGTGTCAACATCATGGCAATCAGGAGGGGGGAGGATTGCAATATCATCTCTTAACTCCATTAATTTGTGAGAGTTTGCAAAAGGAGGGTACCATTGCCCATTTCTGATTATGGCATTGACTTTACAATTGGTTCTTAACCCAGAATCATACCTGATCCTATCCCCATGTTTTTCTACATCCGTCTCACTTAGAAAGAAAAGAAGGTAGGAAAGAAAGAAAGGGCCGGTTAGGAGCACGTGGACTATTTTGGTATGCTATATAGTATTGTTGCCCATAAGAGTCTTATAATAGTGAAGGAATGAAGTACATATACCGATTTAACTTATTGGACGATCCGATTGAAATCCGTCACAATTAAAAAGAATATGGGGTTGGAGAGAAACCAAAGGGTCATTTAGGATCGTCTGTACTATTTTGGTGTGCTATATAGTATTGTTGTCGTAAGAGTCTTATAATTGTGTAGGAATGATGCACAAACACCGATTCTTCTACTTAAAGGACGATACGGGCGAAATCCGTCCCACTTCGATAGAAAAGAAGCTTGGAAAGAAAGAAAGGGCCGGTTAGGAGCGCGTGGAGAATTTTGGTATGCTTTAAAGTATTTTTGCCCATAAGAGTCTTATAATACATAAGGAATGAAGAGCATATACCGATTCAACTTATTGGACGATTCGAGTGAAATCCGTCCCACTTCAAAAGAATATGGGGTTGGAGAGAAAGGAAAGGGTCATTTAGGACCGAGTGGACTATTTTGGTACGCTATATAGAATTGTTGTCCGTAAGAGTCTTATAACTGTGAAGGAATGATGCACAAACACCGATTCTACTTATAGGACGATACGGGTGAAATCCGTCCCACTTAGATAGAAAAGAAGGTAGGAAAGAAAGAAAGGGCCGATTAGGAGCGCGTGGACTATTTTTGTATACTTTATAGTATTGTTGCCCGTAAGATTCTTATAATAGTGAAGGAATGAGGTACATATACCGATTCAACTTATTGGACGATCCGATTGAAATCCGTCCCACTTAAAAAGAATATGGGGTTGGAGAGAAACCAAAGGGTCATTTAGGATCGTCTGTACTATTTTGGTGTGCTATATAGAATTGTTGTCCGTAAAAGTCTTATAACTGTGAAGGAATGATGCACAAACACCGATTCTACTTATAAGACGATACGGGGGAAATCCGTCCCACTAAGATAGAAAAGAAGGTTGGAAAGAAAGAAAGGGCCGGTTAGGAGCGCGTGGACTATTTTGGTGTGCTTTATAGTATTTTTGCCCATAAGAGTCTTATAATATAGAAGGAATGAAGTACATATACCGATTCCACTTATTGGACGATCCGATTGAAATCTGTCCCACTTAAAAAGAATATGGGGTTAGAGAGAAACCAAATGGTCATTTAGGACCGTGTGTACTATTTTGGTGTGCTATATAGTATTGTTGTCCATAAGAGTCTTATAACTATGAAGGAATGATGCACAAAGACCGATTCTTCTACTTATAGGACGATACGGGGGAAATCCGTCTCACTTAGAAAGAAAAGAAGGTTTGAAAGAAAGAAAGGGCCGGTTAGGAGCGCGTGGACTATTTTGGTGTGCATTACAGTATTTTTGCCCATAAGAGTCTTATAATATAGAAGGAATGAAGTACATATACCGATTCAACTTATTGGACGATCCGATTGAAATCTGTCCCACTTAAAAAGAATATGGAGTTGGAGAGAAACCAATGGGTCATTTAGGACCGTGTGAACTATTTTGGTATGCTATATAGAATTGTTGTCCGTAAGAGTCTTATAACTGTGAAGGAATGATGCACAAACACCGATTCTACTTATAGGACGATACAGGTGAAATCCGTCCCACTTCGATAGAAAAGAAGCTTGAAAACAAAGAAAGGGTCGGTTAGGAGCGCGTGGACAATTTTGGTGTGCTTTATAGTATTTTTGCCCGTAACAGTCTTATAATATAGAAGGAATGAAGAACATATACCGATTCAACTTATTGGACGATTCGAGTGAAATCCGTCCCATTTCAAAAGAATATAGGGTTGGAGAGAAACCAAAGGGTCATTTAGGATTGTGTGTACTATTTTGGTATGCTATATAGTATTGTTGTCCATAAGAGTCTTATAAATGTGAAGGAATGATGCACGAACACCGATTCTTCTACTTATAGGAGGATACGAGGGAAATCCGTCCCACTTAGATAGAAAAGAAGGTTGGAAAGAAAGAAAGGGCCGGTTAGGAGCATGTGGACTATTTTGGTATGCTATATAGTATTGTTACCCATAAGAGTCTTATAATAGTGAAGGAATGAACTACATATACCGATTCAACTTATTGGACGATCCGATTGAAATCCGTCCCTCCAAAAAAGAATATGGGGTTGGGGAGAAACCAAAGGGTCATTTAGGACCGTGTGTACTAATTTGGTGTGCTACATAGTATTGTTGTCCATAAGAGTCTTATAACTGTGAAGGAATGATGCACAAACACCGATTCTTCTACTTAAAGGACGATACGGGGGAAATCCGTCCCACTTAGATAGAAAAGAAGGTTTGAACGAAAGACAGGGCCGGTTAGGAGCGCGTGGACTATTTTGGTATGCTTTATAGTATTGTTGCCCATAAGTGTCTTATAATAGTGAAGGAATGAAGTACATATACCGATTCAACTTATTGGACGATCCGTTGAAATCTGTCCCACTTAAAAAGAATTTGGGGATGAAGAGAAACCAAAGGGTCATTTAGGACCGTGTGTACTATTTTGGTGTGCTATATAGTATTGTTGTCCATAAGAGTCTTATAACTGTGAAGGAATGATGCACAAACACCGATTCTTCTACTTATAGGACGATACGGGGGAAATCCGTCTCACTTAGAAAGAAAAGAAGGTTTGAAAGAAAGAAAGGGCCGGTTAGGAGCGCGTGGACTATTTTGGTATACTTTATAGTATTGTTGCCCATAATAGTCTTATAATAGTGAAGGAATGAAGTACATATACCGATTCAACTTATTGGACGATCCGATTGAAATCCGTCCCATTTAAAAAGAATATGGGGTTGGAGAGAAACCAAAGGGTCATTTAGGACCGTCTGTACTATTTTGGTGTGCTATATAGTATTGTTGTCATAAGAGTCTTATAATTGTGAAGGAATGATGCACAAACACCGATTCTTCTACTTAAAGGACGATACGGGTGAAATCCGTCCCACTTAGATAGAAAAGAAGGTAGGAAACAAAGAAAGGGTCGGTTAGGAGCACGTGGACTATTTTGGTATGCTATATAGTATTGTTGCTCATAAGAGTCTTATAATAGTGAAGGAATGAAGTACATATACCGATTCAACTTATTGGACGATCCGATCGAAATCCGTCCCACTTAAAAATAATATGGGGTTGGAGAGAAACCAAAGGGTCATTTAGGATCGTATGTACTATTTTGGTGTGCTATATAGTATTGTTGTCATAAGAGTCTTATAATTGTGAAGGAATGATGCACAAACACCGATTCTTCTACTTAAGGAACGATACGGATGAAATCCGTCCAACTTAGATAGAAAAGAAGGTAGGAAAGAAAGAAAGGGCCGGTTAGGAGCACGTGGACTATTTTGGTATGCTATATAGAATAGTTGCCCATAAGAGTCTTATAATATTGAAGGAATGAATTACATATACCGATTCAACTTATTGGACGATTCGAGTGAAATCCGTCCCACTTCAAAAGAATATGGAGTTGGAGAGAAACCAAAGGGTCATTTAGGACCGTGTGAACTATTTTGGTATGCTATATAGAATTGTTGTCCGTAAGAGTCTTATAACTGTGAAGGAATGATGCACAAACACCGATTCTACTTATAGGACGATACGGGTGAAATACGTCCCACTTCGATAGAAAAGAAGTTTGAAAACAAAGAAAGGGTCGGTTAGGAGCGCGTGGACTATTTTGGTGTGCTTTATAGTATTGTTGCCCGTAAAAGTCTTATAATATAGAAGGAATGAAGAACATATACCGATTCAACTTATTGGACGATTCGAGTGAAATACGTCCCACTTCAAAAGAATATGGGGTTGGAGAGAAAGCAAAGGGTCATTTAGGACTGTGTGTACTATTTTGGTATGCTATATAGTATTGTTGTCCATAAGAGTCTTATAAATGTGAAGGAATGATGCACAAACACCGATTCTTCTACTTAAAGAACGATACGGGTGAAATCCGTCCCACTTAGATTGAAAAGAAGGTAGGAAAGAAAGAAAGGGCCGGTTAGGAGCACGTGGACTATTTTGGTATGCTATATAGTATTGTTGCCCATAAGAGTCTTATAATAGTGAAGGAATGAAGTACATATACCGATTCAACTTATTGGACGATCCGATTGAAATCCGTTCCACTTAAAAATAATATGGGGTTGGAGAGAAACCAAAGGGTCATTTAGGATCGTATGTACTATTTTGGTGTGCTATATAGTATTGTTGTCATAAGAGTCTTATAATTGTGAAGGAATGATGCACAAACACCGATTCTTCTACTTAAAGAACGATACGGATGAAAACCGTCCCACTTAGATAGAAAAGAAGGTAGGAAAGAAAGAAAGGGCCGGTTAGGAGCATGTGGACTATTTTGGTATGCTATATAGAATAGTTGCCCATAAGAGTCTTATAATATAGAAGGAATGAATTACATATACCGATTCAACTTATTGGACGATTCGAGTGAAATCCGTCCCACTTCAAAAGAATATGGAGTTGGAGAGAAACCAAAGGGTCATTTAGGACCGTGTGAACTATTTTGGTATGCTATATAGAATTGTTGTCCGTAATTGTCTTATAACTATGAAGGAATGATGCACAAACACCGATTCTACTTATAGGACGATACGGTTGAAATACGTCCCACTTCGATAGAAAAGAAGTTTGAAAAAAAAGAAAGGGTCGGTTAGGAGCGCGTGGACTATTTTGGTGTGCTTTATAGTATTTTTTCCCGTAAAAGTCTTATAATATAGAAGGAATGAAGAACATATACCGATTCAACTTCTTGGACGATTCGAGTGAAATTCGTCCCATTTCAAAAGAATATGGGGTTGGAGAGAAACCAAAGGGTCATTTAGGACCGTGTGGACTATTTTGGTATGCTATATAGAATTGTTGTCCGTAAAAGTCTTATAACTGTGAAGGAATGATGCACAAACACCGATTCTACTTATAGGACGATACGGGTGAAATCCGTCCCACTAAGATAGAAAAGAAGCTTGAAAAGAAAGAAAGGGCCGGTTAGGTGCGCGTGGAGTATTTTAGTATTCTTTATAGTATTTTTGCCCATAAGAGTCTTATAATATAGAAGGAATGAAGTACATATACCGATTCAACTTATTGGACGATCCGATTGAAATCTGTCCCACTTAAAAAAATATGGGGTTGGAGAGAAACCAAAGGGTCATTTAGGACCGTGTGGACTATTTTGGTATGCTATATAGAATTGTTGTCCGTAAAAGTCTTATAAATGTGAAGGAATGATGCACAAACACCGATTCTTCTACTTAAAGAACGATACGGGTGAAATCCGTCCCACTTAGATAGAAAAGAAGGTAGGAAAGAAAGAAAGGGCCGGTTAGGAGCACGTGGACTATTTTGGTATGCTATATAGTATTTTTTTTTTTTTTTTTTTGAAAGGTAAGTCAATTTTATAGAAAAATTAAAAAATTGCTAGCAGCCTACAAAATACTTGGGGCATACCCCAAGGGTGGAACCCCCAAACCCACCAAATAGTTAAGCTTAACTCTAAACACAAGGGAAAATACAAGAAAGTCACCATAACCCTTAAAACAAAAACACAAGTCTGATAATACATAGGACTATAGCAACCAAAGTTTAACAAATCTCTAGAGCACCTCACTACAAATAAAATATATATAATCTTCATCAGATTACAAAACTTAATTCCTATGACCATGAGGGTCTTCATAGCCATCTGAACCCCGTGAACTTCAGCCACCAACTTATAAAGCTTAATATGAGCCTTGAAATCCCCACATATGAACATAATCAGGATAAATGCAACAAATAGCAGATCATTTGATCCATCATTTTCCATCATTAAAACCGTGTCCATTAAATGAAGAGCATCCTTGTCAAATAGCCAAGAGCACTGATAAGAGTCTGCCATCACAAAACTGCACTATAAAATAGCCCTGACCACTGAAAAACGACCATTTCAGCACTGAAATTCTGAAATCTGCACTGAAAAAATTGCATTTCAGCTCTGAAATGCTGAAATCTGCACTGAAAAAACTGCATTTCAGCACTGAAACACTGAAAATACTGCATTTCAGCACTGAAACAAAACCATTTCAGTACTGAAACACTGAAATCAGCATTGAAAAACTGTATTTCAGCACTGATAAATCTGCACTGATAAGCTGCATTGTAGTCCGTCACAAAACTGCAGTTTTCACACTGCACTGAAGCACTGAACAACGACCGAAAACTGTAGTAGCCATCCGCGTGGGACTTCATAGCCATCCGAACCCCGTGAAACTCAACCACCAACTTATAAATCTGCACATTGTAAGCCAAGGGATCAAAATATAATGCAACATTTAAAAAAATTATCATAAACCACCTCCCCCGCATTCTGAACCAAATCCTGAACCATACCCCCAACAACACTGAAACATGCTCTCTACCACTCATCCAGACAGAAATCCAGAACATAAATTCCAGGAAAAAAGAGCAAAAAATAATCCCCTCACCCATTGCTAGGAACTCTATCTCCATTTTGAATATCCAACAAGTGAAACAATCTAAATTTGACAGAATAATTTATTTCCTTGACAAGTTGGTCCTCCTTTTTAAACTCTCCAGCAAACAGCCTGAGATTCCTTTCCCTCCATAAAATGTAAACACTAGCAGCCAATGATAGTTTGGTAACACATACCTTTAAAGTATTATTTGTACAGTGGACATTGCAACAGTTTACCATATCCACCCACTTCTTCCCAACTTGCCTCAAACCATTATCAATTGCAACCGAAGACCAAACTTCAGAAGAGACTCTGCATTCAAAAAATATATGCTCCCTGCTTTCACACGGTAAGTCACAGAAGACACATTTTTGTTGCTCATGCTATATAGTATTGTTGCCCATAAGAGTCTTATAATAGTGAATGAATGAAGTACATATACCGATTCAACTTATTGGACGATTCGAGTGAAATCCGTCCCACTTCAAAAGAATATGGAATTGGAGAGAAACCAAAGGGTCATTTAGGACCGTGTGTACTATTTTGGTATGCTATATAGTATTGTTGTCCATAAGAGTCTTATAAATGTGAAGGAATGATGCACAAACACCGATTCTTCTACTTAAAGGACGATACGGGTGAAATCCGTCCCACTTAGATAGAAAAGAAGGTAGGAAAGAAGGAAAGGGCCGGTTAGGAGCACGTGGACTATTTTGGTATGCTATATAGTATTGTTGCCCATAAGAGTCTTATAATAGTGAAGGAATGAAGTACATATACCGATTCAACTTATTGGACGATCCGATTGAAATCCGTCCCACTTAAAAAGAATATGGGGTTGGAGAGAAACCAAAGGGTCATTTAGGATCGTCTGTACTATTTTGGTGTGCTATATAGTATTGTTGTCATAAGAGTCTTATAATTGTGAAGGAATGATGCACAAACACCGATTCTTCTACTTATAGAACGATACGGACGAAATCCGTCCCACTTAGATAGAAAAGAAGGTAAGAAAGAAAGAAAGGGCCGGTTAGGAGCACGTGGACTATTTTGGTATGCTATATAGTATTGTTGCCCATAAGAGTCTTATAATAGTGAAGGAATGAAGTACATATACCGATTGAACTTATTGAACGATTCGAGTGAAATCCGTCCCACTTCAAAAGAATATGGAGTTGGAGAGAAACCAAAGGGTCATTTAGGACCGTGTGAACTATTTTGGTATGCTATATAGAATTGTTGTCCGTAATTGTCTTATAACTATGAAGGAATGATGCACAAACACCGATTCTACTTATAGGACGATACGGTTGAAATACGTCCCACTTCGATAGAAAAGAAGTTTGGACACAAAGAAAGGGTCGGTTAGGAGCGCGTGGACTATTTTGGTGTGCTTTATAGTATTTGTTCCCGTAAAAGTCTTATAATATAGAAGGAATGAAGAACATATACCGATTCAACTTCTTGGACGATTCGAGTGAAATCTGTCCCACTTCAAAAGAATATGGGGTTGGAGAGAAACCAAAGGGTCATTTAGGACTGTGTAAACTATTTTGGTATGCTATATAGAATTGTTGTCCGTAAAAGTCTTATAACTGTGAAGGAATGATGCACAAACACCGATTCTACTTATAGGACGATACGGGTGAAATCCGTCCCACTAAGATAGAAAAGAAGCTTGAAAAGAAAGAAAGGGCCGGTTAGGTGCGCGTGGAGTATTTTGGTATTCTTTATAGTATTCTTGCCCATAAGAGTCTTATAATATAGAAGGAATGAAGTACATATACCGATTCAACTTATTGGACGATCCGATTGAAATCTGTTCCACTTAAAAAGAATATGGGGTTGGAGAGAAACCAAAGGCTCATTTAGGACCGTGTGGACTATTTTGGTATGCTATATAGAATTGTTGTCCGTAAAAGTCTTATAACTGTGAAGGAATGATGCACAAACACCGATTCTTCTACTTAAAGAACGATACGGGTGAAATCCGTCCCACTTAGATAGAAAAGAAGGTAGGAAAGAAAGAAAGGGCCGGTTAGGAGCACGTGGACTATTATGGTATGCTATATAGTATTGTTGCCCATAAGAGTCTTATAATAGTGAAGGAATGAAGTACATATACCGATTCAACTTATTGGACGATTCGAGTGAAATCCGTCCTACTTCAAAAGAATGGAGTTGGAGAGAAACCAAAGGGTCATTTAGGACCGTGTGTACTATTTTGGTATGCTATATAGTATTGTTGTCCATAAGAGTCTTATAATTATGAAGGAATGAAGTACATATACCGATTCAACTTATTGGACGATTCGAGTGAAATCCGTCCTACTTCAAAAGAATATGGAGTTGGAGAGAAACCAAAGGGTCATTTAGGATCGTCTGTACTATTTTGGTGTGCTATATAGTATTGTTGTCATAAGAGTCTTATAATTGTGAAGGAATGATGCACAAACACCGATTCTTCTACTTAAAGAACGATACGGATGAAATCCGTCCCACTTAGATAGAAAAGAAGGTAGGAAAGAAAGAAAGGGCCGGTTAGGAGCACGTGGACTATTTTGGTATGCTATATAGTATTGTTGCCCATAAGAGTCTTATAATAGTGAAGGAATGAAGAACATATACCGATTCAACTTATTGGATGATTCGAGTGAAATACGTCCCACTTAAAAAGAATATGGGGTTGGAGAGAAACCAAAGGGTCATTTAGGATCGTCTGTACTATTTTGGTGTGCTATATAGTATTGTTGTCATAAGAGTCTTATAATTGTGAAGGAATGATGCACAAACATCGATTCTTCTACTTAAAGAACGATACGGATGAAATCCGTCCCACTTAGATAGAAAAGAAGGTAGGAAAGAAAGAAAGGGCCGGTTAGGAGCACGTGGACTATTTTGGTATGCTATATAGTATTGTTGCCCATAAGAGTCTTATAATAGTGAAGGAATGAAGTACATATACCGATTCAACTTATTGGACGATTCGAGTGAAATCCGTCCCACTTCAAAAGAATATGGAGTTGGAGAGAAACCAAAGGGTCATTTAGGACCGTGTGTACTATTTTGGTATGCTATATAGTATTGTTGTCCATAAGAGTCTTATAAATGTGAAGGAATGATGCACAAATACCGATTCTTCATCTTAAAGGACGATACCGGTGAAATCCGTCCCACTTAGATAGAAAAGAAGGTAGGAAAGAAAGAAAGGGCCGGTTAGGAGCACGTGGACTATTTTGGTATGCTATATAGTATTGTTGCCCATAAGAGTCTTATAATAGTGAAGGAATGAAGTACATATACCGATTCAACTTATTGGACGATTCGAGTGAAATCCGTCCCACTTCAAAAGAATATGGAGTTGGAGAGAAACCAAAGGGTCATTTAGGACCGTGTGAACTATTTTGGTATGCTATATAGTATTGTTGTCTATAAGAGTCTTATAAATGTGAAGGAATGATGCACAAACACCGATTCTTCTACTTAAAGGACGATACGGGTGAAATCCGTCCCACTTAGATAGAAAAGAAGGTAGGAAAGAAAGAAAGGGCCGGTTAGGAGCACGTGGACTATTTTGGTATGCTATATAGTATTGTTGCCCATAAGAGTCTTATAATAGTGAAGGAATGAAGTACATATACCGATTCAACTTATTGGACGATTCGAGTGAAATCCGTCCCACTTCAAAAGAATATGGAGTTGGAGAGAAACCAAAGGGTCATTTAGGACCGTGTGAACTATTTTGGTATGCTATATAGTATTGTTGTCTATAAGAGTCTTATAAATGTGAAGGAATGATGCACAAACACCGATTCTTCTACTTAAAGGACGATACGGGTGAAATCCGTCCCACTTAGATAGAAAAGAAGGTAGGAAAGAAAGAAAGGGCCGGTTAGGAGCACGTGGACTATTTTGGTATGCTATATAGTATTGTTGCCCATAAGAGTCTTATAATAGTGAAGGAATGAAGTACATATACCGATTCAACTTATTGGACGATTCGAGTGAAATCCGTCCCACTTCAAAAGAATATGGAGTTGGAGAGAAACCAAAGGGTCATTTAGGACCGTGTGAACTATTTTGGTATGCTATATAGTATTGTTGTCCATAAGAGTATTATAAATGTGAAGGAATGATTCACAAACACCGATTCTTCTACTTAAAGGACGATACGGGTGAAATCCGTCCCACTTAGATAGAAAAGAAGGTAGGAAAGAAAGAAAGGGCCGGTTAGGAGCACGTGGACTATTTTGGTATGCTATATAGTATTGTTGCCCATTAGAGTCTTATAATAGTGAAGGAATGAAATACATATACCGATTCAACTTATTGGACGATTCGAGTGAAGTACGTCCCATTTAAAATGAATATGGGGTTGGGGAGAAACCAAAGGGTCATTTAGGATCGTCTGTACTATTTTGGTGTGCTATATCGTATTGTTGTCATAAGAGTCTTATAATTGTGAAGGAATGATGCACAAACATCGATTCTTCTACTTCAAGGACGATACGGGTGAAATCCGTCCCACTTCGATTGAAAAGAAGCTTGGAAATAAAGAAAGGGCCGGTTAGGAGCGCGTGGAGTATTTTGGTATGCTTTATAGTATTGTTGCCCATAAGAGTCTTATAATATAGAAGGAATGAAGTACATATACCGATTCAACTTATTGGACGATCCGATTGAAATCCGTCCCACTTAAAAAGAATATGGGGTTGGAGAGAAACCAAAGGGTCATTTAGGACCGTCTGTACTATTTTGGTGTGCTATATAGTATTGTTGTCCGTAAAAGTCTTATAAATGTGAAGGAATGATACACAAACACCGATTCTTCTACTTAAAGGACGATACGGGTGAAATCCGTCCCACTTAGATAGAAAAGAAGGTAGGAAAGAAAGAAAGGGCCGGTTAGGAGCACGTGGACTATTTTGGTATGCTATATAGTATTGTTGCCCATAAGAGTCTTATAATAGTGAAGGAATGAAGTACATATACCGATTCAACTTATTGGACGATTCGAGTGAAATCCGTCCCACTTCAAAAGAATATGGAGTTGGAGAGAAACCAAAGGGTCATTTAGGACCGTGTGAACTATTTTGGTATGCTATATAGTATTGTTGTCCATAAGAGTATTATAAATGTGAAGGAATGATTCACAAACACCGATTTTTCTACTTAAAAGACGATACGGGTGAAATCCGTCCCACTTAGATAGAAAAGAAGGTAGGAAAGAAAGAAAGGGCCGGTTAGGAGCACGTGGACTATTTTGGTATGCTATATAGTATTGTTGCCCATAAGAGTCTTATAATAGTGAAGGAATGAAATACATATACCGATTCAACTTATTGGACGATTCGAGTGAAATACGTCCCATTTAAAATGAATATGGGGTTGGGGAGAAACCAAAGGGTCATTTTGGACCGTCTGTACTGTTTTGGTGTGCTATATAGTATTGTTGTCATAAGAGTCTTATAATTGTGAAGGAATGATGCACAAACACCGATTCTTCTACTTAAAGGACGATACGGGTGAAATCCGTCCCACTTCGATAGAAAAGATGCTTGGAAATAAAGAAAGGGCCGGTTAGGAGCGCGTGGAGTATTTTGGTATGCTTTATAATATTGTTGCCCATAAGAGTCTTATAATATAGAAGGAATGAAGTACATATACCGATTCAACTTATTGGACGATTCGAGTGAAATACGTCCCACTTCAAAAGAATATGGGGTTGGAGAGAAACCAAAGGGTCATTTAGGACTATGTGTACTATTTTGGTATGCTATATAGTATTGTTGTCCATAAGAGTCTTATAAATGTGAAGGAATGATACACAAACACCGATTCTTCTACTTAAAGGACGATACGGGTGAAATCCGTCCCACTTAGATAGAAAAGAAGGTAGGAAAGAAATAAAGGGCCGGTTAGGAGCACGTGGACTATTTTGGTATGCTATATAGTATTGTTGCCCATAAGAGTCTTATAATAGTGAAGGAATGAAGTACATATACCGATTCAACTTATTGGACGATTCGAGTGAAATCCGTCCCACTTCAAAAGAATATGGAGTTGGAGAGAAACCAAAGTGTCATTTAGGACCGTGTGAATTATTTTGGTATGATATATAGTATTGTTGTCTATAAGAGTCTTATAAATGTGAAGGAATGATGCACAAACACCGATTCTTCTACTTAAAGGACGATACGGGTGAAATCCGTCCCACTTAGATAGAAAAGAAGGTAGGAAAGAAAGAAAGGGCCGGTTAGGAGCACGTGGACTATTCTGGTATGCTATATAGTATTGTTGCCCATAAGAGTCTTATAATAGTGAAGGAATGAAGAACATATACCGATTCAACTTATTGGACGATTCGAGTGAAATACGTCCCACTTCAAAAGAATATGGGGTTGGAGAGAAACCAAAGGGTCATTTAGGACAGTGTGTACTATTTTGGTATGCTATATAGTATTGTTGTCCATAAGAATCTTATAAATGTGAAGGAATGATGCACAAACACCGATTCTTCTACTTAAAGGACGATACGGGTGAAATCCGTCCCACTTAGATAGAAAAGAATGTAGGAAAGAAAGAAAGGGCCGGTTAGGAGCACGTGGACTATTTTGGTATGCTATATAGTATTGTTGCCCATAAGAGTCTTATAATAGTGAAGGAATGAAGTACATATACCGATTCAACTTATTGGACGATCCGATTGAAATCCGTCACACTTAAAAAAAATATGGGGTTGGAGAGAAACCAAAGGGTTATTTAGGATCGTCTGTACTATTTTGGTGTGCTATATAGTATTGTTGTCATAAGAGTCTTATAACTGTGAAGGAATGATGCACAAACATCGATTCATCTACTTAAAGGACGATACGGGTGAAATCCGTCCCACTTCGATAAAAAAGATGCTTGGAAATAAAGAAAGGGCCGGTTAGGAGCGCGTGGAGTATTTTGGTATGCTTTATAGTATTGTTGCCCATAAGAGTCTTATAATATAGAAGGAATGAAGTACATATACGGATTCAACTTATTGGACGATCCGATTGAAATCCGTCCCACTTAAAAAGAATATGGGGTTGGAGAGAAACCAAAGGGTCATTTAGGACCGTCTGTACTATTTTGGTGTGCTATATAGTATTGTTGTCATAAGAGTCTTATAATTGTGAAGGAATGATGCACAAACACCGATTCTTCTACTTAAAGAACGATACGGTTGAAATCCGTCCCACTTAGATAGAAAAGAAGGTAGGAAAGAAAGAAAGGGCCGGTTAGGAGGACGTGGACTATTTTGGTATGCTATATAGTATTGTTGCCCATAAGAGTCTTATAATAGTGAAGGAATGAAGTACATATACCGATTCAACTTATTGGACGATTCGAGTGAAATCCGTCCCACTTCAAAAGAATATGGAGTTGGAGAGAAACCAAAGGGTTATTTAGGACCGTGTGAACTATTTTGGTATGCTATATAGTATTGTTGTCCATAAGAGTCTTATAAATGTGAAGGAATGAAGAACATATATACCGATTCAACTTATTGGACGATTCGAGTGAAATCCGTCCCACTTCAAAAGAATATGGAGTTGGAGAGAAACCAAAGGTCATTTAGGACTATGTGTACTATTTTGGTATGCTATATAGTATTGTTGTCCATAAGAGTCTTATAAATGTGAAGGAATGATGCACAAACACCGATTCTTCTACTTAAAGGACGATACGGGTGAAATCCGTCCCACTTAGATAGAAAAGAAGGTAGGAAAGAAAGAAAGGGCCGGTTAGGAGCACGTGGACTATTTTGGTATGCTATATAGTATTGTTGCCCATAAGAGTCTTATAATAGTGAAGGAATGAAGAACATATACCGATTCAACTTATTGGACGATTCGAGTGAAATACGTCCCACTTCAAAAGAATATGGGGTTGGAGAGAAACCAAAGGGTCATTTAGGACTATGTGTACTATTTTGGTATGCTATATAGTATTGTTGTCCATAAGAGTCTTATAAATGTGAAGGAATGATTTGACTAAAGCTTATGATTCTGTCTCTTGGGATTTTTTGGGTGAGGTGTTGAAGTGTTTTGGGTTGCCTGAAAGAGTTAGAGGTTGGATTCTTGCTTGTTGCTCTTCTCCTAAGTTTTCTATTAATATTAATGGAGCTCTTGAAGGGTTTTTCAAAGGGGGAAGAGGGCTTAGGCAAGGGGATCCTATGTCTCCTTATCTTTTTGTGATGTGTATGGAAGTTCTTTCTGGAATGTTGAATAAGTTGGGGAAAAATGACGCGTTTAAGTTCCATACCAAATGTAAAAAATTGGAGATTAATCACTTGATGTTTGCTGATGACCTATTCCTCTTCTGTGAGGGTAGTGAAAATTCAGTGAATTGTATGTTGGATGTATTGAGGAAGTTTAGTGATTTTTCAGGTTTATTTCCTAATACCTCAAAGAGCTCCATTTTTACATCGGGTGTGGAGGGTAGAGTGTTGGATAATATTATCCGCGGGTCCAACTTTTCAATTGGAAAATTTCCTGTCAAGTATCTAGGGGTGCCTCTGATCTCTTCTAAGCTTAATGCTAATGATTGTCAAGAGTTAGTTTTGAAAATTACTAGAAGGGTTCAGTCTTGGAATTGCAGATTCCTTTCCTTTGCGGGTAGGTTACAATTGATTGCCTCGGTGTTGTTTTCAGTTCAAGTATATTGGAGTTCTACTTATATCCTTCCAAAATCGGTGTTTAAACAGCTGAATGAGATTATGAGGAAATTCTTGTGGAAAGGGGCTGACTTGAAGAGTGGAGGTGAGAAAATGGCATGGACTAAAGTGTGTTTGCCGAAGGATGAAGGGGGCTTAGGCTTAAAAGATTTAATAGCTTGGAATGTGGCTGCTATTGGTAAGCAGCTTTGGAACCTGTTGCAGCCTATTCCCACCAACCTTTGGAGTAAGTGGGCTAGGATAGAGCTCATGAAAGACCAAAATGTTTGGTTGCTTAAGGTCCCGGATAAAAGATCTTGGTCATGGAAAAAGATAATGGGGCTAAGAGATACATTTAGACATTACATTGAGTACAAGGTTGGGAATGGAAATAATATTCTTCTTTGGCATGATAATTGGTTGTATCCCACTTCTATTGTAGAAAAACATGGGGATAGGATCAGGTATGATTCTGGGTTAAGAAACAATTGTAAAGTCAATGCCATAATCAGAGATGGGCAATGGTACCCTCCTTTTGCAAACTTTCACAAATTAATGGAGTTAAGAGATGATATTGCAATCCTCCCCCCTCCTGATTGCCATGATGTTGATACTTTGATTTGGAAACCTACCAAGGGTAAGTATTCTATTAGCTCGGCTTGGAATTTGTTAAGGAACAGGGATAGTCAAGTTAAATGGTACAAGACTGTGTGGTTCCCAAATAATATTCCAAGACATGCTTTCATTTTATGGACTTTAATTCATAATAGGATGCAAACTCAAGATAAATTGGTCATTTATGGGTTGCTTCAGCAACAAAAATGTGTCTTCTGTGACTTACCGTGTGAAAACAGGGAACATCTATTTTTTGAATGCAGTTTCTCTTCTCAAGTTTGGTCTTCGGTTGCTATTGAAAATGGTTTGAAGCAAGTTGGGAAGAAGTGGGTGGATATAGTAAATTGGTGCAATGACCATTGTACTAACAATACTTTAAAGGCATGTGTTACCAAACTCGCATTGGCTGCAAGTGTTTACATCTTATGGAGGGAGAGGAACCTCAGGTTGTTTGCAGGAGAGTTTAAAAAGGAGGTTCAACTTGTTCAGGAGATAAATTCTTCTGTCAAATTTAGAGTGTATCACTTGTTGGATAATCAAAATGGAGATAGAGTTTCAAGCAATGGGTGAGGGGAATATTTGCTCAGTTTTCCTGGAATTTATGTTCTGGGTTTGTGTTTGGATGAGTGGTAGAGAGTCAGTGTTTCTGGGGTTATGGTTCAGGAAATGGTTCAGACTTCGTGGGAGGTACTTTATGATCTTTTCTATAAATGTTGCATTGTCTTTTGATCCCTTTGTTTACACTGTGCAGATTTATAAGTTGGTTGCTAAAGTTCAAGGGGTCCGAATGGCTATGAAGACTCTCACTGTGATAGAAATGAATTTCTGTAATCTGATGAAGATTATGTATATTCTATTTGTGGGGAGGTGCTCTAGAGATATGTTAAACATTGGTTGCTATAGTCTTATGTTTTATCAGGCTTGTTTTTTTGTTGCAAGGGTGATGGTGATTCTCTTGTATAATCCCCTGTGTTTAGAGTTAAGCTTAACTCTTTGGTGGGTTTGGGGGTTCCACCCTTGGGGTATGCCCCAAGTATTTTGTAGGCTTCTAGCCATTTTTTAATTTTCTATAATATAGACTTACTTTTCAAAAAAAAAAAAAATGATGCACAAACACCGATTCTTCTACTTAAAGGACGATACGGGTGAAATCCGTCCCACTTAGATAGAAAAGAAGGTAGGAAAGAAAGAAAGGGCCGGTTAGGAGCACGTGGACTATTTTGGTATGCTATATAGTATTGTTGCCCATAAGAGTCTTATAATAGTGAAGGAATGAAGTACATATACCGATTCAACTTATTGGACGATTCGAGTGAAATCCGTCCCACTTCAAAAGAATATGGAGTTGGAGAGAAACCAAAGGGTCATTTAGGACCGTGTGAACTATTTTGGTATGCTATATAGTATTGTTGTCTATAAGAGTCTTATAAATGTGAAGGAATGATGCACAAACACCGATTCTTCTACTTAAAGGACGATACGGGTGAAATTCGTCCCACTTAGATAGAAAAGAAGGTAGGAAAGAAAGAAAGGGCCGGTTAGGAGCACGTGGACTATTCTGGTATGCTATATAGTATTGTTGCCCATAAGAGTCTTATAATAGTGAAGGAATGAAGAACATTTACCGATTCAGCTTATTGGACGATTCGAGTGAAATACGTCCCACTTCAAAAGAATATGGGGTTGGAGAGAAACCAAAGGGTCATTTAGGACTGTGTGTACTATTTTGGTATGCTATATAGTATTGTTGTCCATAAGAGTCTTATAAATGTGAAGGAATGATGCACAAACACCGATTCTTCAACTTAAAGGACGATACGGGTGAAATCCGTCCCACTTAGATAGAAAAGAATGTAGGAAAGAAAGAAAGGGCCGGTTAGGAGCACGTGGACTATTTTGGTATGCTATATAGTATTGTTGCCCATAAGAGTCTTATAATAGTGAAGGAATGAAGTACATATACCGATTCAACTTATTGGATGATCCGATTGAAATCCGTCACACTTAAAAAGAATATGGGGTTGGAGAGAAACCAAAGGGTCATTTAGGATCGTCTGTACTATTTTGGTGTGCTATATAGTATTGTTGTCATAAGAGTCTTATAATTGTGACGGAATGATGCACAAACATCGATTCTTCTACTTCAAGGACGATACGGGTGAAATCCGTCCCACTTCGATAGAAAAGATGCTTGGAAATAAAGAAAGGGCCGGCTAGGAGCACGTGGAGTATTTTGGTATGCTTTATAGTATTGTTGCCCATAAGAGTCTTATAATATAGAAGGAATCAAGTACATATACCGATTCAACTTATTGGACGATCCGATTGAAATCCGTCACACTTAAAAAGAATATGGGGTTGGAGAGAAACCAAAGGGTCATTTACGACCGTCTGTACTATTTTGGTGTGCTATATAGTATTGTTGTCATAAGAGTCTTATAATTGTGAAGGAATGATGCACAAACACCGATTCTTCTACTTAAAGGACGATACGGGTGAAATCCGTCCCACTTCGATAGAAAAGAAGGTAGGAAAGAAAGAAAGGGCCGGTTAGGAGCGCGTGGAGTATTTTGGTTTGCTTTATAGTATTGTTGCCCATAAGAGTCTCATAATATAGAAGGAATGAAGTACATATACCGATTCAACTTATTGGACGATCCGATTGAAATCCGTCCCACTTAAAAAGAATATGGGTTTGGAGAGAAACCAAAGGGTCATTTAGGACTGTGTGTACTATTTTGGTATGCTATATTGTATTGTTGTCCATAAGAGTCTTATAAATGTGAAGGAATGATGCACAAACACCGATTCTTCTACTTAAAGGACGATACGGGTGAAATCCGTCCCACTTAGATAGAAAAGAATGTAGGAAAGAAAGAAAGGGCCTGTTAGGAGCACGTGGACTATTTTGGTATGCTATATAGTATTGTTGCCCATAAGAGTCTTATAATAGTGAAGGAATGAAGTACATATACCGATTCAACTTATTGGACGATCCGATTGAAATCCGTCCCACTTAAAAAGAATATGGGGTTGGAGAGAAACCAAAGGGTCATTTAGGACCGTCTGTACTATTTTGGTGTGCTATATAGTATTGTTGTCATAAGAGTCTTATAATTGTGAAGGAATGATGCACAAACACCGATTCTTCTACTTAAAGAACGATACAGGTGAAATCCGTCCCACTTAGATAGAAAAGAAGGTAGGAAAGAAAGAAAGGGCCGGTTAGGAGCACGTGGACTATTTTGGTATGCTATATAGTATTTTTTTTTTTTTTTTTTTGAAAGGTAAGTCAATTTTATAGAAAAATTAAAAAATGGCTAGCAGCCTACAAAATACTTGGAGCATACCCCAAGGGTGGAACCCCCAAACCCACCAAATAGTTAAGCTTAACTCTAAACACAAGGGAAAATACAAGAAAGTCACCATAACCCTTACAACAAAAACACAAGTCTGATAATACATAGGACTATAGCAACCAAAGTTTAACAAATCTCTAGAGCACCTCACTACAAATAAAATATATATAATCTTTATCAGATTACAAAACTTAATTCCTATCACCATGAGGGTCTTCATAGCCATCTGAACCCCGTGAACTTCAGCCACCAACTTATAAAGCTTAATATGAGCCTTGAAATCCCCACATATGAACATAATCAGGATAAATGCAACAAATAGCAGAGCATTTGATCCATCATTTTCCATCATTAAAACCGTGTCCATTAAATGAAGAGCATCCTTGTCAAATAGCCAAGAGCACTGATAAGAGTCTGCCATCACAAAACTGCACTATAAAATAGCCCTGACCACTGAAAAACGACCATTTCAGCACTGAAATTCTGAAATCTGCACTGAAAAAACTGCATTTCAGCTCTGAAATGCTGAAATCTGCACTGAAAAAACTGCATTTCAGCACTGAAACACTGAAAATACTGCATTTCAGCACTGAAACAAAACCATTTCAGTACTGAAACACTGAAATCAGCATTGAAAAACTGTATTTCAGCACTGATAAATCTGCACTGATAAGCTGCATTGTAGTCCGTCACAAAACTGCAGTTTTCACACTGCACTGAAGCACTGAACAACGACCGAAAACTGTAGTAGCCATCCGCGTGGGACTTCATAGCCATCTGAACCCCGTGAAACTCAACCACCAACTTATAAATCTGCACATTGTAAGCCAAGGGAACAAAATATAATGCAACATTTAAAAAAATTATCATAAACCACCTCCCCCGCATTCTGAACCAAATCCTGAGCCATACCCCCAACAACACTAAAACATGCTCTCTACCACTCATCCAGACAGAAATCCTGAACATAAATTCCAGGAAAAAAGAGCAAAAAATAATCCCCTCACCCATGGCTAGGAACTCTATCTCCATTTTGAATATCCAACAAGTGAAACAATCTAAATTTGACAGAAGAATTTATTTCCTTAACAAGTTGGTCCTCCTTTTTAAACTCTCCAGCAAACAGCCTGAGATTCCTTTCCCTCCATAAAATGTAAACACTAGCAGCCAATGATAGTTTGGTAACACATGCCTTTAAAGTATTATTTGTACAGTGGACATTGCACCAGTTTACCATATCCACCCACTTCTTCCCAACTTGCCTCAAACCATTATCAATTGCAACCGAAGACCAAACTTGAGAAGAGAAACTGCATTCAAAAAATATATGCTCCCTGCTTTCACACGGTAAGTCACAGAAGACACATTTTTGTTGCTCATACTATATAGTATTGTTGCCCATAAGAGTCTTATAATAGTGAAGGAATGAAGTACATATACCGATTCAACTTATTGGACGATTCGAGTGAAATCCGTCCCACTTCAAAAGAATATGGAGTAGGAGAGAAACCAAAGGATCATTTAGGACCGTGTGAACTATTTTGGTATGCTATATAGAATTGTTGTCCGTAATTGTCTTATAACTATGAAGGAATGATGCACAAACACCGATTCTACTTATAGGACGATACGGTTGAAATACATCCCACTTCGATAGAAAAGAAGTTTGAAAACAAAGAAAGGGTCGGTTAGGAGCGCGTGGACTATTTTGGTGTGCTTTATAGTATTTTTTCCCGTAAAAGTCTTATAATATAGAAGGAATGAAGAACAGATACCGATTCAACTTCTTGGACGATTCGAGTGAAATCTGTCCCACTTCAAAAGAATATGGGGTTGGAGAGAAACCAAAGGGTCATTTAGGACCGTGTGGACTATTTTGGTATGCTATATAGAATTGTTGTCCGTAAAAGTCTTATAACTGTGAAGGAATGATGCACAAACACCGATTCTACTTATAGGACGATACGGGTGAAATCCGTCCCACTAAGATAGAAAAGAAGCTTGAAAAGAAAGAAAGGGCCGGTTAGGTGCGCGTGGAGTATTTTGGTATTCTTTATAGTATTTTTGCCCATAAGAGTCTTATAATATAGAAGGAATGAAGTACATATACCGATTCAACTTATTGGACGATCCGATTGAAATCTGTCCCACTTAAAAAAATATGGGGTTGGAGAGAAACCAAAGGGTCATTTAGGACCGTGTGAACTATTTTGGTATGCTATATAGAATTGTTGTCCGTAAAAGTCTTATAACTGTGAAGGAATGATGCACAAACACCGATTCTTCTACTTAAAGAACGATACGGGTGAAATCCGTCCCACTTAGATAGAAAAGAAGGTAGGAAAGAAAGAAAGGGCCGGTTAGGAGCACGTGGACTATTTTGGTATGCCATATAGTATTGTTGCCCATAAGAGTCTTATAATAGTGAAGGAATGAAGTACATATACCGATTCAACTTATTGGACGATTCGAGTGAAATCCGTCCCACTTCAAAAGAATATGGAGTTGGAGAGAAACCAAAGGGTCATTTAGGACCGTGTGTACTATTTTGGTATGCTATATAGTATTGTTGTCCATAAGAGTCTTATAAATGTGAAGGAATGATGCACAAACACCGATTCTTCTACTTAAAGGACGATACGGGTGAAATCCGTCCCACTTCGATAGAAAAGATGCTTGGAAAGAAAGAAAGGGCCGGTTTGGAGCGCTTGGAGTATTTTGGTATGCTTTATAGTATTGTTGCCCATAAGAGTCTTATAATAGTGAAGGAATGAAGAACATATACCGATTCAACTTATTGGACGATTCGAGTGAAATACGTCCCACTTCAAAAGAATATGGGTTGGAGAGAAACCAAAGGGTCATTTAGGACCGTGTGAACTATTTTGGTATGCTATATAGTATTGTTGTCTATAAGAGTCTTATAAATGTGAAGGAATGATGCACAAACACCGATTCTTCTACTTAAAGAACGATACGGATGAAATCCGTCCCACTTAGATAGAAAAGAAGGTAGGAAAGAAAGAAAGGGCCTGTTAGGAGCACGGGGACTATTTTGGTATGCTATATAGTATTGTTGCCCATAAGAGTCTTATAATAGTGAAGGAATGAAGTACATATACCGATTCAACTTATTGGACGATTCGAGTGAAATCCGTCCCACTTCAAAAGAATATGGAGTTGGAGAGAAACCAAAGGGTCATTTAGGACCGTGTGTACTATTTTGGTATGCTATATAGTATTGTTGTCCATAAAAGTCTTATAAATGTGAAGGAATGATGCACAAACACCGATTCTTCTACTTAAAGGACGATACGTGTGAAATTCGTCCCACTTAGATAGAAAAGAAGGTAGGAAAGAAAGAAAGGGCCGGTTAGGTGCACGTGGACTATTTTGGTATGCTATATAGTATAGTTGCCCATAAGAGTCTTATAATAGTGAAGGAATGAAGTACATATACCGATTCAACTTATTGGACGATCCGATTGAAATCCGTCCCACTTAAAAAGAATATGGGGTTGGAGAGAAACCAGAGGGTCATTTAGGATCGTCTGTACTATTTTGGTGTGCTATATAGTATTGTTGTCATAAGAGTCTTATAATTGTGAAGGAATGATGCACAAACACCGATTCTTCTACTTAAAGAACGATACGGGTGAAATCCGTCCCACTTAGATAGAAAAGAAGGTAGGAAAGAAAGAAAGGGCCGGTTAGGAGCACGTGGACTATTTTGGTATGCTATATAGTATTGTTGCCCATAAGAGTCTTATAATAGTGAAGGAATGAAGTACATATACCGATTCAACTTATTGGACGATTCGAGTGAAATCCGTCCCACTTCAAAAGAATATGGAGTTGGAGAGAAACCAACGGGTCATTTAGGACCGTGTGAACTATTTTGGTATGCTATATAGAATTGTTGTCCGTAATTGTCTAATAACTATGAAGGAATGATGCACAAACACCGATTCTACTTATAGGACGATACGGTTGAAATACGTCCCACTTCGATAGAAAAGAAGTTTGAAAACAAAGAAAGGGTCGGTTAGGAGCGCGTGGACTATTTTGGTGTGTTTTATAGTATTTTTTCCCGTAAAAGTCTTATAATATAGAAGGAATGAAGAACATATACCGATTCAACTTCTTGGACGATTCGAGTGAAATCCGTCCCACTTCAAAAGAATATGGGGTTGGAGAGAAACCGAAGGGTCATTTAGGACCGTGTGGACTATTTTGGTATGCTATATAGAATTGTTGTCCGTAAAAGTCTTATAACTGTGAAGGAATGATGCACAAACACCGATTCTACTTATAGGACGATACGGGTGAAATCCGTCCCACTAAGATAGAAAAGAAGCTTGAAAAGAAAGAAAGGGCCGGTTAGGTGCGCGTGGAGTATTTTGGTATTCTTTATAGTATTTTTGCCCATAAGAGTCTTATAATATAGAAGGAATGAAGTACATATACCGATTCAACTTATTGGACGATCCGATTGAAATCTGTCCCACTTAAAAAGAATATGGGGTTGGAGAGAAACCAAAGGGTCATTTAGGACCGTGTGGACTATTTTGGTATGCTATATAGAATTGTTGTCCGTAAAAGTCTTATAACTGTGAAGGAATGATGCACAAACACCGATTCTTCTACTTAAAGAACGATACGGGTGAAATCCGTCCCACTTAGATAGAAAAGAAGGTAGGAAAGAAAGCAAGGGCCGGTTAGGAGCACGTGGACTATTTTGGTATGCTATATAGTATTGTTGCCCATAAGAGTCTTATAATAGTGAAGGAATGAAGTACATATACCGATTCAACTTATTGGACGATCCGATTGAAATCTGTCCCACTTAAAAAGAATATGGGGTTGGAGAGAAACCAAAGGGTCATTTAGGACCGTGTGGACTATTTTGGTATGCTATATAGAATTGTTGTCCGTAAAAGTCTTATAACTGTGAAGGAATGATGCACAAACACCGATTCTTCTACTTAAAGAACGATACGGGTGAAATCCGTCCCACTCAGATAGAAAAGAAGGTAGGAAAGAAAGAAAGGGCCGGTTAGGAGCACGTGGACTATTTTGGTATGCTATATAGTATTGTTGCCCATAAGAGTATTATAATAGTGAAGGAATGAAGTACATATACCGATTCAACTTATTGGACGATCCGATTGAAATCCGTCCCACTTAAAAAGAATATGGGGTTGGAGAGAAACCAAATGGTCATTTAGGATCGTCTGTACTATTTTGGTGTGCTATATAGTATTGTTGTCATAAGAGTCTTATAATTGTGAAGGAATGATGCACAAACACCGATTCTTCTACTTAAAGAACGATACGGATGAAATCCGTCCCACTTAGATAGAAAAGAAGGTAGGAAAGAAAGAAAGGGCCGGTTAGGAGCACGTGGACTATTTTGGTATGCTATATAGTATTGTTGCCCATAAGAGTCTTATAATAGTGAAGGAATGAAGTACATATACCGATTCAACTTATTGGACGATTCGAGTGAAATCCGTCCCACTTCAAAAGAATATGGAGTTGGAGAGAAACCAAAGGGTCATTTAGGACCGTGTGAACTATTTTGGTATGCTATATAGAATTGTTGTCCGTAATTGTCTTATAACTATGAAGGAATGATGCACAAACACCGATTCTACTTATAGGACGATACGGTTGAAATACGTCCCACATCGATAGAAAAGAAGTTTGAAAAGAAAGAAAGGGTCGGTTAGGAGCGTGTGGACTATTTTGGTGTGCTTTATAGTATTTTTTCCCGTAAAAGTCTTATAATATAGAAGGAATGAAGAACATATACCGATTCAACTTCTTGGACGATTCGAGTGAAATCCGTCCAACTTCAAAAGAATATGGGGGTGGAGAGAAACCAAAGGGTCATTTAGGACCGTGTGGACTATTTTGGAATGCTATATAGAATTGTTGTCCGTAAAAGTCTTATAACTGTGAAGGAATGATGCACAAACACCGATTCTACTTATAGGACGATACGGGTGAAATCCGTCCCACAAAGATAGAAAAGAAGCTTGAAAAGAAAGAAAGGGCCGGTTAGGTGCGCGTGGAGTATTTTGGTATTCTTTATTGTATTTTTGCCCATAAGAGTCTTATAATATAGAAGGAATGAAGTACATATACCGATTCAACTTATTGGACGATCCGATTGAAATCTGTCCCACTTAAAAAGAATATGGGGTTGGAGAGAATCCAAAGGGTCATTTCGGACCGTGTGGACTATTTTGGTATGCTATATAGAATTGTTGTCCGTAAAAGTCTTATAATTGTGAAGGAATGATGCACAAACACCGATTCTTCTACTTGAAGAACGATACGGGTGAAATCCGTCCCACTCAGATAGAAAAGAAGGTAGGAAAGAAATAAAGGGCCGCTTAGGAGCACGTGGACTATTTTGGTATGCTATATAGTATTGTTGCCCATAAGAGTATTATAATAGTGAAGGAATGAAGTACATATACCGATTCAACTTATTGGACGATCCGATTGAAATCCGTCCCACTTAAAAAGAATATGGGGTAGGAGAGAAACCAAATGGTCATTTAGGATCGTCTGTACTATTTTGGTGTGCTATATAGTATTGTTGTCATAAGAGTCTTATAACTGTGAAGGAATGATGCACAAACACCGATTCTTCTACTTAAAGAACGATACGGATGAAATCCGTCCCACTTAGATAGAAAAGAAGGTAGGAAAGAAAGAAAGGGCCGGTTAGGAGCACGTGGACTATTTTGGTATGCTATATAGTATTGTTGCCCATAAGAGTCTTATAATAGTGAAGGAATGAAGTACATATACCGATTCAACTTATTGGACGATTCGAGTGAAATCCGTCCCACTTCAAAAGAATATGGAGTTGGAGAGAAACCAAAGGGTCATTTAGGACCGTGTGTACTATTTTGGTATGCTATATAGAATTGTTGTCCGTAATTGTCTTATAACTATGAAGGAATGATGCACAAACACCGATTCTACTTATAGGACGATACGGTTGAAATACGTCCCACTTCGATAGAAAAGAAGCTTGAAAAGAAAGAAAGGGCCGGTTAGGTGCGCGTGGAGTATTTTGGTATTCTTTATAGTATTTTTGCCCATTAGAGTCTTACAATATAGAATGAATGAAGTACATATACCGATTCAACTTATTGGACGATCCGATTGAAATCTGTCCCACTTAAAAAGAATATGGGGTTGGAGAGAAACCAAAGGGTCATTTAGGACCGTGTGGACTATTTTGGTATGCTATATAGAATTGTTGTCCGTAAAAGTCTTATAACTGTGAAGGAATGATGCACAAACACCGATTCTTCTACTTAAAGAACGATACGAGTGAAATCCGTCCCACTTAGATAGAAAAGAAGGTAGGAAAGAAAGAAAGGGCCGGTTAGGAGCACGTGGACTATTTTGGTATGCTATATAGTATTGTTGCCCATAAGAGTCTTATAATAGTGAAGGAATGAAGTACATATACCGATTCAACTTATTGGACGATTCGAGTGAAATCCGTCCCACTTCAAAAGAATATGGAGTTGGAGAGAAACCAAAGGGTCATTTAGGACCGTGTGTACTATTTTTTTATGCTATATTGTATTGTTGTCCATAAGAGTCTTATAAATGTGAAGGAATGATGCACAAACACCGATTCTTCTACTTAAAGGACGATACGGGTGAAATCCGTCCCACTTAGATAGAAAAGAAGGTAGGAAAGAAAGAAAGGGCCGGTTAGGAGCACGTGGACTATTTTGGTATGCTATATAGTATTGTTGCCCATAAGAGTCTTATAATAGTGAAGGAATGAAGTACATATACCGATTCAACTTATTGGACGATCCGATTGAAATCCGTCCCACTTAAAAAGAATATGGGGTTGGAGAGAAACCAAATGGTCATTTAGGATCGTCTGTACTATTTTGGTGTGCTATATAGTATTGTTGTCATAAGAGTCGTATAATTGTGAAGGAATGATGCACAAACACCGATTCTTCTACTTAAAGAACGATACGGATGAAATCCGTCCCACTTAGATAGAAAAGAAGGTAGGAAAGAAAGAAAGGGCCGGTTTGGAGCACGTGGACTATTTTGGTATGCTATATAGTATTGTTGCCCATAAGAGTCTTATAATAGTGAAGGAATGAAGTACATATACCGATTCAACTTATTGGACGATCCGATTGAAATCCGTCCCACATAAAAAGAATATGGGGTTGGAGAGAAACCAAATGGTCATTTAGGATCGTCTGTACTATTTTGGTGTGCTATATAGTATTGTTGTCATAAGAGTCTTATAATTGTGAAGGAATGATGCACAAACACCGATTCTTCTACTTAAAGAACGATACGGATGAAATCCGTCCCACTTAGATAGAAAAGAAGGTAGGAAAGAAAGAAAGGGCCGGTTAGGAGCACGTGGACAATTTTGGTATGCTATATAGTATTGTTGCCCATAAGAGTCTTATAATAGTGAAGGAATGAAGTACATATACCGATTCAACTTATTGGACGATTCGAGTGAAATCCGTCCCACTTCAAAAGAATATGGAGTTGGAGAGAAACCAAAGGGTCATTTAGGACCGTGTGAACTATTTTGGTATGCTATATAGAATTGTTGTCCGTAATTGTCTTATAACTATGAAGGAATGATGCACAAACACCGATTCTACTTATAGGACGATACGGTTGAAATACGTCCCACTTCGATAGAAAAGAAGCTTGAAAAGAAAGAAAGGGCCGGTTAGGTGCGCGTGGAGTATTTTGGTATTCTTTATAGTATTTTTGCCCATTAGAGTCTTACAATATAGAATGAATGAAGTACATATACCGATTCAACTTATTGGACGATCCGATTGAAATCTGTCCCACTTAAAAAGAATATGGGGTTGGAGAGAAACCAAAGGGTCATTTAGGACCGTGTGGACTATTTTGGTATGCTATATAGAATTGTTGTCCGTAAAAGTCTTATAACTGTGAAGGAATGATGCACAAACACCGATTCTTCTACTTAAAGAACGATACGAGTGAAATCCGTCCCACTTAGATAGAAAAGAAGGTAGGAAAGAAAGAAAGGGCCGGTTAGGAGCACGTGGACTATTTTGGTATGCTATATAGTATTGTTGCCCATAAGAGTCTTATAATAGTGAAGGAATGAAGTACATATACCGATTCAACTTATTGGACGATTCGAGTGAAATCCGTCCCACTTCAAAAGAATATGGAGTTGGAGAGAAACCAAAGGGTCATTTAGGACCGTGTGTACTATTTTTTTATGCTATATTGTATTGTTGTCCATAAGAGTCTTATAAATGTGAAGGAATGATGCACAAACACCGATTCTTCTACTTAAAGGACGATACGGGTGAAATCCGTCCCACTTAGATAGAAAAGAAGGTAGGAAAGAAAGAAAGGGCCGGTTAGGAGCACGTGGACTATTTTGGTATGCTATATAGTATTGTTGCCCATAAGAGTCTTATAATAGTGAAGGAATGAAGTACATATACCGATTCAACTTATTGGACGATCCGATTGAAATCCGTCCCACTTAAAAAGAATATGGGGTTGGAGAGAAACCAAATGGTCATTTAGGATCGTCTGTACTATTTTGGTGTGCTATATAGTATTGTTGTCATAAGAGTCGTATAATTGTGAAGGAATGATGCACAAACACCGATTCTTCTACTTAAAGAACGATACGGATGAAATCCGTCCCACTTAGATAGAAAAGAAGGTAGGAAAGAAAGAAAGGGCCGGTTTGGAGCACGTGGACTATTTTGGTATGCTATATAGTATTGTTGCCCATAAGAGTCTTATAATAGTGAAGGAATGAAGTACATATACCGATTCAACTTATTGGACGATCCGATTGAAATCCGTCCCACATAAAAAGAATATGGGGTTGGAGAGAAACCAAATGGTCATTTAGGATCGTCTGTACTATTTTGGTGTGCTATATAGTATTGTTGTCATAAGAGTCTTATAATTGTGAAGGAATGATGCACAAACACCGATTCTTCTACTTAAAGAACGATACGGATGAAATCCGTCCCACTTAGATAGAAAAGAAGGTAGGAAAGAAAGAAAGGGCCGGTTAGGAGCACGTGGACAATTTTGGTATGCTATATAGTATTGTTGCCCATAAGAGTCTTATAATAGTGAAGGAATGAAGTACATATACCGATTCAACTTATTGGACGATTCGAGTGAAATCCGTCCCACTTCAAAAGAATATGGAGTTGGAGAGAAACCAAAGGGTCATTTAGGACCGTGTGAACTATTTTGGTATGCTATATAGAATTGTTGTCCGTAATTGTCTTATAACTATGAAGGAATGATGCACAAACACCGATTCTACTTATAGGACGATACGGTTGAAATACGTCCCACTTCGATAGAAAAGAAGTTTGAAAAGAAAGAAAGGGTCGGTTAGGAGCGTGTGGACTATTTTGGTGTGCTTTATAGTATTTTTTCCCGTAAAAGTCTTATAATATAGAAGGAATGAAGAACATATACCGATTCAACTTCTTGGACGATTCGAGTGAAATCCGTCCCACTTCAAAAGAATATGGGGTTGGAGAGAAACCAAAGGGTCATTTAGGACCGTGTGGACTATTTTGGAATGCTATATAGAATTGTTGTCCGTAAAAGTCTTATAACTGTGAAGGAATGAGGCACAAACACCGATTCTACTTATAGGACGATACGGGTGAAATCCGTCCCACTAAGATAGAAAAGAAGCTTGAAAAGAAAGAAAGGGCCGGTTAGGTGCGCGTGGAGTATTTTGGTATTCTTTATTGTATTTTTGCCCATAAGAGTCTTATAATATAGAAGGAATGAAATACATATACCGATTCAACTTATTGGACGATCCGATTGAGATCTGTCCCACTTAAAAAGAATATGGGGTTGGAGAGAAACCAAAGGGTCATTTAGGACCGTGTGGACTATTTTGGTATGCTATATAGAATTGTTGTCCGTAAAAGTCTTATAACTGTGAAGGAATGATGCACAAACACCGATTCTTCTACTTAAAGAACGATACAGGTGAAATCCGTCCCACTTAGATAGAAAAGAAGGTAGGAAAGAAAGAAAGGGCCGGTTAGGAGCACGTGGACTATTTTGGTATGCTATATAGTATTGTTGCCCATAAGAGTCTTATAATAGTGAAGGAAACAAGTACATATACCGATTGAACTTATTGGACGATTCGAGTGAAATCCGTCCCACTTCAAAAGAATATGGAGTTGGAGAGAAACCAAAGGGTCATTTAGGACCGTGTGTACTATTTTGGTATGCTATATAGTATTGTTGTCCATAAGAGTCTTATAAATGTGAAGGAATGATGCACAAACACCGATTCTTCTACTTAAAGGACGATACGGGTGAAATCCGTCCCACTTAGATAGAAAAGAAGGTAGGAAAGAAAGAAAGGGCCGGTTAGGAGCACGTGGACTATTTTGGTATGCTATATAGTATTGTTGCCCATAAGAGTCTTATAATAGTGAAGGAATGAAGTACATATACCGATTCAACTTATTGGACGATCCGATTGAAATCCGTCCCACTTAAAAAGAATATGGGGTTGGAGAGAAACCAAATGGTCATTTAGGATCGTCTGTACTATTTTGGTGTGCTATATAGTATTGTTGTCATACGAGTCTTATAATTGTGAAGGAATGATGCACAAACACCGATTCTTCTACTTAAAGAACGATACGGATGAAATCCGTCCCACTTAGATAGAAAAGAAGGTAGGAAAGAAAGAAAGGGCCGGTTAGGAGCACGTGGACTATTTTGGTATGCTATATAGTATTGTTGCCCATAAGAGTCTTATAATAGTGAAGGAATGAAGTACATATACCGATTCAACTTATTGGACGATTCGAGTGAAATCCGTCCCACTTCAAAAGAATATGGAGTTGGAGAGAAACCAAAGGGTCATTTAGGACCGTGTGAACTATTTTGGTATGCTATATAGAATTGTTGTCCGTAATTGTCTTATAACTATGAAGGAATGATGCACAAACACCGATTCTACTTATAGGACGATACGGTTGAAATACGTCCCACTTCGATAGAAAAGAAGTTTGAAAAGAAAGAAAGGGTCGGTTAGGAGCGTGTGGACTATTTTGGTGTGCTTTATAGTATTTTTTCCCGTAAAAGTCTTATAATATAGAAGGAATGAAGAACATATACCGATTCAACTTCTTGGACGATTCGAGTGAAATCCGTCCCACTTCAAAAGAATATGGGGTTGGAGAGAAACCAAAGGGTCATTTAGGACCGTGTGGACTATTTTGGAATGCTATATAGAATTGTTGTCCGTAAAAGTCTTATAACTGTGAAGGAATGATGCACAAACACCGATTCTACTTATAGGACGATACGGGTGAAATCCGTCCCACTAAGATAGAAAAGAAGCTTGAAAAGAAAGAAAGGGCCGGTTAGGTGCGCGTGGAGTATTTTGGTATTCTTTATTGTATTTTTGCCCATAAGAGTCTTATAATATAGAAGGAATGAAATACATATACCGATTCAACTTATTGGACGATCCGATTGAGATCTGTCCCACTTAAAAAGAATATGGGGTTGGAGAGAAACCAAAGGGTCATTTAGGACCGTGTGGACTATTTTGGTATGCTATATAGAATTGTTGTCCGTAAAAGTCTTATAACTGTGAAGGAATGATGCACAAACACCGATTCTTCTACTTAAAGAACGATACAGGTGAAATCCGTCCCACTTAGATAGAAAAGAAGGTAGGAAAGAAAGAAAGGGCCGGTTAGGAGCACGTGGACTATTTTGGTATGCTATATAGTATTGTTGCCCATAAGAGTCTTATAATAGTGAAGGAAACAAGTACATATACCGATTCAACTTATTGGACGATTCGAGTGAAATCCGTCCCACTTCAAAAGAATATGGAGTTGGAGAGAAACCAAAGGGTCATTTAGGACCGTGTGTACTATTTTGGTATGCAATATAGTATTGTTGTCCATAAGAGTCTTATAAATGTGAAGGAATGATGCACAAACACCGATTCTTCTACTTAAAGGACGATACGGGTGAAATCCGTCCCACTTAGATAGAAAAGAAGGTAGGAAAGAAAGAAAGGGCCGGTTAGGAGCACGTGGACTATTTTGGTATGCTATATAGTATTGTTGCCCATAAGAGTCTTATAATAGTGAAGGAATGAAGTACATATACCGATTCAACTTATTGGACGATCCGATTGAAATCCGTCCCACTTAAAAAGAATATGGGGTTGGAGAGAAACCAAATGGTCATTTAGGATCGTCTGTACTATTTTGGTGTGCTATATAGTATTGTTGTCATAAGAGTCTTATAATTGTGAAGGAATGATGCACAAACACCGATTCTTCTACTTAAAGAACGATACGGATGAATTTCGTACCACTTAGATAGAAAAGAAGGTAGGAAAGAAAGAAAGGGCCGGTTAGGAGCACGTGGACTATTTTGGTATGCTATATAGTATTGTTGCCCATAAGAGTCTTATAATAGTGAAGGAATGAAGTACATATACCGATTCAACTTATTGGACGATTCGAGTGAAATCCGTCCCACTTCAAAAGAATATGGAGTTGGAGAGAAACCAAAGGGTCATTTAGGACCGTGTGTACTATTTTGGTATGCTATATAGAATTGTTGTCCGTAATTGTCTTATAACTATGAAGGAATGATGCACAAACACCGATTCTACTTATAGGACGATACGGTTGAAATACGTCCCACTTCGATAGAAAAGAAGTTTGAAAACAAAGAAAGGGTCGGTTAGGAGCGCGTGGACTATTTTGGTGTGCTTTATAGTATTTTTTCCCGTAAAAGTCTTATAATATAGAAGGAATGAAGAACATATACCGATTCAACTTCTTGGACGATTCGAGTGAAATCCGTCCCACTTCAAAAGAATATGGGGTTGGAGAGAAACCAAAGGGTCATTTAGGACCGTGTGGACTATTTTGGTGTGCTATATAGAATTGTTGTCCGTAAAAGTCTTATAACTGTGAAGGAATGATGCACAAACACCGATTCTTCTACTTAAAGAACGATACGGGTGAAATCCGTCCCACTTAGATAGAAAAGAAGGTAGGAAAGAAAGAAAGGGCCGGTTAGGAGCACGTGGACTATTTTGGTATGCTATATAGTATTGTTGCCCATATGAGTCTTATAATAGTGAAGGAATGAAGTACATATACTGATTCAACTTATTGGACGATTCGAGTGAAATCCGTCCCACTTCAAAAGAATATGGAGTTGGAGAGAAACCAAAGGGTCATTTAGGACCGTGTGTACTATTTTGGTATGCTATATAGTATTGTTGTCCATTAGAGTCTTATAAATGTGAAGGAATGATGCACAAACACCGATTCTTCTACTTAAAGGACGATACGGGTGAAATCCGTCCCACTTAGTTAGAAAAGAAGGTAGGAAAGAAAGAAAGGGCCGGTTAGGAGCACGTGGACTATTTTGGTTTGCTATATAGTATTGTTGCCCATAAGAGTCTTATAATAGTGAAGGAATGAAGTACATATACCGATTCAACTTATTGGACGATCCGATTGAAATCCGTCCCACTTAAAAAGAATATGGGGTTGGAGAGAAACCAAATGGTCATTTAGGATCGTCTGTACTATTTTGGTGTGCTATATAGTATTGTTGTCATAAGAGTCTTATAATTGTGAAGGAATGATGCACAAACACCGATTCTTCTACTTAAAGAACGATACGGATGAAATCCGTCCCACTTAGATAGAAAAGAAGGTAGGAAAGAAAGAAAGGGCCGGTTAGGAGCATGTGGACTATTTTGGAATGCTATATAGTATTGTTGCCCGTAAGAGTCTTATAATAGTGAAGGAATGAAGTACATATACCGATTCAACTTATTGGACGATCTGATTGAAATCCGTCCCACTTAAAAAGAATATGGGTTTGGAGAGAAACCAAAGGGTCATTTAGGATCGTCTGTACTATTTTGGTGTGCTATATAGTATTGTTGTCCGTAAAAGTCTTATAACTGTGAAGGAATGATGCACAAACACCGATTCTTCTACTTAAAGAACGATACGGGTGAAATCCGTCCCACTTAGATAGAAAAGAAGGTAGGAAAGAAAGAAAGGGCCGGTTAGGAGCACGTGGACTATTTTGGTATGCTATATAGTATTGTTGCCCATAAGAGTCTTATAATAGTGAAGGAATGAAGTACATATACCGATTCAACTTATTGCACGATTCGAGTGAAATCCGTCCCACTTCAAAAGAATATGGAGTTGGAGAGAAACCAAAGGGTCATTTAGGATCGTGGGTACTATTTTGGTATGTTATATAGTATTGTTGTCCATAAGAGTCTTATAAATGTGAATGAATGATGCACAAACACCGATTCTTCTACTTAAAGGACGATCGGGTGAAATCCGTCCCACTTAGATAGAAAAGAAGGTAGGAAAGAAAGAAAGGGCCGGTTAGGAGTACGTGGACTATTTTGGTATGCTATATAGTATTGTTGCCCATAAGAGTCTTATAATAGTGAAGGAATGAAGTACATATACCGATTCAACTTATTGGACGATCCGATTGAAATCCGTCCCACTTAAAAAGAATATGGGGTTGGAGAGAAACCAAAGGGTCATTTAGGATCGTCTGTACTATTTTGGTGTGCTATATAGTATTGTTGTCCGTAAAAGTCTTATAACTGTGAAGGAATGATGCACAAACACCGATTCTTCTACTTAAAGAACGATACGGGTGAAATCCGTCCCACTTAGATAGAAAAGAAGGTAGGAAAGAAAGAAAGGGCCGGTTAGGAGCACGTGGACTATTTTGGTATGCTATATAGTATTGTTGCCCATAAGAGTCTTATAATAGTGAAGGAATGAAGAACATATACTGATACAACTTATTGGACGATTCGAGTGAAATCCGTCCCACTTCAAAAGAATATGGAGTTGGAGAGAAACCAAAGGGTCATTTAGGACCGTGTGTACTATTTTGGTATGCTATATAGTATTGTTGTCCATAAGAGTCTTATAAATGTGAAGGAATGATGCACAAACACCGATTCTTCTACTTAAAGGATGATACGGGTGAAATCCGTCCCACTTAGATAGAAAAGAAGGTAGGAAAGAAAGAAAGGGCCGGTTAGGAGCACGTGGACTATTTTGGTATGCTATATAGTATTGTTGCCCATAAGAGTCTTATAATAGTGAAGGCATGAAGTACATATACCGATTCAACTTATTGGACGATCCGAGTGAAATCCGTCCCACTTCAAAAGAATATGGAGTTGGAGAGAAACCAAAGGGTCATTTAGGACAGTGTGAACTATTTTGGTATGCTATATAGAATTGTTGTCCGTAATTGTCTTATAACTATGAAGGAATGATGCACAAATACCGATTCTACATATAGGACGATACGGTTGAAATACGTCCCACTTCGATAGAAAAGAAGTTTGAAAACAAAAAAAGGGTCGGTTAGGAGCGCGTGGACTATTTTGGTGTGCTTTATAGTATTTTTTCCCGTAAAAGTCTTATAATATAGAAGGAATGAAGAACATATACCGATTCAACTTCTTGGACGATTCGAGTGAAATCCGTCCCATAAGAGTCTTATATAGTATTGTTGCCCATAAGAGTCTTATAATAGTGAAGGAATGAAGTACATATACCGATTCAACTTATTGGACGATCCGATTGAAATCCGTCCCACTTAAAAAGAATATGGGTTTGGAGAGAAACCAAAGGGTCATTTAGGATCGTCTGTACTATTTTGGTGTGCTATATAGTATTGTTGTCCGTAAAAGTCTTATAACTGTGAAGGAATGATGCACAAACACCGATTCTTCTACTTAAAGAACGATACGGGTGAAATCCGTCCCACTTAGATAGAAAAGAAGGTAGGAAAGAAAGAAAGGGCCGGTTAGGAGCACGTGGACTATTTTGGTATGCTATATAGTATTGTTGCCCATAAGAGTCTTATAATAGTGAAGGAATGAAGTACATATACCGATTCAACTTATTGGACGGTCGAGTGAAATCCGTCCCACTTCAAAAGAATATGGAGTTGGAGAGAAACCAAAGGGTCATTTAGGACCGTGGGTACTATTTTGGTATGTTATATAGTATTGTTGTCCATAAGAGTCTTATAAATGTGAATGAATGATGCACAAACACCGATTCTTCTACTTAAAGGACGATACGGGTGAAATCCGTCCCACTTAGATAGAAAAGAAGGTAGGAAAGAAAGAAAGGGCCGGTTAGGAGCACGTGGACTATTTTGGAATGCTATATAGTATTGTTGCCCATAAGAGTCTTATAATAGTGAAGGAATGAAGTACATATACCGATTCAACTTATTGGACGATCCGATTGAAATCAGTCCCACTTAAAAAGAATATGGGGTTGGAGAGAAACCAAAGGGTCATTTAGGATCGTCTGTACTATTTTGGTGTGCTATATAGTATTGTTGTCCGTAAAAGTCTTATAACTGTGAAGGAATGATGCACAAACACCGATTCTTCTACTTAAAGAACGATACAGGTGAAATCCGTTCCACTTAGATAGAAAAGAAGGTAGGAAAGAAAAAAAGGGCCGGTTAAGAGCACGTGGACTATTTTGGTATGCTATATAGTATTGTTGCCCATAAGAGTCTTATAATAGTGAAGGAATGAAGTACATATACCGATTCAACTTATTGGACGATCCGATTGAAATCCGTCCCACTTAAAAAGAATATGGGGTTGGAGAGAAACCAAAGGGTCATTTAGGATCGTCTGTACTATTTTGGTGTGCTATATAGTATTGTTGTCCGTAAAAGTCTTATAACTGTGAAGGAATGATGCACAAACACCGATTCTTCCACTTAAAGAACGATACGGGTGAAATCCGTCCCACTTAAATAGAAAAGAAGGTAGGAAAGAAAGAAAGGGCCGGTTAGGAGCACGTGGACTATTTTGGTATGCTATATAGTATTGTTGCCCATAAGAGTCTTATAATAGTGAAGGAATGAAGTACATATACCGATTCAACTTATTGGACGATTCGAGTGAAATCCGTCCCACTTCAAAAGAATATGGAGTTGGTGAGAAACCAAAGGGTCATTTAGGACCGTGGGTACTATTTTGGTATGTTATATAGTATTGTTGTCCATAAGAGTCTTATAAATGTGAATGAATGATGCACAAACACCGATTCTTCTACTTAAAGGACGATACGGGTGAAATCCGTCCCACTTAGATAGAAAAGAAGGTAGGAAAGAAAGAAAGGGCCGGTTAGGAGCACGTGGACTATTTTGGTATGCTATATAGTATTGTTGCCCATAAGAGTCTTATAATAGTGAAGGAATGAAGTACATATACCGATTCAACTTATTGGACGATCCGATTGAAATCCGTCCCACTTAAAAAGAATATGGGGTTGGAGAGAAACCAAAGGGTCATTTAGGATCGTCTGTACTATTTTGGTGTGCTATATAGTATTGTTGTCCGTAAAAGTCTTATAACTGTGAAGGAATGATGCACAAACACCGATTCTTCTACTTAAAGAACGATACGGGTGAAATCCGTTCCACTTAGATAGAAAAGAAGGTAGGAAAGAAAGAAAGGGCCGGTTAAGAGCACGTGGACTATTTTGGTATGCTATATAGTATTGTTGCCCATAAGAGTCTTATAATAGTGAAGGAATGAAGTACATATACCGATTCAACTTATTGGACGATCCGATTGAAATCCGTCCCACTTAAAAAGAATATGGGGTTGGAGAGAAACCAAAGGGTCATTTAGGATCGTCTGTACTATTTTGGTGTGCTATATAGTATTGTTGTCCGTAAAAGTCTTATAACTGTGAAGGAATGATGCACAAACACCGATTCTTCTACTTAAAGAACGATACGGGTGAAATCCGTCCCACTTAGATAGAAAAGAAGGTAGGAAAGAAAGAAAGGGCCGGTTAGGAGCACGTGGACTATTTTGGTATGCTATATAGTATTGTTGCCCATAAGAGTCTTATAATAGTGAAGGAATGAAGTACATCTACCGATTCAACTTATTGGACGATTCGAGTGAAATCCGTCCCACTTCAAAAGAATATGGAGTTGGAGAGAAACCAAAGGGTCATTTAGGACCGTGGGTACTATTTTGGTATGCTATATAGTATTGTTGTCCATAAGAGTCTTATAAATGTGAATGAATGATCCACAAACACCGATTCTTCTACTTCAAGGACGATACGGGTGAAATCCGTCCCACTTAGATAGAAAAGAAGGTAGGAAAGAAAGAAAGGGCCGGTTAGGAGCACGTGGACTATTTTGGTATGCTATATAGTATTGTTGCCCATAAGAGTCTTATAATAGTGAAGGAATGAAGTACATATACCGATTCAACTTATTGGACGATCCGATTGAAATCCGTCCCACTTAAAAAGAATATGGGGTTGGAGAGAAACCAAAGGGTCATTTAGGATCGTCTGTACTATTTTGGTGTGCTATATAGTATTGTTGTCCGTAAAAGTCTTATAACTGTGAAGGAATGATGCACAAACACCGATTCTTCTACTTAAAGAACGATACGGGTGAAATCCGTCCCACTTAGATAGAAAAGAAGGTAGGAAAGAAAGAAAGGGCCGGTTAAGAGCACGTGGACTATTTTGGTATGCTATATAGTATTGTTGCCCATAAGAGTCTTATAATAGTGAAGGAATGAAGTACATATACCGATTCAACTTATTGGACGATCCGATTGAAATCCGTCCCACTTAAAAAGAATATGGGGTTGGAGAGAAACCAAAGGGTCATTTAGGATCGTCTGTACTATTTTGGTGTGCTATATAGTATTGTTGTCCGTAAAAGTCTTATAACTGTGAAGGAATGATGCACAAACACCGATTCTTCTACTTAAAGAACGATACGGGTGAAATCCGTCCCACTTAGATAGAAAAGAAGGTAGGAAAGAAAGAAAGGGCCGGTTAGGAGCACGTGGACTATTTTGGTATGCTATATAGTATTGTTGCCCATAAGAGTCTTATAATAGTGAAGGAATGAAGTACATATACCGATTCAACTTATTGGACGATTCGAGTGAAATCCGTCCCACTTCAAAAGAATATGGAGTTTGAGAGAAACCAAAGGGTCATTTAGGACCGTGTGAACTATTTTGGTATGCTATATAGAATTGTTGTCCGTAATTGTCTTATAACTATGAAGGAATGATGCACAAACACCGATTCTACTTATAGGACGATACGGTTGAAATACGTCCCACTTCGATAGAAAAGAAGCTTGAAAAGAAAGAAAGGGCCGGTTAGGTGCGCGTGGAGTATTTTGGTATTCTTTATAGTATTTTTGCCCATTAGAGTCTTACAATATAGAATGAATGAAGTACATATACCGATTCAACTTATTGGACGATCCGATTGAAATCTGTCCCACTTAAAAAGAATATGGGGTTGGAGAGAAACCAAAGGGTCATTTAGGACCGTGTGGACTATTTTGGTATGCTATATAGAATTGTTGTCCGTAAAAGTCTTATAACTGTGAAGGAATGATGCACAAACACCGATTCTTCTACTTAAAGAACGATACGAGTGAAATCCGTCCCACTTAGATAGAAAAGAAGGTAGGAAAGAAAGAAAGGGCCGGTTAGGAGCACGTGGACTATTTTGCTATGTTATATAGTATTGTTGCCCTTAAGAGTCTTATAATAGTGAAGGAATGAAGTACATATACCGATTCAACTTATTGGACGATTCGAGTGAAATCTGTCCCACTTCAAAAGAATATGGAGTTGGAGAGAAACCAAAGGGTCATTTAGGACCGTGTGTACTATTTTTTTATGCTATATAGTATTGTTGTCCATAAGAGTCTTATAAATGTGAAGGAATGATGCACAAACACCGATTCTTCTACTTAAAGGACGATACGGGTGAAATCCGTCCCACTTAGATAGAAAAGAAGGTAGGAAAGAAAGAAAGGGCCGGTTAGGAGCACGTGGACTATTTTGGTATGCTATATAGTATTGTTGCCCATAAGAGTCTTATAATAGTGAAGGAATGAAGTACATATACCGATTCAACTTATTGGACGATCCGATTGAAATCCGTCCCACTTAAAAAGAATATGGGGTTGGAGAGAAACCAAATGGTCATTTAGGATCGTCTGTACTATTTTGGTGTGCTATATAGTATTGTTGTCATAAGAGTCGTATAATTGTGAAGGAATAATGCACAAACACCGATTCTTCTACTTAAAGAACGATACGGATGAAATCCGTCCCACTTAGATAGAAAAGAAGGTAGGAAAGAAAGAAAGGGCCGGTTTGGAGCACGTGGACTATTTTTGTATGCTATATAGTATTGTTGCCCATAAGAGTCTTATAATAGTGAAGGAATGAAGTACTTATACCGATTCAACTTATTGGACGATCCGATTGAAATCCGTCCCACTTAAAAAGAATATGGGGTTGGAGAGAAACCAAATGGTCATTTAGGATCGTCTGTACTATTTTGGTGTGCTATATAGTGTTGTTGTCATAAGAGTCTTATAATTGTGAAGGAATGATGCACAAACACCGATTCTTCTACTTAAAGAACGATACGGATGAAATCCGTCCCACTTAGATAGAAAAGAAGGTAGGAAAGAAAGAAAGGGCCGGTTAGGAGCACGTGGACAATTTTGGTATGCTATATAGTATTGTTGCCCATAAGAGTCTTATAATAGTGAAGGAATGAAGTACATATACCGATTCAACTTATTGGACGATTCGAGTGAAATCCGTCCCACTTCAAAAGAATATGGAGTTGGAGAGAAACCAAAGGGTCATTTAGGACCGTGTGAACTATTTTGGTATGCTATATAGAATTGTTGTCCGTAATTGTCTTATAACTATGAAGGAATGATGCACAAACACCGATTCTACTTATAGGACGATACGGTTGAAATACGTCCCACTTCGATAGAAAAGAAGTTTGAAAAGAAAGAAAGGGTCGGTTAGGAGCGTGTGCACTATTTTGGTGTGCTTTATAGTATTTTTTCCCGTAAAAGTCTTATAATATAGAAGGAATGAAGAACATATACCGATTCAACTTCTTGGACGATTCGAGTGAAATCCGTCCCACTTCAAAAGAATATGGGGTTGGAGAGAAACCAAAGGGTCATTTAGGACCGTGTGGACTATTTTGGAATGCTATATAGAATTGTTGTCCGTAAAAGTCTTATAACTGTGAAGGAATGATGCACAAACACCGATTCTACTTATAGGACGATACGGGTGAAATCCGTCCCACTAAGATAGAAAAGAAGCTTGAAAAGAAAGAAAGGGCCGGTTAGGTGCGCGTGGAGTATTTTGGTATTCTTTATTGTATTTTTGCCCATAAGAGTCTTATAATATAGAAGGAATGAAATACATATACCGATTCAACTTATTGGACGATCCGATTGAGATCTGTCCCACTTAAAAAGAATATGGGGTTGGAGAGAAACCAAAGGGTCATTTAGGACCGTGTGGACTATTTTGGTATGCTATATAGAATTGTTGTCCGTAAAAGTCTTATAACTGTGAAGGAATGATGCACAAACACCGATTCTTCTACTTAAAGAACGATACAGGTGAAATCCGTCCCACTTAGATAGAAAAGAAGGTAGGAAAGAAAGAAAGGGCCGGTTAGGAGCACGTGGACTATTTTGGTATGCTATATAGTATTGTTGCCCATAAGAGTCTTATAATAGTGAAGGAAACAAGTACATATACCGATTCAACTTATTGGACGATTCGAGTGAAATCCGTCCCACTTCAAAAGAATATGGAGTTGGAGAGAAACCAAAGGGTCATTTAGGACCGTGTGTACTATTTTGGTATGCTATATAGTATTGTTGTCCATAAGAGTCTTATAAATGTGAAGGAATGATGCACAAACACCGATTCTTCTACTTAAAGGACGATACGGGTGAAATCCGTCCCACTTAGATAGAAAAGAAGGTAGGAAAGAAAGAAAGGGCCGGTTAGGAGCACGTGGACTATTTTGGTATGCTATATAGTATTGTTGCCCATAAGAGTCTTATAATAGTGAAGGAATGAAGTACATATACCGATTCAACTTATTGGACGATCCGATTGAAATCCGTCCCACTTAAAAAGAATATGGGGTTGGAGAGAAACCAAATGGTCATTTAGGATCGTCTGTACTATTTTGGTGTGCTATATAGTATTGTTGTCATAAGAGTCTTATAATTGTGAAGGAATGATGCACAAACACCGATTCTTCTACTTAAAGAACGATACGGATGAATTTCGTACCACTTAGATAGAAAAGAAGGTAGGAAAGAAAGAAAGGGCCGGTTAGGAGCACGTGGACTATTTTGGTATGCTATATAGTATTGTTGCCCATAAGAGTCTTATAATAGTGAAGGAATGAAGTACATATACCGATTCAACTTCTTGGACGATTCGAGTGAAATCCGTCCCACTTCAAAAGAATATGGGGTTGGAGAGAAACCAAAGGGTCATTTAGGACCGTGTGGACTATTTTGGTGTGCTATATAGAATTGTTGTCCGTAAAAGTCTTATAACTGTGAAGGAATGATGCACAAACACCGATTCTTCTACTTAAAGAACGATACGGGTGAAATCCGTCCCACTTAGATAGAAAAGAAGGTAGGAAAGAAAGAAAGGGCCGGTTAGGAGCACGTGGACTATTTTGTTATGCTATATAGTATTGTTGCCCATAAGAGTCTTATAATAGTGAAGGAATGAAGTACATATACTGATTCAACTTATTGGACGATTCGAGTGAAATCCGTCCCACTTCAAAAGAATATGGAGTTGGAGAGAAACCAAAGGGTCATTTAGGACCGTGTGTACTATTTTGGTATGCTATATAGTATTGTTGTCCATTAGAGTCTTATAAATGTGAAGGAATGATGCACAAACACCGATTCTTCTACTTAAAGGACGATACGGGTGAAATCCGTCCCACTTAGTTAGAAAAGAAGGTAGGAAAGAAAGAAAGGGCCGGTTAGGAGCACGTGGACTATTTTGGTATGCTATATAGTATTGTTGCCCATAAGAGTCTTATAATAGTGAAGGAATGAAGTACATATACCGATTCAACTTATTGGACGATCCGATTGAAATCCGTCCCACTTAAAAAGAATATGGGGTTGGAGAGAAACCAAATGGTCATTTAGGATCGTCTGTACTATTTTGGTGTGCTATATAGTATTGTTGTCATAAGAGTCTTATAATTGTGAAGGAATGATGCACAAACACCGATTCTTCTACTTAAAGAACGATACGGATGAAATCCGTCCCACTTAGATAGAAAAGAAGGTAGGAAAGAAAGAAAGGGCCGGTTAGGAGCATGTGGACTATTTTGGTATGCTATATAGTATTGTTGCCCGTAAGAGTCTTATAATAGTGAAGGAATGAAGTACATATACCGATTCAACTTATTGGACGATCCGATTGAAATCCGTCCCACTTAAAAAGAATATGGGTTTGGAGAGAAACCAAAGGGTCATTTAGGATCGTCTGTACTATTTTGGTGTGCTATATAGTATTGTTGTCCGTAAAAGTCTTATAACTGTGAAGGAATGATGCACAAACACCGATTCTTCTACTTAAAGAACGATACGGGTGAAATCCGTCCCACTTAGATAGAAAAGAAGGTAGGAAAGAAAGAAAGGGCCGGTTAGGAGCACGTGGACTATTTTGGTATGCTATATAGTATTGTTGCCCATAAGAGTCTTATAATAGTGAAGGAATGAAGAACATATACTGATTCAACTTATTGGACGATTCGAGTGAAATCCGTCCCACTTCAAAAGAATATGGAGTTGGAGAGAAACCAAAGGGTCATTTAGGACCGTGTGTACTATTTTGGTATGCTATATAGTATTGTTGTCCATAAGAGTCTTATAAATGTGAAGGAATGATGCACAAACACCGATTCTTCTACTTAAAGGATGATACGGGTGAAATCCGTCCCACTTAGATAGAAAAGAAGGTAGGAAAGAAAGAAAGGGCCGGTTAGGAGCACGTGGACTATTTTGGTATGCTATATAGTATTGTTGCCCATAAGAGTCTTATAATAGTGAAGGCATGAAGTACATATACCGATTCAACTTATTGGACGATCCGAGTGAAATCCGTCCCACTTCAAAAGAATATGGAGTTGGAGAGAAACCAAAGGGTCATTTAGGACAGTGTGAACTATTTTGGTATGCTATATAGAATTGTTGTCCGTAATTGTCTTATAACTATGAAGGAATGATGCACAAACACCGATTCTACATATAGGACGATACGGTTGAAATACGTCCCACTTCGATAGAAAAGAAGTTTGAAAACAAAGAAAGGGTCGGTTAGGAGCGCGTGGACTATTTTGGTGTGCTTTATAGTATTTTTTCCCGTAAAAGTCTTATAATATAGAAGGAATGAAGAACATATACCGATTCAACTTCTTGGACGATTCGAGTGAAATCCGTCCCATAAGAGTCTTATATAGTATTGTTGCCCATAAGAGTCTTATAATAGTGAAGGAATGAAGAACATATACTGATTCAACTTATTGGACGATTCGAGTGAAATCCGTCCCACTTCAAAAGAATATGGAGTTGGAGAGAAACCAAAGGGTCATTTAGGATCGTGGGTACTATTTTGGTATGTTATATAGTATTGTTGTCCATAAGAGTCTTATAAATGTGAATGAATGATGCACAAACACCGATTCTTCTACTTAAAGGACGATACGGGTGAAATCCGTCCCACTTAGATAGAAAAGAAGGTAGGAAAGAAAGAAAGGGCCGGTTAGGAGCACGTCGACTATTTTGGTATGCTATATAGTATTGTTGCCCATAAGAGTCTTATAATAGTGAAGGAATGAAGTACATATACCGATTCAACTTATTGGACGATCCGATTGAAATCCGTCCCACTTAAAAAGAATATGGGGTTGGAGAGAAACCAAAGGGTCATTTAGGATCGTCTGTACTATTTTGGTGTGCTATATAGTATTGTTGTCCGTAAAAGTCTTATAACTGTGAAGGAATGATGCACAAACACCGATTCTTCTACTTAAAGAACGATACGGGTGAAATCCGTCCCACTTAGATAGAAAAGAAGGTAGGAAAGAAAGAAAGGGCCGGTTAGGAGCACGTGGACTATTTTGGTATGCTATATAGTATTGTTGCCCATAAGAGTCTTATAATAGTGAAGGAATGAAGAACATATACTGATTCAACTTATTGGACGATTCGAGTGAAATCCGTCCCACTTCAAAAGAATATGGAGTTGGAGAGAAACCAAAGGGTCATTTAGGACCGTGTGTACTATTTTGGTATGCTATATAGTATTGTTGTCCATAAGAGTCTTATAAATGTGAAGGAATGATGCACAAACACCGATTCTTCTACTTAAAGGATGATACGGGTGAAATCCGTCCCACTTAGATAGAAAAGAAGGTAGGAAAGAAAGAAAGGGCCGGTTAGGAGCACGTGGACTATTTTGGTATGCTATATAGTATTGTTGCCCATAAGAGTCTTATAATAGTGAAGGCATGAAGTACATATACCGATTCAACTTATTGGACGATCCGAGTGAAATCCGTCCCACTTCAAAAGAATATGGAGTTGGAGAGAAACCAAAGGGTCATTTAGGACAGTGTGAACTATTTTGGTATGCTATATAGAATTGTTGTCCGTAATTGTCTTATAACTATGAAGGAATGATGCACAAACACCGATTCTACATATAGGACGATACGGTTGAAATACGTCCCACTTCGATAGAAAAGAAGTTTGAAAACAAAGAAAGGGTCGGTTAGGAGCGCGTGGACTATTTTGGTGTGCTTTATAGTATTTTTTCCCGTAAAAGTCTTATAATATAGAAGGAAAGAAGAACATATACCGATTCAACTTCTTGGACGATTCGAGTGAAATCCGTCCCATAAGAGTCTTATATAGTATTGTTGCCCATAAGAGTCTTATAATAGTGAAGGAATGAAGTACATATACCGATTCAACTTATTGGACGATCCGATTGAAATCCGTCCCACTTAAAAAGAATATGGGTTTGGAGAGAAACCAAAGGGTCATTTAGGATCGTCTGTACTATTTTGGTGTGCTATATAGTATTGTTGTCCGTAAAAGTCTTATAACTGTGAAGGAATGATGCACAAACACCGATTCTTCTACTTAAAGAACGATACGGGTGAAATCCGTCCCACTTAGATAGAAAAGAAGGTAGGAAAGAAAGAAAAGGCCGGTTAGGAGCACGTGGACTATTTTGGTATGCTATATAGTATTGTTGCCCATAAGAGTCTTATAATAGTGAAGGAATGAAGTACATATACCGATTCAACTTATTGGACGGTCGAGTGAAATCCGTCCCACTTCAAAAGAATATGGAGTTGGAGAGAAACCAAAGGGTCATTTAGGACCGTGGGTACTATTTTGGTATGTTATATAGTATTGTTGTCCATAAGAGTCTTATAAATGTGAATGAATGATGCACAAACACCGATTCTTCTACTTAAAGGACGATACGGGTGAAATCCGTCCCACTTAGATAGAAAAGAAGGTAGGAAAGAAAGAAAGGGCCGGTTAGGAGCACGTGGACTATTTTGGAATGCTATATAGTATTGTTGCCCATAAGAGTCTTATAATAGTGAAGGAATGAAGTACATATACCGATTCAACTTATTGGACGATCCGATTGAAATCAGTCCCACTTAAAAAGAATATGGGGTTGGAGAGAAACCAAAGGGTCATTTAGGATCGTCTGTACTATTTTGGTGTGCTATATAGTATTGTTGTCCGTAAAAGTCTTATAACTGTGAAGGAATGATGCACAAACACCGATTCTTCTACTTAAAGAACGATACGGGTGAAATCCGTCCCACTTAGATAGAAAAGAAGGTAGGAAAGAAAGAAAGGGCCGGTTAGGAGCACGTGGACTATTTTGGTATGCTATATAGTATTGTTGCCCATAAGAGTCTTATAATAGTGAAGGAATGAAGTACATATACCGATTCAACTTATTGGACGATCCGATTGAAATCCGTCCCACTTAAAAAGAATATGGGGTTGGAGAGAAACCAAATGGTCATTTAGGATCGTCTGTACTATTTTGGTGTGCTATATAGTATTGTTGTCATAAGAGTCGTATAATTGTGAAGGAATGATGCACAAACACCGATTCTTCTACTTAAAGAACGATACGGATGAAATCCGTCCCACTTAGATAGAAAAGAAGGTAGGAAAGAAAGAAAGGGCCGGTTAGGAGCACGTGGACAATTTTGGTATGCTATATAGTATTGTTGCCCATAAGAGTCTTATAATAGTGAAGGAATGAAGTACATATACCGATTCAACTTATTGGACGATTCGAGTGAAATCCGTCCCACTTCAAAAGAATATGGAGTTGGAGAGAAACCAAAGGGTCATTTAGGACCGTGTGAACTATTTTGGTATGCTATATAGAATTGTTGTCCGTAATTGTCTTATAACTATGAAGGAATGATGCACAAACACCGATTCTACTTATAGGACGATACGGTTGAAATACGTCCCACTTCAATAGAAAAGAAGTTTGAAAAGAAAGAAAGGGTCGGTTAGGAGCGTGTGCACTATTTTGGTGTGCTTTATAGTATTTTTTCCCGTAAAAGTCTTATAATATAGAAGGAATGAAGAACATATACCGATTCAACTTCTTGGACGATTCGAGTGAAATCCGTCCCACTTCAAAAGAATATGGGGTTGGAGAGAAACCAAAGGGTCATTTAGGACCGTGTGGACTATTTTGGAATGCTATATAGAATTGTTGTCCGTAAAAGTCTTATAACTGTGAAGGAATGATGCACAAACACCGATTCTACTTATAGGACGATACGGGTGAAATCCGTCCCACTAAGATAGAAAAGAAGCTTGAAAAGAAAGAAAGGGCCGGTTAGGTGCGCGTGGAGTATTTTGGTATTCTTTATTGTATTTTTGCCCATAAGAGTCTTATAATATAGAAGGAATGAAATACATATACCGATTCAACTTATTGGACGATCCGATTGAGATCTGTCCCACTTAAAAAGAATATGGGGTTGGAGAGAAACCAAAGGGTCATTTAGGACCGTGTGGACTATTTTGGTATGCTATATAGAATTGTTGTCCGTAAAAGTCTTATAACTGTGAAGGAATGATGCACAAACACCGATTCTTCTACTTAAAGAACGATACAGGTGAAATCCGTCCCACTTAGATAGAAAAGAAGGTAGGAAAGAAAGAAAGGGCCGGTTAGGAGCACGTGGACTATTTTGGTATGCTATATAGTATTGTTGCCCATAAGAGTCTTATAATAGTGAAGGAAACAAGTACATATACCGATTCAACTTATTGGACGATTCGAGTGAAATCCGTCCCACTTCAAAAGAATATGGAGTTGGAGAGAAACCAAAGGGTCATTTAGGACCGTGTGTACTATTTTGGTATGCTATATAGTATTGTTGTCCATAAGAGTCTTATAAATGTGAAGGAATGATGCACAAACACCGATTCTTCTACTTAAAGGACGATACGGGTGAAATCCGTCCCACTTAGATAGAAAAGAAGGTAGGAAAGAAAGAAAGGGCCGGTTAGGAGCACGTGGACTATTTTGGTATGCTATATAGTATTGTTGCCCATAAGAGTCTTATAATAGTGAAGGAATGAAGTACATATACCGATTCAACTTATTGGACGATCCGATTGAAATCCGTCCCACTTAAAAAGAATATGGGGTTGGAGAGAAACCAAATGGTCATTTAGGATCGTCTGTACTATTTTGGTGTGCTATATAGTATTGTTGTCATAAGAGTCTTATAATTGTGAAGGAATGATGCACAAACACCGATTCTTCTACTTAAAGAACGATACGGATGAATTTCGTACCACTTAGATAGAAAAGAAGGTAGGAAAGAAAGAAAGGGCCGGTTAGGAGCACGTGGACTATTTTGGTATGCTATATAGTATTGTTGCCCATAAGAGTCTTATAATAGTGAAGGAATGAAGTACATATACCGATTCAACTTCTTGGACGATTCGAGTGAAATCCGTCCCACTTCAAAAGAATATGGGGTTGGAGAGAAACCAAAGGGTCATTTAGGACCGTGTGGACTATTTTGGTGTGCTATATAGAATTGTTGTCCGTAAAAGTCTTATAACTGTGAAGGAATGATGCACAAACACCGATTCTTCTACTTAAAGAACGATACGGGTGAAATCCGTCCCACTTAGATAGAAAAGAAGGTAGGAAAGAAAGAAAGGGCCGGTTAGGAGCACGTGGACTATTTTGTTATGCTATATAGTATTGTTGCCCATAAGAGTCTTATAATAGTGAAGGAATGAAGTACATATACTGATTCAACTTATTGGACGATTCGAGTGAAATCCGTCCCACTTCAAAAGAATATGGAGTTGGAGAGAAACCAAAGGGTCATTTAGGACCGTGTGTACTATTTTGGTATGCTATATAGTATTGTTGTCCATTAGAGTCTTATAAATGTGAAGGAATGATGCACAAACACCGATTCTTCTACTTAAAGGACGATACGGGTGAAATCCGTCCCACTTAGTTAGAAAAGAAGGTAGGAAAGAAAGAAAGGGCCGGTTAGGAGCACGTGGACTATTTTGGTATGCTATATAGTATTGTTGCCCATAAGAGTCTTATAATAGTGAAGGAATGAAGTACATATACCGATTCAACTTATTGGACGATCCGATTGAAATCCGTCCCACTTAAAAAGAATATGGGGTTGGAGAGAAACCAAATGGTCATTTAGGATCGTCTGTACTATTTTGGTGTGCTATATAGTATTGTTGTCATAAGAGTCTTATAATTGTGAAGGAATGATGCACAAACACCGATTCTTCTACTTAAAGAACGATACGGATGAAATCCGTCCCACTTAGATAGAAAAGAAGGTAGGAAAGAAAGAAAGGGCCGGTTAGGAGCATGTGGACTATTTTGGTATGCTATATAGTATTGTTGCCCGTAAGAGTCTTATAATAGTGAAGGAATGAAGTACATATACCGATTCAACTTATTGGACGATCCGATTGAAATCCGTCCCACTTAAAAAGAATATGGGTTTGGAGAGAAACCAAAGGGTCATTTAGGATCGTCTGTACTATTTTGGTGTGCTATATAGTATTGTTGTCCGTAAAAGTCTTATAACTGTGAAGGAATGATGCACAAACACCGATTCTTCTACTTAAAGAACGATACGGGTGAAATCCGTCCCACTTAGATAGAAAAGAAGGTAGGAAAGAAAGAAAGGGCCAGTTAGGAGCACGTGGACTATTTTGGTATGCTATATAGTATTGTTGCCCATAAGAGTCTTATAATAGTGATGGAATGAAGTACATATACCGATTCAACTTATTGGACGATTCGAGTGAAATCCGTCCCACTTCAAAAGAATATGGAGTTGGAGAGAAACCAAAGGGTCATTTAGGATCGTGGGTACTATTTTGGTATGTTATATAGTATTGTTGTCCATAAGAGTCTTATAAATGTGAATGAATGATGCACAAACACCGATTCTTCTACTTAAAGGACGATACGGGTGAAATCCGTCCCACTTAGATAGAAAAGAAGGTAGGAAAGAAAGAAAGGGCCGGTTAGGAGCACGTCGACTATTTTGGTATGCTATATAGTATTGTTGCCCATAAGAGTCTTATAATAGTGAAGGAATGAAGTACATATACCGATTCAACTTATTGGACGATCCGATTGAAATCCGTCCCACTTAAAAAGAATATGGGGTTGGAGAGAAACCAAAGGGTCATTTAGGATCGTCTGTACTATTTTGGTGTGCTATATAGTATTGTTGTCCGTAAAAGTCTTATAACTGTGAAGGAATGATGCACAAACACCGATTCTTCTACTTAAAGAACGATACGGGTGAAATCCGTCCCACTTAGATAGAAAAGAAGGTAGGAAAGAAAGAAAGGGCCGGTTAGGAGCACGTGGACTATTTTGGTATGCTATATAGTATTGTTGCCCATAAGAGTCTTCTAATAGTGAAGGAATGAAGAACATATACTGATTCAACTTATTGGACGATTCGAGTGAAATCCGTCCCACTTCAAAAGAATATGGAGTTGGAGAGAAACCAAAGGGTCATTTAGGACCGTGTGTACTATTTTGGTATGCTATATAGTATTGTTGTCCATAAGAGTCTTATAAATGTGAAGGAATGATGCACAAACACCGATTCTTCTACTTAAAGGATGATACGGGTGAAATCCGTTCCACTTAGATAGAAAAGAAGGTAGGAAAGAAAGAAAGGGCCGGTTAGGAGCACGTGGACTATTTTGGTATGCTATATAGTATTGTTGCCCATAAGAGTCTTATAATAGTGAAGGCATGAAGTACATATACCGATTCAACTTATTGGACGATCCGAGTGAAATCCGTCCCACTTCAAAAGAATATGGAGTTGGAGAGAAACCAAAGGGTCATTTAGGACAGTGTGAACTATTTTGGTATGCTATATAGAATTGTTGTCCGTAATTGTCTTATAACTATGAAGGAATGATGCACAAACACCGATTCTACATATAGGACGATACGGTTGAAATACGTCCCACTTCGATAGAAAAGAAGTTTGAAAACAAAGAAAGGGTCGGTTAGGAGCGCGTGGACTATTTTGGTGTGCTTTATAGTATTTTTTCCCGTAAAAGTCTTATAATATAGAAGGAATGAAGAACATATACCGATTCAACTTCTTGGACGATTCGAGTGAAATCCGTCCCATAAGAGTCTTATATAGTATTGTTGCCCATAAGAGTCTTATAATAGTGAAGGAATGAAGTACATATACCGATTCAACTTATTGGACGATCCGATTGAAATCCGTCCCACTTAAAAAGAATATGGGTTTGGAGAGAAACCAAAGGGTCATTTAGGATCGTCTGTACTATTTTGGTGTGCTATATAGTATTGTTGTCCGTAAAAGTCTTATAACTGTGAAGGAATGATGCACAAACACCGATTCTTCTACTTAAAGAACGATACGGGTGAAATCCGTCCCACTTAGATAGAAAAGAAGGTAGGAAAGAAAGAAAGGGCCGGTTAGGAGCACGTGGACTATTTTGGTATGCTATATAGTATTGTTGCCCATAAGAGTCTTATAATAGTGAAGGAATGAAGTACATATACCGATTCAACTTATTGGACGGTCGAGTGAAATCCGTCCCACTTCAAAAGAATATGGAGTTGGAGAGAAACCAAAGGGTCATTTAGGACCGTGGGTACTATTTTGGTATGTTATATAGTATTGTTGTCCATAAGAGTCTTATAAATGTGAATGAATGATGCACAAACACCGATTCTTCTACTTAAAGGACGATACGGGTGAAATCCGTCCCACTTAGATAGAAAAGAAGGTAGGAAAGAAAGAAAGGGCCGGTTAGGAGCACGTGGACTATTTTGGAATGCTATATAGTATTGTTGCCCATAAGAGTCTTATAATAGTGAAGGAATGAAGTACATATACCGATTCAACTTATTGGACGATCCGATTGAAATCAGTCCCACTTAAAAAGAATATGGGGTTGGAGAGAAACCAAAGGGTCATTTAGGACCGTGTGTACTATTTTGGTATGCTATATAGTATTGTTGTCCATTAGAGTCTTATAAATGTGAAGGAATGATGCACAAACACCGATTCTTCTACTTAAAGGACGATACGGGTGAAATCCGTCCCACTTAGTTAGAAAAGAAGGTAGGAAAGAAAGAAAGGGCCGGTTAGGAGCACGTGGACTATTTTGGTATGCTATATAGTATTGTTGCCCATAAGAGTCTTATAATAGTGAAGGAATGAAGTACATATACCGATTCAACTTATTGGACGATCCGATTGAAATCCGTCCCACTTAAAAAGAATATGGGGTTGGAGAGAAACCAAATGGTCATTTAGGATCGTCTGTACTATTTTGGTGTGCTATATAGTATTGTTGTCATAAGAGTCTTATAATTGTGAAGGAATGATGCACAAACACCGATTCTTCTACTTAAAGAACGATACGGATGAAATCCGTCCCACTTAGATAGAAAAGAAGGTAGGAAAGAAAGAAAGGGCCGGTTAGGAGCATGTGGACTATTTTGGTATGCTATATAGTATTGTTGCCCGTAAGAGTCTTATAATAGTGAAGGAATGAAGTACATATACCGATTCAACTTATTGGACGATCCGATTGAAATCCGTCCCACTTAAAAAGAATATGGGTTTGGAGAGAAACCAAAGGGTCATTTAGGATCGTCTGTACTATTTTGGTGTGCTATATAGTATTGTTGTCCGTAAAAGTCTTATAACTGTGAAGGAATGATGCACAAACACCGATTCTTCTACTTAAAGAACGATACGGGTGAAATCCGTCCCACTTAGATAGAAAAGAAGGTAGGAAAGAAAGAAAGGGCCGGTTAGGAGCACGTGGACTATTTTGTTATGCTATATAGTATTGTTGCCCATAAGAGTCTTATAATAGTGAAGGAATGAAGTACATATACTGATTCAACTTATTGGACGATTCGAGTGAAATCCGTCCCACTTCAAAAGAATATGGAGTTGGAGAGAAACCAAAGGGTCATTTAGGACCGTGTGTACTATTTTGGTATGCTATATAGTATTGTTGTCCATTAGAGTCTTATAAATGTGAAGGAATGATGCACAAACACCGATTCTTCTACTTAAAGGACGATACGGGTGAAATCCGTCCCACTTAGTTAGAAAAGAAGGTAGGAAAGAAAGAAAGGGCCGGTTAGGAGCACGTGGACTATTTTGGTATGCTATATAGTATTGTTGCCCATAAGAGTCTTATAATAGTGAAGGAATGAAGTACATATACCGATTCAACTTATTGGACGATCCGATTGAAATCCGTCCCACTTAAAAAGAATATGGGGTTGGAGAGAAACCAAATGGTCATTTAGGATCGTCTGTACTATTTTGGTGTGCTATATAGTATTGTTGTCATAAGAGTCTTATAATTGTGAAGGAATGATGCACAAACACCGATTCTTCTACTTAAAGAACGATACGGATGAAATCCGTCCCACTTAGATAGAAAAGAAGGTAGGAAAGAAAGAAAGGGCCGGTTAGGAGCATGTGGACTATTTTGGTATGCTATATAGTATTGTTGCCCGTAAGAGTCTTATAATAGTGAAGGAATGAAGTACATATACCGATTCAACTTATTGGACGATCCGATTGAAATCCGTCCCACTTAAAAAGAATATGGGTTTGGAGAGAAACCAAAGGGTCATTTAGGATCGTCTGTACTATTTTGGTGTGCTATATAGTATTGTTGTCCGTAAAAGTCTTATAACTGTGAAGGAATGATGCACAAACACCGATTCTTCTACTTAAAGAACGATACGGGTGAAATCCGTCCCACTTAGATAGAAAAGAAGGTAGGAAAGAAAGAAAGGGCCAGTTAGGAGCACGTGGACTATTTTGGTATGCTATATAGTATTGTTGCCCATAAGAGTCTTATAATAGTGATGGAATGAAGTACATATACCGATTCAACTTATTGGACGATTCGAGTGAAATCCGTCCCACTTCAAAAGAATATGGAGTTGGAGAGAAACCAAAGGGTCATTTAGGATCGTGGGTACTATTTTGGTATGTTATATAGTATTGTTGTCCATAAGAGTCTTATAAATGTGAATGAATGATGCACAAACACCGATTCTTCTACTTAAAGGACGATACGGGTGAAATCCGTCCCACTTAGATAGAAAAGAAGGTAGGAAAGAAAGAAAGGGCCGGTTAGGAGCACGTCGACTATTTTGGTATGCTATATAGTATTGTTGCCCATAAGAGTCTTATAATAGTGAAGGAATGAAGTACATATACCGATTCAACTTATTGGACGATCCGATTGAAATCCGTCCCACTTAAAAAGAATATGGGGTTGGAGAGAAACCAAAGGGTCATTTAGGATCGTCTGTACTATTTTGGTGTGCTATATAGTATTGTTGTCCGTAAAAGTCTTATAACTGTGAAGGAATGATGCACAAACACCGATTCTTCTACTTAAAGAACGATACGGGTGAAATCCGTCCCACTTAGATAGAAAAGAAGGTAGGAAAGAAAGAAAGGGCCGGTTAGGAGCACGTGGACTATTTTGGTATGCTATATAGTATTGTTGCCCATAAGAGTCTTCTAATAGTGAAGGAATGAAGAACATATACTGATTCAACTTATTGGACGATTCGAGTGAAATCCGTCCCACTTCAAAAGAATATGGAGTTGGAGAGAAACCAAAGGGTCATTTAGGACCGTGTGTACTATTTTGGTATGCTATATAGTATTGTTGTCCATAAGAGTCTTATAAATGTGAAGGAATGATGCACAAACACCGATTCTTCTACTTAAAGGATGATACGGGTGAAATCCGTTCCACTTAGATAGAAAAGAAGGTAGGAAAGAAAGAAAGGGCCGGTTAGGAGCACGTGGACTATTTTGGTATGCTATATAGTATTGTTGCCCATAAGAGTCTTATAATAGTGAAGGCATGAAGTACATATACCGATTCAACTTATTGGACGATCCGAGTGAAATCCGTCCCACTTCAAAAGAATATGGAGTTGGAGAGAAACCAAAGGGTCATTTAGGACAGTGTGAACTATTTTGGTATGCTATATAGAATTGTTGTCCGTAATTGTCTTATAACTATGAAGGAATGATGCACAAACACCGATTCTACATATAGGACGATACGGTTGAAATACGTCCCACTTCGATAGAAAAGAAGTTTGAAAACAAAGAAAGGGTCGGTTAGGAGCGCGTGGACTATTTTGGTGTGCTTTATAGTATTTTTTCCCGTAAAAGTCTTATAATATAGAAGGAATGAAGAACATATACCGATTCAACTTCTTGGACGATTCGAGTGAAATCCGTCCCATAAGAGTCTTATATAGTATTGTTGCCCATAAGAGTCTTATAATAGTGAAGGAATGAAGTACATATACCGATTCAACTTATTGGACGATCCGATTGAAATCCGTCCCACTTAAAAAGAATATGGGTTTGGAGAGAAACCAAAGGGTCATTTAGGATCGTCTGTACTATTTTGGTGTGCTATATAGTATTGTTGTCCGTAAAAGTCTTATAACTGTGAAGGAATGATGCACAAACACCGATTCTTCTACTTAAAGAACGATACGGGTGAAATCCGTCCCACTTAGATAGAAAAGAAGGTAGGAAAGAAAGAAAGGGCCGGTTAGGAGCACGTGGACTATTTTGGTATGCTATATAGTATTGTTGCCCATAAGAGTCTTATAATAGTGAAGGAATGAAGTACATATACCGATTCAACTTATTGGACGGTCGAGTGAAATCCGTCCCACTTCAAAAGAATATGGAGTTGGAGAGAAACCAAAGGGTCATTTAGGACCGTGGGTACTATTTTGGTATGTTATATAGTATTGTTGTCCATAAGAGTCTTATAAATGTGAATGAATGATGCACAAACACCGATTCTTCTACTTAAAGGACGATACGGGTGAAATCCGTCCCACTTAGATAGAAAAGAAGGTAGGAAAGAAAGAAAGGGCCGGTTAGGAGCACGTGGACTATTTTGGAATGCTATATAGTATTGTTGCCCATAAGAGTCTTATAATAGTGAAGGAATGAAGTACATATACCGATTCAACTTATTGGACGATCCGATTGAAATCAGTCCCACTTAAAAAGAATATGGGGTTGGAGAGAAACCAAAGGGTCATTTAGGACCGTGTGTACTATTTTGGTATGCTATATAGTATTGTTGTCCATTAGAGTCTTATAAATGTGAAGGAATGATGCACAAACACCGATTCTTCTACTTAAAGGACGATACGGGTGAAATCCGTCCCACTTAGTTAGAAAAGAAGGTAGGAAAGAAAGAAAGGGCCGGTTAGGAGCACGTGGACTATTTTGGTATGCTATATAGTATTGTTGCCCATAAGAGTCTTATAATAGTGAAGGAATGAAGTACATATACCGATTCAACTTATTGGACGATCCGATTGAAATCCGTCCCACTTAAAAAGAATATGGGGTTGGAGAGAAACCAAATGGTCATTTAGGATCGTCTGTACTATTTTGGTGTGCTATATAGTATTGTTGTCATAAGAGTCTTATAATTGTGAAGGAATGATGCACAAACACCGATTCTTCTACTTAAAGAACGATACGGATGAAATCCGTCCCACTTAGATAGAAAAGAAGGTAGGAAAGAAAGAAAGGGCCGGTTAGGAGCATGTGGACTATTTTGGTATGCTATATAGTATTGTTGCCCGTAAGAGTCTTATAATAGTGAAGGAATGAAGTACATATACCGATTCAACTTATTGGACGATCCGATTGAAATCCGTCCCACTTAAAAAGAATATGGGTTTGGAGAGAAACCAAAGGGTCATTTAGGATCGTCTGTACTATTTTGGTGTGCTATATAGTATTGTTGTCCGTAAAAGTCTTATAACTGTGAAGGAATGATGCACAAACACCGATTCTTCTACTTAAAGAACGATACGGGTGAAATCCGTCCCACTTAGATAGAAAAGAAGGTAGGAAAGAAAGAAAGGGCCAGTTAGGAGCACGTGGACTATTTTGGTATGCTATATAGTATTGTTGCCCATAAGAGTCTTATAATAGTGATGGAATGAAGTACATATACCGATTCAACTTATTGGACGATTCGAGTGAAATCCGTCCCACTTCAAAAGAATATGGAGTTGGAGAGAAACCAAAGGGTCATTTAGGATCGTGGGTACTATTTTGGTATGTTATATAGTATTGTTGTCCATAAGAGTCTTATAAATGTGAATGAATGATGCACAAACACCGATTCTTCTACTTAAAGGACGATACGGGTGAAATCCGTCCCACTTAGATAGAAAAGAAGGTAGGAAAGAAAGAAAGGGCCGGTTAGGAGCACGTCGACTATTTTGGTATGCTATATAGTATTGTTGCCCATAAGAGTCTTATAATAGTGAAGGAATGAAGTACATATACCGATTCAACTTATTGGACGATCCGATTGAAATCCGTCCCACTTAAAAAGAATATGGGGTTGGAGAGAAACCAAAGGGTCATTTAGGATCGTCTGTACTATTTTGGTGTGCTATATAGTATTGTTGTCCGTAAAAGTCTTATAACTGTGAAGGAATGATGCACAAACACCGATTCTTCTACTTAAAGAACGATACGGGTGAAATCCGTCCCACTTAGATAGAAAAGAAGGTAGGAAAGAAAGAAAGGGCCGGTTAGGAGCACGTGGACTATTTTGGTATGCTATATAGTATTGTTGCCCATAAGAGTCTTCTAATAGTGAAGGAATGAAGAACATATACTGATTCAACTTATTGGACGATTCGAGTGAAATCCGTCCCACTTCAAAAGAATATGGAGTTGGAGAGAAACCAAAGGGTCATTTAGGACCGTGTGTACTATTTTGGTATGCTATATAGTATTGTTGTCCATAAGAGTCTTATAAATGTGAAGGAATGATGCACAAACACCGATTCTTCTACTTAAAGGATGATACGGGTGAAATCCGTTCCACTTAGATAGAAAAGAAGGTAGGAAAGAAAGAAAGGGCCGGTTAGGAGCACGTGGACTATTTTGGTATGCTATATAGTATTGTTGCCCATAAGAGTCTTATAATAGTGAAGGCATGAAGTACATATACCGATTCAACTTATTGGACGATCCGAGTGAAATCCGTCCCACTTCAAAAGAATATGGAGTTGGAGAGAAACCAAAGGGTCATTTAGGACAGTGTGAACTATTTTGGTATGCTATATAGAATTGTTGTCCGTAATTGTCTTATAACTATGAAGGAATGATGCACAAACACCGATTCTACATATAGGACGATACGGTTGAAATACGTCCCACTTCGATAGAAAAGAAGTTTGAAAACAAAGAAAGGGTCGGTTAGGAGCGCGTGGACTATTTTGGTGTGCTTTATAGTATTTTTTCCCGTAAAAGTCTTATAATATAGAAGGAATGAAGAACATATACCGATTCAACTTCTTGGACGATTCGAGTGAAATCCGTCCCATAAGAGTCTTATATAGTATTGTTGCCCATAAGAGTCTTATAATAGTGAAGGAATGAAGTACATATACCGATTCAACTTATTGGACGATCCGATTGAAATCCGTCCCACTTAAAAAGAATATGGGTTTGGAGAGAAACCAAAGGGTCATTTAGGATCGTCTGTACTATTTTGGTGTGCTATATAGTATTGTTGTCCGTAAAAGTCTTATAACTGTGAAGGAATGATGCACAAACACCGATTCTTCTACTTAAAGAACGATACGGGTGAAATCCGTCCCACTTAGATAGAAAAGAAGGTAGGAAAGAAAGAAAGGGCCGGTTAGGAGCACGTGGACTATTTTGGTATGCTATATAGTATTGTTGCCCATAAGAGTCTTATAATAGTGAAGGAATGAAGTACATATACCGATTCAACTTATTGGACGGTCGAGTGAAATCCGTCCCACTTCAAAAGAATATGGAGTTGGAGAGAAACCAAAGGGTCATTTAGGACCGTGGGTACTATTTTGGTATGTTATATAGTATTGTTGTCCATAAGAGTCTTATAAATGTGAATGAATGATGCACAAACACCGATTCTTCTACTTAAAGGACGATACGGGTGAAATCCGTCCCACTTAGATAGAAAAGAAGGTAGGAAAGAAAGAAAGGGCCGGTTAGGAGCACGTGGACTATTTTGGAATGCTATATAGTATTGTTGCCCATAAGAGTCTTATAATAGTGAAGGAATGAAGTACATATACCGATTCAACTTATTGGACGATCCGATTGAAATCAGTCCCACTTAAAAAGAATATGGGGTTGGAGAGAAACCAAAGGGTCATTTAGGATCGTCTGTACTATTTTGGTGTGCTATATAGTATTGTTGTCCGTAAAAGTCTTATAACTGTGAAGGAATGATGCACAAACACCGATTCTTCTACTTAAAGAACGATACGGGTGAAATCCGTCCCACTTAGATAGAAAAGAAGGTAGGAAAGAAAGAAAGGGCCGGTTAGGAGCACGTGGACTATTTTGGTATGCTATATAGTATTGTTGCCCATAAGAGTCTTATAATAGTGAAGGAATGAAGTACATATACCGATTCAACTTATTGGACGGTCGAGTGAAATCCGTCCCACTTCAAAAGAATATGGAGTTGGAGAGAAACCAAAGGGTCATTTAGGACCGTGGGTACTATTTTGGTATGTTATATAGTATTGTTGTCCATAAGAGTCTTATAAATGTGAATGAATGATGCACAAACACCGATTCTTCTACTTAAAGGACGATACGGGTGAAATCCGTCCCACTTAGATAGAAAAGAAGGTAGGAAAGAAAGAAAGGGCCGGTTAGGAGCACGTGGACTATTTGGGAATGCTATATAGTATTGTTGCCCATAAGAGTCTTATAATAGTGAAGGAATGAAGTACATATACCGATTCAACTTATTGGACGATCCGATTGAAATCAGTCCCACTTAAAAAGAATATGGGGTTGGAGAGAAACCAAAGGGTCATTTAGGATCGTCTGTACTATTTTGGTGTGCTATATAGTATTGTTGTCCGTAAAAGTCTTATAACTGTGAAGGAATGATGCACAAACACCGATTCTTCTACTTAAAGAACGATACGGGTGAAATCCGTCCCACTTAGATAGAAAAGAAGGTAGGAAAGAAAGAAAGGGCCGGTTAGGAGCACGTGGACTATTTTGGTATGCTATATAGTATTGTTGCCCATAAGAGTCTTATAATAGTGAAGGAATGAAGTACATATACCGATTCAACTTATTGGACGATTCGAGTGAAATCCGTCCCACTTCAAAAGAATATGGAGTTGGAGAGAAACCAAAGGGTCATTTAGGACCGTGGGTACTATTTTGGTTTGTTATATAGTATTGTTGTCCATAAGAGTCTTATAAATGTGAATGAATGATGCACAAACACCGATTCTTCTACTTAAAGGACGATACGGGTGAAATCCGTCCCACTTAGATAGAGAAGAAGGTAGGAAAGAAAGAAAGGGCCGGTTAGGAGCACGTGGACTATTTTGGTATGCTATATAGTATTGTTGCCCATAAGAGTCTTATAATAGTGAAGGAATGAAGTACATATACCGATTCAACTTATTGGACGATCCGATTGAAATCCGTCCCACTTAAAAAGAATATGGGGTTGGAGAGAAACCAAAGGGTCATTTAGGATCGTCTGTACTATTTTGGTGTGCTATATAGTATTGTTGTCCGTAAAAGTCTTATAACTGTGAAGGAATGATGCACAAACACCGATTCTTCTACTTAAAGAACGATACGGGTGAAATCCGTCCCACTTAGATAGAAAAGAAGGTAGGAAAGAAAGAAAGGGCCGGTTAGGAGCACGTGGACTATTTTGGTATGCTATATAGTATTGTTGCCCATAAGAGTCTTATAATAGTGAAGGAATGAAGTACATTTACCGATTCAACTTATTGGACGATTCGAGTGAAATCCGTCCCACTTCAAAAGAATATGGAGTTGGAGAGAAACCAAAGGGTCATTTAGGACCGTGGGTACTATTTTGGTATGCTATATAGTATTGTTGTCCATAAGAGTCTTATAAATGTGAATGAATGATCCACAAACACCGATTCTTCTACTTCAAGGACGATACGGGTGAAATCCGTCCCACTTAGATAGAAAAGAAGGTAGGAAAGAAAGAAAGGGCCGGTTAGGAGCACGTGGACTATTTTGGTATGCTATATAGTATTGTTGCCCATAAGAGTCTTATAATAGTGAAGGAATGAAGTACATTTACCGATTCAACTTATTGGACGATCCGATTGAAATCCGTCCCACTTAAAAAGAATATGGGGTTGGAGAGAAACCAAAGGGTCATTTAGGATCGTCTGAACTATTTTGGTGTGCTATATAGTATTGTTGTCCGTAAAAGTCTTATAACTGTGAAGGAATGATGCACAAACACCGATTCTTCTACTTAAAGAACGATACGGGTGAAATCCGTCCCACTTAGATAGAAAAGAAGGTTGGAAAGAAAGAAAGGGCCGGTTTGGAGCACGTGGACTATTTTGGTATGCTATATAGTATTGTTGCCCATAAGAGTCTTATAATAGTGAAGGCATGAAGTACATATACCCATTCAACTTATTGGACGATCCGAGTGAAATCCGTCCCACTTCAAAAGAATATGGAGTTGGAGAGAAACCAAAGGGTCATTTAGGACCGTGTGAACTATTTTGGTATGCTATATAGAATTGTTGTCCGTAATTGTCTTATAACTATTAAGGAATGATATACAAACACCGATTCTACTTATAGGACGATACGGTTGAAATACGTCCCACTTCCATAGAAAAGAAGTTTGAAAACAAAGAAAGGGTCGGTTAGGAGCGCGTGGACTATTTTGGTGTGCTTTATAGTATTTTTTCCCGTAAGAGTCTTATAATAGTGAAGGAATGAAGTACATATACCGATTCAACTTATTGGACGATCCGAGTGAAATCCGTTCCACTTCAAAAGAATATGGAGTTGGAGATAAACCAAAGGGTCATTTAGGACCGTGTGAACTATTTTGGTATGCTATATAGAATTGTTGTCCGTAATTGTCTTATAACTATGAAGGAATGATGCACAAACACCGATTCTACTTATAGGACGATACGGTTGAAATACGTCCCACTTCGATAGAAAAGAAGTTTGAAAACAAAGAATGGGTCGGTTAGGAGCGCGTGGACTATTTTGGTGTGCTTTATAGTATTTTTTCCCGTAAAAGTCATATAATATAGAAGGAATGAAGAACATATACCGATTCAACTTCTTGGACGATTCGAGTGAAATCCGTCCCACTTCAAAAGAATATGGGGTTGGAGAGAAACCAAAGGGTCATTTAGGACCGTGTGGACTATTTTGGTATGCTATATAGAATTGTTGTCCGTAAAAGTCTTATAACTGTGAAGGAATGATGCACAAACACCGATTCTACTTATAGGACGATACGGGTGAAATCCGTCCCACTAAGATAGAAAAGAAGCTTGAAAAGAAAGAAAGGGCCGGTTAGGTGCGCGTGGAGTATTTTGGTATTCTTTATTGTATTTTTGCCCATAAGAGTCTTATAATATAGAAGTAATGAAGTACATATACCGATTCAACTTATTGGACGATCCGATTGAAATCCGTCCCACTTAAAAAGAATATGGGGTTGGAGAGAAACCAAAGGGTCATTTAGGATCGTCTGTACTATTTTGGTGTGCTATATAGTATTGTTGTCCGTAAAAGTCTTATAACTGTGAAGGAATGATGCACAAACACCGATTTTTCTACTTAAAGAACGATACGGGTGAAATCCGTCCCACTTAGATAGAAAAGAAGGTAGGAAAGAAAGAAAGGGCCGGTTAAGAGCACGTGGACTATTTTGGTATGCTATATAGTATTGTTGCCCATAAGAGTCTTATAATAGTGAAGGAATGAAGTACATATACCGATTCAACTTATTGGACGATCCGATTGAAATCCGTCCCACTTAAAAAGAATATGGGGTTGGAGAGAAACCAAATGGTCATTTAGGATCGTCTGTACTATTTTGGTGTGCTATATAGTATTGTTGTCATAAGAGTCTTATAATATTGAAGGAATGATGCACAAACACCGATTCTTCTACTTAAAGAACGATACGGATGAAATCCGTCCCACTTAGATAGAAAAGAAGGTAGGAAAGAAAGAAAGGGCCGGTTAGGAGCACGTGGACTATTTTGGTATGCTATATAGTATTGTTGCCCATAAGAGTTTTATAATAGTGAAGGAGTGAAGTACATATACCGATTCAACTTATTGGACGATTCGAGTGAAATCCGTCTCACTTCAAAAGAATATGGAGTTGGAGAGAAACCAAAGGGTCATTTAGGACCGTGTGAACTATTTTGGTATGCTATATAGAATTGTTGTCCGTAATTGTCTTATAACTATGAAGGAATGATGCACAAACACCGATTCTACTTATAGGACGATACGGTTGAAATACGTCCCACTTCGATAGAAAAGAAGTTTGAAAACAAAGAAAGGGTCGGTTAGGAGCGCGTGGACTATTTTGGTGTGCTTTATAGTATTTTTTCCCGTAAGAGTCTTATAATAGTGAAGGAATGAAGTACATATACCGATTCAACTTATTGGACGATCCGAGTGAAATCCGTTCCACTTCAAAAGAATATGGAGTTGGAGAGAAACCAAAGGGTCATTTAGGACCGTGTGAACTATTTTGGTATGCTATATAGAATTGTTGTCCGTAATTGTCTTATAACTATGAAGGAATGATGCACAAACACCGATTCTACTTATAGGACGATACGGTTGAAATACGTCCCACTTCGATAGAAAAGAAGTTTGAAAACAAAGAAAGGGTCGGTTAGGAGCGCGTGGACTATTTTGGTGTGCTTTATAGTATTTTTTCCCGTAAAAGTCTTATAATATAGAAGGAATGAAGAACATATACCGATTCAACTTCTTGGACGATTCGAGTGAAATCCGTCCCATAAGAGTCTTATATAGTATTGTTGCCCATAAGAGTCTTATAATAGTGAAGGAATGAAGTACATATACCGATTCAACTTATTGGACGATCCGATTGAAATCCGTCCCACTTAAAAAGAATATGGGTTTGGAGAGAAACCAAAGGGTCATTTAGGATCGTCTGTACTATTTTGGTGTGCTATATAGTATTGTTGTCCGTAAAAGTCTTATAACTGTGAATGAATGATGCACAAACACCGATTCTTCTACTTAAAGAACGATACGGGTGAAATCCGTCCCACTTAGATAGAAAAGAAGGTAGGAAAGAAAGAAAGGGCCGGTTAGGAGCACGTGGACTATTTTGGTATGCTATATAGTATTGTTGCCCATAAGAGTCTTATAATAGTGAAGGAATGAAGTACATATACCGATTCAACTTATTGGACGATCCGATTGAAATCCGTCCCACTTAAAAAGAATATGGGGTTGGAGAGAAACCAAAGGGTCATTTAGGATCGTCTGTACTATTTTGGTGTGCTATATAGTATTGTTGTCCGTAAAAGTCTTATAACTGTGAAGGAATGATGCACAAACACCGATTTTTCTACTTAAAGAACGATACGGGTGAAATCCGTCCCACTTAGATAGAAAAGAAGGTAGGAAAGAAAGAAAGGGCCGGTTAAGAGCACGTGGACTATTTTGGTATGCTATATAGTATTGTTGCCCATAAGAGTCTTATAATAGTGAAGGAATGAAGTACATATACCGATTCAACTTATTGGACGATCCGATTGAAATCCGTCCCACTTAAAAAGAATATGGGGTTGGAGAGAAACCAAATGGTCATTTAGGATCGTCTGTACTATTTTGGTGTGCTATATAGTATTGTTGTCATAAGAGTCTTATAATATTGAAGGAATGATGCACAAACACCGATTCTTCTACTTAAAGAACGATACGGATGAAATCCGTCCCACTTAGATAGAAAAGAAGGTAGGAAAGAAAGAAAGGGCCGGTTAGGAGCACGTGGACTATTTTGGTATGCTATATAGTATTGTTGCCCATAAGAGTTTTATAATAGTGAAGGAGTGAAGTACATATACCGATTCAACTTATTGGACGATTCGAGTGAAATCCGTCTCACTTCAAAAGAATATGGAGTTGGAGAGAAACCAAAGGGTCATTTAGGACCGTGTGAACTATTTTGGTATGCTATATAGAATTGTTGTCCGTAATTGTCTTATAACTATGAAGGAATGATGCACAAACACCGATTCTACTTATAGGACGATACGGTTGAAATACGTCCCACTTCGATAGAAAAGAAGTTTGAAAACAAAGAAAGGGTCGGTTAGGAGCGCGTGGACTATTTTGGTGTGCTTTATAGTATTTTTTCCCGTAAGAGTCTTATAATAGTGAAGGAATGAAGTACATATACCGATTCAACTTATTGGACGATCCGAGTGAAATCCGTTCCACTTCAAAAGAATATGGAGTTGGAGAGAAACCAAAGGGTCATTTAGGACCGTGTGAACTATTTTGGTATGCTATATAGAATTGTTGTCCGTAATTGTCTTATAACTATGAAGGAATGATGCACAAACACCGATTCTACTTATAGGACGATACGGTTGAAATACGTCCCACTTCGATAGAAAAGAAGTTTGAAAACAAAGAAAGGGTCGGTTAGGAGCGCGTGGACTATTTTGGTGTGCTTTATAGTATTTTTTCCCGTAAAAGTCTTATAATATAGAAGGAATGAAGAACATATACCGATTCAACTTCTTGGACGATTCGAGTGAAATCCGTCCCATAAGAGTCTTATATAGTATTGTTGCCCATAAGAGTCTTATAATAGTGAAGGAATGAAGTACATATACCGATTCAACTTATTGGACGATCCGATTGAAATCCGTCCCACTTAAAAAGAATATGGGTTTGGAGAGAAACCAAAGGGTCATTTAGGATCGTCTGTACTATTTTGGTGTGCTATATAGTATTGTTGTCCGTAAAAGTCTTATAACTGTGAATGAATGATGCACAAACACCGATTCTTCTACTTAAAGAACGATACGGGTGAAATCCGTCCCACTTAGATAGAAAAGAAGGTAGGAAAGAAAGAAAGGGCCGGTTAGGAGCACGTGGACTATTTTGGTATGCTATATAGTATTGTTGCCCATAAGAGTCTTATAATAGTGAAGGAATGAAGTACATATACCGATTCAACTTATTGGACGGTCGAGTGAAATCCGTCCCACTTCAAAAGAATATGGAGTTGGAGAGAAACCAAAGGGTCATTTAGGACCGTGGGTACTATTTTGGTATGTTATATAGTATTGTTGTCCATAAGAGTCTTATAAATGTGAATGAATGATGCACAAACACCGATTCTTCTACTTAAAGGACGATACGGGTGAAATCCGTCCCACTTAGATAGAAAAGAAGGTAGGAAAGAAAGAAAGGGCCGGTTAGGAGCACGTGGACTATTTGGGAATGCTATATAGTATTGTTGCCCATAAGAGTCTTATAATAGTGAAGGAATGAAGTACATATACCGATTCAACTTATTGGACGATCCGATTGAAATCAGTCCCACTTAAAAAGAATATGGGGTTGGAGAGAAACCAAAGGGTCATTTAGGATCGTCTGTACTATTTTGGTGTGCTATATAGTATTGTTGTCCGTAAAAGTCTTATAACTGTGAAGGAATGATGCACAAACACCGATTCTTCTACTTAAAGAACGATACGGGTGAAATCCGTCCCACTTAGATAGAAAAGAAGGTAGGAAAGAAAGAAAGGGCCGGTTAGGAGCACGTGGACTATTTTGGTATGCTATATAGTATTGTTGCCCATAAGAGTCTTATAATAGTGAAGGAATGAAGTACATATACCGATTCAACTTATTGGACGATTCGAGTGAAATCCGTCCCACTTCAAAAGAATATGGAGTTGGAGAGAAACCAAAGGGTCATTTAGGACCGTGGGTACTATTTTGGTATGTTATATAGTATTGTTGTCCATAAGAGTCTTATAAATGTGAATGAATGATGCACAAACACCGATTCTTCTACTTAAAGGACGATACGGGTGAAATCCGTCCCACTTAGATAGAAAAGAAGGTAGGAAAGAAAGAAAGGGCCGGTTAGGAGCACGTGGACTATTTTGGTATGCTATATAGTATTGTTGCCCATAAGAGTCTTATAATAGTGAAGGAATGAAGTACATATACCGATTCAACTTATTGGACGATCCGATTGAAATCCGTCCCACTTAAAAAGAATATGGGGTTGGAGAGAAACCAAAGGGTCATTTAGGATCGTCTGTACTATTTTGGTGTGCTATATAGTATTGTTGTCCGTAAAAGTCTTATAACTGTGAAGGAATGATGCACAAACACCGATTCTTCTACTTAAAGAACGATACGGGTGAAATCCGTTCCACTTAGATAGAAAAGAAGGTAGGAAAGAAAGAAAGGGCCGGTTAAGAGCACGTGGACTATTTTGGTATGCTATGTAGTATTGTTGCCCATAAGAGTCTTATAATAGTGAAGGAATGAAGTACATATACCGATTCAACTTATTGGACGATCCGATTGAAATCCGTCCCACTTAAAAAGAATATGGGGTTGGAGAGAAACCAAAGGGTCATTTAGGATCGTCTGTACTATTTTGGTGTGCTATATAGTATTGTTGTCCGTAAAAGTCTTATAACTGTGAAGGAATGATGCACAAACACCGATTCTTCTACTTAAAGAACGATACGGGTGAAATCCGTCCCACTTAGATAGAAAAGAAGGTAGGAAAGAAAGAAAGGGCCGGTTAGGAGCACGTGGACTATTTTGGTATGCTATATAGTATTGTTGCCCATAAGAGTCTTATAATAGTGAAGGAATGAAGTACATTTACCGATTCAACTTATTGGACGATTCGAGTGAAATCCGTCCCACTTCAAAAGAATATGGAGTTGGAGAGAAACCAAAGGGTCATTTAGGACCGTGGGTACTATTTTGGTATGCTATATAGTATTGTTGTCCATAAGAGTCTTATAAATGTGAATGAATGATCCACAAACACCGATTCTTCTACTTCAAGGACGATACGGGTGAAATCCGTCCCACTTAGATAGAAAAGAAGGTAGGAAAGAAAGAAAGGGCCGGTTAGGAGCACGTGGACTATTTTGGTATGCTATATAGTATTGTTGCCCATAAGAGTCTTATAATAGTGAAGGAATGAAGTACATATACCGATTCAACTTATTGGACGATCCGATTGAAATCCGTCCCACTTAAAAAGAATATGGGGTTGGAGAGAAACCAAAGGGTCATTTAGGATCGTCTGTACTATTTTGGTGTGCTATATAGTATTGTTGTCCGTAAAAGTCTTATAACTATGAAGGAATGATGCACAAACACCGATTCTTCTACTTAAAGAACGATACGGGTGAAATCCGTCCCACTTAGATAGAAAAGAAGGTTGGAAAGAAAGAAAGGGCCGGTTTGGAGCACGTGGACTATTTTGGTATGCTATATAGTATTGTTGCCCATAAGAGTCTTATAATAGTGAAGGCATGAAGTACATATACCCATTCAACTTATTGGACGATCCGAGTGAAATCCGTCCCACTTCAAAAGAATATGGAGTTGGAGAGAAACCAAAGGGTCATTTAGGACCGTGTGAACTATTTTGGTATGCTATATAGAATTGTTGTCCGTAATTGTCTTATAACTATTAAGGAATGATGCACAAACACCGATTCTACTTATAGGACGATACGGTTGAAATACGTCCCACTTCCATAGAAAAGAAGTTTGAAAACAAAGAAAGGGTCGGTTAGGAGCGCGTGGACTATTTTGGTGTGCTTTATAGTATTTTTTCCCGTAAGAGTCTTATAATAGTGAAGGAATGAAGTACATATACCGATTCAACTTATTGGACGATCCGAGTGAAATCCGTTCCACTTCAAAAGAATATGGAGTTGGAGATAAACCAAAGGGTCATTTAGGACCGTGTGAACTATTTTGGTATGCTATATAGAATTGTTGTCCGTAATTGTCTTATAACTATGAAGGAATGATGCACAAACACCGATTCTACTTATAGGACGATACGGTTGAAATACGTCCCACTTCGATAGAAAAGAAGTTTGAAAACAAAGAATGGGTCGGTTAGGAGCGCGTGGACTATTTTGGTGTGCTTTATAGTATTTTTTCCCGTAAAAGTCATATAATATAGAAGGAATGAAGAACATATACCGATTCAACTTCTTGGACGATTCGAGTGAAATCCGTCCCACTTCAAAAGAATATGGGGTTGGAGAGAAACCAAAGGGTCATTTAGGACCGTGTGGACTATTTTGGTATGCTATATAGAATTGTTGTCCGTAAAAGTCTTATAACTGTGAAGGAATGATGCACAAACACCGATTCTTCTACTTAAAGAACGATACGGGTGAAATCCGTCCCACTTAGATAGAAAAGAAGGTTGGAAAGAAAGAAAGGGCCGGTTTGGAGCACGTGGACTATTTTGGTATGCTATATAGTATTGTTGCCCATAAGAGTCTTATAATAGTGAAGGCATGAAGTACATATACCCATTCAACTTATTGGACGATCCGAGTGAAATCCGTCCCACTTCAAAAGAATATGGAGTTGGAGAGAAACCAAAGGGTCATTTAGGACCGTGTGAACTATTTTGGTATGCTATATAGAATTGTTGTCCGTAATTGTCTTATAACTATTAAGGAATGATGCACAAACACCGATTCTACTTATAGGACGATACGGTTGAAATACGTCCCACTTCCATAGAAAAGAAGTTTGAAAACAAAGAAAGGGTCGGTTAGGAGCGCGTGGACTATTTTGGTGTGCTTTATAGTATTTTTTCCCGTAAGAGTCTTATAATAGTGAAGGAATGAAGTACATATACCGATTCAACTTATTGGACGATCCGAGTGAAATCCGTTCCACTTCAAAAGAATATGGAGTTGGAGATAAACCAAAGGGTCATTTAGGACCGTGTGAACTATTTTGGTATGCTATATAGAATTGTTGTCCGTAATTGTCTTATAACTATGAAGGAATGATGCACAAACACCGATTCTACTTATAGGACGATACGGTTGAAATACGTCCCACTTCGATAGAAAAGAAGTTTGAAAACAAAGAATGGGTCGGTTAGGAGCGCGTGGACTATTTTGGTGTGCTTTATAGTATTTTTTCCCGTAAAAGTCATATAATATAGAAGGAATGAAGAACATATACCGATTCAACTTCTTGGACGATTCGAGTGAAATCCGTCCCACTTCAAAAGAATATGGGGTTGGAGAGAAACCAAAGGGTCATTTAGGACCGTGTGGACTATTTTGGTATGCTATATAGAATTGTTGTCCGTAAAAGTCTTATAACTGTGAAGGAATGATGCACAAACACCGATTCTACTTATAGGACGATACGGGTGAAATCCGTCCCACTAAGATAGAAAAGAAGCTTGAAAAGAAAGAAAGGGCCGGTTAGGTGCGCGTGGAGTATTTTGGTATTCTTTATTGTATTTTTGCCCATAAGAGTCTTATAATATAGAAGGAATGAAGTACATATACCGATTCAACTTATTGGACGATCCGATTGAAATCCGTCCCACTTAAAAAGAATATGGGGTTGGAGAGAAACCAAAGGGTCATTTAGGATCGTCTGTACTATTTTGGTGTGCTATATAGTATTGTTGTCCGTAAAAGTCTTATAACTGTGAAGGAATGATGCACAAACACCGATTTTTCTACTTAAAGAACGATACGGGTGAAATCCGTCCCACTTAGATAGAAAAGAAGGTAGGAAAGAAAGAAAGGGCCGGTTAAGAGCACGTGGACTATTTTGGTATGCTATATAGTATTGTTGCCCATAAGAGTCTTATAATAGTGAAGGAATGAAGTACATATACCGATTCAACTTATTGGACGATCCGATTGAAATCCGTCCCACTTAAAAAGAATATGGGGTTGGAGAGAAACCAAATGGTCATTTAGGATCGTCTGTACTATTTTGGTGTGCTATATAGTATTGTTGTCATAAGAGTCTTATAATATTGAAGGAATGATGCACAAACACCGATTCTTCTACTTAAAGAACGATACGGATGAAATCCGTCCCACTTAGATAGAAAAGAAGGTAGGAAAGAAAGAAAGGGCCGGTTAGGAGCACGTGGACTATTTTGGTATGCTATATAGTATTGTTGCCCATAAGAGTTTTATAATAGTGAAGGAGTGAAGTACATATACCGATTCAACTTATTGGACGATTCGAGTGAAATCCGTCTCACTTCAAAAGAATATGGAGTTGGAGAGAAACCAAAGGGTCATTTAGGACCGTGTGAACTATTTTGGTATGCTATATAGAATTGTTGTCCGTAATTGTCTTATAACTATGAAGGAATGATGCACAAACACCGATTCTACTTATAGGACGATACGGTTGAAATACGTCCCACTTCGATAGAAAAGAAGTTTGAAAACAAAGAAAGGGTCGGTTAGGAGCGCGTGGACTATTTTGGTGTGCTTTATAGTATTTTTTCCCGTAAGAGTCTTATAATAGTGAAGGAATGAAGTACATATACCGATTCAACTTATTGGACGATCCGAGTGAAATCCGTTCCACTTCAAAAGAATATGGAGTTGGAGAGAAACCAAAGGGTCATTTAGGACCGTGTGAACTATTTTGGTATGCTATATAGAATTGTTGTCTGTAATTGTCTTATAACTATGAAGGAATGATGCACAAACACCGATTCTACTTATAGGACGATACGGTTGAAATACGTCCCACTTCGATAGAAAAGAAGTTTGAAAACAAAGAAAGGGTCGGTTAGGAGCGCGTGGACTATTTTGGTGTGCTTTATAGTATTTTTTCCCGTAAAAGTCTTATAATATAGAAGGAATGAAGAACATATACCGATTCAACTTCTTGGACGATTCGAGTGAAATCCGTCCCACTTCAAAAGAATATGGGGTTGGAGAGAAACCAAAGGGTCATTTAGGACCGTGTGGACTATTTTGGTATGCTATATAGAATTGTTGTCCGTAAAAGTCTTATAACTGTGAAGGAATGATGCACAAACACCGATTCTACTTATAGGACGATACGGGTGAAATCCGTCCCACTAAGATAGAAAAGAAGCTTGAAAAGAAAGAAAGGGCCGGTTAGGTGCGCGTGGAGTATTTTGGTATGCTATATAGTATTGTTGCCCATAAGAGTCTTATAATAGTGAAGGAATGAAGTACATATACCGATTCAACTTATTGGACGGTCGAGTGAAATCCGTCCCACTTCAAAAGAATATGGAGTTGGAGAGAAACCAAAGGGTCATTTAGGACCGTGGGTACTATTTTGGTATGTTATATAGTATTGTTGTCCATAAGAGTCTTATAAATGTGAATGAATGATGCACAAACACCGATTCTTCTACTTAAAGGACGATACGGGTGAAATCCGTCCCACTTAGATAGAAAAGAAGGTAGGAAAGAAAGAAAGGGCCGGTTAGGAGCACGTGGACTATTTGGGAATGCTATATAGTATTGTTGCCCATAAGAGTCTTATAATAGTGAAGGAATGAAGTACATATACCGATTCAACTTATTGGACGATCCGATTGAAATCAGTCCCACTTAAAAAGAATATGGGGTTGGAGAGAAACCAAAGGGTCATTTAGGATCGTCTGTACTATTTTGGTGTGCTATATAGTATTGTTGTCCGTAAAAGTCTTATAACTGTGAAGGAATGATGCACAAACACCGATTCTTCTACTTAAAGAACGATACGGGTGAAATCCGTCCCACTTAGATAGAAAAGAAGGTAGGAAAGAAAGAAAGGGCCGGTTAGGAGCACGTGGACTATTTTGGTATGCTATATAGTATTGTTGCCCATAAGAGTCTTATAATAGTGAAGGAATGAAGTACATATACCGATTCAACTTATTGGACGATTCGAGTGAAATCCGTCCCACTTCAAAAGAATATGGAGTTGGAGAGAAACCAAAGGGTCATTTAGGACCGTGGGTACTATTTTGGTATGTTATATAGTATTGTTGTCCATAAGAGTCTTATAAATGTGAATGAATGATGCACAAACACCGATTCTTCTACTTAAAGGACGATACGGGTGAAATCCGTCCCACTTAGATAGAAAAGAAGGTAGGAAAGAAAGAAAGGGCCGGTTAGGAGCACGTGGACTATTTTGGTATGCTATATAGTATTGTTGCCCATAAGAGTCTTATAATAGTGAAGGAATGAAGTACATATACCGATTCAACTTATTGGACGATCCGATTGAAATCCGTCCCACTTAAAAAGAATATGGGGTTGGAGAGAAACCAAAGGGTCATTTAGGATCGTCTGTACTATTTTGGTGTGCTATATAGTATTGTTGTCCGTAAAAGTCTTATAACTGTGAAGGAATGATGCACAAACACCGATTCTTCTACTTAAAGAACGATACGGGTGAAATCCGTTCCACTTAGATAGAAAAGAAGGTAGGAAAGAAAGAAAGGGCCGGTTAAGAGCACGTGGACTATTTTGGTATGCTATATAGTATTGTTGCCCATAAGAGTCTTATAATAGTGAAGGAATGAAGTACATATACCGATTCAACTTATTGGACGATCCGATTGAAATCCGTCCCACTTAAAAAGAATATGGGGTTGGAGAGAAACCAAAGGGTCATTTAGGATCGTCTGTACTATTTTGGTGTGCTATATAGTATTGTTGTCCGTAAAAGTCTTATAACTGTGAAGGAATGATGCACAAACACCGATTCTTCTACTTAAAGAACGATACGGGTGAAATCCGTCCCACTTAGATAGAAAAGAAGGTAGGAAAGAAAGAAAGGGCCGGTTAGGAGCACGTGGACTATTTTGGTATGCTATATAGTATTGTTGCCCATAAGAGTCTTATAATAGTGAAGGAATGAAGTACATTTACCGATTCAACTTATTGGACGATTCGAGTGAAATCCGTCCCACTTCAAAAGAATATGGAGTTGGAGAGAAACCAAAGGGTCATTTAGGACCGTGGGTACTATTTTGGTATGCTATATAGTATTGTTGTCCATAAGAGTCTTATAAATGTGAATGAATGATCCACAAACACCGATTCTTCTACTTCAAGGACGATACGGGTGAAATCCGTCCCACTTAGATAGAAAAGAAGGTAGGAAAGAAAGAAAGGGCCGGTTAGGAGCACGTGGACTATTTTGGTATGCTATATAGTATTGTTGCCCATAAGAGTCTTATAATAGTGAAGGAATGAAGTACATATACCGATTCAACTTATTGGACGATCCGATTGAAATCCGTCCCACTTAAAAAGAATATGGGGTTGGAGAGAAACCAAAGGGTCATTTAGGATCGTCTGTACTATTTTGGTGTGCTATATAGTATTGTTGTCCGTAAAAGTCTTATAACTGTGAAGGAATGATGCACAAACACCGATTCTTCTACTTAAAGAACGATACGGGTGAAATCCGTCCCACTTAGATAGAAAAGAAGGTTGGAAAGAAAGAAAGGGCCGGTTTGGAGCACGTGGACTATTTTGGTATGCTATATAGTATTGTTGCCCATAAGAGTCTTATAATAGTGAAGGCATGAAGTACATATACCCATTCAACTTATTGGACGATCCGAGTGAAATCCGTCCCACTTCAAAAGAATATGGAGTTGGAGAGAAACCAAAGGGTCATTTAGGACCGTGTGAACTATTTTGGTATGCTATATAGAATTGTTGTCCGTAATTGTCTTATAACTATTAAGGAATGATGCACAAACACCGATTCTACTTATAGGACGATACGGTTGAAATACGTCCCACTTCCATAGAAAAGAAGTTTGAAAACAAAGAAAGGGTCGGTTAGGAGCGCGTGGACTATTTTGGTGTGCTTTATAGTATTTTTTCCCGTAAGAGTCTTATAATAGTGAAGGAATGAAGTACATATACCGATTCAACTTATTGGACGATCCGAGTGAAATCCGTTCCACTTCAAAAGAATATGGAGTTGGAGATAAACCAAAGGGTCATTTAGGACCGTGTGAACTATTTTGGTATGCTATATAGAATTGTTGTCCGTAATTGTCTTATAACTATGAAGGAATGATGCACAAACACCGATTCTACTTATAGGACGATACGGTTGAAATACGTCCCACTTCGATAGAAAAGAAGTTTGAAAACAAAGAATGGGTCGGTTAGGAGCGCGTGGACTATTTTGGTGTGCTTTATAGTATTTTTTCCCGTAAAAGTCATATAATATAGAAGGAATGAAGAACATATACCGATTCAACTTCTTGGACGATTCGAGTGAAATCCGTCCCACTTCAAAAGAATATGGGGTTGGAGAGAAACCAAAGGGTCATTTAGGACCGTGTGGACTATTTTGGTATGCTATATAGAATTGTTGTCCGTAAAAGTCTTATAACTGTGAAGGAATGATGCACAAACACCGATTCTACTTATAGGACGATACGGGTGAAATCCGTCCCACTAAGATAGAAAAGAAGCTTGAAAAGAAAGAAAGGGCCGGTTAGGTGCGCGTGGAGTATTTTGGTATTCTTTATTGTATTTTTGCCCATAAGAGTCTTATAATATAGAAGGAATGAAGTACATATACCGATTCAACTTATTGGACGATCCGATTGAAATCCGTCCCACTTAAAAAGAATATGGGGTTGGAGAGAAACCAAAGGGTCATTTAGGATCGTCTGTACTATTTTGGTGTGCTATATAGTATTGTTGTCCGTAAAAGTCTTATAACTGTGAAGGAATGATGCACAAACACCGATTTTTCTACTTAAAGAACGATACGGGTGAAATCCGTCCCACTTAGATAGAAAAGAAGGTAGGAAAGAAAGAAAGGGCCGGTTAGGAGCACGTGGACTATTTTGGTATGCTATATAGTATTGTTGCCCATAAGAGTCTTATAATAGTGAAGGAATGAAGTACATATACCGATTCAACTTATTGGACGATCCGATTGAAATCCGTCCCACTTAAAAAGAATATGGGGTTGGAGAGAAACCAAATGGTCATTTAGGATCGTCTGTACTATTTTGGTGTGCTATATAGTATTGTTGTCATAAGAGTCTTATAATATTGAAGGAATGATGCACAAACACCGATTCTTCTACTTAAAGAACGATACGGATGAAATCCGTCCCACTTAGATAGAAAAGAAGGTAGGAAAGAAAGAAAGGGCCGGTTAGGAGCACGTGGACTATTTTGGTATGCTATATAGTATTGTTGCCCATAAGAGTTTTATAATAGTGAAGGAGTGAAGTACATATACCGATTCAACTTATTGGACGATTCGAGTGAAATCCGTCTCACTTCAAAAGAATATGGAGTTGGAGAGAAACCAAAGGGTCATTTAGGACCGTGTGAACTATTTTGGTATGCTATATAGAATTGTTGTCCGTAATTGTCTTATAACTATGAAGGAATGATGCACAAACACCGATTCTACTTATAGGACGATACGGTTGAAATACGTCCCACTTCGATAGAAAAGAAGTTTGAAAACAAAGAAAGGGTCGGTTAGGAGCGCGTGGACTATTTTGGTGTGCTTTATAGTATTTTTTCCCGTAAGAGTCTTATAATAGTGAAGGAATGAAGTACATATACCGATTCAACTTATTGGACGATCCGAGTGAAATCCGTTCCACTTCAAAAGAATATGGAGTTGGAGAGAAACCAAATGGTCATTTAGGACCGTGTGAACTATTTTGGTATGCTATATAGAATTGTTGTCCGTAATTGTCTTATAACTATGAAGGAATGATGCACAAACACCGATTCTACTTATAGGACGATACGGTTGAAATACGTCCCACTTCGATAGAAAAGAAGTTTGAAAACAAAGAAAGGGTCGGTTAGGAGCGCGTGGACTATTTTGGTGTGCTTTATAGTATTTTTTCCCGTAAAAGTCTTATAATATAGAAGGAATGAAGAACATATACCGATTCAACTTCTTGGACGATTCGAGTGAAATCCGTCCCACTTCAAAAGAATATGGGGTTGGAGAGAAACCAAAGGGTCATTTAGGACCGTGTGGACTATTTTGGTATGCTATATAGAATTGTTGTCCGTAAAAGTCTTATAACTGTGAAGGAATGATGCACAAACACCGATTCTACTTATAGGACGATACGGGTGAAATCCGTCCCACTAAGATAGAAAAGAAGCTTGAAAAGAAAGAAAGGGCCGGTTAGGTGCGCGTGGAGTATTTTGGTATTCTTTATTGTATTTTTGCCCATAAGAGTCTTATAATATAGAAGGAATGAAGTACATATACCGATTCAACTTATTGGACGATCCGATTGAAATCCGTCCCACTTAAAAAGAATATGGGGTTGGAGAGAAACCAAAGGGTCATTTAGGATCGTCTGTACTATTTTGGTGTGCTATATAGTATTGTTGTCCGTAAAAGTCTTATAACTGTGAAGGAATGATGCACAAACACCGATTTTTCTACTTAAAGAACGATACGGGTGAAATCCGTCCCACTTAGATAGAAAAGAAGGTAGGAAAGAAAGAAAGGGCCGGTTAGGAGCACGTGGACTATTTTGGTATGCTATATAGTATTGTTGCCCATAAGAGTCTTATAATAGTGAAGGAATGAAGTACATATACCGATTCAACTTATTGGACGATCCGATTGAAATCCGTCCCACTTAAAAAGAATATGGGGTTGGAGAGAAACCAAATGGTCATTTAGGATCGTCTGTACTATTTTGGTGTGCTATATAGTATTGTTGTCATAAGAGTCTTATAATATTGAAGGAATGATGCACAAACACCGATTCTTCTACTTAAAGAACGATACGGATGAAATCCGTCCCACTTAGATAGAAAAGAAGGTAGGAAAGAAAGAAAGGGCCGGTTAGGAGCACGTGGACTATTTTGGTATGCTATATAGTATTGTTGCCCATAAGAGTTTTATAATAGTGAAGGAGTGAAGTACATATACCGATTCAACTTATTGGACGATTCGAGTGAAATCCGTCTCACTTCAAAAGAATATGGAGTTGGAGAGAAACCAAAGGGTCATTTAGGACCGTGTGAACTATTTTGGTATGCTATATAGAATTGTTGTCCGTAATTGTCTTATAACTATGAAGGAATGATGCACAAACACCGATTCTACTTATAGGACGATACGGTTGAAATACGTCCCACTTCGATAGAAAAGAAGTTTGAAAACAAAGAAAGGGTCGGTTAGGAGCGCGTGGACTATTTTGGTGTGCTTTATAGTATTTTTTCCCGTAAGAGTCTTATAATAGTGAAGGAATGAAGTACATATACCGATTCAACTTATTGGACGATCCGAGTGAAATCCGTTCCACTTCAAAAGAATATGGAGTTGGAGAGAAACCAAATGGTCATTTAGGACCGTGTGAACTATTTTGGTATGCTATATAGAATTGTTGTCCGTAATTGTCTTATAACTATGAAGGAATGATGCACAAACACCGATTCTACTTATAGGACGATACGGTTGAAATACGTCCCACTTCGATAGAAAAGAAGTTTGAAAACAAAGAAAGGGTCGGTTAGGAGCGCGTGGACTATTTTGGTGTGCTTTATAGTATTTTTTCCCGTAAAAGTCTTATAATATAGAAGGAATGAAGAACATATACCGATTCAACTTCTTGGACGATTCGAGTGAAATCCGTCCCACTTCAAAAGAATATGGGGTTGGAGAGAAACCAAAGGGTCATTTAGGACCGTGTGGACTATTTTGGTATGCTATATAGAATTGTTGTCCGTAAAAGTCTTATAACTGTGAAGGAATGATGCACAAACACCGATTCTACTTATAGGACGATACGGGTGAAATCCGTCCCACTAAGATAGAAAAGAAGCTTGAAAAGAAAGAAAGGGCCGGTTAGGTGCGCGTGGAGTATTTTGGTATTCTTTATTGTATTTTTGCCCATAAGAGTCTTATAATATAGAAGGAATGAAGTACATATACCGATTCAACTTATTGGACGATCCGATTGAAATCCGTCCCACTTAAAAAGAATATGGGGTTGGAGAGAAACCAAAGGGTCATTTAGGATCGTCTGTACTATTTTGGTGTGCTATATAGTATTGTTGTCCGTAAAAGTCTTATAACTGTGAAGGAATGATGCACAAACACCGATTTTTCTACTTAAAGAACGATACGGGTGAAATCCGTCCCACTTAGATAGAAAAGAAGGTAGGAAAGAAAGAAAGGGCCGGTTAAGAGCACGTGGACTATTTTGGTATGCTATATAGTATTGTTGCCCATAAGAGTCTTATAATAGTGAAGGAATGAAGTACATATACCGATTCAACTTATTGGACGATCCGATTGAAATCCGTCCCACTTAAAAAGAATATGGGGTTGGAGAGAAACCAAATGGTCATTTAGGATCGTCTGTACTATTTTGGTGTGCTATATAGTATTGTTGTCATAAGAGTCTTATAATATTGAAGGAATGATGCACAAACACCGATTCTTCTACTTAAAGAACGATACGGATGAAATCCGTCCCACTTAGATAGAAAAGAAGGTAGGAAAGAAAGAAAGGGCCGGTTAGGAGCACGTGGACTATTTTGGTATGCTATATAGTATTGTTGCCCATAAGAGTTTTATAATAGTGAAGGAGTGAAGTACATATACCGATTCAACTTATTGGACGATTCGAGTGAAATCCGTCTCACTTCAAAAGAATATGGAGTTGGAGAGAAACCAAAGGGTCATTTAGGACCGTGTGAACTATTTTGGTATGCTATATAGAATTGTTGTCCGTAATTGTCTTATAACTATGAAGGAATGATGCACAAACACCGATTCTACTTATAGGACGATACGGTTGAAATACGTCCCACTTCGATAGAAAAGAAGTTTGAAAACAAAGAAAGGGTCGGTTAGGAGCGCGTGGACTATTTTGGTGTGCTTTATAGTATTTTTTCCCGTAAGAGTCTTATAATAGTGAAGGAATGAAGTACATATACCGATTCAACTTATTGGACGATCCGAGTGAAATCCGTTCCACTTCAAAAGAATATGGAGTTGGAGAGAAACCAAAGGGTCATTTAGGACCGTGTGAACTATTTTGGTATGCTATATAGAATTGTTGTCCGTAATTGTCTTATAACTATGAAGGAATGATGCACAAACACCGATTCTACTTATAGGACGATACGGTTGAAATACGTCCCACTTCGATAGAAAAGAAGTTTGAAAACAAAGAAAGGGTCGGTTAGGAGCGCGTGGACTATTTTGGTGTGCTTTATAGTATTTTTTCCCGTAAAAGTCTTATAATATAGAAGGAATGAAGAACATATACCGATTCAACTTCTTGGACGATTCGAGTGAAATCCGTCCCATAAGAGTCATATATAGTATTGTTGCCCATAAGAGTCTTATAATAGTGAAGGAATGAAGTACATATACCGATTCAACTTATTGGACGATCCGATTGAAATCCGTCCCACTTAAAAAGAATATGGGTTTGGAGAGAAACCAAAGGGTCATTTAGGATCGTCTGTACTATTTTGGTGTGCTATATAGTATTGTTGTCCGTAAAAGTCTTATAACTGTGAATGAATGATGCACAAACACCGATTCTTCTACTTAAAGAACGATACGGGTGAAATCCGTCCCACTTAGATAGAAAAGAAGGTAGGAAAGAAAGAAAGGGCCGGTTAGGAGCACGTGGACTATTTTGGTATGCTATATAGTATTGTTGCCCATAAGAGTCTTATAATAGTGAAGGAATGAAGTACATATACCGATTCAACTTATTGGACGGTCGAGTGAAATCCGTCCCACTTCAAAAGAATATGGAGTTGGAGAGAAACCAAAGGGTCATTTAGGACCGTGGGTACTATTTTGGTATGTTATATAGTATTGTTGTCCATAAGAGTCTTATAAATGTGAATGAATGATGCACAAACACCGATTCTTCTACTTAAAGGACGATACGGGTGAAATCCGTCCCACTTAGATAGAAAAGAAGGTAGGAAAGAAAGAAAGGGCCGGTTAGGAGCACGTGGACTATTTTGGAATGCTATATAGTATTGTTGCCCATAAGAGTCTTATAATAGTGAAGGAATGAAGTACATATACCGATTCAACTTATTGGACGATCCGATTGAAATCAGTCCCACTTAAAAAGAATATGGGGTTGGAGAGAAACCAAAGGGTCATTTAGGATCGTCTGTACTATTTTGGTGTGCTATATAGTATTGTTGTCCGTAAAAGTCTTATAACTGTGAAGGAATGATGCACAAACACCGATTCTTCTACTTAAAGAACGATACAGGTGAAATCCGTTCCACTTAGATAGAAAAGAAGGTAGGAAAGAAAGAAAGGGCCGGTTAAGAGCACGTGGACTATTTTGGTATGCTATATAGTATTGTTGCCCATAAGAGTCTTATAATAGTGAAGGAATGAAGTACATATACCGATTCAACTTATTGGACGATCCGATTGAAATCCGTCCCACTTAAAAAGAATATGGGGTTGGAGAGAAACCAAAGGGTCATTTAGGATCGTCTGTACTATTTTGGTGTGCTATATAGTATTGTTGTCCGTAAAAGTCTTATAACTGTGAAGGAATGATGCACAAACACCGATTTTTCTACTTAAAGAACGATACGGGTGAAATCCGTCCCACTTAGATAGAAAAGAAGGTAGGAAAGAAAGAAAGGGCCGGTTAAGAGCACGTGGACTATTTTGGTATGCTATATAGTATTGTTGCCCATAAGAGTCTTATAATAGTGAAGGAATGAAGTACATATACCGATTCAACTTATTGGACGATCCGATTGAAATCCGTCCCACTTAAAAAGAATATGGGGTTGGAGAGAAACCAAATGGTCATTTAGGATCGTCTGTACTATTTTGGTGTGCTATATAGTATTGTTGTCATAAGAGTCTTATAATATTGAAGGAATGATGCACAAACACCGATTCTTCTACTTAAAGAACGATACGGATGAAATCCGTCCCACTTAGATAGAAAAGAAGGTAGGAAAGAAAGAAAGGGCCGGTTAGGAGCACGTGGACTATTTTGGTATGCTATATAGTATTGTTGCCCATAAGAGTTTTATAATAGTGAAGGAGTGAAGTACATATACCGATTCAACTTATTGGACGATTCGAGTGAAATCCGTCTCACTTCAAAAGAATATGGAGTTGGAGAGAAACCAAAGGGTCATTTAGGACCGTGTGAACTATTTTGGTATGCTATATAGAATTGTTGTCCGTAATTGTCTTATAACTATGAAGGAATGATGCACAAACACCGATTCTACTTATAGGACGATACGGTTGAAATACGTCCCACTTCGATAGAAAAGAAGTTTGAAAACAAAGAAAGGGTCGGTTAGGAGCGCGTGGACTATTTTGGTGTGCTTTATAGTATTTTTTCCCGTAAGAGTCTTATAATAGTGAAGGAATGAAGTACATATACCGATTCAACTTATTGGACGATCCGAGTGAAATCCGTTCCACTTCAAAAGAATATGGAGTTGGAGAGAAACCAAAGGGTCATTTAGGACCGTGTGAACTATTTTGGTATGCTATATAGAATTGTTGTCCGTAATTGTCTTATAACTATGAAGGAATGATGCACAAACACCGATTCTACTTATAGGACGATACGGTTGAAATACGTCCCACTTCGATAGAAAAGAAGTTTGAAAACAAAGAAAGGGTCGGTTAGGAGCGCGTGGACTATTTTGGTGTGCTTTATAGTATTTTTTCCCGTAAAAGTCTTATAATATAGAATGAATGAAGAACATATACCGATTCAACTTCTTGGACGATTCGAGTGAAATCCGTCCCATAAGAGTCTTATATAGTATTGTTGCCCATAAGAGTCTTATAATAGTGAAGGAATGAAGTACATATACCGATTCAACTTATTGGACGATCCGATTGAAATCCGTCCCACTTAAAAAGAATATGGGTTTGGAGAGAAACCAAAGGGTCATTTAGGATCGTCTGTACTATTTTGGTGTGCTATATAGTATTGTTGTCCGTAAAAGTCTTATAACTGTGAAGGAATGATGCACAAACACCGATTCTTCTACTTAAAGAACGATACGGGTGAAATCCGTCCCACTTAGATAGAAAAGAAGGTAGGAAAGAAAGAAAGGGCCGGTTAGGAGCACGTGGACTATTTTGGTATGCTATATAGTATTGTTGCCCATAAGAGTCTTATAATAGTGAAGGAATGAAGTACATATACCGATTCAACTTATTGGACGGTCGAGTGAAATCCGTCCCACTTCAAAAGAATATGGAGTTGGAGAGAAACCAAAGGGTCATTTAGGACCGTGGGTACTATTTTGGTATGTTATATAGTATTGTTGTCCATAAGAGTCTTATAAATGTGAATGAATGATGCACAAACACCGATTCTTCTACTTAAAGGACGATACGGGTGAAATCCGTCCCACTTAGATAGAAAAGAAGGTAGGAAAGAAAGAAAGGGCCGGTTAGGAGCACGTGGACTATTTTGGAATGCTATATAGTATTGTTGCCCATAAGAGTCTTATAATAGTGAAGGAATGAAGTACATATACCGATTCAACTTATTGGACGATCCGATTGAAATCAGTCCCACTTAAAAAGAATATGGGGTTGGAGAGAAACCAAAGGGTCATTTAGGATCGTCTGTACTATTTTGGTGTGCTATATAGTATTGTTGTCCGTAAAAGTCTTATAACTGTGAAGGAATGATGCACAAACACCGATTCTTCTACTTAAAGAACGATACAGGTGAAATCCGTTCCACTTAGATAGAAAAGAAGGTAGGAAAGAAAGAAAGGGCCGGTTAAGAGCACGTGGACTATTTTGGTATGCTATATAGTATTGTTGCCCATAAGAGTCTTATAATAGTGAAGGAATGAAGTACATATACTGATTCAACTTATTGGACGATCCGATTGAAATCCGTCCCACTTAAAAAGAATATGGGGTTGGAGAGAAACCAAAGGGTCATTTAGGATCGTCTGTACTATTTTGGTGTGCTATATAGTATTGTTGTCCGTAAAAGTCTTATAACTGTGAAGGAATGATGCACAAACACCGATTCTTCTACTTAAAGAACGATACGGGTGAAATCCGTCCCACTTAGATAGAAAAGAAGGTAGGAAAGAAAGAAAGGGCCGGTTAGGAGCACGTGGACTATTTTGGTATGCTATATAGTACTGTTGCCCATAAGAGTCTTATAATAGTGAAGGAATGAAGTACATATACCGATTCAACTTATTGGACGATTCGAGTGAAATCCGTCCCACTTCAAAAGAATATGGAGTTGGAGAGAAACCAAAGGGTCATTTAGGACCGTGGGTACTATTTTGGTATGTTATATAGTATTGTTGTCCATAAGAGTCTTATAAATGTGAATGAATGATGCACAAACACCGATTCTTCTACTTAAAGGACGATACGGGTGAAATCCGTCCCACTTAGATAGAAAAGAAGGTAGGAAAGAAAGAAAGGGCCGGTTAGGAGCACGTGGACTATTTTGGTATGCTATATAGTATTGTTGCCCATAAGAGTCTTATAATAGTGAAGGAATGAAGTACATATACCGATTCAACTTATTGGACGATCCGATTGAAATCCGTCCCACTTAAAAAGAATATGGGGTTGGAGAGAAACCAAAGGGTCATTTAGGATCGTCTGTACTATTTTGGTGTGCTATATAGTATTGTTGTCCGTAAAAGTCTTATAACTGTGAAGGAATGATGCACAAACACCGATTCTTCTACTTAAAGAACGATACGGGTGAAATCCGTTCCACTTAGATAGAAAAGAAGGTAGGAAAGAAAGAAAGGGCCGGTTAAGAGCACGTGGACTATTTTGGTATGCTATATAGTATTGTTGCCCATAAGAGTCTTATAATAGTGAAGGAATGAAGTACATATACCGATTCAACTTATTGGACGATCCGATTGAAATCCGTCCCACTTAAAAAGAATATGGGGTTGGAGAGAAACCAAAGGGTCATTTAGGATCGTCTGTACTATTTTGGTGTGCTATATAGTATTGTTGTCCGTAAAAGTCTTATAACTGTGAAGGAATGATGCACAAACACCGATTCTTCTACTTAAAGAACGATACGGGTGAAATCCGTCCCACTTAGATAGAAATAAAGGTAGGAAAGAAAGAAAGGGCCGGTTAGGAGCACGTGGACTATTTTGGTATGCTATATAGTATTGTTGCCCATAAGAGTCTTATAATAGTGAAGGAATGAAGTACATATACCGATTCAACTTATTGGACGATTCGAGTGAAATCCGTCCCACTTCAAAAGAATATGGAGTTGGAGAGAAACCAAAGGGTCATTTAGGACCGTGGGTACTATTTTGGTATGCTATATAGTATTGTTGTCCATAAGAGTCTTATAAATGTGAATGAATGATCCACAAACACCGATTCTTCTACTTCAAGGACGATACGGGTGAAATCCGTCCCACTTAGATAGAAAAGAAGGTAGGAAAGAAAGAAAGGGCCGGTTAGGAGCACGTGGACTATTTTGGTATGCTATATAGTATTGTTGCCCATAAGAGTCTTATAATAGTGAAGGAATGAAGTACATATACCGATTCAACTTATTGGACGATTCGAGTGAAATCCGTCCCACTTCAAAAGAATATGGAGTTGGAGAGAAACCAAAGGGTCATTTAGGACCGTGGGTACTATTTTGGTATGTTATATAGTATTGTTGTCCATAAGAGTCTTATAAATGTGAATGAATGATGCACAAACACCGATTCTTCTACTTAAAGGACGATACGGGTGAAATCCGTCCCACTTAGATAGAAAAGAAGGTAGGAAAGAAAGAAAGGGCCGGTTAGGAGCACGTGGACTATTTTGGTATGCTATATAGTATTGTTGCCCATAAGAGTCTTATAATAGTGAAGGAATGAAGTACATATACCGATTCAACTTATTGGACGATCCGATTGAAATCCGTCCCACTTAAAAAGAATATGGGGTTGGAGAGAAACCAAAGGGTCATTTAGGATCGTCTGTACTATTTTGGTGTGCTATATAGTACTGTTGTCCGTAAAAGTCTTATAACTGTGAAGGAATGATGCACAAACACCGATTCTTCTACTTAAAGAACGATACGGGTGAAATCCGTTCCACTTAGATAGAAAAGAAGGTAGGAAAGAAAGAAAGGGCCGGTTAAGAGCACGTGGACTATTTTGGTATGCTATATAGTATTGTTGCCCATAAGAGTCTTATAATAGTGAAGGAATGAAGTACATATACCGATTCAACTTATTGGACGATCCGATTGAAATCCGTCCCACTTAAAAAGAATATGGGGTTGGAGAGAAACCAAAGGGTCATTTAGGATCGTCTGTACTATTTTGGTGTGCTATATAGTATTGTTGTCCGTAAAAGTCTTATAACTGTGAAGGAATGATGCACAAACACCGATTCTTCTACTTAAAGAACGATACGGGTGAAATCCGTCCCACTTAGATAGAAAAGAAGGTAGGAAAGAAAGAAAGGGCCGGTTAGGAGCACGTGGACTATTTTGGTATGCTATATAGTATTGTTGCCCATAAGAGTCTTATAATAGTGAAGGAATGAAGTACATATACCGATTCAACTTATTGGACGATTCGAGTGAAATCCGTCCCACTTCAAAAGAATATGGAGTTGGAGAGAAACCAAAGGGTCAATTAGGACCGTGGGTACTATTTTGGTATGCTATATAGTATTGTTGTCCATAAGAGTCTTATAAATGTGAATGAATGATCCACAAACACCGATTCTTCTACTTCAAGGACGATACGGGTGAAATCCGTCCCACTTAGATAGAAAAGAAGGTAGGAAAGAAAGAAAGGGCCGGTTAGGAGCACGTGGACTATTTTGGTATGCTATATAGTATTGTTGCCCATAAGAGTCTTATAATAGTGAAGGAATGAAGTACATATACCGATTCAACTTATTGGACGATCCGATTGAAATCCGTCCCACTTAAAAAGAATATGGGGTTGGAGAGAAACCAAAGGGTCATTTAGGATCGTCTGTACTATTTTGGTGTGCTATATAGTATTGTTGTCCGTAAAAGTCTTATAACTGTGAAGGAATGATGCACAAACACCGATTCTTCTACTTAAAGAACGATACGGGTGAAATCCGTCCCACTTAGATAGAAAAGAAGGTTGGAAAGAAAGAAAGGGCCGGTTTGGAGCACGTGGACTATTTTGGTATGCTATATAGTATTGTTGCCCATAAGAGTCTTATAATAGTGAAGGCATGAAGTACATATACCCATTCAACTTATTGGACGATCCGAGTGATATCCGTCCCACTTCAAAAGAATATGGAGTTGGAGAGAAACCAAAGGGTCATTTAGGACCGTGTGAACTATTTTGGTATGCTATATAGAATTGTTGTCCGTAATTGTCTTATAACTATTAAGGAATGATGCACAAACACCGATTCTACTTATAGGACGATACGGTTGAAATACGTCCCACTTCCATAGAAAAGAAGTTTGAAAACAAAGAAAGGGTCGGTTAGGAGCGCGTGGACTATTTTGGTGTGCTTTATAGTATTTTTTCCCGTAAGAGTCTTATAATAGTGAAGGAATGAAGTACATATACCGATTCAACTTATTGGACGATCCGAGTGAAATCCGTTCCACTTCAAAAGAATATGGAGTTGGAGATAAACCAAAGGGTCATTTAGGACCGTGTGAACTATTTTGGTATGCTATATAGAATTGTTGTCCGTAATTGTCTTATAACTATGAAGGAATGATGCACAAACACCGATTCTACTTATAGGACGATACGGTTGAAATACGTCCCACTTCGATAGAAAAGAAGTTTGAAAACAAAGAAAGGGTCGGTTAGGAGCGCGTGGACTATTTTGGTGTGCTTTATAGTATTTTTTCCCGTAAAAGTCATATAATATAGAAGGAATGAAGAACATATACCGATTCAACTTCTTGGACGATTCGAGTGAAATCCGTCCCACTTCAAAAGAATATGGGGTTGGAGAGAAACCAAAGGGTCATTTAGGACCGTGTGGACTATTTTGGTATGCTATATAGAATTGTTGTCCGTAAAAGTCTTATAACTGTGAAGGAATGATGCACAAACACCGATTCTACTTATAGGACGATACGGGTGAAATCCGTCCCACTAAGATAGAAAAGAAGCTTGAAAAGAAAGAAAGGGCCGGTTAGGTGCGCGTGGAGTATTTTGGTATTCTTTATTGTATTTTTGCCCATAAGAGTCTTATAATATAGAAGGAATGAAGTACATATACCGATTCAACTTATTGGACGATCCGATTGAAATCCGTCCCACTTAAAAAGAATATGGGGTTGGAGAGAAACCAAAGGGTCATTTAGGATCGTCTGTACTATTTTGGTGTGCTATATAGTATTGTTGTCCGTAAAAGTCTTATAACTGTGAAGGAATGATGCACAAACACCTTTTTTTCTACTTAAAGAACGATACGGGTGAAATCCGTCCCACTTAGATAGAAAAGAAGGTAGGAAAGAAAGAAAGGGCCGGTTAAGAGCACGTGGACTATTTTGGTATGCTATATAGTATTGTTGCCCATAAGAGTCTTATAATAGTGAAGGAATGAAGTACATATACCGATTCAACTTATTGGACGATCCGATTGAAATCCGTCCCACTTAAAAAGAATATGGGGTTGGAGAGAAACCAAATGGTCATTTAGGATCGTCTGTACTATTTTGGTGTGCTATATAGTATTGTTGTCATAAGAGTCTTATAATATTGAAGGAATGATGCACAAACACCGATTCTTCTACTTAAAGAACGATACGGATGAAATCCGTCCCACTTAGATAGAAAAGAAGGTAGGAAAGAAAGAAAGGGCCGGTTAGGAGCACGTGGACTATTTTGGTATGCTATATAGTATTGTTGCCCATAAGAGTTTTATAATAGTGAAGGAGTGAAGTACATATACCGATTCAACTTATTGGACGATTCGAGTGAAATCCGTCTCACTTCAAAAGAATATGGAGTTGGAGAGAAACCAAAGGGTCATTTAGGACCGTGTGAACTATTTTGGTATGCTATATAGAATTGTTGTCCGTAATTGTCTTATAACTATGAAGGAATGATGCACAAACACCGATTCTACTTATAGGACGATACGGTTGAAATACGTCCCACTTCGATAGAAAAGAAGTTTGAAAACAAAGAAAGGGTCGGTTAGGAGCGCGTGGACTATTTTGGTGTGCTTTATAGTATTTTTTCCCGTAAGAGTCTTATAATAGTGAAGGAATGAAGTACATATACCGATTCAACTTATTGGACGATCCGAGTGAAATCCGTTCCACTTCAAAAGAATATGGAGTTGGAGAGAAACCAAAGGGTCATTTAGGACCGTGTGAACTATTTTGGTATGCTATATAGAATTGTTGTCCGTAATTGTCTTATAACTATGAAGGAATGATGCACAAACACCGATTCTACTTATAGGACGATACGGTTGAAATACGTCCCACTTCGATAGAAAAGAAGTTTGAAAACAAAGAAAGGGTCGGTTAGGAGCGCGTGGACTATTTTGGTGTGCTTTATAGTATTTTTTCCCGTAAAAGTCTTATAATATAGAAGGAATGAAGAACATATACCGATTCAACTTCTTGGACGATTCGAGTGAAATCCGTCCCACTTCAAAATAATATGGGGTTGGAGAGAAACCAAAGGGTCATTTAGGACCGTGTGGACTATTTTGGTATGCTATATAGAATTGTTGTCCGTAAAAGTCTTATAACTGTGAAGGAATGATGCACAAACACCGATTCTACTTATAGGACGATACGGGTGAAATCCGTCCCATTAAGATAGAAAAGAAGCTTGAAAAGAAAGAAAGGGCCGGTTAGGTGCGCGTGGAGTATTTTGGTATTCTTTATAGTATTTTTGCCCATAAGAGTCTTATAATATAGAAGGAATGAAGTACATATACCGATTCAACTTATTGGACGATCCGATTGAAATCTGTCCCACTTAAAAAGAATATGGGGTTGGAGAGAAACCAAAGGGTCATTTAGGACCGTGTGGACTATTTTGGTATGCTATATAGAATTGTTGTCCGTAAAAGTCTTATAACTGTGAAGGAATGATGCACAAACACAGATTCTTCTACTTAAAGAACGATACGGGTGAAATCCGTCCCACTTAGATAGAAAAGAAGGTAGGAAAGAAAGAAAGGGCTGGTTAGGAGCACGTGGACTATTTTGGTATGCTATATAGTATTGTTGCCCATAAGAGTCTTATAATAGTGAAGGAATGAAGTACATATACCGATTCAACTTATTGGACGATTCGAGTGAAATCCGTCCCACTTCAAAAGAATATGGAGTTGGAGAGAAACCAAAGGGTCATTTAGGTTGACTAAACCTGTTTCTCTTCAAATTTTGAATTATTGTCATGATGGGCTGGAAAATTTGGGGAATAGCAGTTCTGAAAAATGCAGTAGGGTCCAAGGGGTGAATTTTGATGGTAAATTGGGAAATAAGGCCCAACAAGTCATTAAAGATGACTCTTCTCAAAAGATTGATGATTCTGGTGGAGAAATAGCTTTAAGTAAAAATGGAAAAGTCTCTATTATCCAACTTGCAAGTGAGGGATTGGTAGAAAATTTTCCAGTTGCTAAATTTAAAACCAAGAGAGTGCTAAAAGGAGGTCTTAGAGGGAAAGTTGCGGCTGATCCAAAAAACTGTTAATTTTATATTCATCTACTCTTGGAACATTAAGGGATTGAATGGTGATACAAATCAGAAGGAAATAAAGAAGTGGGTTTCTTTACTTTTCAGATTTAGTATTTTGCTAGGGGTTGTACAAGAAATTCAGTTTTTTATCAAGCGATACAAATTTCAGATTTCTTGCACACTTTTGAGCATCCAAATGAAGTGCAGGCAGATTCTAAGGGCAGAACTACGAGCAGTTTTTTTGCGCTTCAAATGTGGGGTGTTGTGGTCTACTTTGCTCCTCAGTTTTTTTATGCAGGTGAGGCAGATCTGTTATGGGATTAGGACCAGATTTTCGAGCAGAATGGTGCTTCTTACCGCTGTGGAAGGAAGCTTCATGCAGGGCTGTTTGTGATTTTGTTTTTTGATGTTCATGAAGGGCTTCGGAAGGGATTTTTGCAGGGGGATTGGAAGGGATTATGCTACTGGAGATGATGGTGGACCTTTTGAAGAGTGGCAAAGATGGAAGAAAAAGCATAGGGATTTGTTTATTGTTTCCTTTTGCTTTTATTTTCAGAATTTGTGTAAAGCCAAATATAAGGCTCTAGTTCTTCATTTTCACTGTATTTGTTGGCTTCTTTTACTCTGGTGGGTTTGGGGATTCCATTTATTTATGGGGTGGGTTGTTTATCTTGGGGTATACCCCAAGTATTTTGTAGGCTTCTAGCCATTTAAATATTTCTATAAAATTGACTTACCTTTCAAAAAAAAAAAAAAAAAAAAAAAAAAAAAAGGGTCATTTAGGACCGTGTGTACTATTTTGGTATGCTATATAGTATTGTTGTCCATAAGAGTCTTATAAATGTGAAGGAATGATGCACAAACACCGATTCTTCTACTTAAAGGACGATACGGGTGAAATCCGTCCCACTTAGATAGAAAAGAAGATAGGAAAGAAAGAAAGGGCCGGTTAGGAGCACGTGGACTATTTTGGTATGCGATATAGTATTGTTGCCCGTAAGAGTCTTATAATAGTGAAGGAATGAAGTACATATACCGATTCAACTTAATGGACGATCCGATTGAAATCCGTCCCACTTAAAAAGAATATGGGGTTGGAGAGAAACCAAAGGGTCATTTAGGATCGTCTATACTATTTTGGTGTGCTATATAGTATTGTTGTCCGTAAAAGTCTTATAACTGTGAAGGAATGATGCACAAACACCGATTCTTCTACTTCAAGAACGATACGGGTGAAATCCGTCCCACTTAAATAGAAAAGAAGGTAGGAAAGAAAGAAAGGGCCGGTTAGGAGCACGTGGACTATTTTGGTATGCTATATAGTATTGTTGCCCATAAGAGTCTTATAATAGTGAAGGAATGAAGTACATATACCGATTCAACTTATTAGACGATCCGAGTGAAATCCGTCCCACTTCAAAAGAATATGGAGTTGGAGAGAAACCAAAGGGTCATTTAGGACCGTGTGAACTATTTTGGTATGCTATATAGAATTGTTGTCCGTAATTGTCTTATAACTATGAAGGAATGATGCACAAACACCGATTCTACTTATAGGACGATACGGTTGAAATACGTCCCACTTCGATAGAAAAGAAGTTTGAAAACAAAGAAAGGGTCGGTTAGGAGCGCGTGGACTATTTTGGTGTGCTTTATAGTATTTTTTCCCGTAAAAGTCTTATAATATAGAAGGAATGAAGAACATATACCGATTCAACTTCTTGGACGATTCGAGTGAAATCCGTCCCACTTCAAAAGAATATGGGGTTGGAGAGAAACCAAAGGATCATTTAGGACCGTGTGGACTATTTTGGTATGCTATATAGAATTGTTGTCCGTAAAAGTCTTATAACTGTGAAGGAATGATGCACAAACACCGATTCTACATATAGGACGATACGGGTGAAATCCGTCCCACTAAGATAGAAAAGAAGCTTGAAAAGAAAGAAAGGGTCGGTTAGGTGCGCGTGGAGTATTTTGGTATTCCTTATAGTATTTTTGCCCATAAGAGTCTTATAATATAGAAGGAATGAAGTACATATACCGATTCAACTTATTGGACGATCCGATTGAAATCTGTCCCACTTAAAAAGAATATGGGGTTGGAGAGAAACCAAAGGGTCATTTAGGACCGTGTGGACTATTTTGGTATGCTATATAGAATTGTTGTCCGTAAAAGTCTTATAACTGTGAAGGAATGATGCACAAACACCGATTCTTCTACTTAAAGAACGATACGGGTGAAATCCGTCCCACTTAGATAGAAAAGAAGGTAGGAAAGAAAGAAAGGGCCGGTTAGGAGCACGTGGACTATTTTGGTATGCTATATAGTATTGTTGCCCAAAAGAGTCTTATAATAGTGAAGGAATGAAGTACATATACCGATTCAACTTATTGGACGATTCGAGTGAAATCCGTCCCACTTCAAAAGAATATGGAGTTGGAGAGAAACCAAAGGGTCATTTAGGACCGTGTGAACTATTTTGGTATGCTATATAGAATTGTTGTCCGTAATTATCTTATAACAATGAAGGAATGATGCACAAACACCGATTCTACTTATAGGACGATACGGTTGAAATACGTCCCACTTCGATAGAAAAGAAGTTTGAAAACAAAGAAAGGGTCGGTTAGGAGCGCGTGGACTATTTTGGTGTGCTTTATAGTATTTTTTCCCGTAAAAGTCTTATAATATAGAAGGAATGAAGAACATATACCGATTCAACTTCTTGGACGATTCGAGTGAAATCCGTCCCACTTCAAAAGAATATGGTGTTGGAGAGAAACCAAAGGGTCATTTAGGACCGTGTGGACTATTTTGGTATGCTATATAGAATTGTTGTCCGTAAAAGTCTTATAACTGTGAAGGAATGATGCACAAACACCGATTCTACTTATAGGACGATACGGGTGAAATCCGTCCCACTAAGATAGAAAAGAAGCTTGAAAAGAAAGAAAGGGTCGGTTAGGTGCGCGTGGAGTATTTTGGTATTCTTTATAGTATTTTTGCCCATAAGAGTCTTATAATATAGAAGGAATGAAGTACATATACCGATTCAACTTATTGGACGATCCGATTGAAATCTGTCCCACTTAAAAAGAATATGGGGTTGGAGAGAAACCAATGGGTCATTTAGGACCGTGTGGACTATTTTGGTATGCTATATAGAATTGTTGTCCGTAAAAGTCTTATAACTGTGAAGGAATGATGCACAAACACCGATTCTTCTACTTAAAGAACGATACGGGTGAAATCCGTCCCACTTAGATAGAAAAGAAGGTAGGAAAGAAAGAAAGGGCCGGTTAGGAGCACGTGGACTATTTTGGTATGCTATATAGTATTGTTGCCCATAAGAGTCTTACAATAGTGAAGGAATGAAGTACATATACCGATTCAACTTATTGGACGATCCGAGTGAAATCCGTCCCACTTCAAAAGAATATGGAGTTGGAGAGAAACCAAAGGGTCATTTAGGACCGTGTGTACTATTTTGGTATGCTATATAGTATTGTTGTCCATAAGAGTCTTATAAATGTGAAGGAATGATGCACAAACACCGATTCTTCTACTTAAAGGACGATACGGGTGAAATCCGTCCCACTTAGATAGAAAAGAAGGTAGGAAAGAAAGAAAGGGCCGGTTAGGAGCACGTGGACTATTTTGGAATGCTATATAGTATTGTTGCCCATAAGAGTCTTATAATAGTGAAGGAATGAAGTACATATACCGATTCAACTTATTGGACGATCCGAGTGAAATCCGTCCCACTTCAAAAGAATATGGAGTTGGAGAGAAACCAAAGGGTCATTTAGGACCGTGTGAACTATTTTGGTATGCTATATAGAATTGTTGTCCGTAATTGTCTTATAACTATGAAGGAATGATGCACAAACACCGATTCTACTTATAGGACGATACGGTTGAAATACGTCCCACTTCGATAGAAAAGAAGTTTGAAAACAAAGAAAGGGTCGGTTAGGAACGCGTGGACTATTTTGGTGTGCTTTATAGTATTTTTTCCCGTAAAAGTCTTATAATATAGAAGGAATGAAGAACATATACCGATTCAACTTCTTGGACGATTCGAGTGAAATCCGTCCCACTTCAAAAGAATATGGGGTTGGAGAGAAACCAAAGGGTCATTTAGGACCGTGTGGACTATTTTGGTATGCTATATAGAATTGTTGTCCGTAAAAGTCTTATAACTGTGAAGGAATGATGCACAAACACCGATTCTTCTACTTGAAGAACGATACGGGTGAAATCCGTCCCACTTAGATAGAAAAGAAGGTAGGAAAGAAAGAAAGGGCCGGTTAGGAGCACGTGGACTATTTTGGTATGCTATATAGTATTGTTGCCCATAAGAGTCTTATAATAGTGAAGGAATGAAGTACATATACCGATTCAACTTATTGGACGATCCGAGTGAAATCCGTCCCACTTCAAAAGAATATGGAGTTGGAGAGAAACCAAAGGGTCATTTAGGACCGTGTGTACTATTTTGGTATGCTATATAGTATTGTTGTCCATAAGAGTCTTATAAATGTGAAGGAATGATGCACAAACACCGATTCTTCTACTTAAAGGACGATACGGGTGAAATCCGTCCCACTTAGATAGAAAAGAAGGTAGGAAAGAAAGAAAGGGCCGGTTAGGAGCACGTGGCCTATTTTGGAATGCTATATAGTATTGTTGCCCGTAAGAGTCTTATAATAGTGAAGGAATGAAGTACATATACCGATTCAACTTATTGGACGATCCGATTGAAATCCGTCCCACTTAAAAAGAATATGGGGTTGGAGAGAAACCAAAGGGTCATTTAGGATCGTCTGTACTATTTTGGTGTGCTATATAGTATTGTTGTCCGTAAAAGTCTTATAACTGTGAAGGAATGATGCACAAACACCGATTCTTCTACTTAAAGAACGATACGGGTGAAATCCGTCCCACTTAGATAGAAAAGAAGGTAGGAAAGAAAGAAAGGGCCGGTTAGGTGCACGTGGACTATTTTGGTATGCTATATAGTATTGTTGCCCATAAGAGTCTTGCAATAGTGAAGGAATGAAGTACATATACCGATTCAACTTATTGGACGATCCGAGTGAAATCCGTCCCACTTCAAAAGAATATGGAGTTGGAGAGAAACCAAAGGGTCATTTAGGACCGTGTGAACTATTTTGGTATGCTATATTGAATTGTTGTCCGTAATTGTCTTATAACTATGAAGGAATGATGCACAAACACCGATTCTACTTATAGGACGATACGGTTGAAATACGTCCCACTTCGATAGAAAAGTAGTTTGAAAACAAAGAAAGGGTCGGTTAGGAACGCGTGGACTATTTTGGTGTGCTTTATAGTATTTTTTCCCGTAAAAGTCTTATAATATAGAAGGAATGAAGAACATATACTGATTCAACTTCTTGGACGATTCGAGTGAAATCCGTCCCACTTCAAAAGAATATGAGGTTGGAGAGAAACCAAAGGGTCATTTAGGACCGTGTGGACTATTTTGGTATGCTATATAGAATTGTTGTCCGTAAAAGTCTTATAACTGTGAAGGAATGATGCACTAACACCGATTCTTCTACTTCAAGAACGATACGGGTGAAATCCGTCCCACTTAGATAGAAAAGAAGGTAGGAAAGAAAGAAAGGGCCGGTTAGGAGCACGTGGACTATTTTGGTATGCTATATAGTATTGTTGCCCATAAGAGTCTTATAATAGTGAAGGAATGAAGTACATATACCGATTCAACTTATTGGACGATCCGAGTGAAATCCGTCCCACTTCAAAAGAATATGGAGTTGGAGAGAAACCAAAGGGTCATTTAGGACCGTGTGTACTATTTTGGTATGCTATATAGTATTGTTGTCCATAAGAGTCTTATAAATGTGATGGAATGATGCACAAACACCGATTCTTCTACTTAAAGGACGATACGGGTGAAATCCGTCCCACTTAGATAGAAAAAAAGGTAGGAAAGAAAGAAAGGGCCGGTTAGGAGCACGTGGACTATTTTGGAATGCTATATAGTATTGTTGCCCGTAAGAGTCTTATAATAGTGAAGGAATGAAGTACATATACCGATTCAACTTATTGGACGATCCGATTGAAATCCGTCCCACTTAAAAAGAATATGGGGTTGGAGAGAAACCAAAGGGTCATTTAGGATCGTCTGTACTATTTTGGTGTGCTATATAGTATTGTTGTCCGTAAAAGTCTTATAACTGTGAAGGAATGATGCACAAACACCGATTCTTCTACTTAAAGAACGATACGGGTGAAATCCGTCCCACTTAGATAGAAAATAAGGTAGGAAAGAAAGAAAGGGCCGGTTAGGAGCACGTGGACTATTTTGGTATGCTATATAGTATTGTTGCCCATAAGAGTCTTGTAATAGTGAAGGAATGAAGTACATATACCGATTCAACTTATTGGACGATCCGAGTGAAATCCGTCCCACTTCAAAAGAATATGGAGTTGGAGAGAAACCAAAGGGTCATTTAGGACCGTGTGAACTATTTTGGTATGCTATATAGAATTGTTGTCCGTAATTGTCTTATAACTATGAAGGAATGATGCACAAACACCGATTCTACTTATAGGACGATACGGTTGAAATACGTCCCACTTAGATAGAAAAGAAGGTAGGAAAGAAAGAAAGGGCCGGTTAGGTGCACGTGGACTATTTTGGTATGCTATATAGTATTGTTGCCCGTAAGAGTCTTATAATAGTGAAGGAATGAAGTACATATACCGATTCAACTTATTGGACGATCCGATTGAAATCCGTCCCACTTAAAAAGAATATGGGGTTGGAGAGAAACCAAAGGGTCATTTAGGATCGTCTGTACTATTTTGGTGTGCTATATAATATTGTTGTCCGTAAAAGTCTTATAACTGTGAAGGAATGATGCACAAACACCGATTCTTCTACTTAAAGAACGATACGGGTGAAATCCGTCCCACTTAGATAGAAAAGAAGGTAGGAAAGAAAGAAAGGGCCGGTTAGGAGCACGTGGACTATTTTGGTATGCTATATAGTATTGTTGCCCATAAGAGTCTTATAATAGTGAAGGAATGAAGTACATATACCGATTCAACTTATTGGACGATCCGATTGAAATCCGTCCCACTTAAAAAGAATATGGGGTTGGAGAGAAACCAAAGGGTCATTTAGGATCGTCTGTACTATTTTGGTGTGCTATATAGTATTGTTGTCCGTAAAAGTCTTATAACTGTGAAGGAATGATGCACAAACACCGATTCTTCTACTTAAAGAACGATACGGGTGAAATCCGTCCCACTTAGATAGAAAATAAGGTAGGAAAGAAAGAAAGGGCCGGTTAGGAGCACGTGGACTATTTTGGTATGCTATATAGTATTGTTGCCCATAAGAGTCTTGTAATAGTGAAGGAATGAAGTACATATACCGATTCAACTTATTGGACGATCCGAGTGAAATCCGTCCCACTTCAAAAGAATATGGAGTTGGAGAGAAACCATAGGGTCATTTAGGACCGTGTGTACTATTTTGGTATGCTATATAGTATTGTTGTCCATAAGAGTCTTATAAATGTGAAGGAATGATGCACAAACACCGATTCTTCTACTTAAAGGACGATACGGGTGAAATCCGTCCCACTTAGATAGAAAAGAAGGTAGGAAAGAAAGAAAGGGCCGGTTAGGAGCACGTGGACTATTTTGGAATGCTATATAGTATTGTTGCCCGTAAGAGTCTTATAATAGTGAAGGAATGAAGTACATATACCGATTCAACTTATTGGACGATCCGATTGAAATCCGTCCCACTTAAAAAGAATATGGGGTTGGAGAGAAACCAAAGGGTCATTTAGGATCGTCTGTACTATTTTGGTGTGCTATATAGTATTGTTGTCCGTAAAAGTCTTATAAATGTGAAGGAATGATGCACAAACACCGATTCTACTTATAGGACGATACGGTTGAAATACGTCCCACTTAGATAGAAAATAAGGTAGGAAAGAAAGAAAGGGCCGGTTAGGAGCACGTGGACTATTTTGGTATGCTATATAGTATTGTTGCCCATAAGAGTCTTGTAATAGTGAAGGAATGAAGTACATATACCGATTCAACTTATTGGACGATCCGAGTGAAATCCGTCCCACTTCAAAAGAATATGGAGTTGGAGAGAAACCAAAGGGTCATTTAGGACCGTGTGAACTATTTTGGTATGCTATATAGAATTGTTGTCCGTAATTGTCTTATAACTATGAAGGAATGATGCACAAACACCGATTCTACTTATAGGACGATACGGTTGAAATACGTCCCACTTCGATAGAAAAGAAGTTTGAAAACAAAGAAAGGGTCGGTTAGGAGCGCGTGGACTATTTTGGTGTGCTTTATAGCATTTTTCCCGTAAAAGTCTTATAATATAGAAGGAATGAAGAACATATACCGATTCAACTTCTTGGACGATTCGAGTGAAATCCGTCCCACTTCAAAAGAATATGGGGTTGGAGAGAAACCAAAGGGTCATTTAGGATCGTCTGTACTATTTTGGTGTGCTATATAGTATTGTTGTCCGTAAAAGTCTTATAACTGTGAAGGAATGATGCACAAACACCGATTCTTCTACTTAAAGAACGATACGGGTGAAATCCGTCCCACTTAGATAGAAAAGAAGGTAGGAAAGAAAGAAAGGGCCGGTTAGGAGCACGTGGACTATTTTGGTATGCTATATAGTATTGTTGCCCATAAGAGTCTTATAATAGTGAAGGAATGAAGTACATATACCGATTCAACTTATTGGACGATCCGATTGAAATCCGTCCCACTTAAAAAGAATATGGGGTTGGAGAGAAACCAAAGGGTCATTTAGGATCGTCTGTACTATTTTGGTGTGCTATATAGTATTGTTGTCCGTAAAAGTCTTATAACTGTGAAGGAATGATGCACAAACACCGATTCTTCTACTTAAAGAACGATACGGGTGAAATCCGTCCCACTTAGATAGAAAATAAGGTAGGAAAGAAAGAAAGGGCCGGTTAGGAGCACGTGGACTATTTTGGTATGCTATATAGTATTGTTGCCCATAAGAGTCTTGTAATAGTGAAGGAATGAAGTACATATACCGATTCAACTTATTGGACGATCCGAGTGAAATCCGTCCCACTTCAAAAGAATATGGAGTTGGAGAGAAACCATAGGGTCATTTAGGACCGTGTGTACTATTTTGGTATGCTATATAGTATTGTTGTCCATAAGAGTCTTATAAATGTGAAGGAATGATGCACAAACACCGATTCTTCTACTTAAAGGACGATACGGGTGAAATCCGTCCCACTTAGATAGAAAAGAAGGTAGGAAAGAAAGAAAGGGCCGGTTAGGAGCACGTGGACTATTTTGGAATGCTATATAGTATTGTTGCCCGTAAGAGTCTTATAATAGTGAAGGAATGAAGTACATATACCGATTCAACTTATTGGACGATCCGATTGAAATCCGTCCCACTTAAAAAGAATATGGGGTTGGAGAGAAACCAAAGGGTCATTTAGGATCGTCTGTACTATTTTGGTGTGCTATATAGTATTGTTGTCCGTAAAAGTCTTATAAATGTGAAGGAATGATGCACAAACACCGATTCTACTTATAGGACGATACGGTTGAAATACGTCCCACTTAGATAGAAAATAAGGTAGGAAAGAAAGAAAGGGCCGGTTAGGAGCACGTGGACTATTTTGGTATGCTATATAGTATTGTTGCCCATAAGAGTCTTGTAATAGTGAAGGAATGAAGTACATATACCGATTCAACTTATTGGACGATCCGAGTGAAATCCGTCCCACTTCAAAAGAATATGGAGTTGGAGAGAAACCAAAGGGTCATTTAGGACCGTGTGAACTATTTTGGTATGCTATATAGAATTGTTGTCCGTAATTGTCTTATAACTATGAAGGAATGATGCACAAACACCGATTCTACTTATAGGACGATACGGTTGAAATACGTCCCACTTAGATAGAAAAGAAGGTAGGAAAGAAAGAAAGGGCCGGTTAGGTGCACGTGGACTATTTTGGTATGCTATATAGTATTGTTGCCCGTAAGAGTCTTATAATAGTGAAGGAATGAAGTACATATACCGATTCAACTTATTGGACGATCCGATTGAAATCCGTCCCACTTAAAAAGAATATGGGGTTGGAGAGAAACCAAAGGGTCATTTAGGATCGTCTGTACTATTTTGGTGTGCTATATAGTATTGTTGTCCGTAAAAGTCTTATAACTGTGAAGGAATAATGCACAAACACCGATTCTTCTACTTAAAGAACGATACGGGTGAAATCCGTCCCACTTAGATAGAAAAGATGGTAGGAAAGAAAGAAAGGGCCGGTTAGGAGCACGTGGACTATTTTGGTATGCTATATAGTATTGTTGCCCATAAGAGTCTTATAATAGTGAAGGAATGAAGTACATATACCGATTCAACTTATTGGGCGATCCGAGTGAAATCCGTCCCACTTCAAAAGAATATGGAGTTGGAGAGAAACCAAAGGGTCATTTAGGACCGTGTGTACTATTTTGGTGTGCTATATAGTATTGTTGTCCGTAAAAGTCTTATAACTGTGAAGGAATGATGCACAAACACCGATTCTTCTACTTAAAGAACGATACGGGTGAAATCCGTCCCACTTAGATAGAAAATAAGGTAGGAAAGAAAGAAAGGGCCGGTTAGGAGCACGTGGACTATTTTGGTATGCTATATAGTATTGTTGCCCATAAGAGTCTTGTAATAGTGAAGGAATGAAGTACATATACCGATTCAACTTATTGGACGATCCGAGTGAAATCCGTCCCACTTCAAAAGAATATGGAGTTGGAGAGAAACCAAAGGGTCATTTAGGACCGTGTGAACTATTTTGGTATGCTATATAGAATTGTTGTCCGTAATTGTCTTATAACTATGAAGGAATGATGCACAAACACCGATTCTACTTATAGGACGATACGGTTGAAATACGTCCCACTTCGATAGAAAAGAAGTTTGAAAACAAAGAAAGGGTCGGTTAGGAACGCGTGGACTATTTTGGTGTGCTTTATAGTATTTTTTCCCGTAAAAGTCTTATAATATAGAAGGAATGAAGAACATATACCGATTCAACTTCATGGACGATTCGAGTGAAATCCGTCCCACTTCAAAAGAATATGGGGTTGGAGAGAAACCAAAGGGTCATTTAGGACCGTGTGGACTATTTTGGTATGCTATATAGAATTGTTGTCCGTAAAAGTCTTATAACTGTGAAGGAATGATGCACAAACACCGATTCTTCTACTTCAAGAACGATACGGGTGAAATCCGTCCCACTTAGATAGAAAAGAAGGTAGGAAAGAAAGAAAGGGCCGGTTAGGAGCACGTGGACTATTTTGGTATGCTATATAGTATTGTTGCCCATAAGAGTCTTATAATAGTGAAGGAATGAAGTACATATACCGATTCAACTTATTGGACGATCCGAGTGAAATCCGTCCCACTTCAAAAGAATATGGAGTTGGAGAGAAACCAAAGGGTCATTTAGGACCGTGTGTACTATTTTGGTATGCTATATAGTATTGTTGTCCATAAGAGTCTTATAAATGTGAAGGAATGATGCACAAACACCGATTCTTCTACTTAAAGGACGATACGGGTGAAATCCGTCCCACTTAGATAGAAAAGAAGGTAGGAAAGAAAGAAAGGGCCGGTTAGGAGCACGTGGACTATTTTGGAATGCTATATAGTATTGTTGCCCGTAAGAGTCTTATAATAGTGAAGGAATGAGTACATATACCGATTCAACTTATTGGACGATCCGATTGAAATCCGTCCCACTTAAAAAGAATATGGGGTTGGAGAGAAACCAAAGGGTCATTTAGGATCGTCTGTACTATTTTGGTGTGCTATATAGTATTGTTGTCCGTAAAAGTCTTATAACTGTGAAGGAATGATGCACAAACACCGATTCTTCTACTTAAAGAACGATACGGGTGAAATCCGTCCCACTTAGATAGAAAATAAGGTAGGAAAGAAAGAAAGGGCCGGTTAGGAGCACGTGGACTATTTTGGTATGCTATATAGTATTGTTGCCCATAAGAGTCTTGTAATAGTGAAGGAATGAAGTACATATACCGATTCAACTTATTGGACGATCCGAGTGAAATCCGTCCCACTTCAAAAGAATATGGAGTTGGAGAGAAACCAAAGGGTCATTTAGGACCGTGTGAACTATTTTGGTATGCTATATAGAATTGTTGTCCGTAATTGTCTTATAACTATGAAGGAATGATGCACAAACACCGATTCTACTTATAGGACGATACGGTTGAAATACGTCCCACTTAGATAGAAAAGAAGTTTGAAAACAAAGAAAGGGTCGGTTAGGAACGCGTGGACTATTTTGGTGTGCTTTATAGTATTTTTTCCCGTAAAAGTCTTATAATATAGAAGGAATGAAGAACATATACCGATTCAACTTATTGGACGATTCGAGTGAAATCCGTCCCACTTCAAAAGAATATGGGGTTGGAGAGAAACCAAAGGGTCATTTAGGACCGTGTGGACTATTTTGGTATGCTATATAGAATTGTTGTCCGTAAAAGTCTTATAACTGTGAAGGAATGATGCACAAACACCGATTCTTCTACTTCAAGAACGATACGGGTGAAATCCGTCCCACTTAGATAGAAAAGAAGGTAGGAAAGAAAGAAAGGGCCGGTTAGGAGCACGTGGACTATTTTGGTATGCTATATAGTATTGTTGCCCATAAGAGTCTTATAATAGTGAAGGAATGAAGTACATATACCGATTCAACTTATTGGACGATCCGAGTGAAATCCGTCCCACTTCAAAAGAATATGGAGTTGGAGAGAAACCAAAGGGTCATTTAGGACCGTGTGTACTATTTTGGTATGCTATATAGTATTGTTGTCCATAAGAGTCTTATAAATGTGAAGGAATGATGCACAAACACCGATTCTTCTACTTAAAGGACGATACGGGTGAAATCCGTCCCACTTAGATAGAAAAGAAGGTAGGAAAGAAAGAAAGGGCCGGTTAGGAGCACGTGGACTATTTTGGAATGCTATATAGTATTGTTGCCCGTAAGAGTCTTATAATAGTGAAGGAATGAAGTACATATACCGATTCAACTTATTGGACGATCCGATTGAAATCCGTCCCACTTAAAAAGAATATGGGGTTGGAGAGAAACCAAAGGGTCATTTAGGATCGTCTGTACTATTTTGGTGTGCTATATAGTATTGTTGTCCGTAAAAGTCTTATAACTGTGAAGGAATGATGCACAAACACCGATTCTTCTACTTAAAGAACGATACGGGTGAAATCCGTCCCACTTAGATAGAAAAGAAGGTAGGAAAGAAAGAAAGGGCCGGTTAGGAGCACGTGGACTATTTTGGTATGCTATATAGTATTGTTGCCCATAAGAGTCTTGTAATAGTGAAGGAATGAAGTACATATACCGATTCAACTTATTGGACGATCCGAGTGAAATCCGTCCCACTTCAAAAGAATATGGAGTTGGAGAGAAACCAAAGGGTCATTTAGGACCGTGTGAACTATTTTGGTATGCTATATAGAATTGTTGTCCGTAATTGTCTTATAACTATGAAGGAATGATGCACAAACACCGATTCTACTTATAGGACGATACGGTTGAAATACGTCCCACTTCGATAGAAAAGAAGTTTGAAAACAAAGAAAGGGTCGGTTAGGAACGCGTGGACTATTTTGGTGTGCTTTATAGTATTTTTTCCCGTAAAAGTCTTATAATATAGAAGGAATGAAGAACATATACCGATTCAACTTCTTGGACGATTCGAGTGAAATCCGTCCCACTTCAAAAGAATATGGGGTTGGAGAGAAACCAAAGGGTCATTTAGGACCGTGTGGACTATTTTGGTATGCTATATAGAATTGTTGTCCGTAAAAGTCTTATAACTGTGAAGGAATGATGCACAAACACCGATTCTTCTACTTCAAGAACGATACGGGTGAAATCCGTCCCACTTAGATAGAAAAGAAGGTAGGAAAGAAAGAAAGGGCCGGTTAGGAGCACGTGGACTATTTTGGTATGCTATATAGTATTGTTGCCCACAAGAGTCTTATAATAGTGAAGGAATGAAGTACATATACCGATTCAACTTATTGGACGATCCGAGTGAAATCCGTCCCACTTCAAAAGAATATGGAGTTGGAGAGAAACCAAAGGGTCATTTAGGACCGTGTGTACTATTTTGGTATGCTATATAGTATTGTTGTCCATAAGAGTCTTATAAATGTGAAGGAATGATGCACAAACACCGATTCTTCTACTTAAAGGACGATACGGGTGAAATCCGTCCCAGTTAGATAGAAAAGAAGGTAGGAAAGAAAGAAAGGGCCGGTTAGGAGCACGTGGACTATTTTGGAATGCTATATAGTATTGTTGCCCGTAAGAGTCTTATAATAGTGAAGGAATGAAGTACATATACCGATTCAACTTATTGGACGATCCGATTGAAATCCGTCCCACTTAAAAAGAATATGGGGTTGGAGAGAAACCAAAGGGTCATTTAGGATCGTCTGTACTATTTTGGTGTGCTATATAGTATTGTTGTCCGTAAAAGTCTTATAACTGTGAAGGAATGATGCACAAACACCGATTCTTCTACTTAAAGAACGATACGGGTGAAATCCGTCCCACTTAGATAGAAAAGAAGGTAGGAAAGAAAGAAAGGGCCGGTTAGGAGCACGTGGACTATTTTGGTATGCTATATAGTATTGTTGCCCATAAGAGTCTTGTAATAGTGAAGGAATGAAGTACATATACCGATTCAACTTATTGGACGATCCGAGTGAAATCCGTCCCACTTCAAAAGAATATGGAGTTGGAGAGAAACCAAAGGGTCATTTAGGACCGTGTGAACTATTTTGGTATGCTATATTGAATTGTTGTCCGTAATTGTCTTATAACTATGAAGGAATGATGCACAAACACCGATTCTACTTATAGGACGATACGGTTGAAATACGTCCCACTTCGATAGAAAAGAAGTTTGAAAACAAAGAAAGGGTCGGTTAGGAACGCGTGGACTATTTTGGTGTGCTTTATAGTATTTTTTCCCGTAAAAGTCTTATAATATAGAAGGAATGAAGAACATATACCGATTCAACTTCTTGGACGATTCGAGTGAAATCCGTCCCACTTCAAAAGAATATGGGGTTGGAGAGAAACCAAAGGGTCATTTAGGACCGTGTGGACTATTTTGGTATGCTATATAGAATTGTTGTCCGTAAAAGTCTTACAACTGTGAAGGAATGATGCACAAACACCGATTCTTCTACTTCAAGAACGATACGGGTGAAATCCGTCCCACTTAGATAGAAAAGAAGGTAGGAAAGAAAGAAAGGGCCGGTTAGGAGCACGTGGACTATTTTGGTATGCTATATAGTATTGTTGCCCATAAGAGTCTTATAATAGTGAAGGAATGAAGTACATATACCGATTCAACTTATTGGACGATCCGAGTGAAATCCGTCCCACTTCAAAAGAATATGGAGTTGGAGAGAAACCAAAGGGTCATTTAGGACCGTGTGTACTATTTTGGTATGCTATATAGTATTGTTGTCCATAAGAGTCTTATAAATGTGAAGGACTGATGCACAAACACCGATTCTTCTACTTAAAGGACGATACGGGTGAAATCCGTCCCACTTAGATAGAAAAGAAGGTAGGAAAGAAAGAAAGGGCCGGTTAGGAGCACGTGGACTATTTTGGAATGCTATATAGTATTGTTGCCCGTAAGAGTCTTATAATAGTGAAGGAATGAAGTACATATACCGATTCAACTTATTGGACGATCCGATTGAAATCCGTCCCACTTAAAAAGAATATGGGGTTGGAGAGAAACCAAAGGGTCATTTAGGATCGTCTGTACTATTTTGGTGTGCTATATAGTATTGTTGTCCGTAAAAGTCTTATAACTGTGAAGGAATGATGCACAAACACCGATTCTTCTACTTAAAGAACGATACGGGTGAAATCCGTCCCACTTAGATAGAAAATAAGGTAGGAAAGAAAGAAAGGGCCGGTTAGGAGCACGTGGACTATTTTGGTATGCTATATAGTATTGTTGCCCATAAGAGTCTTGTAATAGTGAAGGAATGAAGTACATATACCGATTCAACTTATTGGACGATCCGAGTGAAATCCGTCCCACTTCAAAAGAATATGGAGTTGGAGAGAAACCAAAGGGTCATTTAGGACCGTGTGAACTATTTTGGTATGCTATATAGAATTGTTGTCCGTAATTGTCTTATAACTATGAAGGAATGATGCACAAACACCGATTCTACTTATAGGACGATACGGTTGAAATACGTCCCACTTCGATAGAAAAGAAGTTTGAAAACAAAGAAAGGGTCGGTTAGGAACGCGTGGACTATTTTGGTGTGCTTTATAGTATTTTTTCCCGTAAAAGTCTTATAATATAGAAGGAATGAATAACATATACCGATTCAACTTCTTGGACGATTCGAGTGAAATCCGTCCCACTTCAAAAGAATATGGGGTTGGAGAGAAACCAAAGGGTCATTTAGGACCGTGTGGACTATTTTGGTATGCTATATAGAATTATTGTCCGTAAAAGTCTTATAACTGTGAAGGAATGATGCACAAACACCGATTCTTCTACTTCAAGAACGATACGGGTGAAATCCGTCCCACTTAGATAGAAAAGAAGGTAGGAAAGAAAGAAAGGGCCGGTTAGGAGCACGTGGACTATTTTGGTATGCTATATAGTATTGTTGCCCATAAGAGTCTTATAATAGTGAAGGAATGAAGTACATATACCGATTCAACTTATTGGACGATCCGAGTGAAATCCGTCCCACTTCAAAAGAATATGGAGTTGGAGAGAAACCAAAGGGTCATTTAGGACCGTGTGTACTATTTTGGTATGCTATATAGTATTGTTGTCCATAAGAGTCTTATAAATGTGAAGGAATGATGCACAAACACCGATTCTTCTACTTAAAGGACGATACGGGTGAAATCCGTCCCACTTAGATAGAAAAGAAGGTAGGAAAGAAAGAAAGGGCCGGTTAGGAGCACGTGGACTATTTTGGAATGCTATATAGTATTGTTGCCCGTAAGAGTCTTATAATAGTGAAGGAATGAAGTACATATACCGATTCAACTTATTGGACGATCCGATTGAAATTCGTCCCACTTAAAAAGAATATGGGGTTGGAGAGAAACCAAAGGGTCATTTAGGATCGTCTGTACTATTTTGGTGTGCTATATAGTATTGTTGTCCGTAAAAGTCTTATAACTGTGAAGGAATGATGCACAAACACCGATTCTTCTACTTAAAGAACGATACGGGTGAAATCCGTCCCACTTAGATAGAAAAGAAGGTAGGAAAGAAAGAAAGGGCCGGTTAGGAGCACGTGGACTATTTTGGTATGCTATATAGTATTGTTGCCCATAAGAGTCTTGTAATAGTGAAGGAATGAAGTACATATACCGATTCAACTTATTGGACGATCCGAGTGAAATCCGTCCCACTTCAAAAGAATATGGAGTTGGAGAGAAACCAAAGGGTCATTTAGGACCGTGTGAACTATTTTGGTATGCTATATAGAATTGTTGTCCGTAATTGTCTTATAACTATGAAGGAATGATGCACAAACACCGATTCTACTTATAGGACGATACGGTTGAAATACGTCCCACTTCGATAGAAAAGAAGTTTGAAAACAAAGAAAGGGTCGGTTAGGAACGCGTGGACTATTTTGGTGTGCTTTATAGTATTTTTTCCCGTAAAAGTCTTATAATATAGAAGGAATGAAGAACATATACCGATTCAACTTCTTGGACGATTCGAGTGAAATCCGTCCCACTTCAAAAGAATATGGGGTTGGAGAGAAACCAAAGGGTCATTTAGGACCGTGTGGACTATTTTGGTATGCTATATAGAATTGTTGTCCGTAAAAGTCTTATAACTGTGAAGGAATGATGCACAAACACCGATTCTTCTACTTCAAGAACGATACGGGTGAAATCCGTCCCACTTAGATAGAAAAGAAGGTAGGAAAGAAAGAAAGGGCCGGTTAGGAGCACGTGGACTATTTTGGTATGCTATATAGTATTGTTGCCCATAAGAGTCTTGTAATAGTGAAGGAATGAAGTACATATACCGATTCAACTTATTGGACGATCCGAGTGAAATCCGTCCCACTTCAAAAGAATATGGAGTTGGAGAGAAACCAAAGGGTCATTTAGGACCGTGTGTACTATTTTGGTATGCTATATAGTATTGTTGTCCATAAGAGTCTTATAAATGTGAAGGAATGATGCACAAACACCGATTCTTCTACTTAAAGGACGATACGGGTGAAATCCGTCCCAGTTAGATAGAAAAGAAGGTAGGAAAGAAAGAAAGGGCCGGTTAGGAGCACGTGGACTATTTTGGAATGCTATATAGTATTGTTGCCCGTAAGAGTCTTATAATAGTGAAGGAATGAAGTACATATACCGATTCAACTTATTGGACGATCCGATTGAAATCCGTCCCACTTAAAAAGAATATGGGGTTGGAGAGAAACCAAAGGGTCATTTAGGATCGTCTGTACTATTTTGGTGTGCTATATAGTATTGTTGTCCGTAAAAGTCTTATAACTGTGAAGGAATGATGCACAAACACCGATTCTTCTACTTAAAGAACGATACGGGTGAAATCCGTCCCACTTAGATAGAAAAGAAGGTAGGAAAGAAAGAAAGGGCCGGTTAGGAGCACGTGGACTATTTTGGTATGCTATATAGTATTGTTGCCCATAAGAGTCTTGTAATAGTGAAGGAATGAAGTACATATACCGATTCAACTTATTGGACGATCCGAGTGAAATCCGTCCCACTTCAAAAGAATATGGAGTTGGAGAGAAACCAAAGGGTCATTTAGGACCGTGTGAACTATTTTGGTATGCTATATTGAATTGTTGTCCGTAATTGTCTTATAACTATGAAGGAATGATGCACAAACACCGATTCTACTTATAGGACGATACGGTTGAAATACGTCCCACTTCGATAGAAAAGAAGTTTGAAAACAAAGAAAGGGTCGGTTAGGAACGCGTGGACTATTTTGGTGTGCTTTATAGTATTTTTTCCCGTAAAAGTCTTATAATATAGAAGGAATGAAGAACATATACCGATTCAACTTCTTGGACGATTCGAGTGAAATCCGTCCCACTTCAAAAGAATATGGGGTTGGAGAGAAACCAAAGGGTCATTTAGGACCGTGTGGACTATTTTGGTATGCTATATAGAATTGTTGTCCGTAAAAGTCTTATAACTGTGAAGGAATGATGCACAAACACCGATTCTTCTACTTAAAGAACGATACGGGTGAAATCCGTCCCACTTAGATAGAAAAGAAGGTAGGAAAGAAAGAAAGGGCCGGTTAGGAGCACGTGGGCTATTTTGGTATGCTATATAGTATTGTTGCCCATAAGAGTCTTATAATAGTGAAGGAATGAAGTACATATACCGATTCAACTTATTGGACGATCCGAGTGAAATCCGTCCCACTTCAAAAGAATATGGAGTTGGAGAGAAACCAAAGGGTCATTTAGGACCGTGTGTACTATTTTGGTATGCTATATAGTATTGTTGTCCATAAGAGTCTTATAAATGTGAAGGAATGATGCACAAACACCGATTCTTCTACTTAATGGACGATACGGGTGAAATCCGTCCCACTTAGATAGAAAAGAAGGTAGGAAAGAAAGAAAGGGCCGGTTAGGAGCACGTGGACTATTTTGGAATGCTATATAGTATTGTTGCCCGTAAGAGTCTTATAATAGTGAAGGAATGAAGTACATATACCGATTCAACTTATTGGACGATCCGATTGAAATCCGTCCCACTTAAAAAGAATATGGGGTTGGAGAGAAACCAAAGGGTCATTTAGGATCGTCTGTACTATTTTGGTGTGCTATATAGTATTGTTGTCCGTAAAAGTCTTATAACTGTGAAGGAATGATGCACAAACACCGATTCTTCTACTTAAAGAACGATACGGGTGAAATCCGTCCCACTTAGATAGAAAAGAAGGTAGGAAAGAAAGAAAGGGCCGGTTAGGAGCACGTGGACTATTTTGGTATGCTATATAGTATTGTTGCCCATAAGAGTCTTGTAATAGTGAAGGAATGAAGTACATATACCGATTCAACTTATTGGACGATCCGAGTGAAATCCGTCCCACTTCAAAAGAATATGGAGTTGGAGAGAAACCAAAGGGTCATTTAGGACCGTGTGAACTATTTTGGTATGCTATATAGAATTGTTGTCCGTAATTGTCTTATAACTATGAAGGAATGATGCACAAACACCGATTCTACTTATAGGACGATACGGTTGAAATACGTCCCACTTCGATAGAAAAGAAGTTTGAAAACAAAGAAAGGGTCGGTTAGGAACGCGTGGACTATTTTGGTGTGCTTTATAGTATTTTTTCCCGTAAAAGTCTTATAATATAGAAGGAATGAAGAACATATACCGATTCAACTTCTTGGACGATTCGAGTGAAATCCGTCCCACTTCAAAAGAATATGGGGTTGGAGAGAAACCAAAGGGTCATTTAGGACCGTGTGGACTATTTTGGTATGCTATATAGAATTGTTGTCCGTAAAAGTCTTATAACTGTGAAGGAATGATGCACAAACACCGATTCTTCTACTTCAAGAACGATACGGGTGAAATCCGTCCCACTTAGATAGAAAAGAAGGTAGGAAAGAAAGAAAGGGCCGGTTAGGAGCACGTGGACTATTTTGGTATGCTATATAGTATTGTTGCCCATAAGAGTCTTGTAATAGTGAAGGAATGAAGTACATATACCGATTCAACTTATTGGACGATCCGAGTGAAATCCGTCCCACTTCAAAAGAATATGGAGTTGGAGAGAAACCAAAGGGTCATTTTGGACCGTGTGAACTATTTTGGTATGCTATATAGAATTGTTGTCCGTAATTGTCTTATAACTATGAAGGAATGATGCACAAACACCGATTCTACTTATAGGACGATACGGTTGAAATACGTCCCACTTCGATAGAAAAGAAGTTTGAAAACAAAGAAAGGGCCGGTTAGGAGCACGTGGACTATTTTGGAATGCTATATAGTATTGTTGCCCGTAAGAGTCTTATAATAGTGAAGGAATGAAGTACATATACCGATTCAACTTATTGGACGATCCGATTGAAATCCGTCCCACTTAAAAAGAATATGGGGTTGGAGATAAACCAAAGGGTCATTTAGGATCGTCTGTACTATTTTGGTGTGCTATATAGTATTGTTGTCCGTAAAAGTCTTATAACTGTGAAGGAATGATGCACAAACACCGATTCTTCTACTTAAAGAACGATACGGGTGAAATCCGTCCCACTTAGATAGAAAAGAAGGTAGGAAAGAAAGAAAGGGCCGGTTAGGAGCACGTGGACTATTTTGGTATGCTATATAGTATTGTTGCCCATAAGAGTCTTATAATAGTGAAGGAATGAAGTACATATACCGATTCAACTTATTGGACGATCCGAGTGAAATCCGTCCCACTTCAAAAGAATATGGAGTTGGAGAGAAACCAAAGGGTCATTTAGGACCGTGTGTACTATTTTGGTATGCTATATAGTATTGTTGTCCATAAGAGTCTTATAAATGTGAAGGAATGATGCACAAACACCGATTCTTCTACTTAAAGGACGATACGGGTGAAATCCGTCCCAGTTAGATAGAAAAGAAGGTAGGAAAGAAAGAAAGGGCCGGTTAGGAGCACGTGGACTATTTTGGAATGCTATATAGTATTGTTGCCCGTAAGAGTCTTATAATAGTGAAGGAATGAAGTACATATACCGATTCAACTTATTGGACGATCCGATTGAAATCCGTCCCACTTAAAAAGAATATGGGGTTGGAGAGAAACCAAAGGGTCATTTAGGATCGTCTGTACTATTTTGGTGTGCTATATAGTATTGTTGTCCGTAAAAGTCTTATAACTGTGAAGGAATGATGAACAAACACCGATTCTTCTACTTAAAGAACGATACGGGTGAAATCCGTCCCACTTAGATAGAAAAGAAGGTAGGAAAGAAAGAAAGGGCCGGTTAGGAGCACGTGGACTATTTTGGTATGCTATATAGTATTGTTGCCCATAAGAGTCTTGTAATAGTGAAGGAATGAAGTACATATACCGATTCAACTTATTGGACGATCCGAGTGAAATCCGTCCCACTTCAAAAGAATATGGAGTTGGAGAGAAACCAAAGGGTCATTTTGGACCGTGTGAACTATTTTGGTATGCTATATAGAATTGTTGTCCGTAATTGTCTTATAACTATGAAGGAATGATGCACAAACACCGATTCTACTTATAGGACGATACGGTTGAAATACGTCCCACTTCGATAGAAAAGAAGTTTGAAAACAAAGAAAGGGTCGGTTTGGAACGCGTGGACTATTTTGGTGTGCTTTATAGTATTTTTTCCCGTAAAAGTCTTATAATATAGAAGGAATGAAGAACATATACCGATTCATCTTATTGGACGATTCGAGTGAAATCCGTCCCACTTCAAAAGAATATGGGGTTGGAGAGAAACCAAAGGGTCATTTAGGACCGTGTGGACTATTTTGGTATGCTATATAGAATTGTTGTCCGTAAAAGTCTTATAACTGTGAAGGAATGATGCACAAACACCGATTCTTCTACTTCAAGAACGATACGGGTGAAATCCGTCCCACTTAGATAGAAAAGAAGGTAGGAAAGAAAGAAAGGGCCGGTTAGGAGCACGTGGACTATTTTGGTATGCTATATAGTATAGTTGCCCATAAGAATCTTATAATAGTGAAGGAATGAAGTACATATACCGATTCAACTTATTGGACGATCCGAGTGAAATCCGTCCCACTTCAAAAGAATATGGAGTTGGAGAGAAACCAAAGGGTCATTTAGGACCGTGTGAACTATTTTGGTATGCTATATTGAATTGTTGTCCGTAATTGTCTTATAACTATGAAGGAATGATGCACAAACACCGATTCTACTTATAGGACGATACGGTTGAAATACGTCCCACTTCGATTGAAAAGAAGTTTGAAAACAAAGAAAGGGTCGGTTAGGAGCGCGTGGACTATTTTGGTGTGCTTTATAGTATTTTTTCCCGTAAAAGTCTTATAATATAGAAGGAATGAAGAACATATACCGATTCAACTTCTTGGACGATTCGAGTGAAATCCGTCCCACTTCAAAAGAATATGGGGTTGGAGAGAAACCAAAGGGTCATTTAGGACCGTGTGGACTATTTTGGTATGCTATATAGAATTGTTGTCCGTAAAAGTCTTATAACTGTGAAGGAATGATGCACAAACACCGATTCTACTTATAGGACGATACGGGTGAAATCCGTCCCACTAAGATAGAAAAGAAGCTTGAAAAGAAAGAAAGGGCCGGTTAGGTGCGCGTGGAGTATTTTGGTATTCTTTATAGTATTTTTGCCCATAAGAGTCTTATAATATAGAAGGAATGAAATACATATACCGATTCAACTTATTGGACGATCCGATTGAAATCTGTCCCACTTTAAAAGAATATGGGGTTGGAGAGAAACCAAAGGGTCATTTAGGACCGTGTGGACTATTTTGGTATGCTATATAGAATTGTTGTCCGTAAAAGTCTTATAACTGTGAAGGAATGATGCACAAACACCGATTCTTCTACTTAAAGAACGATACGGGTGAAATCCGTCCCACTTAGATAGAAAAGAAGGTAGGAAAGAAAGAAAGGGCCGGTTAGGAGCACGTGGACTATTTTGGTATGCTATATAGAATTGTTGCCCATAAGAGTCTTATAATAGTGAAGGAATGAAGTACATATACCGATTCAACTTATTGGACGATCCGAGTGAAATCCGTCCCACTTCAAAAGAATATGGAGTTGGAGAGAAACCAAAGGGTCATTTAGGACCGTGTGTACTATTTTGGTATGCTATATAGTATTGTTGTCCGTAAAAGTCTTATAACTGTGAAGGAATGATGCACAAACACCGATTCTTCTACTTAAAGAACGATACGGGTGAAATCCGTCCCACTTAGATAGAAAAGAAGGTAGGAAAGAAAGAAAGGGCCGGTTAGGAGCACGTAGACTATTTTGGTATGCTATATAGTATTGTTGCCCATAAGAGTCTTATAATAGTGAAGGAATGAAGTACATATACCGATTCAACTTATTGGACGATCCGAGTGAAATCCGTCCCACTTCAAAAGAATATGGAGTTGGAGAGAAACCAAAGGGTCATTTAGGACCGTGTGTACTATTTTGGTATGCTATATAGTATTGTTGTCCATAAGAGTCTTATAAATGTGAAGGAATGATGCACAAACACCGATTCTTCTACTTAAAGGACGATACGGGTGAAATCCGTCCCACTTAGATAGAAAAGAAGGTAGGAAAGAAAGAAAGGGCCGGTTAGGAGCACGTGGACTATTTTGGAATGCTATATAGTATTGTTGCCCGTAAGAGTCTTATAATAGTGAAGGAATGAAGTACATATACCGATTCAACTTATTGGACGATCCGATTGAAATCCGTCCCACTTAAAAAGAATATGGGGTTGGAGAGAAACCAAAGGGTCATTTAGGATCGTCTGTACTATTTTGGTGTGCTATATAGTATTGTTGTCCGTAAAAGTCTTATAACTGTGAAGGAATGATGCACAAACACCGATTCTTCTACTTAAAGAACGATACGGGTGAAATCCGTCCCACTTAGATAGAAAAGAAGGTAGGAAAGAAAGAAAGGGCCGGTTAGGAGCACGTGGACTATTTTGGTATGCTATATAGTATTGTTGCCCATAAGAGTCTTGTAATAGTGAAGGAATGAAGTACATATACCGATTCAACTTATTGGACGATCCGAGTGAAATCCGTCCCACTTAAAAAGAATATGGAGTTGGAGAGAAACCAAAGGGTCATTTAGGACCGTGTGAACTATTTTGGTATGCTATATAGAATTGTTGTCCGTAATTGTCTTATAACTATGAAGGAATGATGCACAAACACCGATTCTACTTATAGGACGATACGGTTGAAATACGTCCCACTTCGATAGAAAAGAAGTTTGAAAACAAAGAAAGGGTCGGTTAGGAACGCGTGGACTATTTTGGTGTGCTTTATAGTATTTTTTCCCGTAAAAGTCTTATAATATAGAAGGAATGAAGAACATATACCGATTCAACTTCTTGGACGATTCGAGTGAAATCCGTCCCACTTCAAAAGAATATGGGGTTGGAGAGAAACCAAAGGGTCATTTAGGACCGTGTGGACTATTTTGGTATGCTATATAGAATTGTTGTCCGTAAAAGTCTTATAACTGTGAAGGAATGATGCACAAACACCGATTCTTCTACTTAAAGAACGATACGGGTGAAATCCGTCCCACTTAGATAGAAAAGAAGGTAGGAAAGAAAGAAAGGGCCGGTTAGGAGCACGTGGACTATTTTGGTATGCTATATAGTATTGTTGCCCATAAGAGTCTTATAATAGTGAAGGAATGAAGTACATATACCGATTCAACTTATTGGACGATCCGAGTGAAATCCGTCCCACTTCAAAAGAATATGGAGTTGGAGAGAAACCAAAGGGTCATTTAGGACCGTGTGTACTATTTTGGTATGCTATATAGTATTGTTGTCCGTAAAAGTCTTATAACTGTGAAGGAATGATGCACAAACACCGATTCTTCTACTTAAAGAACGATACGGGTGAAATCCGTCCCACTTAGATAGAAAAGAAGGTAGGAAAGAAAGAAAGGGCCGGTTAGGAGCACGTGGACTATTTTGGTATGCTATATAGTATTGTTGCCCATAAGAGTCTTATAATAGTGAAGGAATGAAGTACATATACCGATTCAACTTATTGGACGATCCGAGTGAAATCCGTCCCACTTCAAAAGAATATGGAGTTGGAGAGAAACCAAAGGGTCATTTAGGACCGTGTGTACTATTTTGGTATGCTATATAGTATTGTTGTCCATAAGAGTCTTATAAATGTGAAGGAATGATGCACAAACACCGATTCTTCTACTTAAAGGACGATACGGGTGAAATCCGTCCCACTTAGATAGAAAAGAAGGTAGGAAAGAAAGAAAGGGCCGGTTAGGAGCACGTGGACTATTTTGGAATGCTATATAGTATTGTTGCCCGTAAGAGTCTTATAATAGTGAAGGAATGAAGTACATATACCGATTCAACTTATTGGACGATCCGATTGAAATCCGTCCCACTTAAAAAGAATATGGGGTTGGAGAGAAACCAAAGGGTCATTTAGGATCGTCTGTACTATTTTGGTGTGCTATATAGTATTGTTGTCCGTAAAAGTCTTATAACTGTGAAGGAATGATGCACAAACACCGATTCTTCTACTTAAAGAACTATACGGGTGAAATCCGTCCCACTTAGATAGAAAAGAAGGTAGGAAAGAAAGAAAGGGCCGGTTAGGAGCACGTGGACTATTTTGGTATGCTATATAGTATTGTTGCCCATAAGAGTCTTGTAATAGTGAAGGAATGAAGTACATATACCGATTCAACTTATTGGACGATCCGAGTGAAATCCGTCCCACTTCAAAAGAATATGGAGTTGGAGAGAAACCAAAGGGTCATTTAGGACCGTGTGAACTATTTTGGTATGCTATATAGAATTGTTGTCCGTAATTGTCTTATAACTATGAAGGAATGATGCACAAACACCGATTCTACTTATAGGACGATACGGTTGAAATACGTCCCACTTCGATAGAAAAGAAGTTTGAAAACAAAGAAAGGGTCGGTTAGGAACGCGTGGACTATTTTGGTGTGCTTTATAGTATTTTTTCCCGTAAAAGTCTTATAATATAGAAGGAATGAAGAACATATACCGATTCAACTTCTTGGACGATTCGAGTGAAATCCGTCCCACTTCAAAAGAATATGGGGTTGGAGAGAAACCAAAGGGTCATTTAGGACCGTGTGGACTATTTTGGTATGCTATATAGAATTGTTGTCCGTAAAAGTCTTATAACTGTGAAGGAATGATGCACAAACACCGATTCTTCTACTTAAAGAACGATACGGGTGAAATCCGTCCCACTTAGATAGAAAAGAAGGTAGGAAAGAAAGAAAGGGCCGGTTAGGAGCACGTGGACTATTTTGGTATGCTATATAGTATTGTTGCCCATAAGAGTCTTATAATAGTGAAGGAATGAAGTACATATACCGATTCAACTTATTGGACGATCCGAGTGAAATCCGTCCCACTTCAAAAGAATATGGAGTTGGAGAGAAACCAAAGGGTCATTTAGGACCGTGTGTACTATTTTGGTATGCTATATAGTATTGTTGTCCGTAAAAGTCTTATAACTGTGAAGGAATGATGCACAAACACCGATTCTTCTACTTAAAGAACGATACGGGTGAAATCCGTCCCACTTAGATAGAAAAGAAGGTAGGAAAGAAAGAAAGGGCCGGTTAGGAGCACGTGGACTATTTTGGTATGCTATATAGTATTGTTGCCCATAAGAGTCTTATAATAGTGAAGGAATGAAGTACATATACCGATTCAACTTATTGGACGATCCGAGTGAAATCCGTCCCACTTCAAAAGAATATGGAGTTGGAGAGAAACCAAAGGGTCATTTAGGACCGTGTGTACTATTTTGGTATGCTATATAGTATTGTTGTCCATAAGAGTCTTATAAATGTGAAGGAATGATGCACAAACACCGATTCTTCTACTTAAAGGACGATACGGGTGAAATCCGTCCCACTTAGATAGAAAAGAAGGTAGGAAAGAAAGAAAGGGCCGGTTAGGAGCACGTGGACTATTTTGGAATGCTATATAGTATTGTTGCCCGTAAGAGTCTTATAATAGTGAAGGAATGAAGTACATATACCGATTCAACTTATTGGACGATCCGATTGAAATCCGTCCCACTTAAAAAGAATATGGGGTTGGAGAGAAACCAAAGGGTCATTTAGGATCGTCTGTACTATTTTGGTGTGCTATATAGTATTGTTGTCCGTAAAAGTCTTATAACTGTGAAGGAATGATGCACAAACACCGATTCTTCTACTTAAAGAACTATACGGGTGAAATCCGTCCCACTTAGATAGAAAAGAAGGTAGGAAAGAAAGAAAGGGCCGGTTAGGAGCACGTGGACTATTTTGGTATGCTATATAGTATTGTTGCCCATAAGAGTCTTGTAATAGTGAAGGAATGAAGTACATATACCGATTCAACTTATTGGACGATCCGAGTGAAATCCGTCCCACTTCAAAAGAATATGGAGTTGGAGAGAAACCAAAGGGTCATTTAGGACCGTGTGAACTATTTTGGTATGCTATATAGAATTGTTGTCCGTAATTGTCTTATAACTATGAAGGAATGATGCACAAACACCGATTCTACTTATAGGACGATACGGTTGAAATACGTCCCACTTCGATAGAAAAGAAGTTTGAAAACAAAGAAAGGGTCGGTTAGGAACGCGTGGACTATTTTGGTGTGCTTTATAGTATTTTTTCCCGTAAAAGTCTTATAATATAGAAGGAATGAAGAACATATACCGATTCAACTTCTTGGACGATTCGAGTGAAATCCGTCCCACTTCAAAAGAATATGGGGTTGGAGAGAAACCAAAGGGTCATTTAGGACCGTGTGGACTATTTTGGTATGCTATATAGAATTGTTGTCCGTAAAAGTCTTATAACTGTGAAGGAATGATGCACAAACACCGATTCTTCTACTTCAAGAACGATACGGGTGAAATTCGTCCCACTTAGATAGAAAAGATGGTAGGAAAGAAAGAAAGGGCCGGTTAGGAGCACGTGGACTATTTTGGTATGCTATATAGTATTGTTGCCCATAAGAGTCTTATAATAGTGAAGGAATGAAGTACATATACCGATTCAACTTATTGGACGATCCGAGTGAAATCCGTCCCACTTCAAAAGAATATGGAGTTGGAGAGAAACCAAAGGGTCATTTAGGACCGTGTGTACTATTTTGGTATGCTATATAGTATTGTTGTCCATAAGAGTCTTATAAATGTGAAGGAATGATGCACAAACACCGATTCTTCTACTTAAAGGACGATACGGGTGAAATCCGTCCCACTTAGATAGAAAAGAAGGTAGGAAAGAAAGAAAGGGCCGGTTAGGAGCACGTGGACTATTTTGGAATGCTATATAGTATTGTTGCCCGTAAGAGTCTTATAATAGTGAAGGAATGAAGTACATATACCGATTCAACTTATTGGACGATCCGATTGAAATCCGTCCCACTTAAAAATAATATGGGGTTGGAGAGAAACCAAAGGGTCATTTAGGATCGTCTGTACTATTTTGGTGTGCTATATAGTATTGTTGTCCGTAAAAGTCTTATAACTGTGAAGGAATGATGCACAAACACCGATTCTTCTACTTAAATAACGATACGGGTGAAATCCGTCCCACTTAGATAGAAAAGAAGGTAGGAAAGAAAGAAAGGGCCGGTTAGGAGCACGTGGACTATTTTGGTATGCTATATAGTATTGTTGCCCATAAGAGTCTTATAATAGTGAAGGAATGAAGTACATATACCGATTCAACTTATTGGACGATCCGAGTGAAATCCGTCCCACTTCAAAAGAATATGGAGTTGGAGAGAAACCAAAGGGTCATTTAGGACCGTGTGTACTATTTTGGTATGCTATATAGTATTGTTGTCCATAAGAGTCTTATAAATGTGAAGGAATGATGCACAAACACCGATTCTTCTACTTAAAGGACGATACGGGTGAAATCCGTCCCACTTAGATAGAAAAGAAGGTAGGAAAGAAAGAAAGGGCCGGTTAGGAGCACGTGGACTATTTTGGAATGCTATATAGTATTGTTGCCCGTAAGAGTCTTATAATAGTGAAGGAATGAAGTACATATACCGATTCAACTTATTGGACGATCCGATTGAAATCCGTCCCACTTAAAAAGAATATGGGGTTGGAGAGAAACCAAAGGGTCATTTAGGATCGTCTGTACTATTTTGGTGTGCTATATAGTATTGTTGTCCGTAAAAGTCTTATAACTGTGAAGGAATGATGCACAAACACCGATTCTTCTACTTAAAGAACGATACGGGTGAAATCCGTCCCACTTAGATAGAAAAGAAGGTAGGAAAGAAAGAAAGGGCCGGTTAGGAGCACGTGGACTATTTTGGTATGCTATATAGTATTGTTGCCCATAAGAGTCTTGTAATAGTGAAGGAATGAAGTACATATACCGATTCAACTTATTGGACGATCCGAGTGAAATCCGTCCCACTTAAAAAGAATATGGAGTTGGAGAGAAACCAAAGGGTCATTTAGGACCGTGTGAACTATTTTGGTATGCTATATAGAATTGTTGTCCGTAATTGTCTTATAACTATGAAGGAATGATGCACAAACACCGATTCTACTTATAGGACGATACGGTTGAAATACGTCCCACTTCGATAGAAAAGAAGTTTGAAAACAAAGAAAGGGTCGGTTAGGAACGCGTGGACTATTTTGGTGTGCTTTATAGTATTTTTTCCCGTAAAAGTCTTATAATATAGAAGGAATGAAGAACATATACCGATTGAACTTCTTGGACGATTCGAGTGAAATCCGTCCCACTTCAAAAGAATATGGGGTTGGAGAGAAACCAAAGGGTCATTTAGGACCGTGTGGACTATTTTGGTATGCTATATAGAATTGTTGTCCGTAAAAGTCTTATAACTGTGAAGGAATGATGCACAAACACCGATTCTTCTACTTCAAGAACGATACGGGTGAAATTCGTCCCACTTAGATAGAAAAGATGGTAGGAAAGAAAGAAAGGGCCGGTTAGGAGCACGTGGACTATTTTGGTATGCTATATAGTATTGTTGCCCATAAGAGTCTTATAATAGTGAAGGAATGAAGTACATATACCGATTCAACTTATTGGACGATCCGAGTGAAATCCGTCCCACTTCAAAAGAATATGGAGTTGGAGAGAAACCAAAGGGTCATTTAGGACCGTGTGTACTATTTTGGTATGCTATATAGTATTGTTGTCCATAAGAGTCTTATAAATGTGAAGGAATGATGCACAAACACCGATTCTTCTACTTAAAGGACGATACGGGTGAAATCCGTCCCACTTAGATAGAAAAGAAGGTAGGAAAGAAAGAAAGGGCCGGTTAGGAGCACGTGGACTATTTTGGAATGCTATATAGTATTGTTGCCCGTAAGAGTCTTATAATAGTGAAGGAATGAAGTACATATACCGATTCAACTTATTGGACGATCCGATTGAAATCCGTCCCACTTAAAAATAATATGGGGTTGGAGAGAAACCAAAGGGTCATTTAGGATCGTCTGTACTATTTTGGTGTGCTATATAGTATTGTTGTCCGTAAAAGTCTTATAACTGTGAAGGAATGATGCACAAACACCGATTCTTCTACTTAAAGAACGATACGGGTGAAATCCGTCCCACTTAGATAGAAAAGAAGGTACGAAAGAAAGAAAGGGCCGGTTAGGAGCACGTGGACTATTTTGGTATGCTATATAGTATTGTTGCCCATAAGAGTCTTATAATAGTGAAGGAATGAAGTACATATACCGATTCAACTTATTGGACGATCCGAGTGAAATCCGTCCCACTTCAAAAGAATATGGAGTTGGAGAGAAACCAAAGGGTCATTTACGACCGTGTGAACTATTTTGGTATGCTATATTGAATTGTTGTCCGTAATTGTCTTATAACTATGAAGGAATGATGCACAAACACCGATTCTACTTATAGGACGATACGGTTGAAATACGTCCCACTTCGATTGAAAAGAAGTTTGAAAACAAAGAAAGGGTCGGTTAGGAGCGCGTGGACTATTTTGGTGTGCTTTATAGTATTTTTTCCCGTAAAAGTCTTATAATATAGAAGGAATGAAGAACATATACCGATTCAACTTCTTGGACGATTCGAGTGAAATCCGTCCCACTTCAAAAGAATATGGGGTTGGAGAGAAACCAAAGGGTCATTTAGGACCGTGTGGACTATTTTGGTATGCTATATAGAATTGTTGTCCGTAAAAGTCTTATAACTGTGAAGGAATGATGCACAAACACCGATTCTACTTATAGGACGATACGGGTGAAATCCGTCCCACTAAGATAGAAAAGAAGCTTGAAAAGAAAGAAAGGGCCGGTTAGGTGTGCGTGGAGTATTTTGGTATTCTTTATAGTATTTTTGCCCATAAGAGTCTTATAATATAGAAGGAATGAAGTACATATACCGATTCAACTTATTGGACGATCCGATTGAAATCTGTCCCACTTTAAAAGAATATGGGGTTGGAGAGAAACCAAAGGGTCATTTAGGACCGTGTGGACTATTTTGGTATGCTATATAGAATTGTTGTCCGTAAAAGTCTTATAACTGTGAAGGAATGATGCACAAACACCGATTCTTCTACTTAAAGAACGATACGGGTGAAATCCGTCCCACTTAGATAGAAAAGAAGGTAGGAAAGAAAGAAAGGGCCGGTTAGGAGCACGTGGACTATTTTGGTATGCTATATAGTATTGTTGCCCGTAAGAGTCTTATAATAGTGAAGGAATGAAGTACATATACCGATTCAACTTATTGGACGATCCGATTGAAATCCGTCCCACTTAAAAAGAATATGGGGTTGGAGAGAAACCAAAGGGTCATTTAGGATCGTCTGTACTCTTTTGGTGTGCTATATAGTATTGTTGTCCGTAAGAGTCTTATAACTGTGAAGGAATGATGCACAAACACCGATTCTTCTACTTAAAGAACGATACGGGTTAAATCCGTCCCACTTAGATAGAAAAGAAGGTAGGAAATAAAGAAAGTGCAGGTTAGGAGCACGTGGACTATTTTGGTATGCTATATAGTATTGTTGCCCATAAGAGTCTTATAATAGTTAAGGAATGAAGTACATATACCGATTCAACTTATTGGACGATACGAGTGAAATCCGTCCCATTTCAAAAGAATATGGAGTTGGAGAGAAACCAAAGGGTCATTTAGGACCGTGTGAACTATTTTGGTATGCTATATAGAATTGTTGTCCGTAATTGTCTTATAACTATGAAGGAATGATGCACAAACACCGATTCTACTTATAGGACGATACGGTTGAAATACGTCCCACTTCGATTGAAAAGAAATTTGAAAACAAAGAAAGGGTCGGTTAGGAGCGCGTGGACTATTTTGGTGTGCTTTATAGTATTTTTTCCCGTAAAAGTCTTATAATATAGAAGGAATGAAGAACATATACCGATTCAACTTCTTGGACGATTCGAGTGAAATCCGTCCCACTTCAAAAGAATATGGGGTTGGAGAGAAACCAAAGGGTCATTTAGGACCGTGTGGACTATTTTGGTATGCTATATAGAATTGTTGTCCGTAAAAGTCTTATAACTGTGAAGGAATGATGCACAAACACCGATTCTACTTAAAGGACGATACGGGTGAAATCCGTCCCACTAAGATAGAAAAGAAGCTTGAAAAGAAAGAAAGGGCCGGTTAGGTGCGCGTGGAGTGTTTTGGTATTCTTTATAGTATTTTTGCCCATAAGAGTCTTATAATATAGAAGGAATGAAGTACATATACCGATTCAACTTATTGGACGATCCGATCGAAATCTGTCCCACTTAAAAAGAATATGGGGTTGGAGAGAAACCAAAGGGTCATTTAGGACCGTGTGGACTATTTTGGTATGCTATATAGAATTGTTGTCCGTAAAAGTCTTATAACTGTGAAGGAATGATGCACAAACACCGATTCTTCTACTTAAAGAACGATACGGGTGAAATCCGTCCCACTTAGATAGAAAAGAAGGTAGGAAAGAAAGAAAGGGCCGGTTAGGAGCACGTGGATTATTTTGGTATGCTATATAGTATTGTTGCCCGTAAGAGTCTTATAATAGTGAAGGAATGAAGTACATATACCGATTCAACTTATTGGACGATCCGATTGAAATCCGTCCCACTTAAAAAGAATATGGGGTTGGAGAGAAACCAAAGGGTCATTTAGGATCGTCTGTACTATTTTGGTGTGCTATATAGTATTGTTGTCCGTAAGAGTGTTATAACTGTGAAGGAATGATGCACAAACACCGATTCTTCTACTTAAAGAACGATACGGGTGAAATCCGTCCCACTTAGATAGAAAAGAAGGTAGGAAAGAAAGAAAGGGCCGATTAGGAGCACGTGGACTATTTTGGTATGCTATATAGTATTGTTGCCCATAAGAGTCTTATAATAGTGAAGGAATGTAGTACATATACCGATTCAACTTATTGGACGATCCGAGTGAAATCCGTCCCATTTCAAAAGAATATGGAGTTGGAGAGAAACCAAAGGGTCATTTAGGACCGTGTGAACTATTTTGGTATGCTATATAGAATTGTTGTCCGTAATTGTCTTATAACTATGAAGGAATGATGCACAAACACCGATTCTACTTATAGGACGATACGGTTGAAATACGTCCCACTTCGATAGAAAAGAAGTTTGAAAACAAAGAAAGGGTCGGTTAGGAGCGCGTGGACTATTTTGGTTTGCTTTATAGTATTTTTTCCCGTAAAACTCTTAAAATATAGAAGGAATGAAGAACATATACCGATTCAACTTCTTGGACAATTCGAGTGAAATCCGTCCCACTTCAAAAGAATATGGGGTTGGAGAGAAACCAAAGGGTTATTTAGGACCGTGTGGACTATTTTGGTATGCTATATAGAATTGTTGTCCGTAAAAGTCTTATAATTGTGAAGGAATGATGCACAAACACCGATTCTACTTATAGGACGATACGGGTGAAATCCGTCCCACTAAGATAGAAAAGAAGCTTGAAAAGAAAGAAAGGGCCGGTTTGGTGCGCGTGGAGTATTTTGGTATTCTTTATAGTATTTTTGCCCATAAGAGTCTTATAATATAGAAGGAATGAAGTACATATACCGATTCAACTTATTGGACGATCCGATTGAAATCTGTCCCACTTAAAAAGAATATGGGGTTGGAGAGAACCCAAAGGGTCATTTAGGACCGTGTGGACTATTTTGGTATGCTATATAGAATTGTTGTCCGTAAAAGTCTTATAACTGTGAAGGAATTATGCACAAACACCGATTCTTCTACTTAAAGAACGATACGGGTGAAATCCGTCCCACTTAGATAGAAAAGAAGGTTGGAAAGAAAGAAAGGGCCGGTTAGGAGCACGTGGACTATTTTGGTATGCTATATAGTATTGTTGCCCATAAGAGTCTTATAATAGTGAAGGAATGAAGTACATATAACGATTCAACTTATTGGACGATTCGAGTGAAATCCGTCCCACTTCAAAAGAATATGGAGTTGGAGAGAAACCAAAGGGTCATTTAGGACCGTGTATACTATTTTGGTATGCTATATAGAATTGTTGTCCATAAGAGTCTTATAAATGTGAAGGAATGATGCACAAACACCGATTCTTCTACTTAAAGGACGATACGGGTGAAATCCGTCCCACTTAGATAGAAAAGAAGGTAGGAAAGAAAGAAAGGGCCGGTTAGGAGCACGTGGACTATTTTGGTATGCTATATAGTATTGTTGCCCGTAAGAGTCTTATAATAGTGAAGGAATGAAGTACATATACCGATTCAACTTATTGGACGATCCGATTGAAATCCGTCCCACTTAAAAAGAATATGGGGTTGGAGAGAAACCAAAGGGTCATTTAGGATCGTCTGTACTATTTTGGTGTGCTATATAGTATTGTTGTCCGTAAGAGTCTTATAACTGTTAAGGAATGATGCACAAACACCGATTCTTCTACTTAAAGAACGATACGGGTGAAATCCGTCCCACTTAGATAGAAAAGAAGGTAGGAAAGAAAGAAAGGGCCGGTTAGGAGCACGTGGACTATTTTGGTATGCTATATAGTATTGTTGCCCATAAGAGTCTTATAATAGTGAAGGAATGAAGTACATATACCGATTCAACTTATTGGACGATACGAGTGAAATCCGTCCCATTTCAAAAGAATATGGAGTTGGAGAGAAACCAAAGGGTCATTTAGGACCGTGTGAACTATTTTGGTATGCTATATAGAATTGTTGTCCGTAATTGTCATATAACTATGAAGGAATGATGCACAAACACCGATTCTACTTATAGGACGATACGGTTGAAATACGTCCCACTTCGATAGAAAAGAAGTTTGAAAACAAAGAAAGGGTCGGTTAGTAGCGCGTGGACTATTTTGGTGTGCTTTATAGTATTTTTTCCCGTAAAAGTCTTATAATATAGAAGGAATGAAGAACATATACCGATTCAACTTCTTGGACGATTCGAGTGAAATCCGTCCCACTTCAAAAGAATATGGGGTTGGAGAGAAACCAAAGGGTCATTTAGGACCGTGTGGACTATTTTGGTATGCTATATAGAATTGTTGTCCGTAAAAGTCTTATAACTGTGAAGGAATGATGCACAAACACCGATTCTTCTTATAGGACGATACGGGTGAAATCCGTCCCACTAAGATAGAAAAGAAGCTTGAAAAGAAAGAAAGGGCCGGTTAGGAGCACGTGGACTATTTTGGTATGCTATATAGTATTGTTACCCATAAGAGTCTTGTAATAGTGAAGGAATGAAGTACATATACCGATTCAACTTATTGGACGATCCGAGTGAAATCCGTCCCACTTCAAAAGAATATGGAGTTGGAGAGAAACCAAAGGGTCATTTAGGACCGTGTGAACTATTTTGGTATGCTATATAGAATTGTTGTCCGTAATTGTCTTATAACTATGAAGGAATGATGCACAAACACCGATTCTACTTATAGGACGATACGGTTGAAATACGTCCCACTTCGATTGAAAAGAAGTTTGAAAACAAAGAAAGGGTCGGTTAGGAGCGCGTGGACTATTTTGGTGTGCTTTATAGTATTTTTTTCCGTAAAAGTCTTATAATATAGAAGGAATGAAGAACATATACCGATTCAACTTCTTGGACGATTCGAGTGAAATCCGTCCCACTTCAAAAGAATATGGGGTTGGAGAGAAACCAAAGGGTCATTTAGGACCGTGTGGACTATTTTGGTATGCTATATAGAATTGTTGTCCGTAAAAGTCTTATAACTGTGAAGGAATGATGCACAAACACCGATTCTACTTATAGGACGATACGGGTGAAATCCGTCCCACTAAGATAGAAAAGAAGCTTGAAAAGAAAGAAAGGGCCGGTTAGGTGCGCGTGGAGTATTTTGGTATTCTTTATAGTATTTTTGCCCATAAGAGTCTTATAATATAGAAGGAATGAAGTACATATACCGATTCAACTTATTGGACGATCCGATTGAAATCTGTCCCACTTTAAAAGAATATGGGGTTGGAGAGAAACCAAAGGGTCATTTAGGACCGTGTGGACTATTTTGGTATGCTATATAGAATTGTTGTCCGTAAAAGTCTTATAACTGTGAAGGAATGATGCACAAACACCGATTCTTCTACTTAAAGAACGATACGGGTGAAATCCGTCCCACTTAGATAGAAAAGAAGGTAGGAAAGAAAGAAAGGGCCGGTTAGGAGCACGTGGACTATTTTGGTATGCTATATAGTATTGTTGCCCGGAAGAGTCTTATAATAGTGAAGGAATGAAGTACATATACCGATTCAACTTATTGGACGATCCGATTGAAATCCGTCCCACTTAAAAAGAATATGGGGTTGGAGAGAAACCAAAGGGTCATTTAGGATCGTCTGTACTCTTTTGGTGTGCTATATAGTATTGTTGTCCGTAAGAGTCTTATAACTGTGAAGGAATGATGCACAAACACCGATTCTTCTACTTAAAGAACGATACGGGTTAAATCCGTCCCACTTAGATAGAAAAGAAGGTAGGAAATAAAGAAAGGGCCGGTTAGGAGCACGTGGACTATTTTGGTATGCTATATAGTATTGTTGCCCATAAGAGTCTTATAATAGTTAAGGAATGAAGTACATATACCGATTCAACTTATTTGACGATACGAGTGAAATCCGTCCCATTTCAAAAGAATATGGAGTTGGAGAGAAACCAAAGGGTCATTTAGGACCGTGTGAACTATTTTGGTATGCTATATAGAATTGTTGTCCGTAATTGTCTTATAACTATGAAGGAATGATGCACAAACACCGATTCTACTTATAGGACGATACGGTTGAAATACGTCCCACTTCGATTGAAAAGAAGTTTGAAAACAAAGAAAGGGTCGGTTAGGAGCGCGTGGACTATTTTGGTGTGCTTTATAGTATTTTTTCCCGTAAAAGTCTTATAATATAGAAGGAATGAAGAACATATACCGATTCAACTTCTTGGACGATTCGAGTGAAATCCGTCCCACTTCAAAAGAATATGGGGTTGGAGAGAAACCAAAGGGTCATTTAGGACCGTGTGGACTATTTTGGTATGCTATATAGAATTGTTGTCCGTAAAAGTCTTATAACTGTGAAGGAATGATGCACAAACACCGATTCTACTTAAAGGACGATACGGGTGAAATCCGTCCCACTAAGATAGAAAAGAAGCTTGAAAAGAAAGAAAGGGCCGGTTAGGTGCGCGTGGAGTATTTTGGTATTCTTTATAGTATTTTTGCCCATAAGAGTCTTATAATATAGAAGGAATGAAGTACATATACCGATTCAACTTATTGGACGATCCGATCGAAATCTGTCCCACTTAAAAAGAATATGGGGTTGGAGAGAAACCAAAGGGTCATTTAGGACCGTGTGGACTATTTTGGTATGCTATATAGAATTGTTGTCCGTAAAAGTCTTATAACTGTGAAGGAATTATGCACAAACACCGATTCTTCTACTTAAAGAACGATACGGGTGAAATCCGTCCCACTTAGATAGAAAAGAAGGTTGGAAAGAAAGAAAGGGCCGGTTAGGAGCACGTGGACTATTTTGGTATGCTATATAGTATTGTTGCCCATAAGAGTCTTATAATAGTGAAGGAATGAAGTACATATAACGATTCAACTTATTGGACGATTCGAGTGAAATCCGTCCCACTTCAAAAGAATATGGAGTTGGAGAGAAACCAAAGGGTCATTTAGGACCGTGTATACTATTTTGGTATGCTATATAGAATTGTTGTCCATAAGAGTCTTATAAATGTGAAGGAATGATGCACAAACACCGATTCTTCTACTTAAAGGACGATACGGGTGAAATCCGTCCCACTTAGATAGAAAAGAAGGTAGGAAAGAAAGAAAGGGCCGGTTAGGAGCACGTGGACTATTTTGGTATGCTATATAGTATTGTTGCCCGTAAGAGTCTTATAATAGTGAAGGAATGAAGTACATATACCGATTCAACTTATTGGACGATCCGATTGAAATCCGTCCCACTTAAAAAGAATATGGGGTTGGAGAGAAACCAAAGGGTCATTTAGGATCGTCTGTACTATTTTGGTGTGCTATATAGTATTGTTGTCCGTAAGAGTGTTATAACTGTGAAGGAATGATGCACAAACACCGATTCTTCTACTTAAAGAACGATACGGGTGAAATCCGTCCCACTTAGATAGAAAAGAAGGTAGGAAAGAAAGAAAGGGCCGGTTAGGAGCACGTGGACAATTTTGGTATGCTATATAGTATTGTTGCCCATAAGAGTCTTATAATAGTGAAGGAATGAAGTACATATGCCGATTCAACTTATTGGACGATTCGAGTGAAATCTGTCCCACTTAAAAAGAATATGGGGTTGGAGAGAAACCAAAGGGTCATTTAGGATCGTCTGTACTATTTTGGTGTGCTATATAGTATTGTTGTCCGTAAGAGTCTTATAACTGTGAAGGAATGATGCACAAACACCGATTCTTCTACTTAAAGAACGATACGGGTGAAATCCGTCCCACTTAGATAGAAAAGAAGGTAGGAAAGAAAGAAAGGGCCGGTTAGGAGCACGTGGACTATTTTGGTATGCTATATAGTATTGTTGCCCATAAGAGTCTTATAATAGTGAAGGAATGAAGTACATATACCGATTCAACTTATTGGACGATCGGAGTGAAATCCGTCCCACTTCAAAAGAATATGGAGTTGGAGAGAAACCAAAGGGTCATTTAGGACCGTGTGAACTATTTTGGTATGCTATATAGAATTGTTGTCCGTAATTGTCTTATAACTATGAAGGAATGATGCACAAACACCGATTATACTTATAGGACGATACGGTTGAAATACGTCCCACTTCGATAGAAAAGAAGTTTGAAAACAAAGAAAGGGTCGGTTAGGAGCGCGTGGACTATTTTGGTGTGCTTTATAGTATTTTTTCCCGTAAAAGTCTTATAATATAGAAGGAATGAAGAACATATACCGATTCAACTTCTTGGACGATTCGAGTGAAATCCGTCCCACTTCAAAAGAATATGGGGTTGGAGAGAAACCAAAGGGTCATTTAGGACCGTGTGGACTATTTTGGTATGCTATATTGAATTGTTGTCCGTAAAAGTCTTATAACTGTGAAGGAATGATGCACAAACACCGATTCTTCTACTTAAAGAACGATACGGGTGAAATCCGTCCCACTTAGATAGAAAAGAAGGTAGGAAAGAAAGAAAGGGCCGGTTAGGAGCACGTGGACTATTTTGGTATGCTATATAGTATTGTTGCCCATAAGAGTCTTATAATAGTGAAGGAATGAAGTACATATACCGATTCAACTTATTGGACGATCCGATTGAAATCCGTCCCACTTAAAAAGAATATGGGGTTGGAGAGAAACCAAAGGGTCATTTAGGATCGTCTGTACTATTTTGGTGTGCTATATAGTATTGTTGTCCGTAAGAGTCTTATAACTGTGAAGGAATGATGCACAAACACCGATTCTTCTACTTAAAGAACGATACGGGTGAAATCCGTCCCACTTAGATAGAAAAGAAGGTAGGAAAGAAAGAAAGGGCCGGTTAGGAGCACGTGGACTATTTTGGTATGCTATATAGTATTGTTGCCCATAAGAGTCTTATAATAGTGAAGGAATGAAGTACATATACCGATTCAACTTATTGGACGATTCGAGTGAAATCTGTCCCACTTAAAAAGAATATGGGGTTGGAGAGAAACCAAAGGGTCATTTAGGATCGTCTGTACTATTTTGGTGTGCTCTATAGTATTGTTGTCCGTAAGAGTCTTATAACTGTGAAGGAATGATGCACAAACACCGATTCTTCTACTTAAAGAACGATACGGGTGAAATCCGTCCCACTTAGATAGAAAAGATGGTAGGAAAGAAAGAAAGGGCCGGTTAGGAGCACGTGGACTATTTTGGTATGCTATATAGTATTGTTGCCCATAAGCGTCTTATAATAGTGAAGGAATGAAGTACATATACCGATTCAACTTATTGGACGATCCGAGTGAAATCCGTCCCACTTCAAAAGAATATGGAGTTGGAGAGAAACCAAAGGGTCATTTAGGACCGTGTGAACTATTTTGGCATGCTATATAGAATTGTTGTCCGTAATTGTCTTATAACTATGAAGGAATGATGCACAAACACCGATTCTAATTATAGGACGATACGGTTGAAATACGTCCCACTTCGATAGAAAAGAAGTTTGAAAACAAAGAAAGGGTCGGTTAGGAGCGCGTGGACTATTTTGGTGTGCTTTATAGTATTTTTTCCCGTAAAAGTCTTATAATATAGAAGGAATGAAGAACATATACCGATTCAACTTCTTGGACGATTCGAGTGAAATCCGTCCCACTTCAAAAGAATATGGGGTTGGAGAGAAACCAAAGGGTCATTTAGGACCGTGTGGACTATTTTGGTATGCTATATAGAATTGTTGTCCGTAAAAGTCTTATAACTGTGAAGGAATGATGCACAAACACCGATCCTACTTATAGGACGATACGGGTGAAATCCGTCCCACTAAGATAGAAAAGAAGCTTGAAAAGAAAGAAAGGGCCGGTTAGGTGCGCGTGGAGTATTTTGGTATTCTTTATAGTATTTTTGCCCATAAGAGTCTTATAATATAGAAGGAATGAAGTACATATACCGATTCAACTTATTGGACGATCCGATTGAAATCTGTCCCACTTAAAAAGAATATGGGGTTGGAGAGAAACCAAAGGGTCATTTAGGACCGTGTGGACTATTTTGGTATGCTATATAGAATTGTTGTCCGTAAAAGTCTTATAACTGTGAAGGAATGATGCACAAACACCGATTCTTCTACTTAAAGAACGATACGGGTGAAATCCGTCCCACTTAGATAGAAAAGAAGGTTGGAAAGAAAGAAAGGGCCGGTTAGGAGCACGTGGACTATTTTGGTATGCTATATAGTATTGTTGCCCATAAGAGTCTTATAATAGTGAAGGAATGAAGTACATATACCGATTCAACTTATTGGACGATTCGAGTGAAATCCGTCCCACTTCAAAAGAATATGGAGTTGGAGAGAAACCAAAGGGTCATTTAGGACCGTGTGTACTATTTTGGTATGCTATATAGTATTGTTGTCCATAAGAGTCTTATAAATGTGAAGGAATGATGCACAAACACCGATTCTTCTACTTAATGGACGATACGGGTGAAATCCGTCCCACTTAGATAGAAAAGAAGGTAGGAAAGAAAGAAAGGGCCGGTTAGGAGCTCGTGGACTATTTTGGTATGCTATATAGTATTGTTGCCCGTAAGAGTCTTATAATAGTGAAGGAATGAAGTACATATACCGATTCAACTTATTGGACGATCCGATTGAAATCCGTCCCACTTAAAAAGAATATGGGGTTGGAGAGAAACCAAAGGGTCATTTAGGATCGTCTGTACTATTTTGGTGTGCTATATAGTATTGTTGTCCGTAAGAGTCTTATAACTGTGAAGGAATGATGCACAAACACCGTTTCTTCTACTTAAAGAACGATACGGGTGAAATCCGTCCCACTTAGATAGAAAAGAAGGTAGGAAAGAAAGAAAGGGCCCGTTAGGAGCACGTGGACTATTTTGGTATGCTATATAGTATTGTTGCCCATAAGAGTCTTATAATAGTGAAGGAATGAAGTACATATACCGATTCAACTTATTGGACGATCCGAGTGAAATCCGTCCCACTTCAAAAGAATATGGAGTTGGAGAGAAACCAAAGGGTCATTTAGGACCGTGTGAACTATTTTGGTATGCTATATAGAATTGTTGTCCGTAATTGTCTTATAACTATGAAGGAATGATGCACAAACACCGATTCTACTTATAGGACGATACGGTTGAAATACGTCCCACTTCGATAGAAAAGAAGTTTGAAAACAAAGAAAGGGTCGGTTAGGAGCGCGTGGACTATTTTGGTGTGCTTTATAGCATTTTTCCCGTAAAAGTCTTATAATATAGAAGGAATGAAGAACATATACCGATTCAACTTCTTGGACGATTCGAGTGAAATCCGTCCCACTTCAAAAGAATATGGGGTTGGAGAGAAACCAAAGGGTCATTTAGGATCGTCTGTACTATTTTGGTGTGCTATATAGTATTGTTGTCCGTAAGAGTCTTATAACTGTGAAGGAATGATGCACAAACACCGTTTCTTCTACTTAAAGAACGATACGGGTGAAATCCGTCCCACTTAGATAGAAAAGAAGGTAGGAAAGAAAGAAAGGGCCCGTTAGGAGCACGTGGACTATTTTGGTATGCTATATAGTATTGTTGCCCATAAGAGTCTTATAATAGTGAAGGAATGAAGTACATATACCGATTCAACTTATTGGACGATCCGAGTGAAATCCGTCCCACTTCAAAAGAATATGGAGTTGGAGAGAAACCAAAGGGTCATTTAGGACCGTGTGAACTATTTTGGTATGCTATATAGAATTGTTGTCCGTAATTGTCTTATAACTATGAAGGAATGATGCACAAACACCGATTCTACTTATAGGACGATACGGTTGAAATACGTCCCACTTCGATAGAAAAGAAGTTTGAAAACAAAGAAAGGGTCGGTTAGGAGCGCGTGGACTATTTTGGTGTGCTTTATAGCATTTTTCCCGTAAAAGTCTTATAATATAGAAGGAATGAAGAACATATACCGATTCAACTTCTTGGACGATTCGAGTGAAATCCGTCCCACTTCAAAAGAATATGGGGTTGGAGAGAAACCAAAGGGTCATTTAGGATCGTCTGTACTATTTTGGTGTGCTATATAGTATTGTTGTCCGTAAGAGTCTTATAACTGTGAAGGAATGATGCACAAACACCGATTCTTCTACTTAAAGAACGATACGGGTGAAATCCGTCCCACTTAGATAGAAAAGAAGGTAGGAAAGAAAGAAAGGGCCGGTTAGGAGCACGTGGACTATTTTGGTATGCTATATAGTATTGTTGCCCATAAGAGTCTTATAATAGTGAAGGAATGAAGTACATATACCGATTCAACTTATTGGACGATTCGAGTGAAATCTGTCCCACTTAAAAAGAATATGGGGTTGGAGAGAAACCAAAGGGTCATTTAGGATCGTCTGTACTATTTTGGTGTGCTCTATAGTATTGTTGTCCGTAAGAGTCTTATAACTGTGAAGGAATGATGCACAAACACCGATTCTTCTACTTAAAGAACGATACGGGTGAAATCCGTCCCACTTAGATAGAAAAGATGGTAGGAAAGAAAGAAAGGGCCGGTTAGGAGCACGTGGACTATTTTGGTATGCTATATAGTATTGTTGCCCATAAGCGTCTTATAATAGTGAAGGAATGAAGTACATATACCGATTCAACTTATTGGACGATCCGAGTGAAATCCGTCCCACTTCAAAAGAATATGGAGTTGGAGAGAAACCAAAGGGTCATTTAGGACCGTGTGAACTATTTTGGCATGCTATATAGAATTGTTGTCCGTAATTGTCTTATAACTATGAAGGAATGATGCACAAACACCGATTCTAATTATAGGACGATACGGTTGAAATACGTCCCACTTCGATAGAAAAGAAGTTTGAAAACAAAGAAAGGGTCGGTTAGGAGCGCGTGGACTATTTTGGTGTGCTTTATAGTATTTTTTCCCGTAAAAGTCTTATAATATAGAAGGAATGAAGAACATATACCGATTCAACTTCTTGGACGATTCGAGTGAAATCCGTCCCACTTCAAAAGAATATGGGGTTGGAGAGAAACCAAAGGGTCATTTAGGACCGTGTGGACTATTTTGGTATGCTATATAGAATTGTTGTCCGTAAAAGTCTTATAACTGTGAAGGAATGATGCACAAACACCGATCCTACTTATAGGACGATACGGGTGAAATCCGTCCCACTAAGATAGAAAAGAAGCTTGAAAAGAAAGAAAGGGCCGGTTAGGTGCGCGTGGAGTATTTTGGTATTCTTTATAGTATTTTTGCCCATAAGAGTCTTATAATATAGAAGGAATGAAGTACATATACCGATTCAACTTATTGGACGATCCGATTGAAATCTGTCCCACTTAAAAAGAATATGGGGTTGGAGAGAAACCAATGGGTCATTTAGGACCGTGTGGACTATTTTGGTATGCTATATAGAATTGTTGTCCGTAAAAGTCTTATAACTGTGAAGGAATGATGCACAAACACCGATTCTTCTACTTAAAGAACGATACGGGTGAAATCCGTCCCACTTAGATAGAAAAGAAGGTTGGAAAGAAAGAAAGGGCCGGTTAGGAGCACGTGGACTATTTTGGTATGCTATATAGTATTGTTGCCCATAAGAGTCTTATAATAGTGAAGGAATGAAGTACATATACCGATTCAACTTATTGGACGATTCGAGTGAAATCCGTCCCACTTCAAAAGAATATGGAGTTGGAGAGAAACCAAAGGGTCATTTAGGACCGTGTGTACTATTTTGGTATGCTATATAGTATTGTTGTCCATAAGAGTCTTATAAATGTGAAGGAATGATGCACAAACACCGATTCTTCTACTTAATGGACGATACGGGTGAAATCCGTCCCACTTAGATAGAAAAGAAGGTAGGAAAGAAAGAAAGGGCCGGTTAGGAGCTCGTGGACTATTTTGGTATGCTATATAGTATTGTTGCCCGTAAGAGTCTTATAATAGTGAAGGAATGAAGTACATATACCGATTCAACTTATTGGACGATCCGATTGAAATCCGTCCCACTTAAAAAGAATATGGGGTTGGAGAGAAACCAAAGGGTCATTTAGGATCGTCTGTACTATTTTGGTGTGCTATATAGTATTGTTGTCCGTAAGAGTCTTATAACTGTGAAGGAATGATGCACAAACACCGTTTCTTCTACTTAAAGAACGATACGGGTGAAATCCGTCCCACTTAGATAGAAAAGAAGGTAGGAAAGAAAGAAAGGGCCCGTTAGGAGCACGTGGACTATTTTGGTATGCTATATAGTATTGTTGCCCATAAGAGTCTTATAATAGTGAAGGAATGAAGTACATATACCGATTCAACTTATTGGACGATCCGAGTGAAATCCGTCCCACTTTAAAAGAATATGGAGTTGGAGAGAAACCAAAGGGTCATTTAGGACCGTGTGAACTATTTTGGTATGCTATATAGAATTGTTGTCCGTAATTGTCTTATAACTATGAAGGAATGATGCACAAACACCGATTCTACTTATAGGACGATACGGTTGAAATACGTCCCACTTCGATAGAAAAGAAGTTTGAAAACAAAGAAAGGGTCGGTTAGGAGCGCGTGGACTATTTTGGTGTGCTTTATAGTATTTTTTCCCGTAAAAGTCTTATAATATAGAAGGAATGAAGAACATATACCGATTCAACTTCTTGGACGATTCGAGTGAAATCCGTCCCACTTCAAAAGAATATGGGGTTGGAGAGAAACCAAAGGGTCATTTAGGACCGTGTGGACTATTTTGGTATGCAATATAGAATTGTTGTCCGTAAAAGTCTTATAACTGTGAAGGAATGATGCACAAACACCGATCCTACTTATAGGACGATACGGGTGAAATCCGTCCCACTAAGATAGAAAAGAAGCTTGAAAAGAAAGAAAGGGCCGGTTAGGTGCGCGTGGAGTATTTTGGTATTCTTTATAGTATTTTTGCCCATAAGAGTCTTATAATATAGAAGGAATGAAGTACATATACCGATTCAACTTATTGGACGATCCGATTGAAATCTGTCCCACTTAAAAAGAATATGGGGTTGGAGAGAAACCAAAGGGTCATTTAGGACCGTGTGGACTATTTTGGTATGCTATATAGAATTGTTGTCCGTAAAAGTCTTATAACTGTGAAGGAATGATGCACAAACACCGATTCTTCTACTTAAAGAACGATACGGGTGAAATCCGTCCCACTTAGATAGAAAAGAAGGTTGGAAAGAAAGAAAGGGCCGGTTAGGAGCACGTGGACTATTTTGGTATGCTATATAGTATTGTTGCCCATAAGAGTCTTATAATAGTGAAGGAATGAAGTACATATACCGATTCAACTTATTGGACGATTCGAGTGAAATCCGTCCCACTTCAAAAGAATATGGAGTTGGAGAGAAACCAAAGGGTCATTTAGGACCGTGTGTACTATTTTGGTATGCTATATAGTATTGTTGTCCATAAGAGTCTTATAAATGTGAAGGAATGATGCACAAACACCGATTCTTCTACTTAATGGACGATACGGGTGAAATCCGTCCCACTTAGATAGAAAAGAAGGTAGGAAAGAAAGAAAGGGCCGGTTAGGAGCTCGTGGACTATTTTGGTATGCTATATAGTATTGTTGCCCGTAAGAGTCTTATAATAGTGAAGGAATGAAGTACATATACCGATTCAACTTATTGGACGATCCGATTGAAATCCGTCCCACTTAAAAAGAATATGGGGTTGGAGAGAAACCAAAGGGTCATTTAGGATCGTCTGTACTATTTTGGTGTGCTATATAGTATTGTTGTCCGTAAGAGTCTTATAACTGTGAAGGAATGATGCACAAACACCGTTTCTTCTACTTAAAGAACGATACGGGTGAAATCCGTCCCACTTAGATAGAAAAGAAGGTAGGAAAGAAAGAAAGGGCCCGTTAGGAGCACGTGGACTATTTTGGTATGCTATATAGTATTGTTGCCCATAAGAGTCTTATAATAGTGAAGGAATGAAGTACATATACCGATTCAACTTATTGGACGATCCGAGTGAAATCCGTCCCACTTCAAAAGAATATGGAGTTGGAGAGAAACCAAAGGGTCATTTAGGACCGTGTGAACTATTTTGGTATGCTATATAGAATTGTTGTCCGTAATTGTCTTATAACTATGAAGGAATGATGCACAAACACCGATTCTACTTATAGGACGATACGGTTGAAATACGTCCCACTTCGATAGAAAAGAAGTTTGAAAACAAAGAAAGGGTCGGTTAGGAGCGCGTGGACTATTTTGGTGTGCTTTATAGCATTTTTCCCGTAAAAGTCTTATAATATAGAAGGAATGAAGAACATATACCGATTCAACTTCTTGGACGATTCGAGTGAAATCCGTCCCACTTCAAAAGAATATGGGGTTGGAGAGAAACCAAAGGGTCATTTAGGATCGTCTGTACTATTTTGGTGTGCTATATAGTATTGTTGTCCGTAAGAGTCTTATAACTGTGAAGGAATGATGCACAAACACCGTTTCTTCTACTTAAAGAACGATACGGGTGAAATCCGTCCCACTTAGATAGAAAAGAAGGTAGGAAAGAAAGAAAGGGCCCGTTAGGAGCACGTGGACTATTTTGGTATGCTATATAGTATTGTTGCCCATAAGAGTCTTATAATAGTGAAGGAATGAAGTACATATACCGATTCAACTTATTGGACGATCCGAGTGAAATCCGTCCCACTTCAAAAGAATATGGAGTTGGAGAGAAACCAAAGGGTCATTTAGGACCGTGTGAACTATTTTGGTATGCTATATAGAATTGTTGTCCGTAATTGTCTTATAACTATGAAGGAATGATGCACAAACACCGATTCTACTTATAGGACGATACGGTTGAAATACGTCCCACTTCGATAGAAAAGAAGTTTGAAAACAAAGAAAGGGTCGGTTAGGAGCGCGTGGACTATTTTGGTGTGCTTTATAGCATTTTTCCCGTAAAAGTCTTATAATATAGAAGGAATGAAGAACATATACCGATTCAACTTCTTGGACGATTCGAGTGAAATCCGTCCCACTTCAAAAGAATATGGGGTTGGAGAGAAACCAAAGGGTCATTTAGGATCGTCTGTACTATTTTGGTGTGCTATATAGTATTGTTGTCCGTAAGAGTCTTATAACTGTGAAGGAATGATGCACAAACACCGATTCTTCTACTTAAAGAACGATACGGGTGAAATCCGTCCCACTTAGATAGAAAAGAAGGTAGGAAAGAAAGAAAGGGCCGGTTAGGAGCACGTGGACTATTTTGGTATGCTATATAGTATTGTTGCCCATAAGAGTCTTATAATAGTGAAGGAATGAAGTACATATACCGATTCAACTTATTGGACGATCCGAGTGAAATCCGTCCCACTTCAAAAGAATATGGAGTTGGAGAGAAACCAAAGGGTCATTTAGGACCGTGTGAACTATTTTGGCATGCTATATAGAATTGTTGTCCGTAATTGTCTTATAACTATGAAGGAATGATGCACAAACACCGATTCTAATTATAGGACGATACGGTTGAAATACGTCCCACTTCGATAGAAAAGAAGTTTGAAAACAAAGAAAGGGTCGGTTAGGAGCGCGTGGACTATTTTGGTGTGCTTTATAGTATTTTTTCCCGTAAAAGTCTTATAATATAGAAGGAATGAAGAACATATACCGATTCAACTTCTTGGACGATTCGAGTGAAATCCGTCCCACTTCAAAAGAATATGGGGTTGGAGAGAAACCAAAGGGTCATTTAGGACCGTGTGGACTATTTTGGTATGCTATATAGAATTGTTGTCCGTAAAAGTCTTATAACTGTGAAGGAATGATGCACAAACACCGATCCTACTTATAGGACGATACGGGTGAAATCCGTCCCACTAAGATAGAAAAGAAGCTTGAAAAGAAAGAAAGGGCCGGTTAGGTGCGCGTGGAGTATTTTGGTATTCTTTATAGTATTTTTGCCCATAAGAGTCTTATAATATAGAAGGAATGAAGTACATATACCGATTCAACTTATTGGACGATCCGATTGAAATCTGTCCCACTTAAAAAGAATATGGGGTTGGAGAGAAACCAAAGGGTCATTTAGGACCGTGTGGACTATTTTGGTATGCTATATAGAATTGTTGTCCGTAAAAGTCTTATAACTGTGAAGGAATGATGCACAAACACCGATTCTTCTACTTAAAGAACGATACGGGTGAAATCCGTCCCACTTAGATAGAAAAGAAGGTTGGAAAGAAAGAAAGGGCCGGTTAGGAGCACGTGGACTATTTTGGTATGCTATATAGTATTGTTGCCCATAAGAGTCTTATAATAGTGAAGGAATGAAGTACATATACCGATTCAACTTATTGGACGATCCGAGTGAAATCCGTCCCACTTCAAAAGAATATGGAGTTGGAGAGAAACCAAAGGGTCATTTAGGACCGTGTGAACTATTTTGGCATGCTATATAGAATTGTTGTCCGTAATTGTCTTATAACTATGAAGGAATGATGCACAAACACCGATTCTAATTATAGGACGATACGGTTGAAATACGTCCCACTTCGATAGAAAAGAAGTTTGAAAACAAAGAAAGGGTCGGTTAGGAGCGCGTGGACTATTTTGGTGTGCTTTATAGTATTTTTTCCCGTAAAAGTCTTATAATATAGAAGGAATGAAGAACATATACCGATTCAACTTCTTGGACGATTCGAGTGAAATCCGTCCCACTTCAAAAGAATATGGGGTTGGAGAGAAACCAAAGGGTCATTTAGGACCGTGTGGACTATTTTGGTATGCTATATAGAATTGTTGTCCGTAAAAGTCTTATAACTGTGAAGGAATGATGCACAAACACCGATCCTACTTATAGGACGATACGGGTGAAATCCGTCCCACTAAGATAGAAAAGAAGCTTGAAAAGAAAGAAAGGGCCGGTTAGGTGCGCGTGGAGTATTTTGGTATTCTTTATAGTATTTTTGCCCATAAGAGTCTTATAATATAGAAGGAATGAAGTACATATACCGATTCAACTTATTGGACGATCCGATTGAAATCTGTCCCACTTAAAAAGAATATGGGGTTGGAGAGAAACCAAAGGGTCATTTAGGACCGTGTGGACTATTTTGGTATGCTATATAGAATTGTTGTCCGTAAAAGTCTTATAACTGTGAAGGAATGATGCACAAACACCGATTCTTCTACTTAAAGAACGATACGGGTGAAATCCGTCCCACTTAGATAGAAAAGAAGGTTGGAAAGAAAGAAAGGGCCGGTTAGGAGCACGTGGACTATTTTGGTATGCTATATAGTATTGTTGCCCATAAGAGTCTTATAATAGTGAAGGAATGAAGTACATATACCGATTCAACTTATTGGACGATTCGAGTGAAATCCGTCCCACTTCAAAAGAATATGGAGTTGGAGAGAAACCAAAGGGTCATTTAGGACCGTGTGTACTATTTTGGTATGCTATATAGTATTGTTGTCCATAAGAGTCTTATAAATGTGAAGGAATGATGCACAAACACCGATTCTTCTACTTAAAGGACGATACGGGTGAAATCCGTCCCACTTAGATAGAAAAGAAGGTAGGAAAGAAAGAAAGGGCCGGTTAGGAGCTCGTGGACTATTTTGGTATGCTATATAGTATTGTTGCCCGTAAGAGTCTTATAATAGTGAAGGAATGAAGTACATATACCGATTCAACTTATTGGACGATCCGATTGAAATCCGTCCCACTTAAAAAGAATATGGGGTTGGAGAGAAACCAAAGGGTCATTTAGGATCGTCTGTACTATTTTGGTGTGCTATATAGTATTGTTGTCCGTAAGAGTCTTATAACTGTGAAGGAATGATGCACAAACACCGTTTCTTCTACTTAAAGAACGATACGGGTGAAATCCGTCCCACTTAGATAGAAAAGAAGGTAGGAAAGAAAGAAAGGGCCCGTTAGGAGCACGTGGACTATTTTGGTATGCTATATAGTATTGTTGCCCATAAGAGTCTTATAATAGTGAAGGAATGAAGTACATATACCGATTCAACTTATTGGACGATCCGAGTGAAATCCGTCCCACTTCAAAAGAATATGGAGTTGGAGAGAAACCAAAGGGTCATTTAGGACCGTGTGAACTATTTTGGTATGCTATATAGAATTGTTGTCCGTAATTGTCTTATAACTATGAAGGAATGATGCACAAACACCGATTCTACTTATAGGACGATACGGTTGAAATACGTCCCACTTCGATAGAAAAGAAGTTTGAAAACAAAGAAAGGGTCGGTTAGGAGCGCGTGGACTATTTTGGTGTGCTTTATAGCATTTTTCCCGTAAAAGTCTTATAATATAGAAGGAATGAAGAACATATACCGATTCAACTTCTTGGACGATTCGAGTGAAATCCGTCCCACTTCAAAAGAATATGGGGTTGGAGAGAAACCAAAGGGTCATTTAGGATCGTCTGTACTATTTTGGTGTGCTATATAGTATTGTTGTCCGTAAGAGTCTTATAACTGTGAAGGAATGATGCACAAACACCGATTCTTCTACTTAAAGAACGATACGGGTGAAATCCGTCCCACTTAGATAGAAAAGAAGGTAGGAAAGAAAGAAAGGGCCGGTTAGGAGCACGTGGACTATTTTGGTATGCTATATAGTATTGTTGCCCATAAGAGTCTTATAATAGTGAAGGAATGAAGTACATATACCGATTCAACTTATTGGACGATCCGAGTGAAATCCGTCCCACTTCAAAAGAATATGGAGTTGGAGAGAAACCAAAGGGTCATTTAGGACCGTGTGAACTATTTTGGTTTGCTATATAGAATTGTTGTCCGTAATTGTCTTATAACTATGAAGGAATGATGCACAAACACCGATTCTAATTATAGGACGATACGGTTGAAATACGTCCCACTTCGATAGATAAGAAGTTTGAAAACAAAGAAAGGGTCGGTTAGGAGCGCGTGGACTATTTTGGTGTGCTTTATAGTATTTTTTCCCGTAAAAGTCTTATAATATAGAAGGAATGAAGAACATATACCGATTCAACTTCTTGGACGATTCGAGTGAAATCCGTCCCACTTCAAAAGAATATGGGGTTGGAGAGAAACCAAAGGGTCATTTAGGACCGTGTGGACTATTTTGGTATGCTATATAGAATTGTTGTCCGTAAAAGTCTTATAACTGTGAAGGAATGATGCACAAACACCGATCCTACTTATAGGACGATACGGGTGAAATCCGTCCCACTAAGATAATAAAGAAGCTTGAAAAGAAAGAAAGGGCCGGTTAGGTGCGCGTGGAGTATTTTGGTATTCTTTATAGTATTTTTGCCCATAAGAGTCTTATAATATAGAAGGAATGAAGTACATATACCGATTCAACTTATTGGACGATCCGATTGAAATCTGTCCCACTTAAAAAGAATATGGGGTTGGAGAGAAACCAAAGGGTCATTTAGGACCGTGTGGACTATTTTGGTATGCTATATAGAATTGTTGTCCGTAAAAGTCTTATAACTGTGAAGGAATGATGCACAAACACCGATTCTTCTACTTAAAGAACGATACGGGTGAAATCCGTCCCACTTAGATAGAAAAGAAGGTTGGAAAGAAAGAAAGGGCCGGTTAGGAGCACGTGGACTATTTTGGTATGCTATATAGTATTGTTGCCCATAAGAGTCTTATAATAGTGAAGGAATGAAGTACATATACCGATTCAACTTATTGGACGATTCGAGTGAAATCCGTCCCACTTCAAAAGAATATGGAGTTGGAGAGAAACCAAAGGGTCATTTAGGACCGTGTGTACTATTTTGGTATGCTATATAGTATTGTTGTCCATAAGAGTCTTATAAATGTGAAGGAATGATGCACAAACACCGATTCTTCTACTTAAAGGAGGATACGGGTGAAATCCGTCCCACTTAGATAGAAAAGAAGGTAGGAAAGAAAGAAAGGGCCGGTTAGGAGCTCGTGGACTATTTTGGTATGCTATATAGTATTGTTGCCCGTAAGAGTCTTATAATAGTGAAGGAATGAAGTACATATACCGATTCAACTTATTGGACGATCCGATTGAAATCCGTCCCACTTAAAAAGAATATGGGGTTGGAGAGAAACCAAAGGGTCATTTAGGATCGTCTGTACTATTTTGGTGTGCTATATAGTATTGTTGTCCGTAAGAGTCTTATAACTGTGAAGGAATGATGCACAAACACCGTTTCTTCTACTTAAAGAACGATACGGGTGAAATCCGTCCCACTTAGATAGAAAAGAAGGTAGGAAAGAAAGAAAGGGCCCGTTAGGAGCACGTGGACTATTTTGGTATGCTATATAGTATTGTTGCCCATAAGAGTCTTATAATAGTGAAGGAATGAAGTACATATACCGATTCAACTTATTGGACGATCCGAGTGAAATCCGTCCCACTTCAAAAGAATATGGAGTTGGAGAGAAACCAAAGGGTCATTTAGGACCGTGTGAACTATTTTGGTATGCTATATAGAATTGTTGTCCGTAATTGTCTTATAACTATGAAGGAATGATGCACAAACACCGATTCTACTTATAGGACGATACGGTTGAAATACGTCCCACTTCGATAGAAAAGAAGTTTGAAAACAAAGAAAGGGTCGGTTAGGAGCGCGTGGACTATTTTGGTGTGCTTTATAGCATTTTTCCCGTAAAAGTCTTATAATATAGAAGGAATGAAGAACATATACCGATTCAACTTCTTGGACGATTCGAGTGAAATCCGTCCCACTTCAAAAGAATATGGGGTTGGAGAGAAACCAAAGGGTCATTTAGGATCGTCTGTACTATTTTGGTGTGCTATATAGTATTGTTGTCCGTAAGAGTCTTATAACTGTGAAGGAATGATGCACAAACACCGATTCTTCTACTTAAAGAACGATACGGGTGAAATCCGTCCCACTTAGATAGAAAAGAAGGTAGGAAAGAAAGAAAGGGCCGGTTAGGAGCACGTGGACTATTTTGGTATGCTATATAGTATTGTTGCCCATAAGAGTCTTATAATAGTGAAGGAATGAAGTACATTTACCGATTCAACTTATTGGACGATCCGAGTGAAATCCGTCCCACTTCAAAAGAATATGGAGTTGGAGAGAAACCAAAGGGTCATTTAGGACCGTGTGAACTATTTTGGTATGCTATATAGAATTGTTGTCCGTAATTGTCTTATAACTATGAAGGAATGATGCACAAACACCGATTCTAATTATAGGACGATACGGTTGAAATACGTCCCACTTCGATAGAAAAGAAGTTTGAAAACAAAAAAAGGGTCGGTTAGGAGCGCGTGGACTATTTTGGTGTGCTTTATAGTATTTTTTCCCGTAAAAGTCTTATAATATAGAAGGAATGAAGAACATATACCGATTCAACTTCTTGGACGATTCGAGTGAAATCCGTCCCACTTCAAAAGAATATGGGGTTGGAGAGAAACCAAAGGGTCATTTAGGACCGTGTGGACTATTTTGGTATGCTATATAGAATTGTTGTCCGTAAAAGTCTTATAACTGTGAAGGAATGATGCACAAACACCGATTCTACTTATAGGACGATACGGGTGAAATCCGTCCCACTAAGATAGAAAAGAAGCATGAAAAGAAAGAAAGGGCCGGTTAGGTGCGCGTGGAGTATTTTGGTATTCTTTATAGTATTTTTGCCCATAAGAGTCTTATAATATAGAAGGAATGAAGTACATATACCGATTCAACTTATTGGACGATCCGATTGAAATCTGTCCCACTTAAAAAGAATATGGGGTTGGAGAGAAACCAAAGGGTCATTTAGGACCGTGTGGACTATTTTGGTATGCTATATATAATTGTTGTCCGTAAAAGTCTTATAACTGTGAAGGAATGATGCACAAACACCGATTCTTCTACTTAAAGAACGATACGGGTGAAATCCGTCCCACTTAGATAGAAAAGAAGGTTGGAAAGAAAGAAAGGGCCGGTTAGGAGCACGTGGACTATTTTGGTATGCTATATAGTATTGTTGCCCATAGGAGTCTTATAATAGTGAAGGAATGAAGTACATATACCGATTCAACTTATTGGACGATCCGAGTGAAATCCGTCCCACTTCAAAAGAATATGGAGTTGGAGAGAAACCAAAGGGTCATTTAGGACCGTGTGAACTATTTTGGTATGCTATATAGAATTGTTGTCCGTAATTGTCTTATAACTATGAAGGAATGATGCACAAACACCGATTCTTCTACTTAAAGAACGATACGGGTGAAATCCGTCCCACTTAGATAGAAAAGAAGGTAGGAAAGAAAAGAAGGACCGGTTAGGAGCACGTGGACTATTTTGGTATGCTATATAGTATTGTTGCCCATAAGAGTCTTATAATAGTGAAGGAATGAAGTACATATACCGATTCAACTTATTGGAGGATCCGATTGAAATCCGTCCCACTTAAAAAGAATATGGGGTTGGAGAGAAACCAAAGGGTCATTTAGGATCGTCTGTACTATTTTGGTGTGCTATAAAGTATTGTTGTCCGTAAGAGTCTTATAACTGTGAAGGAATGATGCACAAACACCGATTCTTCTACTTAAAGAACGATACGGGTGAAATCCGTCCCACTTAGATAGAAAAGAAGGTAGGAAAGAAAGAAAGGGCCGGTTAGGAGCACGTGGACTATTTTGGTATGCTATATAGTATTGTTGCCCATAAGAGTCTTATAATAGTGAAGGAATGAAGTACATATACCGATTCAACTTATTGGACGATCCGAGTGAAATCCGTCCCACTTCAAAAGAATATGGAGTTGGAGAGAAACCAAAGGGTCATTTAGGACCGTGTGAACTATTTTGGTATGCTATATAGAATTGTTGTCCGTAATTGTCTTATAACTATGAAGGAATGATGCACAAACACCGATTCTACTTATAGGACGATACGGTTGAAATACGTCCCACTTCGATAGAAAAGAAGTTTGAAAACAAAGAAAGGGTCGGTTAGGAGCGCGTGGACTATTTTGGTGTGCTTTATAGCATTTTTCCCGTAAAAGTCTTATAATATAGAAGGAATGAAGAACATATACCGATTCAACTTCTTGGACGATTCGAGTGAAATCCGTCCCACTTCAAAAGAATATGGGGTTGGAGAGAAACCAAAGGGTCATTTAGGATCGTCTGTACTATTTTGGTGTGCTATATAGTATTGTTGTCCGTAAGAGTCTTATAACTGTGAAGGAATGATGCACAAACACCGATTCTTCTACTTAAAGAACGATACGGGTGAAATCCGTCCCACTTAGATAGAAAAGAAGGTAGGAAAGAAAGAAAGGGCCGGTTAGGAGCACGTGGACTATTTTGGTATGCTATATAGTATTGTTGCCCATAAGAGTCTTATAATAGTGAAGGAATGAAGTACATTTACCGATTCAACTTATTGGACGATCCGAGTGAAATCCGTCCCACTTCAAAAGAATATGGAGTTGGAGAGAAACCAAAGGGTCATTTAGGACCGTGTGAACTATTTTGGTATGCTATATAGAATTGTTGTCCGTAATTGTCTTATAACTATGAAGGAATGATGCACAAACACCGATTCTAATTATAGGACGATACGGTTGAAATACGTCCCACTTCGATAGAAAAGAAGTTTGAAAACAAAAAAAGGGTCGGTTAGGAGCGCGTGGACTATTTTGGTGTGCTTTATAGTATTTTTTCCCGTAAAAGTCTTATAATATAGAAGGAATGAAGAACATATACCGATTCAACTTCTTGGACGATTCGAGTGAAATCCGTCCCACTTCAAAAGAATATGGGGTTGGAGAGAAACCAAAGGGTCATTTAGGACCGTGTGGACTATTTTGGTATGCTATATAGAATTGTTGTCCGTAAAAGTCTTATAACTGTGAAGGAATGATGCACAAACACCGATTCTACTTATAGGACGATACGGGTGAAATCCGTCCCACTAAGATAGAAAAGAAGCATGAAAAGAAAGAAAGGGCCGGTTAGGTGCGCGTGGAGTATTTTGGTATTCTTTATAGTATTTTTGCCCATAAGAGTCTTATAATATAGAAGGAATGAAGTACATATACCGATTCAACTTATTGGACGATCCGATTGAAATCTGTCCCACTTAAAAAGAATATGGGGTTGGAGAGAAACCAAAGGGTCATTTAGGACCGTGTGGACTATTTTGGTATGCTATATATAATTGTTGTCCGTAAAAGTCTTATAACTGTGAAGGAATGATGCACAAACACCGATTCTTCTACTTAAAGAACGATACGGGTGAAATCCGTCCCACTTAGATAGAAAAGAAGGTTGGAAAGAAAGAAAGGGCCGGTTAGGAGCACGTGGACTATTTTGGTATGCTATATAGTATTGTTGCCCATAGGAGTCTTATAATAGTGAAGGAATGAAGTACATATACCGATTCAACTTATTGGACGATCCGAGTGAAATCCGTCCCACTTCAAAAGAATATGGAGTTGGAGAGAAACCAAAGGGTCATTTAGGACCGTGTGAACTATTTTGGTATGCTATATAGAATTGTTGTCCGTAATTGTCTTATAACTATGAAGGAATGATGCACAAACACCGATTCTTCTACTTAAAGAACGATACGGGTGAAATCCGTCCCACTTAGATAGAAAAGAAGGTAGGAAAGAAAAGAAGGACCGGTTAGGAGCACGTGGACTATTTTGGTATGCTATATAGTATTGTTGCCCATAAGAGTCTTATAATAGTGAAGGAATGAAGTACATATACCGATTCAACTTATTGGAGGATCCGATTGAAATCCGTCCCACTTAAAAAGAATATGGGGTTGGAGAGAAACCAAAGGGTCATTTAGGATCGTCTGTACTATTTTGGTGTGCTATAAAGTATTGTTGTCCGTAAGAGTCTTATAACTGTGAAGGAATGATGCACAAACACCGATTCTTCTACTTAAAGAACGATACGGGTGAAATCCGTCCCACTTAGATAGAAAAGAAGGTAGGAAAGAAAGAAAGGGCCGGTTAGGAGCACGTGGACTATTTTGGTATGCTATATAGTATTGTTGCCCATAAGAGTCTTATAATAGTGAAGGAATGAAGTACATATACCGATTCAACTTATTGGACGATCCGAGTGAAATCCGTCCCACTTCAAAAGAATATGGAGTTGGAGAGAAACCAAAGGGTCATTTAGGACCGTGTGAACTATTTTGGTATGCTATATAGAATTGTTGTCCGTAATTGTCTTATAACTATGAAGGAATGATGCACAAACACCGATTCTTCTACTTAAAGAACGATACGGGTGAAATCCGTCCCACTTAGATAGAAAAGAAGGTAGGAAAGAAAGAAAGGACCGGTTAGGAGCACGTGGACTATTTTGGTATGCTATATAGTATTGTTGCCCATAAGAGTCTTATAATAGTGAAGGAATGAAGTACATATACCGATTCAACTTATTGGAGGATCCGATTGAAATCCGTCCCACTTAAAAAGAATATGGGGTTGGAGAGAAACCAAAGGGTCATTTAGGATCGTCTGTACTATTTTGGTGTGCTATAAAGTATTGTTGTCCGTAAGAGTCTTATAACTGTGAAGGAATGATGCACAAACACCGATTCTTCTACTTAAAGAACGATACGGGTGAAATCCGTCCCACTTAGATAGAAAAGAAGGTAGGAAAGAAAGAAAGGGCCGGTTAGGAGCACGTGGACTATTTTGGTATGCTATATAGTATTGTTGCCCATAAGAGTCTTATAATAGTGAAGGAATGAAGTACATATACCGATTCAACTTATTGGACGATCCGAGTGAAATCCGTCCCACTTCAAAAGAATATGGAGTTGGAGAGAAACCAAAGGGTCATTTAGGACCGTGTGAACTATTTTGGTATGCTATATAGAATTGTTGACCGTAATTGTCTTAGAACTATGAAGGAATGATGCACAAACACCGATTCTTCTACTTAAAGGACGATACGGGTGAAATCCGTCCCACTTAGATAGAAAAGATGGTAGGAAAGAAAGAAAGGGCCGGTTAGGAGCACGTGGACTATTTTTGTATGCTATATAGTATTGTTGCCCATAAGAGTCTTATAATAGTGAAGGAATGAAGTACATATACCGATTTAACTTATTGGACGATTCGAGTGAAATCCGTCCCACTTCAAAAGAATATGGAGTTGGAGAGAAACCAAAGGGTCATTTAGGATCGTCTGTACTATTTTGGTGTGCTATATAGTATTGTTGTCCGTAAGAGTCTTATAACTGTGAAGGAATGATGCACAAACACCGATTCTTCTACTTAAAGAACGATACGGGTGAAATCCGTCCCACTTAGATAGAAAAGAAGGTAGGAAAGAAAGAAAGGGCCGGTTAGGAGCACGTGGACTATTTTGGTATGCTATATAGTATTGTTGCCCATAAGAGTCTTATAATAGTGAAGGAATGAAGTACATATACCGATTCAACTTATTGGACGATCCGAGTGAAATCCGTCCCACTTCAAAAGAATATGGAGTTGGAGAGAAACCAAAGGGTCATTTAGGACCGTGTGAACTATTTTGGTATGCTATATAGAATTGTTGTCCGTAATTGTCTTATAACTATGAAGGAATGATGCACAAACACCGATTCTTCTACTTAAAGAACGATACGGGTGAAATCCGTCCCACTTAGATAGAAAAGAAGGTAGGAAAGAAAAGAAGGACCGGTTAGGAGCACGTGGACTATTTTGGTATGCTATATAGTATTGTTGCCCATAAGAGTCTTATAATAGTGAAGGAATGAAGTACATATACCGATTCAACTTATTGGAGGATCCGATTGAAATCCGTCCCACTTAAAAAGAATATGGGGTTGGAGAGAAACCAAAGGGTCATTTAGGATCGTCTGTACTATTTTGGTGTGCTATAAAGTATTGTTGTCCGTAAGAGTCTTATAACTGTGAAGGAATGATGCACAAACACCGATTCTTCTACTTAAAGAACGATACGGGTGAAATCCGTCCCACTTAGATAGAAAAGAAGGTAGGAAAGAAAGAAAGGGCCGGTTAGGAGCACGTGGACTATTTTGGTATGCTATATAGTATTGTTGCCCATAAGAGTCTTATAATAGTGAAGGAATGAAGTACATATACCGATTCAACTTATTGGACGATCCGAGTGAAATCCGTCCCACTTCAAAAGAATATGGAGTTGGAGAGAAACCAAAGGGTCATTTAGGACCGTGTGAACTATTTTGGTATGCTATATAGAATTGTTGTCCGTAATTGTCTTATAACTATGAAGGAATGATGCACAAACACCGATTCTTCTACTTAAAGAACGATACGGGTGAAATCCGTCCCACTTAGATAGAAAAGAAGGTAGGAAAGAAAGAAAGGACCGGTTAGGAGCACGTGGACTATTTTGGTATGCTATATAGTATTGTTGCCCATAAGAGTCTTATAATAGTGAAGGAATGAAGTACATATACCGATTCAACTTATTGGAGGATCCGATTGAAATCCGTCCCACTTAAAAAGAATATGGGGTTGGAGAGAAACCAAAGGGTCATTTAGGATCGTCTGTACTATTTTGGTGTGCTATAAAGTATTGTTGTCCGTAAGAGTCTTATAACTGTGAAGGAATGATGCACAAACACCGATTCTTCTACTTAAAGAACGATACGGGTGAAATCCGTCCCACTTAGATAGAAAAGAAGGTAGGAAAGAAAGAAAGGGCCGGTTAGGAGCACGTGGACTATTTTGGTATGCTATATAGTATTGTTGCCCATAAGAGTCTTATAATAGTGAAGGAATGAAGTACATATACCGATTCAACTTATTGGACGATCCGAGTGAAATCCGTCCCACTTCAAAAGAATATGGAGTTGGAGAGAAACCAAAGGGTCATTTAGGACCGTGTGAACTATTTTGGTATGCTATATAGAATTGTTGACCGTAATTGTCTTAGAACTATGAAGGAATGATGCACAAACACCGATTCTTCTACTTAAAGGACGATACGGGTGAAATCCGTCCCACTTAGATAGAAAAGATGGTAGGAAAGAAAGAAAGGGCCGGTTAGGAGCACGTGGACTATTTTTGTATGCTATATAGTATTGTTGCCCATAAGAGTCTTATAATAGTGAAGGAATGAAGTACATATACCGATTTAACTTATTGGACGATTCGAGTGAAATCCGTCCCACTTCAAAAGAATATGGAGTTGGAGAGAAACCAAAGGGTCATTTAGGATCGTCTGTACTATTTTGGTGTGCTATATAGTATTGTTGTCCGTAAGAGTCTTATAACTGTGAAGGAATGATGCACAAACACCGATTCTTCTACTTAAAGAACGATACGGGTGAAATCCGTCCCACTTAGATAGAAAAGAAGGTAGGAAAGAAAGAAAGGGCCGGTTAGGAGCACGTGGACTATTTTGGTATGCTATATAGTATTGTTGCCCATAAGAGTCTTATAATAGTGAAGGAATGAAGTACATATACCGATTCAACTTATTGGACGATCCGAGTGAAATCCGTCCCACTTCAAAAGAATATGGAGTTGGAGAGAAACCAAAGGGTCATTTAGGACCGTGTGAACTATTTTGGTATGCTATATAGAATTGTTGTCCGTAATTGTCTTATAACTATGAAGGAATGATGCACAAACACCGATTCTACTTATAGGACGATACGGTTGAAATACGTCCCACTTCGATAGAAAAGAAGTTTGAAAACAAAGAAAGGGTCGGTTAGGAGCGCGTGGACTATTTTGGTGTGCTTTATAGTATTTTTTCCCGTAAAAGTCTTATAATATAGAAGGAATGAAGAACATATACCGATTCAACTTCTTGGACGATTCGAGTGAAATCCGTCCCACTTCAAAAGAATATGGGGTTGGAGAGAAACCAAAGGGTCATTTAGGACCGTGTGGACTATTTTGGTATGCTATATAGAATTGTTGTCCGTAAAAGTCTTATAACTGTGAAGGAATGATGCACAAACACCGATTCTACTTATAGGACGATACGGGTGAAATCCGTCCCACTAAGATAGAAAAGAAGCTTGAAAAGAAAGAAAGGGCCGGTTAGGTGCGCGTGGAGTATTTTGGTATTCTTTATAGTATTTTTGCCCATAAGAGTCTTATAATATAGAAGGAATGAAGTACATATACCGATTCAACTTATTGGACGATCCGATTGAAATCTGTCCCACTTAAAAAGAATATGGGGTTGGAGAGAAACCAAAGGGTCATTTAGGACCGTGTGGACTATTTTGGTATGCTATATAGAATTGTTGTCCGTAAAAGTCTTATAACTGTGAAGGAATGATGCACAAACACCGATTCTTCTACTTAAAGAACGATACGGGTGAAATCCGTCCCACTTAGATAGAAAAGAAGGTTGGAAAGAAAGAAAGGGCCGGTTAGGAGCACGTGGACTATTTTGGTATGCTATATAGTATTGTTGCCCATAAGAGTCTTATAATAGTGAAGGAATGAAGTACATATACCGATTCAACTTATTGGACGATTCGAGTGAAATCCGTCCCACTTCAAAAGAATATGGGGTTGGAGAGAAACCAAAGGGTCATTTAGGATCGTCTGTACTATTTTGGTGTGCTATAAAGTATTGTTGTCCGTAATTGTCTTATAACTATGAAGGAATGATGCACAAACACCGATTCTTCTACTTAAAGAACGATACGGGTGAAATCCGTCCCACTTAGATAGAAAAGAAGGTAGGAAAGAAAGAAAGGACCGGTTAGGAGCACGTGGACTATTTTGGTATGCTATATAGTATTGTTGCCCATAAGAGTCTTATAATAGTGAAGGAATGAAGTACATATACCGATTCAACTTATTGGAGGATCCGATTGAAATCCGTCCCACTTAAAAAGAATATGGGGTTGGAGAGAAACCAAATGGTCATTTAGGATCGTCTGTACTATTTTGGTGTGCTATAAAGTATTGTTGTCCGTAAGAGTCTTATAACTGTGAAGGAATGATGCACAAACACCGATTCTTCTACTTAAAGAACGATACGGGTGAAATCCGTCCCACTTAGATAGAAAAGAAGGTAGGAAAGAAAGAAAGGGCCGGTTAGGAGCACGTGGACTATTTTGGTATGCTATATAGTATTGTTGCCCATAAGAGTCTTATAATAGTGAAGGAATGAAGTACATATACCGATTCAACTTATTGGACGATCCGAGTGAAATCCGTCCCACTTCAAAAGAATATGGAGTTGGAGAGAAACCAAAGGGTCATTTAGGACCGTGTGAACTATTTTGGTATGCTATATAGAATTGTTGTCCGTAATTGTCTTATAACTATGAAGGAATGATGCACAAACACCGATTCTTCTACTTAAAGAACGATACGGGTGAAATCCGTCCCACTTAGATAGAAAAGAAGGTAGGAAAGAAAGAAAGGACCGGTTAGGAGCACGTGGACTATTTTGGTATGCTATATAGTATTGTTGCCCATAAGAGTCTTATAATAGTGAAGGAATGAAGTACATATACCGATTCAACTTATTGGAGGATCCGATTGAAATCCGTCCCACTTAAAAAGAATATGGGGTTGGAGAGAAACCAAAGGGTCATTTAGGATCGTCTGTACTATTTTGGTGTGCTATAAAGTATTGTTGTCCGTAAGAGTCTTATAACTGTGAAGGAATGATGCACAAACACCGATTCTTCTACTTAAAGAACGATACGGGTGAAATCCGTCCCACTTAGATAGAAAAGAAGGTAGGAAAGAAAGAAAGGGCCGGTTAGGAGCACGTGGACTATTTTGGTATGCTATATAGTATTGTTGCCCATAAGAGTCTTATAATAGTGAAGGAATGAAGTACATATACCGATTCAACTTATTGGACGATCCGAGTGAAATCCGTCCCACTTCAAAAGAATATGGAGTTGGAGAGAAACCAAAGGGTCATTTAGGACCGTGTGAACTATTTTGGTATGCTATATAGAATTGTTGACCGTAATTGTCTTAGAACTATGAAGGAATGATGCACAAACACCGATTCTTCTACTTAAAGGACGATACGGGTGAAATCCGTCCCACTTAGATAGAAAAGAAGGTAGGAAAGAAAGAAAGGGCCGGTTAGGAGCACGTGGACTATTTTTGTATGCTATATAGTATTGTTGCCCATAAGAGTCTTATAATAGTGAAGGAATGAAGTACATATACCGATTTAACTTATTGGACGATTCGAGTGAAATCCGTCCCACTTCAAAAGAATATGGAGTTGGAGAGAAACCAAAGGGTCATTTAGGATCGTCTGTACTATTTTGGTGTGCTATATAGTATTGTTGTCCGTAAGAGTCTTATAACTGTGAAGGAATGATGCACAAACACCGATTCTTCTACTTAAAGAACGATACGGGTGAAATCCGTCCCACTTAGATAGAAAAGAAGGTAGGAAAGAAAGAAAGGGCCGGTTAGGAGCACGTGGACTATTTTGGTATGCTATATAGTATTGTTGCCCATAAGAGTCTTATAATAGTGAAGGAATGAAGTACATATACCGATTCAACTTATTGGACGATCCGAGTGAAATCCGTCCCACTTCAAAAGAATATGGAGTTGGAGAGAAACCAAAGGGTCATTTAGGACCGTGTGAACTATTTTGGTATGCTATATAGAATTGTTGTCCGTAATTGTCTTATAACTATGAAGGAATGATGCACAAACACCGATTCTACTTATAGGACGATACGGTTGAAATACGTCCCACTTCGATAGAAAAGAAGTTTGAAAACAAAGAAAGGGTCGGTTAGGAGCGCGTGGACTATTTTGGTGTGCTTTATAGTATTTTTTCCCGTAAAAGTCTTATAATATAGAAGGAATGAAGAACATATACCGATTCAACTTCTTGGACGATTCGAGTGAAATCCGTCCCACTTCAAAAGAATATGGGGTTGGAGAGAAACCAAAGGGTCATTTAGGACCGTGTGGACTATTTTGGTATGCTATATAGAATTGTTGTCCGTAAAAGTCTTATAACTGTGAAGGAATGATGCACAAACACCGATTCTACTTATAGGACGATACGGGTGAAATCCGTCCCACTAAGATAGAAAAGAAGCTTGAAAAGAAAGAAAGGGCCGGTTAGGTGCGCGTGGAGTATTTTGGTATTCTTTATAGTATTTTTGCCCATAAGAGTCTTATAATATAGAAGGAATGAAGTACATATACCGATTCAACTTATTGGACGATCCGATTGAAATCTGTCCCACTTAAAAAGAATATGGGGTTGGAGAGAAACCAAAGGGTCATTTAGGACCGTGTGGACTATTTTGGTATGCTATATAGAATTGTTGTCCGTAAAAGTCTTATAACTGTGAAGGAATGATGCACAAACACCGATTCTTCTACTTAAAGAACGATACGGGTGAAATCCGTCCCACTTAGATAGAAAAGAAGGTTGGAAAGAAAGAAAGGGCCGGTTAGGAGCACGTGGACTATTTTGGTATGCTATATAGTATTGTTGCCCATAAGAGTCTTATAATAGTGAAGGAATGAAGTACATATACCGATTCAACTTATTGGACGATTCGAGTGAAATCCGTCCCACTTCAAAAGAATATGGAGTTGGAGAGAAACCAAAGGGTCATTTAGGACCGTGTGAACTATTTTGGTATGCTATATAGAATTGTTGTCCGTAATTGTCTTATAACTATGAAGGAATGATGCACAAACACCGATTCTACTTATAGGACGATACGGTTGAAATACGTCCCACTTCGATAGAAAAGAAGTTTGAAAACAAAGAAAGGGTCGGTTAGGAGCGCGTGGACTATTTTGGTGTGCTTTATAGTATTTTTTCCCGTAAAAGTCTTATAATATAGAAGGAATGAAGAACATATACCGATTCAACTTCTTGGACGATTCGAGTGAAATCCGTCCCACTTCAAAAGAATATGGGGTTGGAGAGAAACCAAAGGGTCATTTAGGACCGTGTGGACTATTTTGGTATGCTATATAGAATTGTTGTCCGTAAAAGTCTTATAACTGTGAAGGAATGATGCACAAACACCGATTCTACTTATAGGACGATACGGGTGAAATCCGTCCCACTAAGATAGAAAAGAAGCTTGAAAAGAAAGAAAGGGCCGGTTAGGTGCGCGTGGAGTATTTTGGTATTCTTTATAGTATTTTTGCCCATAAGAGTCTTATAATATAGAAGGAATGAAGTACATATACCGATTCAACTTATTGGACGATCCGATTGAAATCTGTCCCACTTAAAAAGAATATGGGGTTGGAGAGAAACCAAAGGGTCATTTAGGACCGTGTGGACTATTTTGGTATGCTATATAGAATTGTTGTCCGTAAAAGTCTTATAACTGTGAAGGAATGATGCACAAACACCGATTCTTCTACTTAAAGAACGATACGGGTGAAATCCGTCCCACTTAGATAGAAAAGAAGGTTGGAAAGAAAGAAAGGGCCGGTTAGGAGCACGTGGACTATTTTGGTATGCTATATAGTATTGTTGCCCATAAGAGTCTTATAATAGTGAAGGAATGAAGTACATATACCGATTCAACTTATTGGACGATTCGAGTGAAATCCGTCCCACTTCAAAAGAATATGGAGTTGGAGAGAAACCAAAGGGTCATTTAGGACCGTGTGTACTATTTTGGTATGCTATATAGTATTGTTGTCCATAAGAGTCTTATAAATGTGAAGGAATGATGCACAAACACCGATTCTTCTACTTAAAGGACGATACGGGTGAAATCCGTCCCACTTAGATAGAAAAGAAGGTAGGAAAGAAAGAAAGGGCCGGTTAGGAGCTCGTGGACTATTTTGGTATGCTATATAGTATTGTTGCCCGTAAGAGTCTTATAATAGTGAAGGAATGAAGTACATATACCGATTCAACTTATTGGACGATCCGAGTGAAATCCGTCCCACTTCAAAAGAATATGGAGTTGGAGAGAAACCAAAGGGTCATTTAGGACCGTGTGAACTATTTTGGTATGCTATATAGAATTGTTGTCCGTAATTGTCTTATAACTATGAAGGAATGATGCACAAACACCGATTCTACTTATAGGACGATACGGTTGAAATACGTCCCACTTCGATAGAAAAGAAGTTTGAAAACAAAGAAAGGGTCGGTTAGGAGCGCGTGGACTATTTTGGTGTGCTTTATAGTATTTTTTCCCGTAAAAGTCTTATAATATAGAAGGAATGAAGAACATATACCGATTCAACTTCTTGGACGATTCGAGTGAAATCCGTCCCACTTCAAAAGAATATGGGGTTGGAGAGAAACCAAAGGGTCATTTAGGACCGTGTGGACTATTTTGGTATGCTATATAGAATTGTTGTCCGTAAAAGTCTTATAACTGTGAAGGAATGATGCACAAACACCGATTCTACTTATAGGACGATACGGGTGAAATCCGTCCCACTAAGATAGAAAAGAAGCTTGAAAAGAAAGAAAGGGCCGGTTAGGTGCGCGTGGAGTATTTTGGTATTCTTTATAGTATTTTTGCCCATAAGAGTCTTATAATATAGAAGGAATGAAGTACATATACCGATTCAACTTATTGGACGATCCGATTGAAATCTGTCCCACTTAAATAGAATATGGGGTTGGAGAGAAACCAAAGGGTCTTTTAGGACCGTGTGGACTATTTTGGTATGCTATATAGAATTGTTGTCCGTAAAAGTCTTATAACTGTGAAGGAATGATGCACAAACACCGATTCTTCTACTTAAAGAACGATACGGGTGAAATCCGTCCCACTTAGATAGAAAAGAAGGTTGGAAAGAAAGAAATGGCCGGTTAGGAGCACGTGGACTATTTTGGTATGCTATATAGTATTGTTGCCCATAAGGGTCTTATAATAGTGAAGGAATGAAGTACATATACCGATTCAACTTATTGGACGATTCGAGTGAAATCCGTCCCACTTCAAAAGAATATGGAGTTGGAGAGAAACCAAAGGGTCATTTAGGACCGTGTGTACTATTTTGGTATGCTATATAGTATTGTTGTCCATAAGAGTCTTATAAATGTGAAGGAATGATGCACAAACACCGATTCTTCTACTTAAAGGACGATACGGGTGAAATCCGTCCCACTTAGATAGAAAAGAAGGTAGGAAAGAAAGAAAGGGCCGGTTAGGAGCACGTGGACTATTTTGGTATGCTATACAGTATTGTTGCCCGTAAGAGTCTTATAATAGTGAAGGAATGAAGTACATATACCCATTCAACTTATTGGACGATCCGATTGAAATCCGTCCCACTTAAAAAGAATATGGGGTTCGAGAGAAACCAAAGGGTCATTTAGGATCGTCTGTACTATTTTGGTGTGCTATATAGTATTGTTGTCCGTAAGAGTCTTATAACTGTGAAGGAATGATGCACAAACACCGATTCTTCTACTTAAAGAACGATACGGGTGAAATCCGTCCCACTTAGATAGAAAAGAAGGTAGGAAAGAAAGAAAGGGCCGGTTAGGAGCACGTGGACTATTTTGGTATGCTATATAGTATTGTTGCCCATAAGAGTCTTATAATAGTGAAGGAATGAAGTACATATACCGATTCAACTTATTGGACGATCCGAGTGAAATCCGTCCCACTTCAAAAGAATATGGAGTTGGAGAGAAACCAAAGGGTCATTTAGGACCGTGTGAACTATTTTGGTATGCTATATAGAATTGTTGTCCGTAATTGTCTTATAACTATGAAGGAATGATGCACAAACACCGATTCTACTTATAGGACGATACGGTTGAAATACGTCCCACTTCGATAGAAAAGAAGTTTGAAAACAAAGAAAGGGTCGGTTAGGAGCGCGTGGACTATTTTGGTGTGCTTTATAGTATTTTTTCCCGTAAAAGTCTTATAATATAGAAGGAATGAAGAACATATACCGATTCAACTTCTTGGACGATTCGAGTGAAATCCGTCCCACTTCAAAAGAATATGGGGTTGGAGAGAAACCAAAGGGTCATTTAGGACCGTGTGGACTATTTTGGTATGCTATATAGAATTGTTGTCCGTAAAAGTCTTATAACTGTGAAGGATTGATGCACAAACACCGATTCTACTTATAGGACGATACGGGTGAAATCCGTCCCACTAAGATAGAAAAGAAGCTTGAAAAGAAAGAAAGGGCCGGTTAGGTGCGCGTGGAGTATTTTGGTATTCTTTATAGTATTTTTGCCCATAAGAGTCTTATAATATAGAAGGAATGAAGTACATATACCGATTCAACTTATTGGACGATCCGATTGAAATCTGTCCCACTTAAATAGAATATGGGGTTGGAGAGAAACCAAAGGGTCTTTTAGGACCGTGTGGACTATTTTGGTATGCTATATAGAATTGTTGTCCGTAAAAGTCTTATAACTGTGAAGGAATGATGCACAAACACCGATTCTTCTACTTAAAGAACGATACGGGTGAAATCCGTCCCACTTAGATAGAAAAGAAGGTTGGAAAGAAAGAAATGGCCGGTTAGGAGCACGTGGACTATTTTGGTATGCTATATAGTATTGTTGCCCATAAGGGTCTTATAATAGTGAAGGAATGAAGTACATATACCGATTCAACTTATTGGACGATTCGAGTGAAATCCGTCCCACTTCAAAAGAATATGGAGTTGGAGAGAAACCAAAGGGTCATTTAGGACCGTGTGTACTATTTTGGTATGCTATATAGTATTGTTGTCCATAAGAGTCTTATAAATGTGAAGGAATGATGCACAAACACCGATTCTTCTACTTAAAGGACGATACGGGTGAAATCCGTCCCACTTAGATAGAAAAGAAGGTAGGAAAGAAAGAAAGGGCCGGTTAGGAGCACGTGGACTATTTTGGTATGCTATACAGTATTGTTGCGCGTAAGAGTCTTATAATAGTGAAGGAATGAAGTACATATACCCATTCAACTTATTGGACGATCCGATTGAAATCCGTCCCACTTAAAAAGAATATGGGGTTCGAGAGAAACCAAAGGGTCATTTAGGATCGTCTGTACTATTTTGGTGTGCTATATAGTATTGTTGTCCGTAAGAGTCTTATAACTGTGAAGGAATGATGCACAAACACCGATTCTTCTACTTAAAGAACGATACGGGTGAAATCCGTCCCACTTAGATAGAAAAGAAGGTAGGAAAGAAAGAAAGGGCCGGTTAGGAGCACGTGGACTATTTTGGTATGCTATATAGTATTGTTGCCCATAAGAGTCTTATAATAGTGAAGGAAAGAAGTACATATACCGATTCAACTTATTGGACGATTCGAGTGAAATCCGTCCCACTTCAAAAGAATATGGAGTTGGAGAGAAACCAAAGGGTCATTTAGGACCGTGTGTACTATTTTGGTATGCTATATAGTATTGTTGTCCATAAGAGTCTTATAAATGTGAAGGAATGATGCACAAACACAGATTCTTCTACTTAAAGGACGATACGGGTGAAATCCGTCCCACTTAGATAGAAAAGAAGGTAGGAAAGAAAGAAAGGGCCGGTTAGGAGCACGTGGACTATTTTGGTATGCTATATAGTATTGTTGCCCGTAAGAGTCTTATAATAGTGAAGGAATGAAGTACATATACCGATTCAACTTATTGGACGATCCGAGTGAAATCCGTCCCACTTCAAAAGAATATGGAGTTGGAGAGAAACCAAAGGGTCATTTAGGACCGTGTCAACTATTTTGGTATGCTATATAGAATTGTTGTCCGTAATTGTCTTATAACTATGAAGGAATGATGCACAAACACCGATTCTACTTATAGGACGATACGGTTGAAATACGTCCCACTTCGATAGAAAAGAAGTTTGAAAACAAAGAAAGGGTCGGTTAGGAGCTCGTGGACTATTTTGGTGTGCTTTATAGTATTTTTTCCCGTAAAAGTCTTATAATATAGAAGGAATGAAGAACATATACCGATTCAACTTCTTGGACGATTCGAGTGAAATCCGTCCCACTTCAAAAGAATATGGGGTTGGAGAGAAACCAAAGGGTCATTTAGGACCGTGTGGACTATTTTGGTATGCTATATAGAATTGTTGTCCGTAAAAGTCTTATAACTGTGAAGGAATGATGCACAAACACCGATTCTACTTATAGGACGATACGGGTGAAATCCGTCCCACTAAGATAGAAAAGAAGCTTGAAAAGAAAGAAAGGGCCGGTTAGGTGCGCGTGGAGTATTTTGGTATTCTTTATAGTATTTTTGCCCATAAGAGTCTTATAATATAGAAGGAATGAAGTACATATACCGATTCAACTTATTGGACGATCCGATTGAAATCTGTCCCACTTAAAAAGAATATGGGGTTGGAGAGAACCCAAAGGGTCATTTAGGACCGTGTGGACTATTTTGGTATGCTATATAGAATTGTTGTCCGTAAAAGTCTAATAACTGTGAAGGAATGATGCACAAACACCGATTCTTCAACTTAAAGAACGATACGGGTGAAATCCGTCCCACTTAGATAGAAAAGAAGGTTGGAAAGAAAGAAAGGGCCGGTTAGGAGCACGTGGACTATTTTGGTATGCTATATAGTATTGTTGCCCATAAGAGTCTTATAATAGTGAAGGAATGAAGTACATATACCGATTCAACTTATTGGACGATTCGAGTGAAATCCGTCCCACTTCAAAAGAATATGGAGTTGGAGAGAAACCAAAGGGTCATTTTGGACCGTGTGTACTATTTTGGTATGCTATATAGTATTGTTGTCCATAAGAGTCTTATAAATGTGAAGGAATGATGCACAAACACCGATTCTTCTACTTAAAGGACGATACGGGTGAAATCCGTCCCACTTAGATAGAAAAGAAGGTAGGAAAGAAAGAAAGGGCCGGTTAGGAGCACGTGGGCTATTTTGGTATGCTATATAGTATTGTTGCCCGTAAGAGTCTTATAATAGTGAAGGAATGAAGTACATATACCGATTCAACTTATTGGACGATCCGATTGAAATCCATCCCACTTAAAAAGAATATGGGGTTGGAGTGAAACCAAAGGGTCATTTAGGATCGTCTGTACTATTTTGGTGTGCTATATAGTATTGTTGTCCGTAAGAGTCTTATAACTGTGAAGGAATGATGCACAAACACAGATTCTTCTACTTAAAGAACGATACGGGTGAAATCCGTCCCACTTAGATAGAAAAGAAGGTAGGAAAGAAAGAAAGGGCCGGTTAGGAGCACGTGGACTATTTTGGTATGCTATATAGTATTGTTGCCCATAAGAGTCTTATAATAGTGAAGGAATGAAGTACATATACCGATTCAACTTATTGGACGATCCGAGTGAAATCCGTCCCACTTCAAAAGAATATGGAGTTGGAGAGAAACCAAAGGGTCATTTAGGACCGTGTGAACTATTTTGGTATGCTATATAGAATTGTTGTCCGTAATTGTCTTATAACTATGAAGGAATGATGAACAAACACCGATTCTACTTATAGGACGATACGGTTGAAATACGTCCCACTTCGATAGAAAAGAAGTTTGAAAACAAAGAAAGGGTCGGTTAGGAGCGCGTGGACTATTTTGGTGTGCTTTATAGTATTTTTTCCCGTAAAAGTCTTATAATATAGAAGGAATGAAGAACATATACCGATTCAACTTCTTGGACGATTCGAGTGAAATCCGTCCCACTTCAAAAGAATATGGGGTTGGAGAGAAACCAAAGGGTCATTTAGGACCGTGTGGACTATTTTGGTATGCTATATAGAATTGTTGTCCGTAAAAGTCTTATAACTGTGAAGGAATGATGCACAAACACCGATTCTACTTATAGGACGATACGGGTGAAATCCGTCCCACTAAGATAGAAAAGAAGCTTGAAAAGAAAGAAAGGGCCGGGTAGGTGCGCGTGGAGTATTTTGGTATTCTTTATAGTATTTTTGCCCATAAGAGTCTTATAATATAGAAGCAATGAAGTACATATACCGATTCAACTTATTGGACGATCCGATTGAAATCTGTCCCACTTAAAAAGAATATGGGGTTGGAGAGAAACCAAAGGGTCATTTAGGACCGTGTGGACTATTTTGGTATGCTATATAGAATTGTTGTCCGTAAAAGTCTTATAACTGTGAAGGAATGATGCACAAACACCGATTCTTCTACCTAAAGAACGATACGGGTGAAATCCGTCCAACTTAGATAGAAAAGAAGGTTGGAAAGAAAGAAAGGGCCGGTTAGGAGCACGTGGACTATTTTGGTATGCTATATAGTATTGTTGCCCACAAGAGTCTTATAATAGTGAAGGAATGAAGTACATATACCGATTCAACTTATTGGACGATTCGAGTGAAATCCGTCCCACTTCAAAAGAATATGGAGTTGGAGAGAAACCAAAGGGTCATTTAGGACCGTGTGTACTATTTTGGTATGCTATATAGTATTGTTGTCCATAAGAGTCTTATAAATGTGAAGGAATGATGCACAAACACCGATTCTTCTACTTAAAGGACGATACGGGTGAAATCCGTCCCACTTAGATAGAAAAGAAGGTAGGAAAGAAAGAAAGGGCCGGTTAGGAGCACGTGGACTATTTTGGTATGCTATATAGAATTGTTGCCCGTAAGAGTCTTATAATAGTGAAGGAATGAAGTACATATACCGATTCAACTTATTGGACGATCCGATTGAAATCCGTCCCACTTAAAAAGAATATAGGGTTGGAGAGAAACCAAAGGGTCATTTAGGATCGTCTGTACTATTTTGGTGTGCTATATAGTATTGTTGTCCGTAAGAGTCTTATAACTATGAAGGAATGATGCACAAACACCGATTCTTCTACTTAAAGAACGATACGGGTGAAATCCGTCCCACTTAGATAGAAAAGAAGGTAGGAAAGAAAGAAAGGGCCGGTTAGGAGCTCGTGGACTATTTTGGTATGCTATATAGTATTGTTGCCCATAAGAGTCTTATAATAGTGAAGGAATGAAGTACATATACCGATTCAACTTATTGGACGATTCGAGTGAAATCCGTCCCACTTCAAAAGAATATGGAGTTGGAGAGAAACCAAACGGTCATTTAGGACCGTGTCGACTATTTTGGTATGCTATATAGAATTGTTGTGCGTAAAAGTCTTATAACTGTGAAGGAATGATGCACAAACACCGATTCTTCTACTTAAAGAACGATACGGGTGAAATCCGTCCCACTTAGATAGAAAAGAAGGTAGGAAAGAAAGAAAGGGCCGGTTAGGAGCACGTGGACTATTTTGGTATGCTATACAGTATTGTTGCCCATAAGAGTCTTATAATAGTGAAGGAATGAAGTACATATACCGATTCAACTTATTGGACGATTCGAGTGAAATCCGTCCCACTTCAAAAGAATATGGAGTTGGAGAGAAACCAAAGGGTCATTTAGGACCGTGTGTACTATTTTGGTATGCTATATAGTATTGTTGTCCATAAGAGTCTTATAAATGTGAAGGAATGATGCACAAACACCGATTCTTCTACTTAAAGGACGATACGGGTGAAATCCGTCCCACTTAGATAGAAAAGAAGGTAGGAAAGAAAGAAAGGGCCGGTTAGGAGCACGTGGACTATTTTGGTATGCTATATAGTATTGTTGCCCGTAAGAGTCTTATAATAGTGAAGGAATGAAGTACATATACCGATTCTACTTATAGGACGATACGGGTGAAATCCGTCCCACAAAGATAGAAAAGAAGCTTGAAAAGAAAGAAAGGGCCGGTTAGGTGCGCGTGGAGTATTTTGGTATTCTTTATAGTATTTTTGGCCATAAGAGTCTTATAATATAGAAGGAATGAAGTACATATACCGATTCAACTTATTGGACGATTCGAGTGAAATCCGTCCCACTTCAAAAGAATATGGAGTTGGAGAGAAACCAAAGGGTCATTTAGGACCGTGTGTACTATTTTGGTATGCTATATAGTATTGTTGTCCATAAGAGTCTTATAAATGTGAAGGAATGATGCACAAACACCGATTCTTCTACTTAAAGGACGATACGGGTGAAATCCGTCCCACTTAGATAGAAAAGAAGGTAGGAAAGAAAGAAAGGGCCGGTTAGGAGCACGTGGGCTATTTTGGTATGCTATATAGTATTGTTGCCCGTAAAAGTCTTATAATAGTGAAGGAATGAAGTACATATACCGATTCAACTTATTGGACGATCCGATTGAAATCCGTCCCACTTAAAAAGAATATGGGGTTGGAGAGAAACCAAAGGGTCATTTAGGATCGTCTGTACTATTTTGGTGTGCTATATAGTATTGTTGTCCGTAAGAGTCTTATAACTATGAAGGAATGATGCACAAACACCGATTCTTCTACTTAAAGAACGATACGGGTGAAATCCGTCCCACTTAGATAGAAAAGAAGGTAGGAAAGAAAGAAAGGGCCGGTTAGGAGCACGTGGACTATTTTGGTATGCTATATAGTATTGTTGCCCATAAGAGTCTTATAATAGTGAAGGAATGAAGTACATATACCGATTCAACTTATTGGACGATCCGAGTGAAATCCGTCCCACTTCAAAAGAATATGGAGTTGGAGAGAAACCAAAGGGTCATTTAGGACCGTGTGAACTATTTTGGTATGCTATATAGAATTGTTGTCCGTAATTGTCTTATAACTATGAAGGAATGATGCACAAACACCGATTCTACTTATAGGACGATACGGTTGAAATACGTCCCACTTCGATAGAAAAGAAGTTTGAAAACAAAGAAAGGGTCGGTTAGGAGCGCGTGGACTATTTTGGTGTGCTTTATAGTATTTTTTCCCGTAAAAGTCTTATAATATAGAAGGAATGAAGAACATATACCGATTCAACTTCTTGGACGATTCGAGTGAAATCCGTCCCACTTCAAAAGAATATGGGGTTGGAGAGAAACCAAAGGGTCATTTAGGACCGTGTGGACTATTTTGGTATGCTATATAGAATTGTTGTCCGTAAAAGTCTTATAACTGTGAAGGAATGATGCACAAACACCGATTCTACTTATAGGACGTTACGGGTGAAATCCGTCCCACTAAGATAGAAAAGAAGCTTGAAAAGAAAGAAAGGGCCGGTTAGGTGCGCGTGGAGTATTTTGGTATTCTTTATAGTATTTTTGCCCATAAGAGTCTTATAATATAGAAGGAATGAAGTACATATACCGATTCAACTTATTGGACGATCCGACTGAAATCTTTCCCACTTAAAAAGAATATGGGGTTGGAGAGAAACCAAAGGGTCATTTAGGACCGTGTGGACTATTTTGGTATGCTATATAGAATTGTTGTCCGTAAAAGTCTTATAACTGTGAAGGAATGATGCACAAACACCGATTCTTCTACCTAAAGAACGATACGGGTGAAATCCGTCCCACTTAGATAGAAAAGAAGGTTGGAAAGAAAGAAAGGGCCGGTTAGGGGCACGTGGACTATTTTGGTATGCTATATAGTATTGTTGCCCACAAGAGTCTTATAATAGTGAAGGAATGAAGTACATATACCGATTCAACTTATTGGACGATTCGAGTGAAATCCGTCCCACTTCAAAAGAATATGGAGTTGGAGAGAAACCAAAGGGTCATTTAGGACCGTGTGTACTATTTTGGTATGCTATATAGTATTGTTGTCCATAAGAGTCTTATAAATGTGAAGGAATGATGCACAAACACCGATTCTTCTACTTAAAGGACGATACGGGTGAAATCCGTCCCACTTAGATAGAAAAGAAGGTAGGAAAGAAAGAAAGGGCCGGTTAGGAGCACGTGGGCTATTTTGGTATGCTATATAGTATTGTTGCCCATAAGAGTCTTATAATAGTGAAGGAATGAAGTACATATACCGATTCAACTTATTGGACGATCCGAGTGAAATCCGTCCCACTTCAAAAGAATATGGAGTTGGAGAGAAACCAAAGGGTCATTTAGGACCGTGTGAACTATTTTGGTATGCTATATAGAATTGTTGTCCGTAATTGTCTTATAACTATGAAGGAATGATGCACAAACACCGATTCTACTTATAGGACGATACGGTTGAAATACGTCCCACTTCGATAGAAAAGAAGTTTGAAAACAAAGAAAGGGTCGGTTAGGAGCGCGTGGACTATTTTGGTGTGCTTTATAGTATTTTTTCCCGTAAAAGTCTTATAATATAGAAGGAATGAAGAACATATACCGATTCAACTTCTTGGACGATTCGAGTGAAATCCGTCCCACTTCAAAAGAATATGGGGTTGGAGAGAAACCAAAGGGTCATTTAGGACCGTGTGGACTATTTTGGTATGCTATATAGAATTGTTGTCCGTAAAAGTCTTATAACTGTGAAGGAATGATGCACAAACACCGATTCTACTTATAGGACGTTACGGGTGAAATCCGTCCCACTAAGATAGAAAAGAAGCTTGAAAAGAAAGAAAGGGCCGGTTAGGTGCGCGTGGAGTATTTTGGTATTCTTTATAGTATTTTTGCCCATAAGAGTCTTATAATATAGAAGGAATGAAGTACATATACCGATTCAACTTATTGGACGATCCGACTGAAATCTTTCCCACTTAAAAAGAATATGGGGTTGGAGAGAAACCAAAGGGTCATTTAGGACCGTGTGGACTATTTTGGTATGCTATATAGAATTGTTGTCCGTAAAAGTCTTATAACTGTGAAGGAATGATGCACAAACACCGATTCTTCTACTTAAAGAACGATACGGGTGAAATCCGTCCCACTTAGATAGAAAAGAAGGTTGGAAAGAAAGAAAGGGCCGGTTAGGAGCACGTGGACTATTTTGGTATGCTATATAGTATTGTTGCCCACAAGAGTTTTATAATAGTGAAGGAATGAAGTACATATACCGATTCAACTTATTGGACGATTCGAGTGAAATCCGTCCCACTTCAAAAGAATATGGAGTTGGAGAGAAACCAAAGGGTCATTTAGGACCGTGTGTACTATTTTGGTATGCTATATAGTATTGTTGTCCATAAGAGTCTTATAAATGTGAAGGAATGATGCACAAACACCGATTCTTCTACTTAAAGGACGATACGGGTGAAATCCGTCCCACTTAGATAGAAAAGAAGGTAGGAAAGAAAGAAAGGGCCGGTTAGGAGCACGTGGGCTATTTTGGTATGCTATATAGTATTGTTGCCCGTAAAAGTCTTATAATAGTGAAGGAATGAAGTACATATACCGATTCAACTTATTGGACGATCCGATTGAAATCCGTCCCACTTAAAAAGAATATGGGGTTGGAGAGAAACCAAAGGGTCATTTAGGATCGTCTGTACTATTTTGGTGTGCTATATAGTATTGTTGTCCGTAAGAGTCTTATAACTGTGAAGGAATGATGCACAAACACCGATTCTTCTACTTAAAGAACGATACGGGTGAAATCCGTCCCACTTAGATAGAAAAGAAGGTAGGAAAGAAAGAAAGGGCCGGTTAGGAGCACGTGGACTATTTTGGTATGCTATATAGTATTGTTGCCCATAAGAGTCTTATAATAGTGAAGGAATGAAGTACATATACCGATTCAACTTATTGGACGATCCGAGTGAAATCCGTCCCACTTCAAAAGAATATGGAGTTGGAGAGAAACCAAAGGGTCATTTAGGACCGTGTGAACTATTTTGGTATGCTATATAGAATTGTTGTCCGTAATTGTCTTATAACTATGAAGGAATGATGCACAAACACCGATTCTACTTATAGGACGATACGGTTGAAATACGTCCCAGTTCGATAGAAAAGAAGTTTGAAAACAAAGAAAGGGTCGGTTAGGAGCGCGTGGACTATTTTGGTGTGCTTTATAGTATTTTTTCCCGTAAAAATCTTATAATATAGAAGGAATGAAGAACATATACCGATTCAACTTCTTGGACGATTCGAGTGAAATCCGTCCCACTTCAAAAGAATATGGGGTTGGAGAGAAACCAAAGGGTCATTTAGGACCGTGTGGACTATTTTGGTATGCTATATAGAATTGTTGTCCGTAAAAGTCTTATAACTGTGAAGGAATGATGCACAAACACCGATTCTACTTATAGGACGATACGGGTGAAATCCGTCCCACTAAGATAGAAAAGAAGCTTGAAAAGAAAGAAAGGGCCCGTTAGGTGCGCGTGGAGTATTTTGGTATTCTTTATAGTATTTTTGCCCATAAGAGTCTTATAATATAGAAGGAATGAAGTACATATACCGATTCAACTTATTGGACGATCCGATTGAAATCTGTCCCACTTAAAAAGAATATGGGATTGGAGAGAAACCAAAGGGTCATTTAGGACCGTGTCGACTATTTTGGCATGCTATATAGAATTGTTGTCCGTAAAAGTCTTATAACTGTGAAGGAATGATGCACAAACACCGATTCTTCTACTTAAAGAACGATACGGGTGAAATCCGTCCCACTTAGATAGAAAAGAAGGTTGGAAAGAAAGAAAGGGCCGGTTAGGAGCACGTGGACTATTTTGGTATGCTATATAGTATTGTTGCCCACAAGAGTCTTATAATAGTGAAGGAATGAAGTACATATACCGATTCAACTTATTGGACGATTCGAGTGAAATCCGTCCCACTTCAAAAGAATATGGAGTTGGAGAGAAACCAAAGGGTCATTTAGGACCGTGTGTACTATTTTGGTATGCTATATAGTATTGTTGTCCATAAGAGTCTTATAAATGTAAAGGAATGATGCACAAACACCGATTCTTCTACTTAAAGGACGATACGGGTGAAATCCGTCCCACTTAGATAGAAAAGAAGGTAGGAAAGAAAGAAAGGGCCGGTTAGGAGCACTTGGACTATTTTGGTATGCTTTATAGTATTGTTGCCCGTAAGAGTCTTATAATAGTGAAGGAATGAAGTACATATACCGATTCAACTTATTGGACGATCCGATTGAAATCCGTCCCACTTAAAAAGAATATGGGGTTGGAGAGAAACCAAAGGGTCATTTAGGATCGTCTGTACTATTTTGGTGTGCTATATAGTATTGTTGTCCGTAAGAGTCTTATAACTGTGAAGGAATGATGCACAAACACCGATTCTTCTACTTAAAGAACGATTCGGGTGAAATCCGTCCCACTTAGATAGAAAAGAAGGTAGGAAAGAAAGAAAGGGCCGGTTAGGAGCACGTGGACTATTTTGGTATGCTATATAGTATTGTTGCCCATAAGAGTCTTATAATAGTGAAGGAATGAAGTACATATACCGATTCAACTTATTGGACGATCCGAGTGAAATCCGTCCCACTTCAAAAGAATATGGAGTTGGAGAGAAACCAAAGGGTCATTTAGGACCGTGTGAACTATTTTGGTATGCTATATAGAATTGTTGTCCGTAATTGTCTTATAACTATGAAGGAATGATGCACAAACACCGATTCTACTTATAGGACGATACGGTTGAAATACGTCCCACTTCGATAGAAAAGAAGTTTGAAAACAAAGAAAGGGTCGGTTAGGAGCGCGTGGACTATTTTGGTGTGCTTTATAGTATTTTTTCCCGTAAAAGTCTTATAATATAGAAGGAATTAAGAACATATACCGATTCAACTTCTTGGACGATTCGAGTGAAATCCGTCCCACTTCAAAAGAATATGGGGTTGGAGAGAAACCAAAGGGTCATTTAGGACCGTGTGGACTATTTTGGTATGCTATATAGAATTGTTGTCCGTAAAAGTCTTATAACTGTGAAGGAATGATGCACAAACACCGATTCTACTTATAGGACGTTACGGGTGAAATCCGTCCCACTAAGATAGAAAAGAAGCTTGAAAAGAAAGAAAGGGCCGGTTAGGTGCGCGTGGAGTATTTTGGTATTCTTTATAGTATTTTTGCCCATAAGAGTCTTATAATATAGAAGGAATGAAGTACATATACCGATTCAACTTATTGGACGATCCGACTGAAATCTGTCCCACTTAAAAAGAATATGGGGTTGGAGAGAAACCAAAGGGTCATTTAGGACCGTGTGGACTATTTTGGTATGCTATATAGAATTGTTGTCCGTAAAAGTCTTATAACTGTGAAGGAATGATGCACAAACACCGATTCTTCTACTTAAAGAACGATACGGGTGAAATCCGTCCCACTTAGATAGAAAAGAAGGTTGGAAAGAAAGAAAGGGCCGGTCAGGAGCACGTGGACTATTTTGGTATGCTATATAGTATTGTTGCCCACAAGAGTCTTATAATAGTGAAGGAATGAAGTACATATACCGATTCAACTTATTGGACGATTCGAGTGAAATCCGTCCCACTTCAAAAGAATATGGAGTTGGAGAGAAACCAAAGGGTCATTTAGGACCGTGTGTACTATTTTGGTATGCTATATAGTATTGTTGTCCATAAGAGTCTTATAAATGTGAAGGAATGATGCACAAACACCGATTCTTCTACTTAAAGGACGATACGGGTGAAATCCGTCCCACTTAGATAGAAAAGAAGGTAGGAAAGAAAGAAAGGGCCGGTTAGGAGCACTTGGACTATTTTGGTATGCTTTATAGTATTGTTGCCCGTAAGAGTCTTATAATAGTGAAGGAATGAAGTACATATACCGATTCAACTTATTGGACGATCCGATTGAAATCCGTCCCACTTAAAAAGAATATGGGGTTGGAGAGAAACCAAAGGGTCATTTAGGATCGTCTGTACTATTTTGGTGTGCTATATAGTATTGTTGTCCGTAAGAGTCTTATAACTGTGAAGGAATGATGCACAAACACCGATTCTTCTACTTAAAGAACGATTCGGGTGAAATCCGTCCCACTTAGATAGAAAAGAAGGTAGGAAAGAAAGAAAGGGCCGGTTAGGAGCACGTGGACTATTTTGGTATGCTATATAGTATTGTTGCCCATAAGAGTCTTATAATAGTGAAGGAATGAAGTACATATACCGATTCAACTTATTGGACGATCCGAGTGAAATCCGTCCCACTTCAAAAGAATATGGAGTTGGAGAGAAACCAAAGGGTCATTTAGGACCGTGTGAACTATTTTGGTATGCTATATAGAATTGTTGTCCGTAATTGTCTTATAACTATGAAGGAATGATGCACAAACACCGATTCTACTTATAGGACGATACGGTTGAAATACGTCCCACTTCGATAGAAAAGAAGTTTGAAAACAAAGAAAGGGTCGGTTAGGAGCGCGTGGACTATTTTGGTGTGCTTTATAGTATTTTTTCCCGTAAAAATCTTATAATATAGAAGGAATGAAGAACATATACCGATTCAACTTCTTGGACGATTCGAGTGAAATCCGTCCCACTTCAAAAGAATATGGGGTTGGAGAGAAACCAAAGGGTCATTTAGGACCGTGTGGACTATTTTGGTATGCTATATAGAATTGTTGTCCGTAAAAGTCTTATAACTGTGAAGGAATGATGCACAAACACCGATTCTACTTATAGGACGATACGGGTGAAATCCGTCCCACTAAGATAGAAAAGAAGCTTGAAAAGAAAGAAAGGGCCCGTTAGGTGCGCGTGGAGTATTTTGGTATTCTTTATAGTATTTTTGCCCATAAGAGTCTTATAATATAGAAGGAATGAAGTACATATACCGATTCAACTTATTGGACGATCCGATTGAAATCTGTCCCACTTAAAAAGAATATGGGGTTGGAGAGAAACCAAAGGGTCATTTAGGACCGTGTCGACTATTTTGGTATGCTATATAGAATTGTTGTCCGTAAAAGTCTTATAACTGTGAAGGAATGATGCACAAACACCGATTCTTCTACTTAAAGAACGATACGGGTGAAATCCGTCCCACTTAGATAGAAAAGAAGGTTGGAAAGAAAGAAAGGGCCGGTCAGGAGCACGTGGACTATTTTGGTATGCTATATAGTATTGTTGCCCACAAGAGTCTTATAATAGTGAAGGAATGAAGTACATATACCGATTCAACTTATTGGACGATTCGAGTGAAATCCGTCCCACTTCAAAAGAATATGGAGTTGGAGAGAAACCAAAGGGTCATTTAGGACCGTGTGTACTATTTTGGTATGCTATATAGTATTGTTGTCCATAAGAGTCTTATAAATGTGAAGGAATGATGCACAAACACCGATTCTTCTACTTAAAGGACGATACGGGTGAAATCCGTCCCACTTAGATAGAAAAGAAGGTAGGAAAGAAAGAAAGGGCCGGTTAGGAGCACTTGGACTATTTTGGTATGCTTTATAGTATTGTTGCCCGTAAGAGTCTTATAATAGTGAAGGAATGAAGTACATATACCGATTCAACTTATTGGACGATCCGATTGAAATCCGTCCCACTTAAAAAGAATATGGGGTTGGAGAGAAACCAAAGGGTCATTTAGGATCGTCTGTACTATTTTGGTGTGCTATATAGTATTGTTGTCCGTAAGAGTCTTATAACTGTGAAGGAATGATGCACAAACACCGATTCTTCTACTTAAAGAACGATTCGGGTGAAATCCGTCCCACTTAGATAGAAAAGAAGGTAGGAAAGAAAGAAAGGGCCGGTTAGGAGCACGTGGACTATTTTGGTATGCTATATAGTATTGTTGCCCATAAGAGTCTTATAATAGTGAAGGAATGAAGTACATATACCGATTCAACTTATTGGACGATCCGAGTGAAATCCGTCCCACTTCAAAAGAATATGGAGTTGGAGAGAAACCAAAGGGTCATTTAGGACCGTGTGAACTATTTTGGTATGCTATATAGAATTGTTGTCCGTAATTGTCTTATAACTATGAAGGAATGATGCACAAACACCGATTCTACTTATAGGACGATACGGTTGAAATACGTCCCACTTCGATAGAAAAGAAGTTTGAAAACAAAGAAAGGGTCGGTTAGGAGCGCGTGGACTATTTTGGTGTGCTTTATAGTATTTTTTCCCGTAAAAATCTTATAATATAGAAGGAATGAAGAACATATACCGATTCAACTTCTTGGACGATTCGAGTGAAATCCGTCCCACTTCAAAAGAATATGGGGTTGGAGAGAAACCAAAGGGTCATTTATGACCGTGTGGACTATTTTGGTATGCTATATAGAATTGTTGTCCGTAAAAGTCTTATAACTGTGAAGGAATGATGCACAAACACCGATTCTACTTATAGGACGATACGGGTGAAATCCGTCCCACTAAGATAGAAAAGAAGCTTGAAAAGAAAGAAAGGGCCCGTTAGGTGCGCGTGGAGTATTTTGGTATTCTTTATAGTATTTTTGCCCATAAGAGTCTTATAATATAGAAGGAATGAAGTACATATACCGATTCAACTTATTGGACGATCCGATTGAAATCTGTCCCACTTAAAAAGAATATGGGGTTGGAGAGAAACCAAAGGGTCATTTAGGACCGTGTCGACTATTTTGGTATGCTATATAGAATTGTTGTCCGTAAAAGTCTTATAACTGTGAAGGAATGATGCACAAACACCGATTCTTCTACTTAAAGAACGATACGGGTGAAATCCGTCCCACTTAGATAGAAAAGAAGGTAGGAAAGAAAGAAACGGCCGGTTAGGAGCACGTGGACTATTTTGGTATGCTATATAGTATTGTTGCCCATAAGAGTCTTATAATAGTGAAGGAATGAAGTACATATACCGATTCAACTTATTGGACGATTCGAGTGAAATCCGTCCCACTTCAAAAGAATATGGAGTTGGAGAGAAACCAAAGGGTCATTTAGGACCGTGTGAACAATTTTGGTATGCTATATAGAATTGTTGCCCGTAATTATCTTATAACTATGAAGGAATGATGCACAAACACCGATTCTACTTATAGGACGATACGGTTGAAATACGTCCCACTTCGATAGAAAAGAAGTTTGAAAACAAAGAAAGGGTCGGTTAGGAGCGCGTGGACTATTTTGGTGTGCTTTATAGTATTTTTTCCCGTAAAAGTCTTATAATATAGAAGGAATGAAGAACATATACCGATTCAACTTCTTGGACGATTCGAGTGAAATCCGTCCCACTTCAAAAGAATATGGGGTTGGAGAGAAACCAAAGGGTCATTTAGGACCGTGTGGACTATTTTGGTATGCTATATAGAATTGTTGTCCGTAAAAGTCTTATAACTGTGAAGGAATGATGCACAAACACCGATTCTACTTATAGGACGATACGGGTGAAATCCGTCCCACTAAGATAGAAAAGAAGCTTGAAAAGAAAGAAAGGGCCGGTTAGGTGCGCGTGGAGTATTTTGGTATTCTTTATAGTATTTTTGCCCATAAGAGTCTTATAATATAGAAGGAATGAAGTACATATACCGATTCAACTTATTGGACGATCCGATTGAAATCTGTCCCACTTAAAAAGAATATGGGGTTGGAGAGAAACCAAAGGGTCATTTAGGACCGTGTGGACTATTTTGGTATGCTATATAGAATTGTTGTCCGTAAAAGTCTTATAACTGTGAAGGAATGATGCACAAACACCGATTCTTCTACTTAAAGAACGATACGGGTGAAATCCGTCCCACTTAGATAGAAAAGAAGGTAGGAAAGAAAGAAAGGGCCGGTTAGGAGCACGTGGACTATTTTGGTATGCTATATAGTATTGTTGCCCATAAGAGTCTTATAACAGTGAAGGAATGAAGTACATATACCGATTCAACTTATTGGACGATTCGAGTGAAATCCGTCCCACTTCAAAAGAATATGGAGTTGGAGAGAAACCAAAGGGTCATTTAGGACCGTGTGTACTATTTTGGTATGCTATATAGTATTGTTGTCCACAAGAGTCTTATAAATGTGAAGGAATGATGCACAAACACCGATTCTTCTACTTAAAGGACGATACGGGTGAAATTCGTCCCACTTAGATAGAAAAGAAGGTAGGAAAGAAAGAAAGGGCCGGTTAGGAGCACGTGGACTATTTTGGTATGCTATATAGTATTGTTGCCCGTAAGAGTCTTATAATAGTGAAGGAATGAAGTACATATACCGATTCAACTTATTGGACGATCCGATTGAAATCCGTCCCACTTAAAAAGAATATGGGGTTGGAGAGAAACCAAAGGGTCATTTAGGATCGTCTGTACTATTTGGGTGTGCTATATAGTATTGTTGTCCGTAAAAGTCTTATAACTGTGAAGGAATGATGCACAAACACCGATTCTTCTACTTAAAGAACGATACGGGTGAAATCCGTCCCACTTAGATAGAAAAGAAGGTAGGAAAGAAAGAAAGGGCCGGTTAGGAGCACGTGGACTATTTTGGTATGCTATATAGTGTTGTTGCCCATAAGAGTCTTATAATAGTGAAGGAATGAAGTACATATACCGATTCAACTTATTGGACGATTCGAGTGAAATCCGTCCCACTTCAAAAGAATATGGAGTTGGAGAGAAACCAAAGGGTCATTTAGGACCGTGTGAACAATTTTGGTATGCTATATAGAATTGATGTCCGTAATTGTCTTATAACTATGAAGGAATGATGCACAAACACCGATTCTACTTATAGGACGATACGGTTGAAATACGTCCCACTTCGATAGAAAAGAAGTTTGAAAACAAAGAAAGGGTCGGTTAGGAGCGCGTGGACTATTTTGGTGTGCTTTATAGTATTTTTTCCCGTAAAAGTCTTATAATATAGAAGGAATGAAGAACATATACCGATTCAACTTCTTGGACGATTCGAATGAAATCCGTCCCACTTCAAAAGAATATGGGGTTGGAGAGAAACCAAAGGGTCATTTAGGACCGTGTGGACTATTTTGGTATGCTATATAGAATTGTTGTCCGTAAAAGTCTTATAACTGTGAAGGAATGATGCACAAACACCGATTCTACTTATAGGACGATACGGGTGAAATCCGTCCCACTAAGATAGAAAAGAAGCTTGAAAAGAAAGAAAGGGCCGGTTAGGTGCGCGTGGAGTATTTTGGTATTCTTTATAGTATTTTTGCCCATAAGAGTCTTATAATATAGAAGGAATGAAGTACATATACCGATTCAACTTATTGGACGATCCGATTGAAATCTGTCCCACTTAAAAAGAATATGGGGTTGGAGAGAAACCAAAGGGTCATTTAGGACCGTGTGGACTATTTTGGTATGCTATATAGAATTGTTGTCCGTAAGAGTCTTATAACAGTGAAGGAATGAAGTACATATACCGATTCAACTTATTGGACGATTCGAGTGAAATCCGTCCCACTTCAAAAGAATATGGAGTTGGAGAGAAACCAAAGGGTCATTTAGGACCGTGTGTACTATTTTGGTATGCTATATAGTATTGTTGTCCATAAGAGTCTTATAAATGTGAAGGAATGATGCACAAACACCGATTCTTCTACTTAAAGGACGATACGGGTGAAATCCGTCCCACTTAGATAGAAAAGAAGGTAGGAAAGAAAGAAAGGGCCGGTTAGGAGCACGTGGACTATTTTGGTATGCTATATAGTATTGTTGCCCGTAAGAGTCTTATAATAGTGAAGGAATGAAGTACATATACCGATTCAACTTATTGGACGATCCGATTGAAATCCGTCCCACTTAAAAAGAATATGGGGTTGGAGAGAAACCAAAGGGTCATTTAGGATCGTCTGTACTATTTTGGTGTGCTATATAGTATTGTTGTCCGTAAAAGTCTTATAACTGTGAAGGAATGATGCACAAACACCGATTCTTCTACTTAAAGAACGATACGGGTGAAATCCGTCCCACTTAGATAGAAAAGAAGGTAGGAAAGAAAGAAAGGGCCGGTTAGGAGCACGTGGACTATTTTGGTATGCTATATAGTATTGTTGCCCATAAGAGTCTTATAATAGTGAAGGAATGAAGTACATATACCGATTCAACTTATTGGACGATTCGAGTGAAATCCGTCCCACTTCAAAAGAATATGGAGTTGGAGAGAAACCAAAGGGTCATTTAGGACCGTGTGAACAATTTTGGTATGCTATATAGAATTGTTGTCCGTAATTGTCTTATAACTATGAAGGAATGATGCACAAACACCGATTCTACTTATAGGACGATACGGTTGAAATACGTCCCACTTCGATAGAAAAGAAGTTTGAAAACAAAGAAAGGGTCGGTTAGGAGCGCGTGGACTATTTTGGTGTGCTTTATAGTATTTTTTCCCGTAAAAGTCTTATAATATAGAAGGAATGAAGAACATATACCGATTCAACTTCTTGGACGATTCGAGTGAAATCCGTCCCACTTCAAAAGAATATGGGGTTGGAGAGAAACCAAAGGGTCATTTAGGACCGTGTGGACTATTTTGGTATGCTATATAGAATTGTTGTCCGTAAAAGTCTTATAACTGTGAAGGAATGATGCACAAACACCGATTCTACTTATAGGACGATACGGGTGAAATCCGTCCCACTAAGATAGAAAAGAAGCTTGAAAAGAAAGAAAGGGCCGGTTAGGTGCGCGTGGAGTATTTTGGTATTCTTTATAGTATTTTTGCCCATAAGAGTCTTATAATATAGAAGGAATGAAGTACATATACCGATTCAACTTATTGGACGATCCGATTGAAATCTGTCCCACTTAAAAAGAATATGGGGTTGGAGAGAAACCAAAGGGTCATTTAGGACCGTGTGGACTATTTTGGTATGCTATATAGAATTGTTGTCCGTAAAAGTCTTATAACTGTGAAGGAATGATGCACAAACACCGATTCTTCTACTTAAAGAACGATACGGGTGAAATCCGTCCCACTTAGATAGAAAAGAAGGTAGGAAAGAAAGAAAGGGCCGGTTAGGAGCACGTGGACTATTTTGGTATGCTATATAGTATTGTTGCCCATAAGAGTCTTATAACAGTGAAGGAATGAAGTACATATACCGATTCAACTTATTGGACGATTCGAGTGAAATCCGTCCCACTTCAAAAGAATATGGAGTTGGAGAGAAACCAAAGGGTCATTTAGGACCGTGTGTACTATTTTGGTATGCTATATAGTATTGTTGTCCACAAGAGTCTTATAAATGTGAAGGAATGATGCACAAACACCGATTCTTCTACTTAAAGGACGATACGGGTGAAATCCGTCCCACTTAGATAGAAAAGAAGGTAGGAAAGAAAGAAAGGGCCGGTTAGGAGCACGTGGACTATTTTGGTATGCTATATAGTATTGTTGCCCGTAAGAGTCTTATAATTGTGAAGGAATGAAGTACATATACCGATTCAACTTATTGGACGATCCGATTGAAATCCGTCCCACTTAAAAAGAATATGGGGTTGGAGAGAAACCAAAGGGTCATTTAGGATCGTCTGTACTATTTGGGTGTGCTATATAGTATTGTTGTCCGTAAAAGTCTTATAACTGTGAAGGAATGATGCACAAACACCGATTCTTCTACTTAAAGAACGATACGGGTGAAATCCGTCCCACTTAGATAGAAAAGAAGGTAGGAAAGAAAGAAAGGGCCGGTTAGGAGCACGTGGACTATTTTGGTATGCTATATAGTGTTGTTGCCCATAAGAGTCTTATAATAGTGAAGGAATGAAGTACATATACCGATTCAACTTATTGGACGATTCGAGTGAAATCCGTCCCACTTCAAAAGAATATGGAGTTGGAGAGAAACCAAAGGGTCATTTAGGACCGTGTGAACAATTTTGGTATGCTATATAGAATTGATGTCCGTAATTGTCTTATAACTATGAAGGAATGATGCACAAACACCGATTCTACTTATAGGACGATACGGTTGAAATACGTCCCACTTCGATAGAAAAGAAGTTTGAAAACAAAGAAAGGGTCAGTTAGGAGCGCGTGGACTATTTTGGTGTGCTTTATAGTATTTTTTCCCGTAAAAGTCTTATAATATAGAAGGAATGAAGAACATATACCGATTCAACTTCTTGGACGATTCGAGTGAAATCCGTCCCACTTCAAAAGAATATGGGGTTGGAGAGAAACCAAAGGGTCATTTAGGACCGTGTGGACTATTTTGGTATGCTATATAGAATTGTTGTCCGTAAAAGTCTTATAACTGTGAAGGAATGATGCACAAACACCGATTCTTCTACTTAAAGAACGATACGGGTGAAATCCGTCCCACTTAGATAGAAAAGAAGGTAGGAAAGAAAGAAAGGGCCGGTTAGAAGCACGTGGACTATTTTGGTATGCTATATAGTATTGTTGCCCATAAGAGTCTTATAACAGTGAAGGAATGAAGTACATATACCGATTCAACTTATTGGACGATTCGAGTGAAATCCGTCCCACTTCAAAAGAATATGGAGTTGGAGAGAAACCAAAGGGTCATTTAGGACCGTGTGTACTATTTTGGTATGCTATATAGTATTGTTGTCCGTAAGAGTCTTATAACAGTGAAGGAATGAAGTACATATACCGATTCAACTTATTGGACGATTCGAGTGAAATCCGTCCCACTTCAAAAGAATATGGAGTTGGAGAGAAACCAAAGGGTCATTTAGGACCGTGTGTACTATTTTGGTATGCTATATAGTATTGTTGTCCATAAGAGTCTTATAAATGTGAAGGAATGATGCACAAACACCGATTCTTCTACTTAAAGTACGATACGGGTGAAATCCGTCCCACTTAGATAGAAAAGAAGGTAGGAAAGAAAGAAAGGGCCGGTTAGGAGCACGTGGACTATTTTGGTATGCTATATAGTATTGTTGCCCGTAAGAGTCTTATAATAGTGAAGGAATGAAGTACATATACCGATTCAAATTATTGGACGATCCGATTGAAATCCGTCCCACTTAAAAAGAATATGGGGTTGGAGAGAAACCAAAGGGTCATTTAGGATCGTCTGTACTATTTTGGTGTGCTATATAGTATTGTTGTCCGTAAAAGTCTTATAACTGTGAAGGAATGATGCACAAACACCGATTCTTCTACTTAAAGAACGATACGGGTGAAATCCGTCCCACTTAGATAGAAAAGAAGGTAGGAAAGAAAGAAAGGGCCGGTTAGGAGCACGTGGACTATTTTGGTATGCTATATAGTATTGTTGCCCATAAGAGTCTTATAATAGTGAAGGAATGAAGTACATATACCGATTCAACTTATTGGACGATTCGAGTGAAATCCGTCCCACTTCAAAAGAATATGGAGTTGGAGAGAAACCAAAGGGTCATTTAGGACCGTGTGAACAATTTTGGTATGCTATATAGAATTTTTGTCCGTAATTGTCTTATAACTATGAAGGAATGATGCACAAACACCGATTCTACTTATAGGACGATACGGTTGAAATACGTCCCACTTCGATAGAAAAGAAGTTTGAAAACAAAGAAAGGGTCGGTTAGGAGCGCGTGGACTATTTTGGTGTGCTTTATAGTATTTTTTCCCGTAAAAGTCTTATAATATAGAAGGAATGAAGAACATATACCGATTCAACTTCTTGGACGATTCGAGTGAAATCCGTCCCACTTCAAAAGAATATGGAGTTGGAGAGAAACCAAAGGGTCATTTAGGACCGTGTGGACTATTTTGGTATGCTATATAGAATTGTTGTCCGTAAAAGTCTTATAACTGTGAAGGAATGATGCACAAACACCGATTCTACTTATAGGACGATACGGGTGAAATCCGTCCCACTAAGATAGAAAAGAAGGTTGAAAAGAAAGAAAGGGCCGGTTAGGTGCGCGTGGAGTATTTTGGTATTCTTTATAGTATTTTTGCCCATAAGAGTCTTATAATATAGAAGGAATGAAGTACATATACCGATTCAACTTATTGGACGATCCGATTGAAATCTGTCCCACTTAAAAAGAATATGGGGTTGGAGAGAAACCAAAGGGTCATTTAGGACCGTGTGGACTATTTTGGTATGCTATATAGAATTGTTGTCCGTAAAAGTCTTATAACTGTGAAGGAATGATGCACAAACACCGATTCTTCTACTTAAAGAACGATACGGGTGAAATCCGTCCCACTTAGATAGAAAAGAAGGTAGGAAAGTAAGAAAGGGCCGGTTAGGAGCACGTGGACTATTTTGGTATGCTATATAGTATTGTTGCCCATAAGAGTCTTATAACAGTGAAGGAATGAAGTACATATACCGATTCAACTTATTGGACGATTCGAGTGAAATCCGTCCCACTTCAAAAGAATATGGAGTTGGAGAGAAACCAAAGGGTCATTTAGGACCGTGTGTACTATTTTGGTATGCTATATAGTATTGTTGTCCATAAGAGTCTTATAAATGTGAAGGAATGATGCACAAACACCGATTCTTCTACTTAAAGGACGATACGGGTGAAATCCGTCCCACTTAGATAGAAAAGAAGGTAGGAAAGAAAGAAAGGGCCGGTTAGGAGCACGTGGACAATTTTGGTATGCTATATAGTATTGTTGCCCGTAAGAGTCTTATAATAGTGAAGGAATGAAGTACATATACCGATTCAACTTATTGGACGATTCGATTGAAATCCGTCCCACTTAAAATGAATATGGGGTTGGAGAGAAACCAAAGGGTCATTTAGGATCGTCTGTACTATTTTGGTGTGCTATATAGTATTGTTGTCCGTAAAAGTCTTATAACTGTGAAGGAATGATGCACAAACACCGATTCTTCTACTTAAAGAACGATACGGGTGAAATCCGTCCCACTTAGATAGAAAAGAAGGTAGGAAAGAAAGAAAGGGCCGGTTAGGAGCACGTGGACTATTTTGGTATGCTATATAGTATTGTTGCCCATAAGAGTCTTATAATAGTGAAGGAATGAAGTACATATACCGATTCAACTTATTGGACGATTCGAGTGAAATCCGTCCCACTTCAAAAGAATATGGAGTTGGAGAGAAACCAAAGGGTCATTTAGGACCGTGTGAACAATTTTGGTATGCTATATAGAATTGTTGTCCGTAATTGTCTTATAACTATGAAGGAATGATGCACAAACACCGATTCTACTTATAGGACGATACGGTTGAAATACGTCCCACTTCGATAGAAAAGAAGTTTGAAAACAAAGAAAGGGTCGGTTAGGAGCGCGTGGACTATTTTGGTGTGCTTTATAGTATTTTTTCCCGTAAAAGTCTTATAATATAGAAGGAATGAAGAACATATACCGATTCAACTTCTTGGACGATTCGAGTGAAATCCGTTCCACTTCAAAAGAATATGGGGTTGGAGAGAAACCAAAGGGTCATTTAGGACCGTGTGGACTATTTTGGTATGCTATATAGAATTGTTGTCCGTAAAAGTCTTATAACTGTGAAGGAATGATGCACAAACACCGATTCTACTTATAGGACGATACGGGTGAAATCCGTCCCACTAAGATAGAAAAGAAGCTTGAAAAGAAAGAAAGGGCCGGTTAGGTGCGCGTGGAGTATTTTGGTATTCTTTATAGTATTTTTGCCCATAAGAGTCTTATAATATAGAAGGAATGAAGTACATATACCGATTCAACTTATTGGACGATCCGATTGAAATCTGTCCCACTTAAAAAGAATATGGGGTTGGAGAGAAACCAAAGGGTCATTTAGGACCGTGTGGACTATTTTGGTATGCTATATAGAATTGTTGTCCGTAAAAGTCTTATAACTGTGAAGGAATGATTCACAAACACCGATTCTTCTACTTAAAGAACGATACGGGTGAAATCCGTCCCACTTAGATAGAAAAGAAGGTAGGAAAGAAAGAAAGGGCCGGTTAGGAGCACGTGGACTATTTTGGTATGCTATATAGTATTGTTGCCCATAAGAGTCTTATAACAGTGAAGGAATGAAGTACATAAACCGATTCAACTTATTGGACGATTCGAGTGAAATCCGTCCCACTTCAAAAGAATATGGAGTTGGAGAGAAACCAAAGGGTCATTTAGGACCGTGTGTACTATTTTGGTATGCTATATAGTATTGTTGTCCACAAGAGTCTTATAAATGTGAAGGAATGATGCACAAACACCGATTCTTCTACTTAAAGGACGATACGGGTGAAATCCGTCCCACTTAGATAGAAAAGAAGGTAGGAAAGAAAGAAAGGGCCGGTTAGGAGCACGTGGACTATTTTGGTATGCTATATAGTATTGTTGCCCGTAAGAGTCTTATAATAGTGAAGGAATGAAGTACATATACCGATTCAACTTATTGGACGATCCGATTGAAATCCGTCCCACTTAAAAAGAATATGGGGTTGGAGAGAAACCAAAGGGTCATTTAGGATCGTCTGTACTATTTGGGTGTGCTATATAGTATTGTTGTCCGTAAAAGTCTTATAACTGTGAAGGAATGATGCACAAACACCGATTCTTCTACTTAAAGAACGATACGGGTGAAATCCGTCCCACTTAGATAGAAAAGAAGGTAGGAAAGAAAGAAAGGGCCGGTTAGGAGCACGTGGACTATTTTGGTATGCTATATAGTGTTGTTGCCCATAAGAGTCTTATAATAGTGAAGGAATGAAGTACATATACCGATTCAACTTATTGGACGATTCGAGTGAAATCCGTCCCACTTCAAAAGAATATGGAGTTGGAGAGAAACCAAAGGGTCATTTAGGACCGTGTGAACAATTTTGGTATGCTATATAGAATTGATGTCCGTAATTGTCTTATAACTATGAAGGAATGATGCACAAACACCGATTCTACTTATAGGACGATACGGTTGAAATACGTCCCACTTCGATAGAAAAGAAGTTTGAAAACAAAGAAAGGGTCAGTTAGGAGCGCGTGGACTATTTTGGTGTGCTTTATAGTATTTTTTCCCGTAAAAGTCTTATAATATAGAAGGAATGAAGAACATATACCGATTCAACTTCTTGGACGATTCGAGTGAAATTCGTCCCACTTCAAAAGAATATGGGGTTGGAGAGAAACCAAAGGGTCATTTAGGACCGTGTGGACTATTTTGGTATGCTATATAGAATTGTTGTCCGTAAAAGTCTTATAACTGTGAAGGAATGATGCACAAACACCGATTCTTCTACTTAAAGAACGATACGGGTGAAATCCGTCCCACTTAGATAGAAAAGAAGGTAGGAAAGAAAGAAAGGGCCGGTTAGGAGCACGTGGACTATTTTGGTATGCTATATAGTATTGTTGCCCATAAGAGTCTTATAACAGTGAAGGAATGAAGTACATATACCGATTCAACTTATTGGACGATTCGAGTGAAATCCGTCCCACTTCAAAAGAATATGGAGTTGGAGAGAAACCAAAGGGTCATTTAGGACCGTGTGTACTATTTTGGTATGCTATATAGTATTGTTGTCCACAAGAGTCTTATAAATGTGAAGGAATGATGCACAAACACCGATTCTTCTACTTAAAGGACGATACGGGTGAAATCCGTCCCACTTAGATAGAAAAGAAGGTAGGAAAGAAAGAAAGGGCCGGTTAGGAGCACGTGGACTATTTTGGTATGCTATATAGTATTGTTGCCCGTAAGAGTCTTATAATAGTGAAGGAATGAAGTACATATACCGATTCAACTTATTGGACGATCCGATTGAAATCCGTCCCACTTAAAAAGAATATGGGGTTGGAGAGAAACCAAAGGGTCATTTAGGATCGTCTGTACTATTTGGGTGTGCTATATAGTATTGTTGTCCGTAAAAGTCTTATAACTGTGAAGGAATGATGCACAAACACCGATTCTTCTACTTAAAGAACGATACGGGTGAAATCCGTCCCACTTAGATAGAAAAGAAGGTAGGAAAGAAAGAAAGGGCCGGTTAGGAGCACGTGGACTATTTTGGTATGCTATATAGTGTTGTTGCCCATAAGAGTCTTATAATAGTGAAGGAATGAAGTACATATACCGATTCAACTTATTGGACGATTCGAGTGAAATCCGTCCCACTTCAAAAGAATATGGAGTTGGAGAGAAACCAAAGGGTCATTTAGGACCGTGTGAACAATTTTGGTATGCTATATAGAATTGATGTCCGTAATTGTCTTATAACTATGAAGGAATGATGCACAAACACCGATTCTACTTATAGGACGATACGGTTGAAATACGTCCCACTTCGATAGAAAAGAAGTTTGAAAACAAAGAAAGGGTCGGTTAGGAGCGCGTGGACTATTTTGGTGTGCTTTATAGTATTTTTTCCCGTAAAAGTCTTATAATATAGAAGGAATGAAGAACATATACCGATTCAACTTCTTGGACGATTCGAGTGAAATCCGTCCCACTTCAAAAGAATATGGGGTTGGAGAGAAACCAAAGGGTCATTTAGGACCGTGTGGACTATTTTGGTATGCTATATAGAATTGTTGTCCGTAAAAGTCTTATAACTGTGAAGGAATGATGCACAAACACCGATTCTACTTATAGGACGATACGGGTGAAATCCGTCCCACTAAGATAGAAAAGAAGCTTGAAAAGAAAGAAAGGGCCGGTTAGGTGCGCGTGGAGTATTTTGGTATTCTTTATAGTATTTTTGCCCATAAGAGTCTTATAATATAGAAGGAATGAAGTACATATACCGATTCAACTTATTGGACGATCCGATTGAAATCTGTCCCACTTAAAAAGAATATGGGGTTGGAGAGAAACCAAAGGGTCATTTAGGACCGTGTGGACTATTTTGGTATGCTATATAGAATTGTTGTCCGTAAAAGTCTTATAACTGTGAAGGAATGATTCACAAACACCGATTCTTCTACTTAAAGAACGATACGGGTGAAATCCGTCCCACTTAGATAGAAAAGAAGGTAGGAAAGAAAGAAAGGGCCGGTTAGGAGCACGTGGACTATTTTGGTATGCTATATAGTATTGTTGCCCATAAGAGTCTTATAACAGTGAAGGAATGAAGTACATATACCGATTCAACTTATTGGACGATTCGAGTGAAATCCGTCCCACTTCAAAAGAATATGGAGTTGGAGAGAAACCAAAGGGTCATTTAGGACCGTGTGTACTATTTTGGTATGCTATATAGTATTGTTGTCCACAAGAGTCTTATAAATGTGAAGGAATGATGCACAAACACCGATTCTTCTACTTAAAGGACGATACGGGTGAAATCCGTCCCACTTAGATAGAAAAGAAGGTAGGAAAGAAAGAAAGGGCCGGTTAGGAGCACGTGGACTATTTTGGTATGCTATATAGTATTGTTGCCCGTAAGAGTCTTATAATAGTGAAGGAATGAAGTACATATACCGATTCAACTTATTGGACGATCCGATTGAAATCCGTCCCACTTAAAAAGAATATGGGGTTGGAGAGAAACCAAAGGGTCATTTAGGATCGTCTGTACTATTTGGGTGTGCTATATAGTATTGTTGTCCGTAAAAGTCTTATAACTGTGAAGGAATGATGCACAAACACCGATTCTTCTACTTAAAGAACGATACGGGTGAAATCCGTCCCACTTAGATAGAAAAGAAGGTAGGAAAGAAAGAAAGGGCCGGTTAGGAGCACGTGGACTATTTTGGTATGCTATATAGTGTTGTTGCCCATAAGAGTCTTATAATAGTGAAGGAATGAAGTACATATACCGATTCAACTTATTGGACGATTCGAGTGAAATCCGTCCCACTTCAAAAGAATATGGAGTTGGAGAGAAACCAAAGGGTCATTTAGGACCGTGTGAACAATTTTGGTATGCTATATAGAATTGATGTCCGTAATTGTCTTATAACTATGAAGGAATGATGCACAAACACCGATTCTACTTATAGGACGATACGGTTGAAATACGTCCCACTTCGATAGAAAAGAAGTTTGAAAACAAAGAAAGGGTCAGTTAGGAGCGCGTGGACTATTTTGGTGTGCTTTATAGTATTTTTTCCCGTAAAAGTCTTATAATATAGAAGGAATGAAGAACATATACCGATTCAACTTCTTGGACGATTCGAGTGAAATTCGTCCCACTTCAAAAGAATATGGGGTTGGAGAGAAACCAAAGGGTCATTTAGGACCGTGTGGACTATTTTGGTATGCTATATAGAATTGTTGTCCGTAAAAGTCTTATAACTGTGAAGGAATGATGCACAAACACCGATTCTTCTACTTAAAGAACGATACGGGTGAAATCCGTCCCACTTAGATAGAAAAGAAGGTAGGAAAGAAAGAAAGGGCCGGTTAGGAGCACGTGGACTATTTTGGTATGCTATATAGTATTGTTGCCCATAAGAGTCTTATAACAGTGAAGGAATGAAGTACATATACCGATTCAACTTATTGGACGATTCGAGTGAAATCCGTCCCACTTCAAAAGAATATGGAGTTGGAGAGAAACCAAAGGGTCATTTAGGACCGTGTGTACTATTTTGGTATGCTATATAGTATTGTTGTCCACAAGAGTCTTATAAATGTGAAGGAATGATGCACAAACACCGATTCTTCTACTTAAAGGACGATACGGGTGAAATCCGTCCCACTTAGATAGAAAAGAAGGTAGGAAAGAAAGAAAGGGCCGGTTAGGAGCACGTGGACTATTTTGGTATGCTATATAGTATTGTTGCCCGTAAGAGTCTTATAATAGTGAAGGAATGAAGTACATATACCGATTCAACTTATTGGACGATCCGATTGAAATCCGTCCCACTTAAAAAGAATATGGGGTTGGAGAGAAACCAAAGGGTCATTTAGGATCGTCTGTACTATTTGGGTGTGCTATATAGTATTGTTGTCCGTAAAAGTCTTATAACTGTGAAGGAATGATGCACAAACACCGATTCTTCTACTTAAAGAACGATACGGGTGAAATCCGTCCCACTTAGATAGAAAAGAAGGTAGGAAAGAAAGAAAGGGCCGGTTAGGAGCACGTGGACTATTTTGGTATGCTATATAGTGTTGTTGCCCATAAGAGTCTTATAATAGTGAAGGAATGAAGTACATATACCGATTCAACTTATTGGACGATTCGAGTGAAATCCGTCCCACTTCAAAAGAATATGGAGTTGGAGAGAAACCAAAGGGTCATTTAGGACCGTGTGAACAATTTTGGTATGCTATATAGAATTGATGTCCGTAATTGTCTTATAACTATGAAGGAATGATGCACAAACACCGATTCTACTTATAGGACGATACGGTTGAAATACGTCCCACTTCGATAGAAAAGAAGTTTGAAAACAAAGAAAGGGTCGGTTAGGAGCGCGTGGACTATTTTGGTGTGCTTTATAGTATTTTTTCCCGTAAAAGTCTTATAATATAGAAGGAATGAAGAACATATACCGATTCAACTTCTTGGACGATTCGAGTGAAATCCGTCCCACTTCAAAAGAATATGGGGTTGGAGAGAAACCAAAGGGTCATTTAGGACCGTGTGGACTATTTTGGTATGCTATATAGAATTGTTGTCCGTAAAAGTCTTATAACTGTGAAGGAATGATGCACAAACACCGATTCTACTTATAGGACGATACGGGTGAAATCCATCCCACTAAGATAGAAAAGAAGCTTGAAAAGAAAGAAAGGGCCGGTTAGGTGCGCGTGGAGTATTTTGGTATTCTTTATAGTATTTTTGCCCATAAGAGTCTTATAATATAGAAGGAATGAAGTACATATACCGATTCAACTTATTGGACGATCCGATTGAAATCTGTCCCACTTAAAAAGAATATGGGGTTGGAGAGAAACCAAAGGGTCATTTAGGACCGTGTGGACTATTTTGGTATGCTATATAGAATTGTTGTCCGTAAGAGTCTTATAACAGTGAAGGAATGAAGTACATATACCGATTCAACTTATTGGACGATTCGAGTGAAATCCGTCCCACTTCAAAAGAATATGGAGTTGGAGAGAAACCAAAGGGTCATTTAGGACCGTGTGTACTATTTTGGTATGCTATATAGTATTGTTGTCCATAAGAGTCTTATAAATGTGAAGGAATGATGCACAAACACCGATTCTTCTACTTAAACGACGATACGGGTGAAATCCGTCCCACTTAGATAGAAAAGAAGGTAGGAAAGAAAGAAAGGGCCGGTTAGGAGCACGTGGACTATTTTGGTATGCTATATAGTATTGTTGCCCGTAAGAGTCTTATAATAGTGAAGGAATGAAGTACATATACCGATTCAACTTATTGGACGATCCGATTGAAATCCGTCCCACTTAAAAAGAATATGGGGTTGGAGAGAAACCAAAGGGTCATTTAGGATCGTCTGTACTATTTTGGTGTGCTATATAGTATTGTTGTCCGTAAAAGTCTTATAACTGTGAAGGAATGATGCACAAACACCGATTCTTCTACTTAAAGAATGATACGGGTGAAATCCGTCCCACTTAGATAGAAAAGAAGGTAGGAAAGAAAGAAAGGGCCGGTTAGGAGCACGTGGACTATTTTGGTATGCTATATAGTATTGTTGCCCATAAGAGTCTTATAATAGTGAAGGAATGAAGTACATATACCGATTCAACTTATTGGACGATTCGAGTGAAATCCGTCCCACTTCAAAAGAATATGGAGTTGGAGAGAAACCAAAGGGTCATTTAGGACCGTGTGAACAATTTTGGTATGCTATATAGAATTGTTGTCCGTAATTGTCTTATAACTATGAAGGAATGATGCACAAACACCGATTCTACTTATAGGACGATACGGTTGAAATACGTCCCACTTCGATAGAAAAGAAGTTTGAAAACAAAGAAAGGGTCGGTTAGGAGCGCGTGGACTATTTTGGTGTGCTTTATAGTATTTTTTCCCGTAAAAGTCTTATAATATAGAAGGAATGAAGAACATATACCGATTCAACTTCTTGGACGATTCGAGTGAAATCCGTCCCACTTCAAAAGAATATGGGGTTGGAGAGAAACCAAAGGGTCATTTAGGACCGTGTGGACTATTTTGGTATGCTATATAGAATTGTTGTCCGTAAAAGTCTTATAACTGTGAAGGAATGATGCACAAACACCGATTCTACTTATAGGACGATACGGGTGAAATCCGTCCCACTAAGATAGAAAAGAAGCTTGAAAAGAAAGAAAGGGCCGGTTAGGTGCGCGTGGAGTATTTTGGTATTCTTTAAAGTATTTTTGCCCATAAGAGTCTTATAATATAGAAGGAATGAAGTACATATACCGATTCAACTTATTGGACGATCCGATTGAAATCTGTCCCACTTAAAAAGAATATGGGGTTGGAGAGAAACCAAAGGGTCATTTAGGACCGTGTGGACTATTTTGGTATGCTATATAGAATTGTTGTCCGTAAAAGTCTTATAACTGTGAAGGAATGATGCACAAACACCGATTCTTCTACTTAAAGAACGATACGGGTGAAATCCGTCCCACTTAGATAGAAAAGAAGGTAGGAAAGAAAGAAAGGGCCGGTTAGGAGCACGTGGACTATTTTGGTATGCTATATAGTATTGTTGCCCATAAGAGTCTTATAACAGTGAAGGAATGAAGTACATATACCGATTCAACTTATTGGACGATTCGAGTGAAATCCGTCCCACTTCAAAAGAAAATGGAGTTGGAGAGAAACCAAAGGGTCATTTAGGACCATGTTTACTATTTTGGTATGCTATATAGTATTGTTGTCCATAAGAGTCTTATAAATGTGAAGGAATGATGCACAAACACCGATTCTTCTACTTAAAGGACGATACGGGTGAAATCCGTCCCACTTAGATAGAAAAGAAGGTAGGAAAGAAAGAAAGGGCCGGTTAGGAGCACGTGGACTATTTTGGTATGCTATATAGTATTGTTGCCCGTAAGAGTCTTATAATAGTGAAGGAATGAAGTACATATACCGATTCAACTTATTGGACGATCCGATTGAAATCCGTCCCACTTAAAAAGAATATGGGGTTGGAGAGAAACCAAAGGGTCATTTAGGATCGTCTGTACTATTTTGGTGTGCTATATAGTATTGTTGTCCGTAAAAGTCTTATAACTGTGAAGGAATGATGCACAAACACCGATTCTTCTACTTAAAGAACGATACGGGTGAAATCCGTCCCACTTAGATAGAAAAGAAGGTAGGAAAGAAAGAAAGGGCCGGTTAGGAGCACGTGGACTATTTTGGTATGCTATATAGTATTGTTGCCCATAAGAGTCTTATAATAGTGAAGGAATGAAGTACATATACCGATTCAACTTATTGGACGATTCGAGTGAAATCCGTCCCACTTCAAAAGAATATGGAGTTGGAGAGAAACCAAAGGGTCATTTAGGACCGTGTGAACAATTTTGGTATGCTATATAGAATTTTTGTCCGTAATTGTCTTATAACTATGAAGGAATGATGCACAAACACCGATTCTACTTATAGGACGATACGGTTGAAATACGTCCCACTTCGATAGAAAAGAAGTTTGAAAACAAAGAAAGGGTCGGTTAGGAGCGCGTGGACTATTTTGGTGTGCTTTATAGTATTTTTTCCCGTAAAAGTCTTATAATATAGAAGGAATGAAGAACATATACCGATTCAACTTCTTGGACGATTCGAGTGAAATCCGTCCCACTTCAAAAGAATATGGAGTTGGAGAGAAACCAAAGGGTCATTTAGGACCGTGTGGACTATTTTGGTATGCTATATAGAATTGTTGTCCGTAAAAGTCTTATAACTGTGAAGGAATGATGCACAAACACCGATTCTACTTATAGGACGATACGGGTGAAATCCGTCCCACTAAGATAGAAAAGAAGGTTGAAAAGAAAGAAAGGGCCGGTTAGGTGCGCGTGGAGTATTTTGGTATTCTTTATAGTATTTTTGCCCATAAGAGTCTTATAATATAGAAGGAATGAAGTACATATACCGATTCAACTTATTGGACGATCCGATTGAAATCTGTCCCACTTAAAAAGAATATGGGGTTGGAGAGAAACCAAAGGGTCATTTAGGACAGTGTGGACTATTTTGGTATGCTATATAGAATTGTTGTCCGTAAGAGTCTTATAACTGTGAAGGAATGATGCACAAACACTGATTCTTCTACTTAAAGAACGATACGGGTGAAATCCGTCCCACTTAGATAGAAAAGAAGGTAGGAAAGTAAGAAAGGGCCGGTTAGGAGCACGTGGACTATTTTGGTATGCTATATAGTATTGTTGCCCATAAGAGTCTTATAACAGTGAAGGAATGAAGTACATATACCGATTCAACTTATTGGACGATTCGAGTGAAATCCGTCCCACTTCAAAAGAAAATGGAGTTGGAGAGAAACCAAAGGGTCATTTAGGACCATGTTTACTATTTTGGTATGCTATATAGTATTGTTGTCCATAAGAGTCTTATAAATGTGAAGGAATGATGCACAAACACCGATTCTTCTACTTAAAGGACGATACGGGTGAAATCCGTCCCACTTAGATAGAAAAGAAGGTAGGAAAGAAAGAAAGGGCCGGTTAGGAGCACGTGGACTATTTTGGTATGCTATATAGTATTGTTGCCCGTAAGAGTCTTATAATAGTGAAGGAATGAAGTACATATACCGATTCAACTTATTGGACGATCCGATTGAAATCCGTCCCACTTAAAAAGAATATGGGGTTGGAGAGAAACCAAAGGGTCATTTAGGATCGTCTGTACTATTTTGGTGTGCTATATAGTATTGTTGTCCGTAAAAGTCTTATAACTGTGAAGGAATGATGCACAAACACCGATTCTTCTACTTAAAGAACGATACGGGTGAAATCCGTCCCACTTAGATAGAAAAGAAGGTAGGAAAGAAAGAAAGGGCCGGTTAGGAGCACGTGGACTATTTTGGTATGCTATATAGTATTGTTGCCCATAAGAGTCTTATAATAGTGAAGGAATGAAGTACATATACCGATTCAACTTATTGGACGATTCGAGTGAAATCCGTCCCACTTCAAAAGAATATGGAGTTGGAGAGAAACCAAAGGGTCATTTAGGACCGTGTGAACAATTTTGGTATGCTATATAGAATTTTTGTCCGTAATTGTCTTATAACTATGAAGGAATGATGCACAAACACCGATTCTACTTATAGGACGATACGGTTGAAATACGTCCCACTTCGATAGAAAAGAAGTTTGAAAACAAAGAAAGGGTCGGTTAGGAGCGCGTGGACTATTTTGGTGTGCTTTATAGTATTTTTTCCCGTAAAAGTCTTATAATATAGAAGGAATGAAGAACATATACCGATTCAACTTCTTGGACGATTCGAGTGAAATCCGTCCCACTTCAAAAGAATATGGAGTTGGAGAGAAACCAAAGGGTCATTTAGGACCGTGTGGACTATTTTGGTATGCTATATAGAATTGTTGTCCGTAAAAGTCTTATAACTGTGAAGGAATGATGCACAAACACCGATTCTACTTATAGGACGATACGGGTGAAATCCGTCCCACTAAGATAGAAAAGAAGGTTGAAAAGAAAGAAAGGGCCGGTTAGGTGCGCGTGGAGTATTTTGGTATTCTTTATAGTATTTTTGCCCATAAGAGTCTTATAATATAGAAGGAATGAAGTACATATACCGATTCAACTTATTGGACGATCCGATTGAAATCTGTCCCACTTAAAAAGAATATGGGGTTGGAGAGAAACCAAAGGGTCATTTAGGACAGTGTGGACTATTTTGGTATGCTATATAGAATTGTTGTCCGTAAGAGTCTTATAACTGTGAAGGAATGATGCACAAACACTGATTCTTCTACTTAAAGAACGATACGGGTGAAATCCGTCCCACTTAGATAGAAAAGAAGGTAGGAAAGTAAGAAAGGGCCGGTTAGGAGCACGTGGACTATTTTGGTATGCTATATAGTATTGTTGCCCATAAGAGTCTTATAACAGTGAAGGAATGAAGTACATATACCGATTCAACTTATTGGACGATTCGAGTGAAATCCGTCCCACTTCAAAAGAATATGGAGTTGGAGAGAAACCAAAGGGTCATTTAGGACCGTGTGTACTATTTTGGTATGCTATATAGTATTGTTGTCCATAAGAGTCTTATAAATGTGAAGGAATGATGCACAAACACCGATTCTTCTACTTAAAGGACGATACGGGTGAAATCCGTCCCACTTAGATAGAAAAGAAGGTAGGAAAGAAAGAAAGGGCCGGTTAGGAGCACGTGGACAATTTTGGTATGCTATATAGTATTGTTGCCCGTAAGAGTCTTATAATAGTGAAGGAATGAAGTACATATACCGATTCAACTTATTGGACGATTCGAGTGAAATCCGTCCCACTTCAAAAGAATATGGAGTTGGAGAGAAACCAAAGGGTCATTTAGGACCGTGTGTACTATTTTGGTATGCTATATAGTATTGTTGTCCATAAGAGTCTTATAAATGTGAAGGAATGATGCACAAACACCGATTCTTCTACTTAAACGACGATACGGGTGAAATCCGTCCCACTTAGATAGAAAAGAAGGTAGGAATGAAAGAAAGGGCCGGTTAGGAGCACGTGGACTATTTTGGTATGCTATATAGTATTGTTGCCCGTAAGAGTCTTATAATAGTGAAGGAATGAAGTACATATACCGATTCAACTTATTGGACGATCCGATTGAAATCCGTCCCACTTAAAAAGAATATGGGGTTGGAGAGAAACCAAAGGGTCATTTAGGATCGTCTGTACTATTTTGGTGTGCTATATAGTATTGTTGTCCGTAAAAGTCTTATAACTGTGAAGGAATGATGCACAAACACCGATTCTTCTACTTAAAGAACGATACGGGTGAAATCCGTCCCACTTAGATAGAAAAGAAGGTAGGAAAGAAAGAAAGGGCCGGTTAGGAGCACGTGGACTATTTTGGTATGCTATATAGTATTGTTGCCCATAAGAGTCTTATAATAGTGAAGGAATGAAGTACATATACCGATTCAACTTATTGGACGATTCGAGTGAAATCCGTCCCACTTCAAAAGAATATGGAGTTGGAGAGAAACCAAAGGGTCATTTAGGACCGTGTGAACAATTTTGGTATGCTATATAGAATTGTTGTCCGTAATTGTCTTATAACTATGAAGGAATGATGCACAAACACCGATTCTACTTATAGGACGATACGGTTGAAATACGTCCCACTTCGATAGAAAAGAAGTTTGAAAACAAAGAAAGGGTCGGTTAGGAGCGCGTGGACTATTTTGGTGTGCTTTATAGTATTTTTTCCCGTAAAAGTCTTATAATATAGAAGGAATGAAGAACATATACCGATTCAACTTCTTGGACGATTCGAGTGAAATCCGTTCCACTTCAAAAGAATATGGGGTTGGAGAGAAACCAAAGGGTCATTTAGGACCGTGTGGACTATTTTGGTATGCTATATAGAATTGTTGTCCGTAAAAGTCTTATAACTGTGAAGGAATGATGCACAAACACCGATTCTACTTATAGGACGATACGGGTGAAATCCGTCCCACTAAGATAGAAAAGAAGCTTGAAAAGAAAGAAAGGGCCGGTTAGGTGCGCGTGGAGTATTTTGGTATTCTTTATAGTATTTTTGCCCATAAGAGTCTTATAATATAGAAGGAATGAAGTACATATACCGATTCAACTTATTGGACGATCCGATTGAAATCTGTCCCACTTAAAAAGAATATGGGGTTGGAGAGAAACCAAAGGGTCATTTAGGACCGTGTGGACTATTTTGGTATGCTATATAGAATTGTTGTCCGTAAAAGTCTTATAACTGTGAAGGAATGATGCACAAACACCGATTCTTCTACTTAAAGAACGATACGGGTGAAATCCGTCCCACTTAGATAGAAAAGAAGGTAGGAAAGAAAGAAAGGGCCGGTTAGGAGCACGTGGACTATTTTGGTATGCTATATAGTATTGTTGCCCATAAGAGTCTTATAACAGTGAAGGAATGAAGTACATATACCGATTCAACTTATTGGACGATTCGAGTGAAATCCGTCCCACTTCAAAAGAATATGGAGTTGGAGAGAAACCAAAGGGTCATTTAGGACCGTGTGTACTATTTTGGTATGCTATATAGTATTGTTCTCCATAAGAGTCTTATAAATGTGAAGGAATGATGCACAAACACCGATTCTTCTACTTAAAGGACGATACGGGTGAAATCCGTCCCACTTAGATAGAAAAGAAGGTAGGATAGAAAGAAAGGGCCGGTTAGGAGCACGTGGACTATTTTGGTATGCTATATAGTATTGTTGCCCGTAAGAGTCTTATAATAGTGAAGGAATGAAGTACATATACCGATTCAACTTATTGGACGATCCGATTGAAATCCGTCCCACTTAAAAAGAATATGGGGTTGGAGAGAAACCAAAGGGTCATTTAGGATCGTCTGTACTATTTTGGTGTGCTATATAGTATTGTTGTCCGTAAAAGTCTTATAACTGTGAAGGAATGATGCACAAACACCGATTCTTCTACTTAAAGAACGATACGGGTGAAATCCGTCCCACTTAGATAGAAAAGAAGGTAGGAAAGAAAGAAAGGGCCGGTTAGGAGCACGTGGACTATTTTGGTATGCTATATAGTATTGTTGCCCATAAGAGTCTTATAATAGTGAAGGAATGAAGTACATATACCGATTCAACTTATTGGACGATTCGAGTGAAATCCGTCCCACTTCAAAAGAATATGGAGTTGGAGAGAAACCAAAGGGTCATTTAGGACCGTGTGAACAATTTTGGTATGCTATATAGAATTTTTGTCCGTAATTGTCTTATAACTATGAAGGAATGATGCACAAACACCGATTCTACTTATAGGACGATACGGTTGAAATACGTCCCACTTCGATAGAAAAGAAGTTTGAAAACAAAGAAAGGGTCGGTTAGGAGCGCGTGGACTATTTTGGTGTGCTTTATAGTATTTTTTCCCGTAAAAGTCTTATAATATAGAAGGAATGAAGAACATATACCGATTCAACTTCTTGGACGATTCGAGTGAAATCCGTCCCACTTCAAAAGAATATGGGGTTGGAGAGAAACCAAAGGGTCATTTAGGACCGTGTGGACTATTTTGGTATGCTATATAGAATTGTTGTCCGTAAAAGTCTTATAACTGTGAAGGAATGATGCACAAACACCGATTCAACTTATAGGACGATACGGGTGAAATCCGTCCCACTAAGATAGAAAAGAAGCTTGAAAAGAAAGAAAGGGCCGGTTAGGTGCGCGTGGAGTATTTTGGTATTCTTTATAGTATTTTTGCCCATAACAGTCTTATAATATAGAAGGAATGAAGTACATATACCGATTCAACTTATTGGACGATCCGATTGAAATCTGTCCCACTTAAAAAGAATATGGGGTTGGAGAGAAACCAAAGGGTCATTTAGGACCGTGTGGACTATTTTGGTATGCTATATAGAATTTTTGTCCGTAAAAGTCTTATTACTGTGAAGGAATAATGCACAAACACCGATTCTTCTACTTCAAGAACGATACGGGTGAAATCCGTCCCACTTAGATAGAAAAGAAGGTAGGAAAGAAAGAAAGGGCCGGTAAGGAGCACGTGGACTATTTTGGTATGCTATATAGTATTGTTGCCCATAAGAGTCTTATAACAGTGAAGGAATGAAGTACATATACCGATTCAACTTATTGGACGATTCGAGTGAAATCCGTCCCACTTCAAAAGAATATGGAGTTGGAGAGAAACCAAAGGGTCATTTAGGACCGTGTGTACTATTTTGGTATGCTATATAGTATTGTTGTCCATAAGAGTCTTATAAATGTGAAGGAATGATGCACAAACACCGATTCTTCTACTTAAAGGACGATACGGGTGAAATCCGTCCCACTTAGATAGAAAAGAAGGTAGGAAAGAAAGAAAGGGCCGGTTAGGAGCACGTGGACTATTTTGGTATGCTATATAGTATTGTTGCCCGTAAGAGTCTTATAATAGTGAAGGAATGAAGTACATATACCGATTCAACTTATTGGACGATCCGATTGAAATCCGTCCCACTTAAAAAGAATATGGGGTTGGAGAGAAACCAAAGGGTCATTTAGGATCGTCTGTACTATTTTGGTGTGCTATATAGTATTGTTGTCCGTAAAAGTCTTATAACTGTGAAAGAATGATGCACAAACACCGATTCTTCTACTTAAAGAACGATACGGGTGAAATCCGTCCCACTTAGATAGAAAAGAAGGTAGGAAAGAAAGAAAGGGCCGGTTAGGAGCACGTGGACTATTTTGGTATGCTATATAGTATTGTTGCCCATAAGAGTCTTATAATAGTGAAGGAATGAAGTACATATACCGATTCAACTTATTGGACGATTCGAGTGAAATCCGTCCCACTTCAAAAGAATATGGAGTTGGAGAGAAACCAAAGGGTCATTTAGGACCGTGTGAACAATTTTGGTATGCTATATAGAATTGTTGTCCGTAATTGTCTTATAACTATGAAGGAATGATGCACAAACACCGATTCTACTTATAGGACGTTACGGTTGAAATACGTCCCACTTCGATAGAAAAGAAGTTTGAAAACAAAGAAAGGGTCGGTTAGGAGCGCGTGGACTATTTTGGTGTGCTTTATAGTATTTTTTCCCGTAAAAGTCTTATAATATAGAAGGAATGAAGAACATATACCGATTCAACTTCTTGGACGATTCGAGTGAAATCCGTCCCACTTCAAAAGAATATGGGGTTGGAGAGAAACCAAAGGGTCATTTAGGACCGTGTGGACTATTTTGGTATGCTATATAGAATTGTTGTCCGTAAAAGTCTTATAACTGTGAAGGAATGATGCACAAACACCGATTCTACTTATAGGACGATACGGGTGAAATCCGTCCCACTAAGATAGAAAAGAAGCTTGAAAAGAAAGAAAGGGCCGGTTAGGTGCGCGTGGAGTATTTTGGTATTCTTTATAGTATTTTTGCCCATAAGAGTCTTATAATATAGAAGGAATGAAGTACATATACCGATTCAACTTATTGGACGATCCGATTGAAATCTGTCCCACTTAAAAAGAATATGGGGTTGGAGAGAAACCAAAGGGTCATTTAGGACCGTGTGGACTATTTTAGTATGCTATATAGAATTGTTGTCCGTAAAAGTCTTATAACTGTGAAGGAATGATGCACAAACACCGATTCTTCTACTTAAAGAACGATACGGGTGAAATCCGTCCCACTTAGATAGAAAAGAAGGTAGGAAAGAAAGAAAGGGCCGGTTAGGAGCACGTGGACTATTTTGGTATGCTATATAGTATTGTTGCCCGTAAGAGTCTTATAATAGTGAAGGAATGAAGTACATATACCGATTCAACTTATTGGACGATCCGATTGAAATACGTCCCACTTAAAAAGAATATGGGGTTGGAGAGAAACCAAAGGGTCATTTAGGATCGTCTGTACTATTTTGGTGTGCTATATAGTATTGTTGTCCGTAAAAGTCTTATAACTGTGAAGGAATGATGCACAAACACCGATTCTTCTACTTAAAGAACGATACGGGTGAAATCCGTCCCACTTAGATAGAAAAGAAGGTAGGAAAGAAAGAAAGGGCCGGTTAGGAGCACGTGGACTATTTTGGTATGCTATATAGTATTGTTGCCCGTAAGAGTCTTATAATAGTGAAGGAATGAAGTACATATACCGATTCAACTTATTGGACGATCCGATTGAAATCCGTCCCACTTAAAAAGAATATGGGGTTGGAGAGAAACCAAAGGGTCATTTAGGATCGTCTGTACTATTTTGGTGTGCTATATAGTATTGTTGTCCGTAAAAGTCTTATAACTGTGAAGGAATGATGCACAAACACCGATTCTTCTACTTAAAGAACGATACGGGTGAAATCCGTCCCACTTAGATAGAAAAGAAGGTAGGAAAGAAAGAAAGGGCCGGTTAGGAGCACGTGGACTATTTTGGTATGCTATATAGTATTGTTGCCCATAAGAGTCTTAGAATAGTGAAGGAATGAAGTACATATACCGATTCAACTTATTGGACGATTCGAGTGAAATCCGTCCCACTTCAAAAGAATATGGAGTTGGAGAGAAACCAAAGGGTCATTTAGGACCGTGTGAACAATTTTTGTATGCTATATAGAATTGTTGTCCGTAATTGTCTTATAACTATGAAGGAATGATGCACAAACACCGATTCTACTTATAGGACGATACGGTTGAAATACGTCCCACTTCGATAGAAAAGAAGTTTGAAAACAAAGAAAGGGTCGGTTAGGAGCGCGTGGACTATTTTGGTGTGCTTTATAGTATTTTTTCCCGTAAAAGTCTTATAATATAGAAGGAATGAAGAACATATACCGATTCAACTTCTTGGACGATTCGAGTGAAATCCGTCCCACTTCAAAAGAATATGGGGTTGGAGAGAAACCAAAGGGTCATTTAGGACCGTGTGGACTATTTTGGTATGCTATATAGAATTGTTGTCCGTAAAAGTCTTATAACTGTGAAGGAATGATGCACAAACACCGATTCTACTTATAGGACGATACGGGTGAAATCCGTCCCACTAAGATAGAAAAGAAGCTTGAAAAGAAAGAAAGGGCCGGTTAGGTGCGCGTGTAGTATTTTGGTATTCTTTATAGTATTTTTGCCCATAAGAGTCTTATAATATAGAAGGAATGAAGTACATATACCGATTCAACTTATTGGACGATCCGATTGAAATCTGTCCCACTTAAAAAGAATATGGGGTTGGAGAGAAACCAAAGGGTCATTTAGGACCGTGTGGACTATTTTGGTATGCTATATAGAATTGTTGTCCGTAAAAGTCTTATAACTGTGAAGGAATGATGCACAAACACCGATTCTTCTACTTAAAGAACGATACGGGTGAAATCCGTCCCACTTAGATAGAAAAGAAGGTAGGAAAGAAAGAAAGGGCCGGTTAGGAGCACGTGGACTATTTTGGTATGCTATATAGTATTGTTGCCCATAAGAGTCTTATAACAGTGAAGGAATGAAGTACATATAACGATTCAACTTATTGGACGATTCGAGTGAAATCCGTCCCACTTCAAAAGAAAATGGAGTTGGAGAGAAACCAAAGGGTCATTTAGGACCGTGTTTACTATTTTGGTATGCTATATAGTATTGTTGTCCATAAGAGTCTTATAAATGTGAAGGAATGATGCACAAACACCGATTCTTCTACTTAAAGGACGATACGGGTGAAATCCGTCCCACTTAGATAGAAAAGAAGGTAGGAAAGAAAGAAAGGGCCGGTTAGGAGCACGTGGACTATTTTGGTATGCTATATAGTATTGTTGCCCGTAAGAGTCTTATAATAGTGAAGGAATGAAGTACATATACCGATTCAACTTATTGGACGATCCGATTGAAATCCGTCCCACTTAAAAAGAATATGGGGTTGGAGAGAAACCAAAGGGTCATTTAGGATCGTCTGTACTATTTTGGTGTGCTATATAGTATTGTTGTCCGTAAAAGTCTTATAACTGTGAAGGAATGATGCACAAACACCGATTCTTCTACTTAAAGAACGATACGGGTGAAATCCGTCCCACTTAGATAGAAAAGAAGGTAGGAAAGAAAGAAAGGGCCGGTTAGGAGCACGTGGACTATTTTGGTATGCTATATAGTATTGTTGCCCATAAGAGTCTTATAATAGTGAAGGAATGAATTACATATACCGATTCAACTTATTGGACGATTCGAGTGAAATCCGTCCCACTTCAAAAGAATATGGAGTTGGAGAGAAACCAAAGGGTCATTTAGGGCCGTGTGAACTATTTTGGTATGCTATATAGAATTGTTGTCCGTAATTGTCTTATAACTATGAAGGAATGATGCACAAACACCGATTCTACTTATAGGACGATACGGTTGAAATACGTCCCACTTCGATAGAAAAGAAGTTTGAAAACAAAGAAAGGGTCGGTTAGGAGCGCGTGGACTATTTTGGTGTGCTTTATAGTATTTTTTCCCGTAAAAGTCTTATAATATAGAAGGAATGAAGAACATATACCGATTCAACTTCTTGGACGATTCGAGTGAAATCCGTCCCACTTCAAAAGAATATGGGGTTGGAGAGAAACCAAAGGGTCATTTAGGACCGTGTGGACTATTTTGGTATGCTATATAGAATTGTTGTCCGTAAAAGTCTTATAACTGTGAAGGAATGATGCACAAACACCGATTCTACTTATAGGACGATACGGGTGAAATCCGTCCCACTAAAATAGAAAAGAAGCTTGAAAAGAAAGAAAGGGCCGTTTAGGTGCGCGTGGAGTATTTTGGTATTCTTTATAGTATTTTTGCCCATAAGAGTCTTATAATATAGAAGGAATGAAGTACATATACCGATTCAACTTATTGGACGATCCGATTGAAATCTGTCCCACTTAAAAAGAATATGGGGTTGGAGAGAAACCAAAGGGTCATTTAGGACCGTGTGGACTATTTTGGTATGCTATATAGAATTGTTGTCCGTAAAAGTCTTATAACTGTGAAGGAATGATGCACAAACACCGATTCTTCTACTTAAAGAACGATACGGGTGAAATCCGTCCCACTTAGATAGAAAAGAAGGTAGGAAAGAAAGAAAGGGCCGGTTAGGAGCACGTGGACTATTTTGGTATGCTATATAGTATTGTTGCCCATAAGAGTCTTATAACAGTGAAGGAATGAAGTACATATACCGATTCAACTTATTGGACGATTCGAGTGAAATCCGTCCCACTTCAAAAGAATATGGAGTTGGAGAGAAACCAAAGGTTCATTTAGGACCGTGTGTACTATTTTGGTATGCTATATAGTATTGTTATCCACAAGAGTCTTATAAATGTGAAGGAATGATGCACAAACACCGATTCTTCTACTTAAAGGACGATACGGGTGAAATCCGTCCCACTTAGATAGAAAATAAGGTAGGAAAGAAAGAAAGGGCCGGTTAGGAGCACGTGGACTATTTTGGTATGCTATATAGTATTGTTGCCCGTAAGAGTCTTATAATAGTGAAGGAATGAAGTACATATACCGATTCAACTTATTGGACGATCCGATTGAAATCCGTCCCACTTAAAAAGAATATGGGGTTGGAGAGAAACCAAAGGGTCATTTAGGATCGTCTGTACTATTTTGGTGTGCTATATAGTATTGTTGTCCGTAAAAGTCTTATAACTGTGAAGGAATGATGCACAAACACCGATTCTTCTACTTAAAGAACGATACGGGTGAAATCCGTCCCACTTAGATAGAAAAGAAGGTAGGAAAGAAAGAAAGGGCCGGTTAGGAGCACGTGGACTATTTTGGTATGCTATATAGTATTGTTGCCCATAAGAGTCTTAGAATAGTGAAGGAATGAAGTACATATACCGATTCAACTTATTGGACGATTCGAGTGAAATCCGTCCCACTTCAAAAGAATATGGAGTTGGAGAGAAACCAAAGGGTCATTTAGGACCGTGTGAACAATTTTTGTATGCTATATAGAATTGTTGTCCGTAATTGTCTTATAACTATGAAGGAATGATGCACAAACACCGATTCTACTTATAGGACGATACGGTTGAAATACGTCCCACTTCGATAGAAAAGAAGTTTGAAAACAAAGAAAGGGTCGGTTAGGAGCGCGTGGACTATTTTGGTGTGCTTTATAGTATTTTTTCCCGTAAAAGTCTTATAATATAGAAGGAATGAAGAACATATACCGATTCAACTTCTTGGACGATTCGAGTGAAATCCGTCCCACTTCAAAAGAATATGGGGTTGGAGAGAAACCAAAGGGTCATTTAGGACCGTGTGGACTATTTTGGTATGCTATATAGAATTGTTGTCCGTAAAAGTCTTATAACTGTGAAGGAATGATGCACAAACACCGATTCTACTTATAGGACGATACGGGTGAAATCCGTCCCACTAAGATAGAAAAGAAGCTTGAAAAGAAAGAAAGGGCCGGTTAGGTGCGCGTGGAGTATTTTGGTATTCTTTATAGTATTTTTGCCCATAAGAGTCTTATAATATAGAAGGAATGAAGTACATATACCGATTCAACTTATTGGACGATCCGATTGAAATCTGTCCCACTTAAAAAGAATATGGGGTTGGAGAGAAACCAAAGGGTCATTTAGGACCGTGTGGACTATTTTGGTATGCTATATAGAATTGTTGTCCGTAAAAGTCTTATAACTGTGAAGGAATGATGCACAAACACCGATTCTTCTACTTAAAGAACGATACGGGTGAAATCCGTCCCACTTAGATAGAAAAGAAGGTAGGAAAGAAAGAAAGGGCCGGTTAGGAGCACGTGGACTATTTTGGTATGCTATATAGTATTGTTGCCCATAAGAGTCTTATAACAGTGAAGGAATGAAGTACATATACCGATTCAACTTATTGGACGATTCGAGTGAAATCCGTCCCACTTCAAAAGAATATGGAGTTGGAGAGAAACCAAAGGGTCATTTAGGACCGTGTGTACTATTTTGGTATGCTATATAGTATTGTTGTCCACAAGAGTCTTATAAATGTGAAGGAATGATGCACAAACACCGATTCTTCTACTTAAAGGACGATACGGGTGAAATCCGTCCCACTTAGATAGAAAAGAAGGTAGGAAAGAAAGAAAGGGCCGGTTAGGAGCACGTGGACTATTTTGGTATGCTATATAGTATTGTTGCCCGTAAGAGTCTTATAATAGTGAAGGAATGAAGTACATATACCGATTCAACTTATTGGACGATCCGATTGAAATCCGTCCCACTTAAAAAGAATATGGGGTTGGAGAGAAACCAAAGGGTCATTTAGGATCGTCTGTACTATTTTGGTGTGCTATATAGTATTGTTGTCCGTAAAAGTCTTATAACTGTGAAGGAATGATGCACAAACACCGATTCTTCTACTTAAAGAACGATACGGGTGAAATCCGTCCCACTTAGATAGAAAAGAAGGTAGGAAAGAAAGAAAGGGCCGGTTAGGAGCACGTGGACTATTTTGGTATGCTATATAGTATTGTTGCCCATAAGAGTCTTATAATAGTGAAGAATCAAGTACATATACCGATTCAACTTATTGGACGATTCGAGTGAAATCCGTCCCACTTCAAAAGAATATGGAGTTGGAGAGAAACCAAAGGGTCATTTAGGACCGTGTGAACAATTTTGGTATGCTATATAGAATTGTTGTCCGTAATTGTCTTATAACTATGAAGGAATGATGCACAAACACCGATTCTACTTATAGGACGATACGGTTGAAATACGTCCCACTTCGAAAGAAAAGAAGTTTGAAAACAAAGAAAGGGTCGGTTAGGAGCGCGTGGACTATTTTGGTGTGCTTTATAGTATTTTTTCCCGTAAAAGTCTTATAATATAGAAGGAATGAAGAACATATACCGATTCAACTTCTTGGACGATTCGAGTGAAATCCGTCCCACTTCAAAAGAATATGGGGTTGGAGAGAAACCAAAGGGTCATTTAGGACCGTGTGGACTATTTTGGTATGCTATATAGAATTGTTGTCCGTAATTGTCTTATAACTATGAAGGAATGATGCACAAACACCGATTCTACTTATAGGACGATACGGTAGAAATCCGTCCCACTAAGATAGAAAAGAAGCTTGAAAAGAAAGAAAGGGCCGGTTAGGAGCACGTGGACTATTTTGGTATGCTATATAGTATTGTTGCCCGTAAGAGTCTTATAATAGTGAAGGAATGAAGTACATATACCGATTCAACTTATTGGACGATCCGATTGAAATCTGTCCCACTTAAAAAGAATATGGGGTTGGAGAGAAACCAAAGGGTCATTTAGGACCGTGTGGACTATTTTGGGATGCTATATAGAATTGTTGTCCGTAAAAGTCTTATAACTGTGAAGGAATGATGCACAAACACCGATTCTTCTACTTAAAGAACGATACGGGTGAAATCCGTCCCACTTAGATAGAAAAGAAGGTAGGAAAGAAAGAAAGGGCCGGTTAGGAGCACGTGGACTATTTTGGTATGCTATATAGTATTGTTGCCCATAAGAGTCTTATAACAGTGAAGGAATGAAGTACATATACCGATTCAACTTATTGGACGATTCGAGTGAAATCCGTCCCACTACAAAAGAATATGGAGTTGGAGAGAAACCAAAGGGTCATTTAGGACCGTGTGTACTATTTTTGTATGCTATATAGTATTGTTGTCCATAAGAGTCTTATAAATGTGAAGGAATGATGCACAAACACCGATTCTTCTACTTAAAGGACGATACGGGTGAAATCCGTCCCACTTAGATAGAAAAGAAGGTAGGAAAGAAAGAAAGGGCCGGTTAGGAGCACGTGGACTATTTTGGTATGCTATATAGTATTGTTGCCCGTAAGAGTCTTATAATAGAGAAGGAATGAAGTACATATACCGATTCAACTTATTGGACGATCCGATTGAAATCCGTCCCACTTAAAAAGAATATGGGGTTGGAGAGAAACCAAAGGGTCATTTAGGATCGTCTGTACTATTTTGGTGTGCTATATAGTATTGTTGTCCGTAAAAGTCTTATAACTGTGAAGGAATGATGCACAAACACCGATTCTTCTACTTAAAGAACGATACGGGTGAAATCCATCCCACTTAGATAGAAAAGAAGGTAGGAAAGAAAGAAAGGACCGGTTAGGAGCACGTGGACTATTTTGGTATGCTATATAGTATTGTTGCCCATAAGAGTCTAATAATAGTGAAGGAATGAAGTACATATACCGATTCAACTTATTGGACGATTCGAGTGAAATCCGTCCCACTTCAAAAGAATATGGAGTTGGAGAGAAACCAAAGGGTCATTTAGGACCGTGTGAACAATTTTGGTATGCTATATAGAATTGTTGTCCGTAATTGTCTTATAACTTTGAAGGAATGATGCACAAACACCGATTCTACTTGTAGGACGATACGGTTGAAATACGTCCCACTTCGATAGAAAAGAAGTTTGAAAACAAAGAAAGGGTCGGTTAGGAGCGCGTGGACTATTTTGGTGTGCTTTATAGTATTTTTTCCCGTAAAAGTCTTATAATATAGAAGGAATGAAGAACATATACCGATTCAACTTCTTGGACGATTCGAGTGAAATCCGTCCCACTTCAAAAGAATATGGGGTTGGAGAGAAACCAAAGGGTCATTTAGGACCGTGTGGACTATTTTGGTATGCTATATAGAATTGTTGTCCGTAAAAGTCTTATAACTGTGAAGGAATGATGCACAAACACCGATTCTACTTATAGGACGATACGGGTGAAATCCGTCCCACTAAGATAGAAAAGAAGCTTGAAAAGAAAGAAATGGCCGGTTAGGTGCGCGTGGAGTATTTTGGTATTCTTTATAGTATTTTTGCCCATAAGAGTCTTATAATATAGAAGGAATGAAGTACATATACCGATTCAACTTATTGGACGATCCGATTGAAATCTGTCCCACTTAAAAAGAATATGGGGTTGGAGAGAAACCAAAGGGTCATTTAGGACCGTGTGGACTATTTTGGTATGCTATATAGAATTGTTGTCCGTAAAAGTCTTATAACTGTGAAGGAATGATGCACAAACACCGATTCTTCTACTTAAAGAACGATACGGGTGAAATCCGTCCCACTTAGATAGAAAAGATGGTAGGAAAGAAAGAAAGGGCCGGTTAGGAGCACGTGGACTATTTTGGTATGCTATATAGTAATGTTGCCCATAAGAGTCTTATAACAGTGAAGGAATGAAGTACATATACCGATTCAACTTATTGGACGATTCGAGTGAAATCCGTCCCACTTCAAAAGAATATGGAGTTGGAGAGATACCAAAGGGTCATTTAGGACCGTGTGTACTATTTTGGTATGCTATATAGTATTGTTGTCCATAAGAGTCTTATAAATGTGAAGGAATGATGCACAAACACCGATTCTTCTACTTAAAGGACGATACGGGTGAAATCCGTCCCACTTAGATAGAAAAGAAGGTACGAAAGAAAGAAAGGGCCGGTTAGGAGCACGTGGACTATTTTGGTATGCTATATAGTATTTTTGCCCGTAAGAGTCTTATAATAGTGAAGGAATGAAGTACATATACCGATTCAACTTATTGGACGATCCGATCGAAATCCGTCCCACTTAAAAAGAATATGGGGTTGGAGAGAAACCAAAGGGTCATTTAGGATCGTCTGTACTATTTTGGTGTGCTATATAGTATTGTTGTCCGTAAAAGTCTTATAACTGTGAAGGAATGATGCACAAACACCGATTCTTCTACTTAAAGAACGATACGGGTGAAATCCGTCCCACTTAGATAGAAAAGAAGGTAGGAAAGAAAGAAAGGGCCGGTTAGGAGCACGTGGACTATTTTGGTATGCTATATAGTATTGTTGCCCATAAGAGTCTTATAATAGTGAAGGAATGAATTACATATACCGATTCAACTTATTGGACGATTCGAGTGAAATCCGTCCCACTTCAAAAGAATATGGAGTTGGAGAGAAACCAAAGGGTCATTTAGGACCGTGTGAACTATTTTGGTATGCTATATAGAATTGTTGTCCGTAATTGTCTTATAACTATGAAGGAATGATGCACAAACACCGATTCTACTTATAGGACGATACGGTTGAAATACGTCCCACTTCGATAGAAAAGAGGTTTGAAAACAAAGAAAGGGTCGGTTAGGAGTGCGTGGACTATTTTGGTGTGCTTTATAGTATTTTTTCCCGTAAAAGTCTTATAATATAGAAGGAATGAAGAACATATACCGATTCAACTTCTTGGACGATTCGAGTGAAATCCGTCCCACTTCAAAAGAATATGGGGTTGGAGAGAAACCAAAGGGTCATTTAGGACTGTGTGGACTATTTTGGTATGCTATATAGAATTGTTGTCCGTAAAAGTCTTATAACTGTGAAGGAATGATGCACAAACACCGATTCTACTTATAGGACGATACGGGTGAAATCCGTCCCACTAAGATAGAAAAGAAGCTTGAAAAGAAAGAAAGGGCCGGTTAGGTGCGCGTGGAGTATTTTGGTATTCTTTATAGTATTTTTGCCCATAAGAGTCTTATAATATAGAAGGAATGAAGTACATATACCGATTCAACTTATTGGACGATCCGATTGAAATCTGTCCCACTTAAAAAGAATTTGGGGTTGGAGAGAAACCAAAGGGTCATTTAGGACCGTGTGGACTATTTTGGTATGCTATATAGAATTGTTGTCCGTAAAAGTCTTATAACTGTGAAGGAATGATGCACAAACACCAATTCTTCTACTTAAAGAACGATACGGGTGAAATCCGTCCCACTTAGATAGAAAAGAAGGTAGGAAAGAAAGAAAGGGCCGGTTAGGAGCACGTGGACTATTTTGGTATGCTATATAGTATTGTTGCCCATAAGAGTCTTATAATAGTGAAGGAATGAAGTACATATACCGATTCAACTTATTGGACGATTCGAGTGAAATCCGTCGCACTTCAAAAGAATATGGAGTTGGAGAGAAACCAAAGGGTCATTTAGGACCGTGTGTACTATTTTGGTATGCTATATAGTATTGTTGTCCATAAGAGTCTTATAAATGTGAAGGAATGATGCACAAACACCGATTCTTCTACTTAAAGGACGATACGGGTGAAATCCGTCCCACTGTGATAGAAATTAATTTTTGTAATCTGATGAAGATTATGTATATTATATTTGTGGGGAGGTGCTCTGGAGATATGTTAAACATTGGTTCCTATAGTCTTATGTTTTATCAGACTTGTTTTATTGTTGTAAGGGTTATGGTGATCCTCTTGTATAATCCCCTGTGTTTAGAGTTAAGCTTAACTCTCTGGTGGGTTTGGGGGTTCCACCCATGGGGTAAACCCCAAGTATTTTGTAGCCTTCTAGCCATTTTTTAATTTTCTATAATATTGACTTACTTTTCAAAAAAAAAAAAAAAAGAAGGTAGGAAAGAAAGAAAGGGCCGGTTAGGAGCACGTGGACTATTTTGGTATGCTATATAGTATTGTTGCCCGTAAGAGTCTTATAATAGTGAAGGAATGAAGTACATATACCGATTCAACTCATTGGACGATCCGATTGAAATCCGTCCCACTTAAAAAGAATATGGGGTTGGAGAGAAACCAAAGGGTCATTTAGGATCGTCTGTACTATTTTGGTGTGCTAAATAGTATTGTTGTCCGTAAGAGTCTTATAACTGTGAAGGAATGATGCACAAACACCGATTCTTCTACTTAAAGAACGATACGGGTGAAATCCGTCCCACTTAGATAGAAAAGAAGGTAGGAAAGAAAGAAAGGGCCGGTTAGGAGCACGTGGACTATTTTGGTATGCTATATAGTATTGTTGCCCATAAGAGTCTTATAATAGTGAAGGAATGAAGTACATATACCGATTCAACTTATTGGACGATCCGAGTGAAATCCGTCCCACTTCAAAAGAATATGGAGTTGGAGAGAAACCAAAGGGTCATTTAGGACCGTGTGAACTATTTTGGTATGCTATATAGAATTGTTGTCCGTAATTGTCTTATAACTATGAAGGAATGATGCACAAACACCGATTCTACTTATAGGACGATACGGTTGAAATACGTCCCACTTCGATAGAAAAGAAGTTTGAAAACAAAGAAAGGGTCGGTTAGGAGCGCGTGGACTATTTTGGTGTGCTTTATAGTATTTTTTCCCGTAAAAGTCTTATAATATAGAAGGAATGAAGAACATATACCGATTCAACTTCTTGGACGATTCGAGTGAAATCCGTCCCACTTCAAAAGAATATGGGGTTGGAGAGAAACCAAAGGGTCATTTAGGACCGTGTGGACTATTTTGGTATGCTATATAGAATTGTTGTCCGTAAAAGTCTTATAACTGTGAAGGAATGATGCACAAACACCGATTCTACTTATAGGACGATACGGGTGAAATCCGTCCCACTAAGATAGAAAAGAAGCTTGAAAAGAAAGAAAGGGCCGGTTAGGTGCGCGTGGAGTATTTTGGTATTCTTTATAGTATTTTTGCCCATAAGAGTCTTATAATATAGAAGGAATGAAGTACATATACCGATTCAACTTATTGGACGATCCGATTGAAATCTGTCCCACTTAAAAAGAATATGGGGTTGGAGAGAAACCAAAGGGTCATTTAGGACCGTGTGGACTATTTTGGTATGCTATATAGAATTGTTGTCCGTAAAAGTCTTATAACTGTGAAGGAATGATGCACAAACACCGATTCTTCTACTTAAAGAACGATACGGGTGAAATCCGTCCCACTTAGATAGAAAAGAAGGTAGGATAGAAAGAAAGGGCCGGTTAGGAGCACGTGGACTATTTTGGTATGCTATATAGTATTGTTGCCCATAAGAGTCTTATAATAGTGAAGGAATGAAGTACATATACCGATTCAACTTATTGGACGATTCGAGTGAAATCCGTCCCACTTCAAAAGAATATGGAGCTCGAGAGAAACCAAAGGGTCATTTAGGACCGTGTGTACTATTTTGGTATGCTATATAGTATTGTTGTCCATAAGAGTCTTATAAATGTGAAGGAATGATGCACAAACACCGATTCTTCTACTTAAAGGACGATACGGGTGAAATCCGTCCCACTTAGATAGAAAAGAAGGTAGGAAAGAAAGAAAGGGCCGGTTAGGAGCACGTGGACTATTTTGGTATGCTATATAGTATTGTTGCCCGTAAGAATCTTATAATAGTGAAGGAATGAAGTACATATACCGATTCAACTTATTGGACGATCCGATTGAAATTCGTCCCACTTAAAAAGAATATGGGGTTGGAGAGAAACCAAAGGGTCATTTAGGATCGTCTGTACTATTTTGGTGTGCTATATAGTATTGTTGTCCGTAAAAGTCTTATAACTGTGAAGGAATGATGCACAAACACCGATTCTTCTACTTAAAGAACGATACGGGTGAAATCCGTCCCACTTCAAAAGAATATGGGGTTGGAGAGAAACCAAATGGTCATTTAGGACCGTGTGGACTATTTTGGTATGCTATATAGAATTGTTGTCCGTAAAAGTCTTATAACTGTGAAGGAATGATGCACAAACACCGATTCTACTTATAGGACGATACGGGTGAAATCCGTCCCACTAAGATAGAAAAGAAGCTTGAAAAGAAAGAAAGGGCCGGTTAGGTGCGCGTGGAGTATTTTGGTATTCTTTATAGTATTTTTGCCCATAAGAGTCTTATAATATAGAAGGAATGAAGTACATATACCGATTCAACTTATTGGACGATCCGATTGAAATCTGTCCCACTTAAAAAGAATATGGGGTTGGAAAGAAACCAAAGGGTCATTTAGGACCGTGTGGACTATTTTGGTATGCTATATAGAATTGTTGTCCGTAAAAGTCTTATAACTGTGAAGGATTGATGCACAAACACCAATTCTTCTACTTAAAGAACGATACGGGTGAAATCCGTCCCACTTGGATAGAAAAGAAGGTTGGAAAGAAAGAAAGGGCCGGTTAGGAGCACGTGGACTATTTTGGTATGCTATATAGTATTGTTGCCCATAAGAGTCTTATAATAGTGAAGGAATGAAGTACATATACCGATTCAACTTATTGGACGATTCGAGTGAAATCCGTCCCATTTCAAAAGAATATGGAGTTGGAGAGAAACCAAAGGGTCATTTAGGACCGTGTGTACTATTTTGGTATGCTATATAGTATTGTTGTCCATAAGAGTCTTATAAATGTGAAGGAATGATGCACAAACACCGATTCTTCTACTTAAAGGACGATACGGGTGAAATCCGTCCCACTTAGATAGAAAAGAAGGTAGGAAAGAAAGAAAGGGCCGGTTAGGAGCACGTGGACTATTTTGGTATGCTATATAGTATTGTTGCCCATAAGAGTCTTATAATAGTGAAGGAATGAAGTACATATACCGATTCAACTTATTGGACGATTCGAGTGAAATCCGTCCCACTTCAAAAGAATATGGAGTTGGAGAGAAACCAAAGGGTCATTTAGGACCGTGTGAACAATTTTGGTATGCTATATAGAATTGTTGTCCGTAATTGTCTTATAACTATGAAGAAATGATGCACAAACACCGATTCTACTTATAGGACGATACGGTTGAAATACGTCCCACTTCGATAGAAAAGAAGTTTGAAAACAAAGAAAGGGTCGGTTAGGAGCGCGTGGACTATTTTGGTGTGCTTTATAGTATTTTTTCCCGTAAAAGTCTTATAATATAGAAGGAATGAAGAACATATACCGATTCAACTTCTTGGACGATTCGAGTGAAATCCGTCCCACTTCAAAAGAATATGGGGTTGGAGAGAAACCAAAGGGTCATTTAGGACCGTGTGGACTATTTTGGTATGCTATATAGAATTGTTGTCCGTAAAAGTCTTATAACTGTGAAGGAATGATGCACAAACACCGATTCTACTTATAGGACGATACGGGTGAAATCCGTCCCACTAAGATAGAAAAGAAGCTTGAAAAGAAAGAAATGGCCGGTTAGGTGCGCGTGGAGTATTTTGGTATTCTTTATAGTATTTTTGCCCATAAGAGTCTTATAATATCGAAGGAATGAAGTACATATACCGATTCAACTTATTGGACGATCCGATTGAAATCTGTCCCACTTAAAAAGAATATGGGGTTGGAAAGAAACCAAAGGGTCATTTAGGACCGTGTGGACTATTTTGGTATGCTATATAGAATTGTTGTCCGTAAAAGTCTTATAACTGTGAAGGAATGATGCACAAACACCGATTCTTCTACTTAAAGAACGATACGGGTGAAATCCGTCCCACTTAGATAGAAAAGAAGGTTGGAAAGAAAGAAAGGGCCGGTTAGGAGCACGTGGACTATTTTGGTATGCTATATAGTATTGTTGCCCATAAGAGTCTTATAATAGTGAAGGAATGAAGTACATATACCGATTCAACTTATTGGACGATTCGAGTGAAATCCGTCCCACTTCAAAAGAATATGGAGTTGGAGAGAAACCAAAGGGTCATTTAGGACCGTGTGTACTATTTTGGTATGCTATATAGTATTGTTGTCCATAAGAGTCTTATAAATGTGAAGGAATGATGCACAAACACCGATTCTTCTACTTAAAGGACGATACGGGTGAAATCCGTCCCACTTAGATAGAAAAGAAGGTGGGAAAGAAAGAAAGGGCCGGTTAGGAGCACGTGGACTATTTTGGTATGCTATATAGTATTGTTGCCCATAAGAGTCTTATAATAGTGAAGGAATGAAGTACATATACCGATTCAACTTATTGGACGATTCGAGTGAAATCCGTCCCACTTCAAAGGAATATGGAGTTGGAGAGAAACCAAAGGGTCATTTAGGACCGTGTGAACAATTTTGGTATGCTATATAGAATTGTTGTCCGTAATTGTCTTATAACTATGAAGGAATGATGCACAAACACCGATTCTACTTATAGGACGATACGGTTGAAATACGTCCCACTTCGATAGAAAAGAAGTTTGAAAACAAAGAAAGGGTCGGTTAGGAGCGCGTGGACTATTTTGGTGTGCTTTATAGTATTTTTTCCCGTAAAAGTCTTATAATATAGAAGGAATGAAGAACATATACCGATTCAACTTCTTGGACGATTCGAGTGAAATCCGTCCCACTTCAAAAGAATATGGGGTTGGAGAGAAACCAAAGGGTCATTTAGGACCGTGTGGACTATTTTGGTATGCTATATAGAATTGTTGTCCGTAAAAGTCTTATAACTGTGAAGGAATGATGCACAAACACCGATTCTACTTATAGGACGATACGGGTGAAATCCGTCCCACTAAGATAGAAAAGAAGCTTGAAAAGAAAGAAAGGGCCGGTTAGGTGCGCGTGGAGTATTTTGGTATTCTTTATAGTATTTTTGCCCATAAGAGTATTATAATATAGAAGGAATGAAGTACATATACCGATTCAACTTATTGGACGATCCGATTGAAATCTGTCCCACTTAAAAAGAATATGGGGTTGGAGAGAAACCAAAGGGTCATTTAGGACCGTGTGGACTATTTTGGTATGCTATATAGAATTGTTGTCCGTAAAAGTCTTATAACTGTGAAGGAATGATGCACAAACACCGATTCTACTTATAGGACGATACGGGTGAAATCCGTCCCACTAAGATAGAAAAGAAGCTTGAAAAGAAAGAAAGGGCCGGTTAGGTGCGCGTGGAGTATTTTGGTATTCTTTATAGTATTTTTGCCCATAAGAGTCTTATAATATAGAAGGAATGAAGTACATATACCGATTCAACTTATTGGACGATCCGATTGAAATCAGTCCCACTTAAAAAGAATATGGGGTTGGAGAGAAACCAAAGGGTCATTTAGGACCGTGTGGACTATTTTGGTATGCTATATAGAATTGTTGTCCGTAAAACTCTTATAACTGTGAAGGAATGATGCACAAACACCGATTCTTCTACTTAAAGAACGATACGGGTGAAATCCGTCCCACTTAGATAGAAAAGAAGGTTGGAAAGAAAGAAAGGGCCGGTTAGGAGCTCGTGGACTATTTTGGTATGCTATATAGTATTGTTGCCCATAAGAGTCTTATAATAGTGAAGGAATGAAGTACATATACCGATTCAACTTATTGGACGATTCGAGTGAAATCCGTCCCACTTCAAAAGAATATGGAGTTGGAGAGAAACCAAAGGGTCATTTAGGACCGTGTGTACTATTTTGGTATGCTATATAGTATTGTTGTCCATAAGAGTCTTATAAATGTGAAGGAATGATGCACAAACACCGATTCTTCTACTTAAAGGACGATACGGGTGAAATCCGTCCCACTTAGATAGAAAAGAAGGTAGGAAAGAAAGAAAGGGCCGGTTAGGAGCACGTGGACTATTTTGGTATGCTATATAGTATTGTTGCCCGTAAGAGTCTTATAATAGTGAAGGAATGAAGTACATATACCGATTCAACTTATTGGACGATCCGATTGAAATCCGTCCCACTTAAAAAGAATATGGGGTTGGAGAGAAACCAAAGGGTCATTTAGGATCGTCTGTACTATTTTGGTGTGCTATATAGTATTGTTGTCCGTAAGAGTCCTATAACTGTGAAGGAATGATGCACAAACACCGATTCTTCTACTTAAAGAACGATAAGGGTGAAATCCGTCCCACTTAGATAGAAAAGAAGGTAGGAAAGAAAGAAAGGGCCGGTTAGGAGCACGTGGACTATTTTGGTATGCTATATAGTATTGTTGCCCATAAGAGTCTTATAATAGTGAAGGAATGAAGTACATATACCGATTCAACTTATTGGACGATCCGAGTGAAATCCGTCCCACTTCAAAAGAAAATGGAGTTGGAGAGAAACCAAAGGGTCATTTAGGACCGTGTGAACTATTTTGGTATGCTATATAGAATTGTTGTCCGTAATTGTCTTATAACTATGAAGGAATGATGCACAAACACCGATTCTACTTATAGGACGATACGGTTGAAATACGTCCCACTTCGATAGAAAGGAAGTTTGAAAACAAAGAAAGGGTCGGTTAGGAGCGCGTGGACTATTTTGGTGTGCTTTATAGTATTTTTTCCCGTAAAAGTCTTATAATATAGAAGGAATGAAGAACATATACCGATTCAACTTCTTGGACGATTCGAGTGAAATCCGTCCCACTTCAAAAGAATATGGGGTTGGAGAGAAACCAAAGGGTCATTTAGGACCGTGTGGACTATTTTGGTATGCTATATAGAATTGTTGTCCGTAAAAGTCTTATAACTGTGAAGGAATGATGCACAAACACCGATTCTACTTATAGGACGATACGGGTGAAATCCGTCCCACTAAGATAGAAAAGAAGCTTGAAAAGAAAGAAAGGGCCGGTTAGGTGCGCGTGGAGTATTTTGGTATTCTTTATAGTATTTTTGCCCATAAGAGTATTATAATATAGAAGGAATGAAGTACATATACCGATTCAACTTATTGGACGATCCGATTGAAATCTGTCCCACTTAAAAAGAATATGGGGTTGGAGAGAAACCAAAGGGTCATTTAGGACCGTGTGGACTATTTTGGTATGCTATATAGAATTGTTGTCCGTAAAAGTCTTATAACTGTGAAGGAATGATGCACAAACACCGATTCTACTTATAGGACGATACGGGTGAAATCCGTCCCACTAAGATAGAAAAGAAGCTTGAAAAGAAAGAAAGGGCCGGTTAGGTGCGCGTGGAGTATTTTGGTATTCTTTATAGTATTTTTGCCCATAAGAGTCTTATAATATAGAAGGAATGAAGTACATATACCGATTCAACTTATTGGACGATCCGATTGAAATCAGTCCCACTTAAAAAGAATATGGGGTTGGAGAGAAACCAAAGGGTCATTTAGGACCGTGTGGACTATTTTGGTATGCTATATAGAATTGTTGTCCGTAAAACTCTTATAACTGTGAAGGAATGATGCACAAACACCGATTCTTCTACTTAAAGAACGATACGGGTGAAATCCGTCCCACTTAGATAGAAAAGAAGGTTGGAAAGAAAGAAAGGGCCGGTTAGGAGCTCGTGGACTATTTTGGTATGCTATATAGTATTGTTGCCCATAAGAGTCTTATAATAGTGAAGGAATGAAGTACATATACCGATTCAACTTATTGGACGATTCGAGTGAAATCCGTCCCACTTCAAAAGAATATGGAGTTGGAGAGAAACCAAAGGGTCATTTAGGACCGTGTGTACTATTTTGGTATGCTATATAGTATTGTTGTCCATAAGAGTCTTATAAATGTGAAGGAATGATGCACAAACACCGATTCTTCTACTTAAAGGACGATACGGGTGAAATCCGTCCCACTTAGATAGAAAAGAAGGTAGGAAAGAAAGAAAGGGCCGGTTAGGAGCACGTGGACTATTTTGGTATGCTATATAGTATTGTTGCCCGTAAGAGTCTTATAATAGTGAAGGAATGAAGTACATATACCGATTCAACTTATTGGACGATCCGATTGAAATCCGTCCCACTTAAAAAGAATATGGGGTTGGAGAGAAACCAAAGGGTCATTTAGGATCGTCTGTACTATTTTGGTGTGCTATATAGTATTGTTGTCCGTAAGAGTCCTATAACTGTGATGGAATGATGCACAAACACCGATTCTTCTACTTAAAGAACGATAAGGGTGAAATCCGTCCCACTTAGATAGAAAAGAAGGTAGGAAAGAAAGAAAGGGCCGGTTAGGAGCACGTGGACTATTTTGGTATGCTATATAGTATTGTTGCCCATAAGAGTCTTATAATAGTGAAGGAATGAAGTACATATACCGATTCAACTTATTGGACGATCCGAGTGAAATCCGTCCCACTTCAAAAGAAAATGGAGTTGGAGAGAAACCAAAGGGTCATTTAGGACCGTGTGAACTATTTTGGTATGCTATATAGAATTGTTGTCCGTAATTGTCTTATAACTATGAAGGAATGATGCACAAACACCGATTCTACTTATAGGACGATACGGTTGAAATACGTCCCACTTCGATAGAAAGGAAGTTTGAAAACAAAGAAAGGGTCGGTTAGGAGCGCGTGGACTATTTTGGTGTGCTTTATAGTATTTTTTCCCGTAAAAGTCTTATAATATAGAAGGAATGAAGAACATATACCGATTCAACTTCTTGGACGATTCGAGTGAAATCCGTCCCACTTCAAAAGAATATGGGGTTGGAGAGAAACCAAAGGGTCATTTAGGACCGTGTGGACTATTTTGGTATGCTATATAGAATTGTTGTCCGTAAAAGTCTTATAACTGTGAAGGAATGATGCACAAACACCGATTCTACTTATAGGACGATACGGGTGAAATCCGTCCCACTAAGATAGAAAAGAAGCTTGAAAAGAAAGAAAGGGCCGGTTAGGTGCGCGTGGAGTATTTTGGTATTCTTTATAGTATTTTTGCCCATAAGAGTCTTATAATATAGAAGGAATGAAGTACATATACCGATTCAACTTATTGGACGATCCGATTGAAATCTGTCCCACTTAAAAAGAATATGGGGTTGGAGAGAAACCAAAGGGTCATTTAGGACCGTGTGGACTATTTTGGTATGCTATATAGAATTGTTGTCCGTAAAAGTCTTATAACTGTGAAGGAATGATGCACAAACATCGATTCTACTTATAGGACGATACGGGTGAAATCCGTCCCACTAAGATAGAAAAGAAGCTTGAAAAGAAAGAAAGGGCCGGTTAGGTGCGCGTGGAGTATTTTGGTATTCTTTATAGTATTTTTGCCCATAAGAGTCTTATAATATAGAAGGAATGAAGTACATATACCGATTCAACTTATTGGACGATCCGATTGAAATCAGTCCCACTTAAAAAGAATATGGGGTTGGAGAGAAACCAAAGGGTCATTTAGGACCGTGTGGACTATTTTGGTATGCTATATAGAATTGTTGTCCGTAAAAGTCTTATAACTGTGAAGGAATGATGCACAAACACCGATTCTTCTACTTAAAGAACGATACGGGTGAAATCCGTCCCACTTAGATAGAAAAGAAGGTTGGAAAGAAAGAAAGGGCCGGTTAGGAGCTCGTGGACTATTTTGGTATGCTATATAGTATTGTTGCCCATAAGAGTCTTATAATAGTGAAGGAATGAAGTACATATACCGATTCAACTTATTGGACGATTCGAGTGAAATCCGTCCCACTTCAAAAGAATATGGAGTTGGAGAGAAACCAAAGGGTCATTTAGGACCGTGTGTACTATTTTGGTATGCTATATAGTATTGTTGTCCATAAGAGTCTTATAAATGTGAAGGAATGATGCACAAACACCGATTCTTCTACTTAAAGGACGATACGGGTGAAATCCGTCCCACTTAGATAGAAAAGAAGGTAGGAAAGAAAGAAAGGGCCGGTTAGGAGCACGTGGACTATTTTGGTATGCTATATAGTATTGTTGCCCGTAAGAGTCTTATAATAGTGAAGGAATGAAGTACATATACCGATTCAACTTATTGGACGATTCGATTGAAATCCGTCCCACTTAAAAAGAATATGGGGTTGGAGAGAAACCAAATGGTCATTTAGGATCGTCTGTACTATTTTGGTGTGCTATATAGTATTGTTGTCCGTAAGAGTCCTATAACTGTGAAGGAATGATGCACAAACACCGATTCTTCTACTTAAAGAACGATACGGGTGAAATCCGTCCCACTTAGATAGAAAAGAAGGTAGGAAAGAAAGAAAGGGCCGGTTAGGAGCACGTGGACTATTTTGGTATGCTATATAGTATTGTTGCCCATAAGAGTCTTATAATAGTGAAGGAATGAAGTACATATACCGATTCAACTTATTGGACGATCCGAGTGAAATCCGTCCCACTTCAAAAGAAAATGGAGTTGGAGAGAAACCAAAGGGTCATTTAGGACCGTGTGAACTATTTTGGTATGCTATATAGAATTGTTGTCCGTAATTGTCTTATAACTATGAAGGAATGATGCACAAACACCGATTCTACTTATAGGACGATACGGTTGAAATACGTCCCACTTCGATAGAAAAGAAGTTTGAAAACAAAGAAAGGGTCGGTTAGGAGCGCGTGGACTATTTTGGTGTGCTTTATAGTATTTTTTCCCGTAAAAGTCTTATAATATAGAAGGAATGAAGAACATATACCGATTCAACTTCTTGGACGATTCGAGTGAAATCCGTCCCACTTCAAAAGAATATGGGGTTGGAGAGAAACCAAAGGGTCATTTAGGACCGTGTGGACTATTTTGGTATGCTATATAGAATTGTTGTCCGTAAAAGTCTTATAACTGTGAAGGAATGATGCACAAACACCGATTCTACTTATAGGACGATACGGGTGAAATCCGTCCCACTAAGATAGAAAAGAAGCTTGAAAAGAAAGAAATGGCCGGTTAGGTGCGCGTGGAGTATTTTGGTATTCTTTATAGTATTTTTGCCCATAAGAGTCTTATAATATAGAAGGAATGAAGTACATATACCGATTCAACTTATTGGACGATCCGATTGAAATCTGTCCCACTTAAAAAGAATATGGGGTTGGAAAGAAACCAAAGGGTCATTTAGGACCGTGTGGACTATTTTGGTATGCTATATAGAATTGTTGTCCGTAAAAGTCTTATAACTGTGAAGGAATGATGCACAAACAGCGATTCTTCTACTTAAAGAACGATACGGGTGAAATCCGTCCCACTTAGATAGAAAAGAAGGTTGGAAAGAAAGAAAGGGCCGGTTAGGAGCACGTGGACTATTTTGGTATGCTATATAGTATTGTTGCCCATAAGAGTCTTATAATAGTGAAGGAATGAAGTACATATACCGATTCAACTTATTGGACGATTCGAGTGAAATCCGTCCCACTTCAAAAGAATATGGAGTTGGAGAGAAACCAAAGGGTCATTTAGGACCGTGTGTACTATTTTGGTATGCTATATAGTATTGTTGTCCATAAGAGTCTTATAAATGTGAAGGAATGATGCACAAACACCGATTCTTCTACTTAAAGAACGATACGGGTGAAATCCGTCCCACTTAGATAGAAAAGAAGGTTGGAAAGAAAGAAAGGGCCGGTTAGGAGCACGTGGACTATTTTGGTATGCTATATAGTATTGTTGCCCATAAGAGTCTTATAATAGTGAAGGAATGAAGTACATATACCGATTCAACTTATTGGACGATTCGAGTGAAATCCGTCCCACTTCAAAGGAATATGGAGTTGGAGAGAAACCAAAGGGTCATTTAGGACCGTGTGAACAATTTTGGTATGCTATATAGAATTGTTGTCCGTAATTGTCTTATAACTATGAAGGAATGATGCACAAACACCGATTCTACTTATAGGACGATACGGTTGAAATACGTCCCACTTCGATAGAAAAGAAGTTTGAAAACAAAGAAAGGGTCGGTTAGGAGCGCGTGGACTATTTTGGTGTGCTTTATAGTATTTTTTCCCGTAAAAGTCTTATAATATAGAAGGAATGAAGAACATATACCGATTCAACTTCTTGGACGATTCGAGTGAAATCCGTCCCACTTCAAAAGAATATGGGGTTGGAGAGAAACCAAAGGGTCATTTAGGACCGTGTGGACTATTTTGGTATGCTATATAGAATTGTTGTCCGTAAAAGTCTTATAACTGTGAAGGAATGATGCACAAACACCGATTCTACTTATAGGACGATACGGGTGAAATCCGTCCCACTAAGATAGAAAAGAAGCTTGAAAAGAAAGAAAGGGCCGGTTAGGTGCGCGTGGAGTATTTTGGTATTCTTTATAGTATTTTTGCCCATAAGAGTCTTATAATATAGAAGGAATGAAGTACATATACCGATTCAACTTATTGGACGATCCGATTGAAATCTGTCCCACTTAAAAAGAATATGGGGTTGGAGAGAAACCAAAGGGTCATTTAGGACCGTGTGGACTATTTTGGTATGCTATATAGAATTGTTGTCCGTAAAAGTCTTATAACTGTGAAGGAATGATGCACAAACACCGATTCTACTTATAGGACGATACGGGTGAAATCCGTCCCACTAAGATAGAAAAGAAGCTTGAAAAGAAAGAAAGGGCCGGTTAGGTGCGCGTGGAGTATTTTGGTATTCTTTATAGTATTTTTGCCCATAAGAGTCTTATAATATAGAAGGAATGAAGTACATATACCGATTCAACTTATTGGACGATCCGATTGAAATCAGTCCCACTTAAAAAGAATATGGGGTTGGAGAGAAACCAAAGGGTCATTTAGGACCGTGTGGACTATTTTGGTATGCTATATAGAATTGTTGTCCGTAAAACTCTTATAACTGTGAAGGAATGATGCACAAACACCGATTCTTCTACTTAAAGAACGATACGGGTGAAATCCGTCCCACTTAGATAGAAAAGAAGGTTGGAAAGAAAGAAAGGGCCGGTTAGGAGCTCGTGGACTATTTTGGTATGCTATATAGTATTGTTGCCCATAAGAGTCTTATAATAGTGAAGGAATGAAGTACATATACCGATTCAACTTATTGGACGATTCGAGTGAAATCCGTCCCACTTCAAAAGAATATGGAGTTGGAGAGAAACCAAAGGGTCATTTAGGACCGTGTGTACTTTTTTGGTATGCTATATAGTATTGTTGTCCATAAGAGTCTTATAAATGTGAAGGAATGATGCACAAACACCGATTCTTCTACTTAAAGGACGATACGGGTGAAATCCGTCCCACTTAGATAGAAAAGAAGGTAGGAAAGAAAGAAAGGGCCGGTTAGGAGCACGTGGACTATTTTGGTATGCTATATAGTATTGTTGCCCGTAAGAGTCTTATAATAGTGAAGGAATGAAGTACATATACCGATTCAACTTATTGGACGATCCGATTGAAATCCGTCCCACTTAAAAAGAATATGGGGTTGGAGAGAAACCAAAGGGTCATTTAGGATCGTCTGTACTATTTTGGTGTGCTATATAGTATTGTTGTCCGTAAGAGTCCTATAACTGTGAAGGAATGATGCACAAACACCGATTCTTCTACTTAAAGAACGATAAGGGTGAAATCCGTCCCACTTAGATAGAAAAGAAGGTAGGAAAGAAAGAAAGGGCCGGTTAGGAGCACGTGGACTATTTTGGTATGCTATATAGTATTGTTGCCCATAAGAGTCTTATAATAGTGAAGGAATGAAGTACATATACCGATTCAACTTATTGGACGATCCGAGTGAAATCCGTCCCACTTCAAAAGAAAATGGAGTTGGAGAGAAACCAAAGGGTCATTTAGGACCGTGTGAACTATTTTGGTATGCTATATAGAATTGTTGTCCGTAATTGTCTTATAACTATGAAGGAATGATGCACAAACACCGATTCTACTTATAGGACGATACGGTTGAAATACGTCCCACTTCGATAGAAAGGAAGTTTGAAAACAAAGAAAGGGTCGGTTAGGAGCGCGTGGACTATTTTGGTGTGCTTTATAGTATTTTTTCCCGTAAAAGTCTTATAATATAGAAGGAATGAAGAACATATACCGATTCAACTTCTTGGACGATTCGAGTGAAATCCGTCCCACTTCAAAAGAATATGGGGTTGGAGAGAAACCAAAGGGTCATTTAGGACCGTGTGGACTATTTTGGTATGCTATATAGAATTGTTGTCCGTAAAAGTCTTATAACTGTGAAGGAATGATGCACAAACACCGATTCTACTTATAGGACGATACGGGTGAAATCCGTCCCACTAAGATAGAAAAGAAGCTTGAAAAGAAAGAAAGGGCCGGTTAGGTGCGCGTGGAGTATTTTGGTATTCTTTATAGTATTTTTGCCCATAAGAGTCTTATAATATAGAAGGAATGAAGTACATATACCGATTCAACTTATTGGACGATCCGATTGAAATCTGTCCCACTTAAAAAGAATATGGGGTTGGAGAGAAACCAAAGGGTCATTTAGGACCGTGTGGACTATTTTGGTATGCTATATAGAATTGTTGTCCGTAAAAGTCTTATAACTGTGAAGGAATGATGCACAAACACCGATTCTACTTATAGGACGATACGGGTGAAATCCGTCCCACTAAGATAGAAAAGAAGCTTGAAAAGAAAGAAAGGGCCGGTTAGGTGCGCGTGGAGTATTTTGGTATTCTTTATAGTATTTTTGCCCATAAGAGTCTTATAATATAGAAGGAATGAAGTACATATACCGATTCAACATATTGGACGATCCGATTGAAATCTGTCCCACTTAAAAAGAATATGGGGTTGGAGAGAAACCAAAGGGTCATTTAGGACCGTGTGGACTATTTTGGTATGCTATATAGAATTGTTGTCCGTAAAAGTCTTATAACTGTGAAGGAATGATGCACAAACACCGATTCTTCTACTTAAAGAACGATACGGGTGAAATCCGTCCCACTTAGATAGAAAAGAAGGTTGGAAGGAAAGAAAGGGCCGGTTAGGAGCTCGTGGACTATTTTGGTATGCTATATAGTATTGTTGCCCATAAGAGTCTTATAATAGTGAAGGAATGAAGTACATATACCGATTCAACTTATTGGACGATTCGAGTGAAATCCGTCCCATTTCAAAAGAATATGGAGTTGGAGAGAAACCAAAGGGTCATTTTGGACCGTGTGTACTATTTTGGTATGCTATATAGTATTGTTGTCCATAAGAGTCTTATAAATGTGAAGGAATGATGCACAAACACCGATTCTTCTACTTAAAGGACGATACGGGTGAAATCCGTCCCACTTAGATAGAAAAGAAGGTAGGAAAGAAAGAAAGGGCCGGTTAGGAGCACGTGGACTATTTTGGTATGCTATATAGTATTGTTGCCCGTAAGAGTCTTATAATAGTGAAGGAATGAAGTACATATACCGATTCAACTTATTGGACGATCCGATTGAAATCCGTCCCACTTAAAAAGAATATGGGGTTGGAGAGAAACCAAAGGGTCATTTAGGATCGTCTGTACTATTTTGGTGTGCTATATAGTATTGTTGTCCGTAAGAGTCCTATAACTGTGAAGGAATGATGCACAAACACCGATTCTTCTACTTAAAGAACGATACGGGTGAAATCCGTCCCACTTAGATAGAAAAGAAGGTAGGAAAGAAAGAAAGGGCCGGTTAGGAGCACGTGGACTATTTTGGTATGCTATATAGTATTGTTGCCCATAAGAGTCTTATAATAGTGAAGGAATGAAGTACATATACCGATTCAACTTATTGGACGATCCGAGTGAAATCCGTCCCACTTCAAAAGAATATGGAGTTGGAGAGAAACCAAAGGGTCATTTAGGACCGTGTGAACTATTTTGGTATGCTATATAGAATTGTTGTCCGTAATTGTCTTATAACTATGAAGGAATGATGCACAAACACCGATTCTACTTATAGGACGATACGGTTGAAATACGTCCCACTTCGATAGAAAGGAAGTTTGAAAACAAAGAAAGGGTCGGTTCGGAGCGCGTGGACTATTTTGGTGTGCTTTATAGTATTTTTTCCCGTAAAAGTCTTATAATATAGAAGGAATGAAGAACATATACCGATTCAACTTCTTGGACGATTCGAGTGAAATCCGTCCCACTTCAAAAGAATATGGGGTTGGAGAGAAACCAAAGGGTCATTTAGGACCGTGTGGACTATTTTGGTATGCTATATAGAATTGTTGTCCGTAAAAGTCTTATAACTGTGAAGGAATGATGCACAAACACCGATTCTACTTATAGGACGATACGGGTGAAATCCGTCCCACTAAGAATGAAAAGAAGCTTGAAAAGAAAGAAAGGGCCGGTTAGGTGCGCGTGGAGTATTTTGGTATTCTTTATATTATTTTTGCCCATAAGAGTCTTATAATATAGAAGGAATGAAGTACATATACCGATTCAACTTATTGGACGATCCGATTGAAATCTGTCCCACTTAAAAAGAATATGGGGTTGGAGAGAAACCAAAGGGTCATTTAGGACCGTGTGGACTATTTTGGTATGCTATATCGAATTGTTGTCCGTAAAAGTCTTATAACTGTGAAGGAATGATGCACAAACACCGATTCTTCTACTTAAAGAACGATACGGGTGAAATCCGTCCCATTTAGATAGAAAAGAAGGTAGGAAATAAAGGAAGGGCCGGTTAGGAGCACGTGGACTATTTTGGTATGCTATATAGTATTGTTGCCCATAAGAGTCTTATAATAGTGAAGGAATGAAGTACATATACCGATTCAACTTATTGGACGATTCGAGTGAAATCCGTCCCACTTCAAAAGAATATGGAGTTGGAGAGAAACCAAAGGGTCATTTAGGACCGTGTGTACTATTTTGGTATGCTATATAGTATTGTTGTCCATAAGAGTCTTATAAATGTGAAGGAATGATGCACAAACACCGATTCTTCTACTTAAAGGACGATACGGGTGAAATCCGTCCCACTTAGATAGAAAAGAAGGTAGGAAAGAAAGAAAGGGCCGGTTAGGAGCACGTGGACTATTTTGGTATGCTATATAGTATTGTTGCCCGTAAGAGTCTTATAATAGTGAAGGAATGAAGTACATATACCGATTCAACTTATTGGACGATCCGATTGAAATCCGTCCCACTTAAAAAGAATATGGGGTTGGAGAGAAACCAAAGGGTCATTTAGGATCGTCTGTACTATTTTGGTGTGCTATATAGTATTGTTGTCCGTTAGAGTCTTATAACTGTGAAGGAATGATGCACAAACACCGATTCTTCTACTTAAAGAACGATACGGGTGAAATCCGTCCCACTTAGATAGAAAAGAAGGTAGGAAAGAAAGAAAGGGCCGGTTAGGAGCACGTGGACTATTTTGGTATGCTATATAGTATTGTTGCCCATAAGAGTCTTATAATAGTGAAGGAATGAAGTACATATACCGATTCAACTTATTGGACGATCCGAGTGAAATCCGTCCCACTTCAAAAGAATATGGAGTTGGAGAGAAACCAAAGGGTCATTTAGGACCTTGTGAACTATTTTGGTATGCTATATAGAATTGTTGTCCGTAATTGTCTTATAACTATGAAGGAATGATGCACAAACACCGATTCTACTTATAGGACGATACGGTTGAAATACGTCCCACTTCGATAGAAAAGAAGTTTGAAAACAAAGAAAGGGTCGGTTAGGAGCGCGAGGACTATTTTGGTGTGCTTTATAGTATTTTTTCCCGTAAAAGTCTTATAATATAGAAGGAATGAAGAACATATACCGATTCAACTTCTTGGACGATTCGAGTGAAATCCGTCCCACTTCAAAAGAATATGGGGTTGGAGAGAAACCAAAGGTTCATTTAGGACCGTGTGGACTATTTTGGTATGCTATATAGAATTGTTGTCCGTAAAAGTCTTATAACTGTGAAGGAATGATGCACAAACACCGATTCTACTTATAGGACGATACGGGTGAAATCCGTCCCACTAAGATAGAAAAGAAGCTTGAAAAGAAAGAAAGGGCCGGTTAGGTGCGCGTGGAGTATTTTGGTATTCTTTATATTATTTTTGCCCATAAGAGTCTTATAATATAGAAGGAATGAAGTACATATACCGATTCAACTTATTGGACGATCCGATTGAAATCTGTCCCACTTAAAAAGAATATGGGGTTGGAGAGAAACCAAAGGGTCATTTAGGACCGTGTGGACTATTTTGGTATGCTATATCGAATTGTTGTCCGTAAAAGTCTTATAACTGTGAAGGAATGATGCACAAACACCGATTCTTCTACTTAAAGAACGATACGGGTGAAATCCGTCCCATTTAGATAGAAAAGAAGGTAGGAAATAAAGGAAGGGCCGGTTAGGAGCACGTGGACTATTTTGGTATGCTATATAGTATTGTTGCCCATAAGAGTCTTATAATAGTGAAGGAATGAAGTACATATACCGATTCAACTTATTGGACGATTCGAGTGAAATCCGTCCCACTTCAAAAGAATATGGAGTTGGAGAGAAACCAAAGGGTCATTTAGGACCGTGTGTACTATTTTGGTATGCTATATAGTATTGTTGTCCATAAGAGTCTTATAAATGTGAAGGAATGATGCACAAACACCGATTCTTCTACTTAAAGGACGATACGGGTGAAATCCGTCCCACTTAGATAGAAAAGAAGGTAGGAAAGAAAGAAAGGGCCGGTTAGGAGCACGTGGACTATTTTGGTATGCTATATAGTATTGTTGCCCGTAAGAGTCTTATAATAGTGAAGGAATGAAGTACATATACCGATTCAACTTATTGGACGATCCGATTGAAATCCGTCCCACTTAAAAAGAATATGGGGTTGGAGAGAAACCAAAGGGTCATTTAGGATCGTCTGTACTATTTTGGTGTGCTATATAGTATTGTTGTCCGTTAGAGTCTTATAACTGTGAAGGAATGATGCACAAACACCGATTCTTCTACTTAAAGAACGATACGGGTGAAATCCGTCCCACTTAGATAGAAAAGAAGGTAGGAAAGAAAGAAAGGGCCGGTTAGGAGCACGTGGACTATTTTGGTATGCTATATAGTATTGTTGCCCATAAGAGTCTTATAATAGTGAAGGAATGAAGTACATATACCGATTCAACTTATTGGACGATCCGAGTGAAATCCGTCCCACTTCAAAAGAATATGGAGTTGGAGAGAAACCAAAGGGTCATTTAGGACCTTGTGAACTATTTTGGTATGCTATATAGAATTGTTGTCCGTAATTGTCTTATAACTATGAAGGAATGATGCACAAACACCGATTCTACTTATAGGACGATACGGTTGAAATACGTCCCACTTCGATAGAAAAGAAGTTTGAAAACAAAGAAAGGGTCGGTTAGGAGCGCGAGGACTATTTTGGTGTGCTTTATAGTATTTTTTCCCGTAAAAGTCTTATAATATAGAAGGAATGAAGAACATATACCGATTCAACTTCTTGGACGATTCGAGTGAAATCCGTCCCACTTCAAAAGAATATGGGGTTGGAGAGAAACCAAAGGTTCATTTAGGACCGTGTGGACTATTTTGGTATGCTATATAGAATTGTTGTCCGTAAAAGTCTTATAACTGTGAAGGAATGATGCACAAACACCGATTCTACTTATAGGACGATACGGGTGAAATCTGTCCCACTAAGATAGAAAAGAAGCTTGAAAAGAAAGAAAGGGCCGGTTAGGTGCGCGTGGAGTATTTTGGTATTCTTTTTAGTATTTTTGCCCATAAGAGTCTTATAATATAGAAGGAATGAAGTACATATACCGATTCAACTTATTGGACGATCCGATTGAAATCTGTCTCACTTAAAAAGAATATGGGGTTGGAGAGAAACCAAAGGGTCATTTAGGACCGTGTGGACTATTTTGGTATCCTATATAGAATTGTTGTCCGTAAAAGTCTTATAACTGTGAAGGAATGATGCACAAACACCGATTCTACTTATAGGACGATACGGGTGAAATCCGTCCCACTAAGATAGAAAAGAAGCTTGAAAAGAAAGAAAGGGCCGGTTAGGTGCGCGTGGAGTATTTTGGTATTCTTTATTGTATTTTTGCCCATAAGAGTCTTATAATATAGAAGGAATGAAGTACATATACCGATTCAACTTATTGGACGATCCGATTGAAATCTGTCCCACTTAAAAAGAATATGGGGTTGGAGAGAAACCAAAGGGTCATTTAGGACCGTGTGGACTATTTTGGTATGCTATATAGAATTGTTGTCCGTAAAAGTCTTATAACTGTGAAGGAATGATGCACAAACACCGATTCTACTTATAGGACGATACGGGTGGAATCCGTCCCACTAAGATAGAAAAGAAGCTTGAAAAGAAAGAAAGGGCCGGTTAGGTGCGCGTGGAGTATTTTGGTATTCTTTATAATATTTTTGCCCATAAGAGTCTTATAATATAGAAGGAATGAAGTACATATACCGATTCAACTTATTGGACGATCCGATTGAAATCTGTCCCACTTAAAAAGTATATGGGGTTGGAGAGAAACCAAAGGGTCATTTAGGACCGTGTGGACTATTTTGGTATGCTATATAGAATTGTTGTCCGTAAAACTCTTATAACTGTGAAGGAATGATGCACAAACACCGATTCTACTTATAGGACGATACGGGTGAAATCCGTCCCACTAAGATAGAAAAGAAGCTTGAAAAGAAAGAAAGGGCCGGTTAGGTGCGCGTGGAGTATTTTGGTATTCTTTATAGTATTTTTGCCCATAAGAGTCTTATAATATAGAAGGAATGAAGTACATATACCGATTCAACTTATTGGACGATCCGATTGAAATCTGTCCCACTTAAAAAGAATATGGGGTTGGAGAGAAACCAAAGGGTAATTTAGGACCGTGTGGACTATTTTGGTATGCTATATAGAATTGTTGTCCGTAAAAGTCTTATAACTGTGAAGGAATGATGCACAAACACCGATTCTACTTATAGGACGATACGGGTGAAATCCGTCCCACTAAGATAGAAAAGAAGCTTGAAAAGAAAGAAAGGGCCGGTTAGGTGCGCGTGGAGTATTTTGGTTTTCTTTATAGTATTTTTGCCCATAAGAGTCTTATAATATAGAAGGAATGAAGTACATATACCGATTCAACTTATTGGACGATCCGATTGAAATCTGTCCCACTTAAAAAGAATATGGGGTTGGAGAGAAACCAAAGGGTCATTTAGGACCGTGTGGACTATTTTGGTATGCTATATAGAATTGTTGTCCGTAAAAGTCTTATAACTGTGAAGGAATGATGCACAAACACCGATTCTTCTACTTAAAGAACGATACGGGTGAAATCCGTCCCACTTAGATAGAAAAGAAGGTAGGAAAGAAAGAAAGGGCCGGTTTGGAGCACGTGGACTATTTTGGTATGCTATATAGTATTGTTGCCCGTAAGAGTCTTATAATAGTGAAGGAATGAAGAACATATACCGATTCAACTTATTGGACGATTCGAGTGAAATACGTCCCACTTAAAAAGAATATGGGGTTGGAGAGAAACCAAAGGGTCATTTAGGACCGTCTGTACTATTTTGGTGTGCTATATAGTATTGTTGTCATAAGAGTCTTATAATTGTGAAGGAATGATGCACAAACACCGATTCTTCTACTTAAAGAACGATACGGGTGATATCCGTCCCACTTAGATAGAAAAGAAGGTAGGAAAGAAAGAAAGGGCCGGTTAGGAGCACGTGGACTATTTTGGTATGCTATATAGTATTGTTGCCCGTAAGAGTCTTATAATAGTGAAGGAATGAAGAACATATACCGATTCAACTTATTGGACGATTCGAGTGAAATACGTCCCACTTAAAAAGAATATGGGGTTGGAGAGAAACCAAAGGGTCATTTAGGACCGTCTGTACTATTTTGGTGTGCTATATAGTATTGTTGTCATAAGAGTCTTATAATTGTGAAGGAATGATGCACAAACACCGATTCTTCTACTTAAAGAACGATACGGGTGAAATCCGTCCCACTTAGATAGAAAAGAAGGTAGGAAAGAAAGAAAGGGCCGGTTAGGAGCACGTGGACTATTTTGGTATGCTATATAGTATTGTTGCCCATAAGACTCTTTTTATAGTGAAGGACTGAAGAACATATACCGATTCAACTTATTGGACGATTCGAGTGAAATACGTCCCACTTAAAAAGAATATGGGGTTGGAGAGAAACCAAAGGGTTATTTAGGATCGTCTGTACTATTTTGGTGTGCTATATAGTATTGTTGTCATAAGAGTCTTATAATTGTGAAGGAATGATGCACAAACACCGATTCTTCTACTTAAAGAACGATACGGGTGAAATCCGTCCCACTTAGATAGAAAAGAAGCTTGAAAAGAAAGAAAGGGCCGGTTAGGTGCGCGTGGAGTATTTTGGTATTCTTTATAGTATTTTTGCCCATAAGAGTCTTATAATATAGAAGGAATGAAGTACATATACCGATTCAACTTATTGGACGATCCGATTGAAATCTGTCCCACTTAAAAAGAATATGGGGTTGGAGAGAAACCAAAGGGTCATTTAGGACCGTGTGGACTATTTTGGTATGCTATATAGAATTGTTGTCCGTAAAAGTCTTATAACTGTGAAGGAATGATGCACAAACACCGATTCTTCTACTTAAAGAACGATACGGGTGAAATCCGTCCCACTTAGATAGAAAAGAAGGTAGGAAAGAAAGAAAGGGCCGGTTAGGAGCACGTGGACTATTTTGGTATGCTATATAGTATTGTTGCCCGTAAGAGTCTTATAATAGTGAAGGAATGAAGAACATATACCGATTCAACTTATTGGACGATTCGAGTGAAATACGTCCCACTTAAAAAGAATATGGGGTTGGAGAAAAACCAAAGGGTCATTTAGGACCGTCTGTACTATTTTGGTGTGCTATATAGTATTGTTGTCATAAGAGTCTTATAATTGTGAAGGAATGATGCACAAACACCGATTCTTCTACTTAAAGAACGATACGGGTGATATCCGTCCCACTTAGATAGAAAAGAGGGTAGGAAAGAAAGAAAGGGCCGGTTAGGAGCACGTGGACTATTTTGGTATGCTATATAGTATTGTTGCCCATAAGAGTCTTATAATAGTGAAGGAATGAAGTACATATACCGATTCAACTTATTGGACGATTCGAGTGAAATACGTCCCACTTAAAAAGAATATGGGGTTGGAGAGAAACCAAAGGGTTATTTAGGACCGTCTGTACTATTTTGGTGTGCTATATAGTATTGTTGTCATAAGAGTCTTATTATTGTGAAGGAATGATGCACAAACACCGATTCTTCTACTTAAAGAACGATACGGGTGAAATCCGTCCCACTTAGATAGAAAAGAAGCTTGAAAAGAAAGAAAGGGCCGGTTAGGTGCGCGTGGAGTATTTTGGTATTCTTTATAGTATTTTTGCCCATAAGAGTCTTATAATATAGAAGGAATGAAGTACATATACCGATTCAACTTATTGGACGATCCGATTGAAATCTGTCCCACTTAAAAAGAATATGGGGTTGGAGAGAAACCAAAGGGTCATTTAGGACCGTGTGGACTATTTTGGTATGCTATATAGAATTGTTGTCCGTAAAAGTCTTATAACTGTGAAGGAATGATGCACAAACACCGATTCTTCTACTTAAAGAACGATACGGGTGAAATCCGTCCCACTTAGATAGAAAAGAAGGTAGGAAAGAAAGAAAGGGCCGGTTAGGAGCACGTGGACTATTTTGGTATGCTATATAGTATTGTTGCCCATAAGAGTCTTATAATAGTGAAGGAATGAAGAACATATACCGATTCAACTTATTGGACGATTCGAGTGAAATACGTCCCACTTAAAAAGAATATGGGGTTGGAGAGAAACCAAAGGGTCATTTAGGACCGTCTGTACTATTTTGGTGTGCTATATAGTATTGTTGTCATAAGAGTCTTATAATTGTGAAGGAATGATGCACAAACACCGATTCTTCTACTTAAAGAACGATACGGGTGATATCCGTCCCACTTAGATAGAAAAGAAGGTAGGAAAGAAAGAAAGGGCCGGTTAGGAGCACGTGGACTATTTTGGTATGCTATATAGTTTTGTTGCCCATAAGAGTCTTATAATAGTGAAGGAATGAAGTACATATACCGATTCAACTTATTGGACGATTCGAGTGAAATCCGTCCCACTTAAAAAGAATATGGGGTTGGAGAGAAACCAAAGGGTCATTTAGGATCGTCTGTACTATTTTGGTGTGCTATATAGTATTGTTGTCCGTAAGAGTCTTATAACAGTGAAGGAATGATGCACAAACACCGATTCTTCTACTTAAAGAACGATACGGGTGAAATCCGTCCCACTTAGATAGAAAAGAAGGTAGGAAAGAAAGAAAGGGCCGGTTAGGAGCACGTGGACTATTTTGGTATGCTATATAGTATTGTTGCCCATAAGAGTCTTATAATAGTGAAGGAATGAAGTACATATACCGATTCAACTTATTGGACGATTCGAGTGAAATCCGTCCCACTTCAAAAGAATATGGAGTTGGAGAGAAACCAAAGGGTCATTTAGGACCGTGTGAACTATTTTGGTATGCTATATAGAATTGTTGTCCGTAATTGTCTTATAACTATGAAGGAATGATGCACAAACACCGATTCTACTTATAGGACGATACGGTTGAAATACGTCCCACTTCGATAGAAAAGAAGTTTGAAAATAAAGAAAGGGTCGGTTAGGAGCGCGTGGACTATTTTGGTGTGCTTTATAGTATTTTTTCCCGTAAAAGTCTTATAATATAGAAGGAATGAAGAACATATACCGATTCAACTTATTGGACGATTCGAGTGAAATCCGTCCCACTTAAAAAGAATATGGGGTTGGAGAGAAACCAAAGGGTCATTTAGGATCGTCTGTACTATTTTGGTGTGCTATATAGTATTGTTGTCCGTAAGAGTCTTATAACTGTGAAGGAATGATGCACAAACACCGATTCTTCTACTTAAAGAACGATACGGGTGAAATCCGTCCCACTTAGATAGAAAAGAAGCTTGAAAAGAAAGAAAGGGCCGGTTAGGTGCGCGTGGAGTATTTTGGTATTCTTTATAGTATTTTTGCCCATAAGAGTCTTATAATATAGAAGGAATGAAGTACATATACCGATTCAACTTATTGGACGATCCGATTGAAATCTGTCCCACTTAAAAAGAATATGGGGTTGGAGAGAAACCAAAGGGTCATTTAGGACCGTGTGGACTATTTTGGTATGCTATATAGAATTGTTGTCCGTAAAAGTCTTATAACTGTGAAGGAATGATGCACAAACACCGATTCTTCTACTTAAAGAACGATACGGGTGAAATCCGTCCCACTTAGATAGAAAAGAAGGTAGGAAAGAAAGAAAGGGCCGGTTAGGAGCACGTGGACTATTTTGGTATGCTATATAGTATTGTTGCCCGTAAGAGTCTTATAATAGTGAAGGAATGAAGAACATATACCGATTCAACTTATTGGACGATTCGAGTGAAATACGTCCCACTTAAAAAGAATATGGGGTTGGAGAGAAACCAAAGGGTCATTTAGGACCGTCTGTACTATTTTGGTCTGCTATATAGTATTGTTGTCATAAGAGTCTTATAATTGTGAAAGAATGATGCACAAACACCGATTCTTCTACTTAAAGAACGATACGGGTGATATCCGTCCCACTTAGATAGAAAAGAAGGTAGGAAAGAAAGAAAGGGCCGGTTAGGAGCACGTGGACTATTTTGGTATGCTATATAGTATTGTTGCCCATAAGAGTCTTATAATAGTGAAGGAATGAAGTACATATACCGATTCAACTTATTGGACGATTCGAGTGAAATCCGTCCCACTTAAAAAGAATATGGGGTTGGAGAGAAACCAAAGGGTCATTTAGGACCGTGTGGACTATTTTGGTATGCTATATAGAATTGTTGTCCGTAAAAGTCTTATAACTGTGAAGGAATGATGCACAAACACCGATTCTACTTATAGGACGATACGGGTGAAATCCGTCCCACTAAGATAGAAAAGAAGCTTGAAAAGAAAGAAAGGGCCGGTTAGGTGCGCGTGGAGTATTTTGGTATTCTTTATAGTATTTTTGCCCATAAGAGTCTTATAATATAGAAGGAATGAAGTACATATACCGATTCAACTTATTGGACGATCCGATTGAAATCTGTCCCACTTAAAAAGAATATGGGGTTGGAGAGAAACCAAAGGGTCATTTAGGACCGTGTGGACTATTTTGGTATGCTATATAGAATTTTTGTCCGTAAAAGTCTTATAACTGTGAAGAAATGATGCACAAACACCGATTCTACTTATAGGACGATACGGGTGAAATCCGTCCCACTAAGATAGAAAAGAAGCTTGAAAAGAAAGAAAGGGCCGGTTAGGTGCGCGTGGAGTATTTTGGTTTTCTTTATAGTATTTTTGCCCATAAGAGTCTTATAATATAGAAGGAATGAAGTACATATACCGATTCAACTTATTGGACGATCCGATTGAAATCTGTCCCACTTAAAAAGAATATGGGGTTGGAGAGAAACCAAAGGGTCATTTAGGACCGTGTGGACTATTTTGGTATGCTATATAGAATTGTTGTCCGTAAAAGTCTTATAACTGTGAAGGAATGATGCACAAACACCGATTCTACTTATAGGACGATACGGGTGAAATCCGTCCCACTAAGATAGAAAAGAAGCTTGAAAAGAAAGAAAGGGCCGGTTAGGTGCGCGTAGAGTATTTTGGTTTTCTTTATAGTATTTTTGCCCATAAGAGTCTTATAATATAGAAGGAATGAAGTACATATACCGATTCAACTTATTGGACGATCCGATTGAAATCTGTCCCACTTAAAAAGAATATGGGGTTGGAGAGAAACCAAAGGGTCATTTAGGACCGTGTGGACTATTTTGGTATGCTATATAGAATTGTTGTCCGTAAAAGTCTTATAACTGTGAAGGAATGATGCACAAACACCGATTCTTCTACTTAAAGAACGATACGGGTGAAATCCGTCCCACTTAGATAGAAAAGAAGGTAGGAAAGAAAGAAAGGGCCGGTTAGGAGCACGTGGACTATTTTGGTATGCTATATAGTATTGTTGCCCGTAAGAGTCTTATAATAGTGAAGGAATGAAGAACATATACCGATTCAACTTATTGGACGATTCGAGTGAAATACGTCCCACTTAAAAAGAATATGGGGTTGGAGAGAAACCAAAGGGTCATTTAGGACCGTCTGTACTATTTTGGTCTGCTATATAGTATTGTTGTCATAAGAGTCTTATAATTGTGAAAGAATGATGCACAAACACCGATTCTTCTACTTAAAGAACGATACGGGTGATATCCGTCCCACTTAGATAGAAAAGAAGGTAGGAAAGAAAGAAAGGGCCGGTTAGGAGCACGTGGACTATTTTGGTATGCTATATAGTATTGTTGCCCATAAGAGTCTTATAATAGTGAAGGAATGAAGTACATATACCGATTCAACTTATTGGACGATTCGAGTGAAATCCGTCCCACTTAAAAAGAATATGGGGTTGGAGAGAAACCAAAGGGTCATTTAGGACCGTGTGGACTATTTTGGTATGCTATATAGAATTGTTGTCCGTAAAAGTCTTATAACTGTGAAGGAATGATGCACAAACACCGATTCTACTTATAGGACGATACGGGTGAAATCCGTCCCACTAAGATAGAAAAGAAGCTTGAAAAGAAAGAAAGGGCCGGTTAGGTGCGCGTGGAGTATTTTGGTATTCTTTATAGTATTTTTGCCCATAAGAGTCTTATAATATAGAAGGAATGAAGTACATATACCGATTCAACTTATTGGACGATCCGATTGAAATCTGTCCCACTTAAAAAGAATATGGGGTTGGAGAGAAACCAAAGGGTCATTTAGGACCGTGTGGACTATTTTGGTATGCTATATAGAATTTTTGTCCGTAAAAGTCTTATAACTGTGAAGAAATGATGCACAAACACCGATTCTACTTATAGGACGATACGGGTGAAATCCGTCCCACTAAGATAGAAAAGAAGCTTGAAAAGAAAGAAAGGGCCGGTTAGGTGCGCGTGGAGTATTTTGGTTTTCTTTATAGTATTTTTGCCCATAAGAGTCTTATAATATAGAAGGAATGAAGTACATATACCGATTCAACTTATTGGACGATCCGATTGAAATCTGTCCCACTTAAAAAGAATATGGGGTTGGAGAGAAACCAAAGGGTCATTTAGGACCGTGTGGACTATTTTGGTATGCTATATAGAATTGTTGTCCGTAAAAGTCTTATAACTGTGAAGGAATGATGCACAAACACCGATTCTACTTATAGGACGATACGGGTGAAATCCGTCCCACTAAGATAGAAAAGAAGCTTGAAAAGAAAGAAAGGGCCGGTTAGGTGCGCGTAGAGTATTTTGGTTTTCTTTATAGTATTTTTGCCCATAAGAGTCTTATAATATAGAAGGAATGAAGTACATATACCGATTCAACTTATTGGACGATCCGATTGAAATCTGTCCCACTTAAAAAGAATATGGGGTTGGAGAGAAACCAAAGGGTCATTTAGGACCGTGTGGACTATTTTGGTATGCTATATAGAATTGTTGTCCGTAAAAGTCTTATAACTGTGAAGGAATGATGCACAAACACCGATTCTTCTACTTAAAGAACGATACGGGTGAAATCCGTCCCACTTAGATAGAAAAGAAGGTAGGAAAGAAAGAAAGGGCCGGTTAGGAGCACGTGTACTATTTTGGTATGCTATATAGTATTGTTGCCCGTAAGAGTCTTATAATAGTGAAGGAATGAAGAACATATACCGATTCAACTTATTGGACGATTCGAGTGAAATACGTCCCACTTAAAAAGAATATGGGGTTGGAGAGAAACCAAAGGGTCATTTAGGACCGTCTGTACTATTTTGGTCTGCTATATAGTATTGTTGTCATAAGAGTCTTATAATTGTGAAGGAATGATGCACAAACACCGATTCTTCTACTTAAAGAACGATACGGGTGATATCCGTCCCACTTAGATAGAAAAGAAGGTAGGAAAGAAAGAAAGGGCCGGTTAGGAGCACGTGGACTATTTTGGTATGCTATATAGTATTGTTGCCCATAAGAGTCTTATAATAGTGAAGGAATGAAGTACATATACCGATTCAACTTATTGGACGATTCGAGTGAAATCCGTCCCACTTAAAAAGAATATGGGGTTGGAGAGAAACCAAAGGGTCATTTAGGATCGTCTGTACTATTTTGGTGTGCTATATAGTATTGTTGTCCGTAAGAGTCTTATAACTGTGAAGGAATGATGCACAAACACCGATTCTTCTACTTAAAGAACGATACGGGTGAAATCCGTCCCACTTAGATAGAAAAGAAGCTTGAAAAGAAAGAAAGGGCCGGTTAGGTGCGCGTGGAGTATTTTGGTATTCTTTATAGTATTTTTGCCCATAAGAGTCTTATAATATAGAAGAAATGAAGTACATATACCGATTCAACTTATTGGACGATCCGATTGAAATCTGTCCCACTTAAAAAGAATATGGGGTTGGAGAGAAACCAAAGGGTCATTTAGGACCGTGTGGACTATTTTGGTATGCTATATAGAATTGTTGTCCGTAAAAGTCTTATAACTGTGAAGGAATGATGCACAAACACCGATTCTACTTATAGGACGATACGGGTGAAATCCGTCCCACTAAGATAGAAAAGAAGCTTGAAAAGAAAGAAAGGGCCGGTTAGGTGCGCGTGGAGTATTTTGGTTTTTTTATAGTATTTTTGCCCATAAGAGTCTTATAATATAGAAGGAATGAAGTACATATACCGATTCAACTTATTGGACGATCCGATTGAAATCTGTCCCACTTAAAAAGAATATGGGGTTGGAGAGAAACCAAAGGGTCATTTAGGACCGTGTGGACTATTTTGGTATGCTATATAGAATTGTTGTCCGTAAAAGTCTTATAACTGTGAAGGAATGATGCACAAACACCGATTCTACTTATAGGACGATACGGGTGAAATCCGTCCCACTAAGATAGAAAAGAAGCTTGAAAAGAAAGAAAGGGCCGGTTAGGTGCGCGTGGAGTATTTTGGTATTCTTTATAGTATTTTTGCCCATAAGAGTCTTATAATATAGAAGGAATGAAGTACATATACCGATTCAACTTATTGGACGATCCGATTGAAATCTGTCCCACTTAAAAAGAATATGGGGTTGGAGAGAAACCAAAGGGTCATTTAGGACCGTGTGGACTATTTTGGTATGCTATATAGAATTGTTGTCCGTAAAAGTCTTATAACTGTGAAGGAATGATGCACAAACACCGATTCTACTTATAGGACGATACGGGTGAAATCCGTCCCACTAAGATAGAAAAGAAGCTTGAAAAGAAAGAAAGGGCCGGTTAGGTGCGCGTGGAGTATTTTGGTTTTCTTTATAGTATTTTTGCCCATAAGAGTCTTATAATATAGAAGGAATGAAGTACATATACCGATTCAACTTATTGGACGATCCGATTGAAATCTGTCCCACTTAAAAAGAATATGGGGTTGGAGAGAAACCAAAGGGTCATTTAGGACCGTGTGGACTATTTTGGTATGCTATATAGAATTGTTGTCCGTAAAAGTCTTATAACTGTGAAGGAATGATGCACAAACACCGATTCTACTTATAGGACGATACGGGTGAAATCCGTCCCACTAAGATAGAAAAGAAGCTTGAAAAGAAAGAAAGGGCCGGTTAGGTGCGCGTGGAGTATTTTGGTATTCTTTATAGTATTTTTGCCCATAAGAGTCTTATAATATAGAAGGAATGAAGTACATATACCGATTCAACTTATTGGACGATCCGATTGAAATCTGTCCCACTTAAAAAGAATATGGGGTTGGAGAGAAACCAAAGGGTCATTTAGGACCGTGTGGACTATTTTGGTATGCTATATAGAATTGTTGTCCGTAAAAGTCTTATAACTGTGAAGGAATGATGCACAAACACCGATTCTACTTATAGGACGATACGGGTGAAATCCGTCCCACTAAGATAGAAAAGAAGCTTGAAAAGAAAGAAAGGGCCGGTTAGGTGCGCGTGGAGTATTTTGGTTTTCTTTATAGTATTTTTGCCCATAAGAGTCTTATAATATAGAAGGAATGAAGTACATATACCGATTCAACTTATTGGACGATCCGATTGAAATCTGTCCCACTTAAAAAGAATATGGGGTTGGAGAGAAACCAAAGGGTCATTTAGGACCGTGTGGACTATTTTGGTATGCTATATAGAATTGTTGTCCGTAAAAGTCTTATAACTGTGAAGGAATGATGCACAAACACCGATTCTACTTATAGGACGATACGGGTGAAATCCGTCCCACTAAGATAGAAAAGAAGCTTGAAAAGAAAGAAAGGGCCGGTTAGGTGCGCGTGGAGTATTTTGGTATTCTTTATAGTATTTTTGCCCATAAGAGTCTTATAATATAGAAGGAATGAAGTACATATACCGATTCAACTTATTGGACGATCCGATTGAAATCTGTCCCACTTAAAAAGAATATGGGGTTGGAGAGAAACCAAAGGGTCATTTAGGACCGTGTGGACTATTTTGGTATGCTATATAGAATTGTTGTCCGTAAAAGTCTTATAACTGTGAAGGAATGATGCACAAACACCGATTCTACTTATAGGACGATACGGGTGAAATCCGTCCCACTAAGATAGAAAAGAAGCTTGAAAAGAAAGAAAGGGCCGGTTAGGTGCGCGTGGAGTATTTTGGTATTCTTTATAGTATTTTTGCCCATAAGAGTCTTATAATATAGAAGGAATGAAGTACATATACCGATTCAACTTATTGGACGATCCGATTGAAATCTGTCCCACTTAAAAAGAATATGGGGTTGGAGAGAAACCAAAGGGTCATTTAGGACCGTCTGTACTATTTTGGTCTGCTATATAGTATTGTTGTCATAAGAGTCTTATAATTGTGAAGGAATGATGCACAAACACCGATTCTTCTACTTAAAGAACGATACGGGTGATATCCGTCCCACTTAGATAGAAAAGAAGGTAGGAAAGAAAGAAAGGGCCGGTTAGGAGCACGTGGACTATTTTGGTATGCTATATAGTATTGTTGCCCATAAGAGTCTTATAATAGTGAAGGAATGAAGTACATATACCGATTCAACTTATTGGACGATTCGAGTGAAATCCGTCCCACTTAAAAAGAATATGGGGTTGGAGAGAAACCAAAGGGTCATTTAGGATCGTCTGTACTATTTTGGTGTGCTATATAGTATTGTTCTCCGTAAGAGTCTTATAACTGTGAAGGAATGATGCACAAACACCGATTCTTCTACTTAAAGAACGATACGGGTGAAATCCGTCCCACTTAGATAGAAAAGAAGCTTGAAAAGAAAGAAAGGGCCGGTTAGGTGCGCGTGGAGTATTTTGGTATTCTTTATAGTATTTTTGCCCATAAGAGTCTTATAATATAGAAGGAATGAAGTACATATACCGATTCAACTTATTGGACGATCCGATTGAAATCTGTCCCACTTAAAAAGAATATGGGGTTGGAGAGAAACCAAAGGGTCATTTAGGACCGTGTGGACTATTTTGGTATGCTATATAGAATTGTTGTCCGTAAAAGTCTTATAACTGTGAAGGAATGATGCACAAACACCGATTCTACTTATAGGACGATACGGGTGAAATCCGTCCCACTAAGATAGAAAAGAAGCTTGAAAAGAAAGAAAGGGCCGGTTAGGTGCGCGTGGAGTATTTTGGTTTTTTTATAGTATTTTTGCCCATAAGAGTCTTATAATATAGAAGGAATGAAGTACATATACCGATTCAACTTATTGGACGATCCGATTGAAATCTGTCCCACTTAAAAAGAATATGGGGTTGGAGAGAAACCAAAGGGTCATTTAGGACCGTGTGGACTATTTTGGTATGCTATATAGAATTGTTGTCCGTAAAAGTCTTATAACTGTGAAGGAATGATGCACAAACACCGATTCTACTTATAGGACGATACGGGTGAAATCCGTCCCACTAAGATCGAAAAGAAGCTTGAAAAGAAAGAAAGGGCCGGTTAGGTGCGCGTGGAGTATTTTGGTATTCTTTATAGTATTTTTGCCCAAAAGAGTCTTATAATATAGAAGGAATGAAGTACATATACCGATTCAACTTATTGGACGATCCGATTGAAATCTGTCCCACTTAAAAAGAATATGGGGTTGGAGAGAAACCAAAGGGTCATTTAGGACCGTGTGGACTATTTTGGTATGCTATATAGAATTGTTGTCCGTAAAAGTCTTATAACTGTGAAGGAATGATTCACAAACACCGATTCTACTTATAGGACGATACGGGTGAAATCCGTCCCACTAAGATAGAAAAGAAGCTTGAAAAGAAAGAAAGGGCCGGTTAGGTGCGCGTGGAGTATTTTGGTTTTCTTTATAGTATTTTTGCCCATAAGAGTCTTATAATATAGAAGGAATGAAGTACATATACCGATTCAACTTATTGGACGATCCGATTGAAATCTGTCCCACTTAAAAAGAATATGGGGTTGGAGAGAAACCAAAGGGTCATTTAGGACCGTGTGGACTATTTTGGTATGCTATATAGAATTGTTGTCCGTAAAAGTCTTATAACTGTGAAGGAATGATGCACAAACACCGATTCTACTTATAGGACGATACGGGTGAAATCCGTCCCACTAAGATAGAAAAGAAGCTTGAAAAGAAAGAAAGGGCCGGTTAGGTGCGCGTGGAGTATTTTGGTTTTCTTTATAGTATTTTTGCCCATAAGAGTCTTATAATATAGAAGGAATGAAGTACATATACCGATTCAACTTATTGAACGATCCGATTGAAATCTGTCCCACTTAAAAAGAATATGGGGTTGGAGAGAAACCAAAGGGTCATTTAGGACCGTGTGGACTATTTTGGTATGCTATATAGAATTGTTGTCCGTAAAAGTCTTATAACTGTGAAGGAATGATGCACAAACACCGATTCTTCTACTTAAAGAACGATACGGGTGAAATCCGTCCCACTTAGATAGAAAAGAAGGTAGGAAAGAAAGAAAGGGCCGGTTAGGAGCACGTGGACTATTTTGGTATGCTATATAGTATTGTTGCCCGTAAGAGTCTTATAATAATGATGGAATGAAGAACATATACCGATTCAACTTATTGGACGATTCGAGTGAAATACGTCCCACTTAAAAAGAATATGGGGTTGGAGAGAAACCAAAGGGTCATTTAGGACCGTCTGTACTATTTTGGTCTGCTATATAGTATTGTTGTCCGTAAGAGTCTTATAACTGTGAAGGAATGATGCACAAACACCGATTCTTCTACTTAAAGAACGATACGGGTGAAATCCGTCCCACTTAGATAGAAAAGAAGCTTGAAAAGAAAGAAAGGGCCGGTTAGGTGCGCGTGGAGTATTTTGGTATTCTTTATAGTATTTTTGCCCATAAGAGTCTTATAATATAGAAGGAATGAAGTACATATACCGATTCAACTTATTGGACGATCCGATTGAAATCTGTCCCACTTAAAAAGAATATGGGGTTGGAGAGAAACCAAAGGGTCATTTAGGACCGTGTGGACTATTTTGGTATGCTATATAGAATTGTTGTCCGTAAAAGTCTTATAACTGTGAAGGAATGATGCACAAACACCGATTCTACTTATAGGACGATACGGGTGAAATCCATCCCACTAAGATAGAAAAGAAGCTTGAAAAGAAAGAAAGGGCCGGTTAGGTGCGCGTGGAGTATTTTGGTTTTTTTATAGTATTTTTGCCCATAAGAGTCTTATAATATAGAAGGAATGAAGTACATATACCGATTCAACTTATTGGACGATCCGATTGAAATCTGTCCCACTTAAAAAGAATATGGGGTTGGAGAGAAACCAAAGGGTCATTTAGGACCGTGTGGACTATTTTGGTATGCTATATAGAATTGTTGTCCGTAAAAGTCTTATAACTGTGAAGGAATGATGCACAAACACCGATTCTACTTATAGGACGATACGGGTGAAATCCGTCCCACTAAGATAGAAAAGAAGCTTGAAAAGAAAGAAAGGGCCGGTTAGGTGCGCGTGGAGTATTTTGGTTTTCTTTATAGTATTTTTGCCCATAAGAGTCTTATAATATAGAAGGAATGAAGTACATATACCGATTCAACTTATTGGACGATTCGAGTGAAATACGTCCCACTTAAAAAGAATATGGGGTTGGAGAGAAACCAAAGGGTCATTTAGGACCGTCTGTACTATTTTGGTCTGCTATATAGTATTGTTGTCATAAGAGTCTTATAATTGTGAAGGAATGATGCACAAACACCGATTCTTCTACTTAAAGAACGATACGGGTGATATCCGTCCCACTTAGATAGAAAAGAAGGTAGGAAAGAAAGAAAGGGCCGGTTAGGAGCACGTGGACTATTTTGGTATGCTATATAGTATTGTTGCCCATAAGAGTCTTATAATAGTGAAGGAATGAAGTACATATACCGATTCAACTTATTGGACGATTCGAGTGAAATCCGTTCCACTTAAAAATAATATGGGGTTGGAGAGAAACCAAAGGGTCATTTAGGATCGTCTGTACTATTTTGGTGTGCTATATAGTATTGTTGTCCGTAAGAGTCTTATAACTGTGAAGGAATGATGCACAAACACCGATTCTTCTACTTAAAGAACGATACGGGTGAAATCCGTCCCACTTAGATAGAAAAGAAGCTTGAAAAGAAAGAAAGGGCCGGTTAGGTGCGCGTGGAGTATTTTGGTATTCTTTATAGTATTTTTGCCCATAAGAGTCTTATAATATAGAAGGAATGAAGTACATATACCGATTCAACTTATTGGACGATCCGATTGAAATCTGTCCCACTTAAAAAGAATATGGGGTTGGAGAGAAACCAAAGGGTCATTTAGGACCGTGTGGACTATTTTGGTATGCTATATAGAATTGTTGTCCGTAAAAGTCTTATAACTGTGAAGGAATGATGCACAAACACCGATTCTACTTATAGGACGATACGGGTGAAATCCGTCCCACTAAGATAGAAAAGAAGCGTGAAAAGAAAGAAAGGGCCGGTTAGGTGCGCGTGGAGTATTTTGGTTTTTTTATAGTATTTTTGCCCATAAGAGTCTTATAATATAGAAGGAATGAAGTACATATACCGATTCAACTTATTGGACGATCCGATTGAAATCTGTCCCACTTAAAAAGAATATGGCGTTGGAGAGAAACCAAAGGGTCATTTAGGACCGTGTGGACTATTTTGGTATGCTATATAGAATTGTTGTCCGTAAAAGTCTTATAACTGTGAAGGAATGATGCACAAACACCGATTCTACTTATAGGACGATACGGGTGAAATCCGTCCCACTAAGATAGAAAAGAAGTTTGAAAAGAAAGAAAGGGCCGGTTAGGTGCGCGTGGAGTATTTTGGTTTTCTTTATAGTATTTTTGCCCATAAGAGTCTTATAATATAGAAGGAATGAAGTACATATACCGATTCAACTTATTGGACGATCCGATTGAAATCTGTCCCACTTAAAAAGAATATGGGGTTGGAGAGAAACCAAAGGGTCATTTAGGACCGTGTGGACTATTTTGGTATGCTATATAGAATTGTTGTCCGTAAAAGTCTTATAACTGTGAAGGAATGATGCACAAACACCGATTCTTCTACTTAAAGAACGATACGGGTGAAATCCGTCCCACTTAGATAGAAAAGAAGGTAGGAAAGAAAGAAAGGGCCGGTTAGGAGCACGTGGACTATTTTTGTATGCTATATAGTATTGTTGCCCGTAAGAGTCTTATAATAGTGAAGGAATGAAGAACATATACCGATTCAACTTATTGGACGATTCGAGTGAAATACGTCCCACTTAAAAAGAATATGGGGTTGGAGAGAAACCAAAGGGTCATTTAGGACCGTCTGTACTATTTTGGTCTGCTATATAGTATTGTTGTCATAAGAGTCTTATAATTGTGAAGGAATGATGCACAAACACCGATTCTTCTACTTAAAGAACGATACGGGTGATATCCGTCCCACTTAGATAGAAAAGAAGGTAGGAAAGAAAGAAAGGGCCGGTTAGGAGCACGTGGACTATTTTGGTATGCTATATAGTATTGTTGCCCATAAGAGTCTTATAATAGTGAAGGAATGAAGTACATATACCGATTCAACTTATTGGACGATTCGAGTGAAATCCGTCCCACTTAAAAAGAATATGGGGTTGGAGAGAAACCAAAGGGTCATTTAGGATCGTCTGTACTATTTTGGTGTGCTATATAGTATTGTTGTCCGTAAGAGTCTTATAACTGTGAAGGAATGATGCACAAACACCGATTCTTCTACTTAAAGAACGATACGGGTGAAATCCGTCCCACTTAGATAGAAAAGAAGCTTGAAAAGAAAGAAAGGGCCGGTTAGGTGCGCGTGGAGTATTTTGGTATTCTTTATAGTATTTTTGCCCATAAGAGTCTTATAATATAGAAGGAATGAAGTACATATACCGATTCAACTTATTGGACGATCCGATTGAAATCTGTCCCGCTTAAAAAGAATATGGGGTTGGAGAGAAACCAAAGGGTCATTTAGGACCGTGTGGACTATTTTGGTATGCTATATAGAATTGTTGTCCGTAAAAGTCTTATAACTGTGAAGGAATGATGCACAAACACCGATTCTACTTATAGGACGATACGGGTGAAATCCGTCCCACTAAGATAGAAAAGAAGCTTGAAAAGAAAGAAAGGGCCGGTTAGGTGCGCGTGAAGTATTTTGGTTTTTTTATAGTATTTTTGCCCATAAGAGTCTTATAATATAGAAGGAATGAAGTACATATACCGATTCAACTTATTGGACGATCCGATTGAAATCTGTCCCACTTAAAAAGAATATGGGGTTGGAGAGAAACCAAAGGGTCATTTAGGACCGTGTGGACTATTTTGGTATGCTATATAGAATTGTTGTCCGTAAAAGTCTTATAACTGTGAAGGAATGATGCACAAACACCGATTCTACTTATAGGACGATACGGGTGAAATCCGTCCCACTAAGATAGAAAAGAAGCTTGAAAAGAAAGAAAGGGCCGGTTAGGTGCACGTGGAGTATTTTGGTATTCTTTATAGTATTTTTGCCCATAAGAGTCTTATAATATAGAAGGAATGAAGTACATATACCGATTCAACTTATTTGACGATCCGATTGAAATCTGTCCCACTTAAAAAGAATATGGGGTTGGAGAGAAACCAAAGGGTCATTTAGGACCGTGTGGACTATTTTGGTATGCTATATAGAATTGTTGTCCGTAAAAGTCTTATAACTGTGAAGGAATGATGCACAAACACCGATTCTACTTATAGGACGATACGGGTGAAATCCGTCCCACTAAGATAGAAAAGAAGCTTGAAAAGAAAGAAAGGGCCGGTTAGGTGCGCGTGGAGTATTTTGGTTTTCTTTATAGTATTTTTGCCCATAAGAGTCTTATAATATAGAAGGAATGAAGTACATATACCGATTCAACTTATTGGACGGTCCGATTGAAATCTGCCCCACTTAAAAAGAATATGGGGTTGGAGAGAAACCAAAGGGTCATTTAGGACCGTGTGGACTATTTTGGTATGCTATATAGAATTGTTGTCCGTAAAAGTCTTATAACTGTGAAGGAATGATGCACAAACACCGATTCTTCTACTTAAAGAACGATACGGGTGAAATCCGTCCCACTTAGATAGAAAAGAAGGTAGGAAAGAAAGAAAGGGCCGGTTAGGAGCACGTGGACTATTTTGGTATGCTATATAGTATTGTTGCCCGTAAGAGTCTTATAATAGTGAAGGAATGAAGAACATATACCGATTCAACTTATTGGACGATTCGAGTGAAATACGTCCCACTTAAAAAGAATATGGGGTTGGAGAGAAACCAAAGGGTCATTTAGGACCGTCTGTACTATTTTGGTGTGCTATATAGTATTGTTGTCATAAGAGTCTTATAATTGTGAAGGAATGATGCACAAACACCGATTCTTCTACTTAAAGAACGATACGGGTGATATCCGTCCCACTTAGATAGAAAAGAAGGTAGGAAAGAAAGAAAGGGCCGGTTAGGAGCACGTGGACTATTTTGGTATGCTATATAGTATTGTTGCCCATAAGAGTCTTATAATAGTGAAGGAATGAAGTACATATACCGATTCAACTTATTGGACGATTCGAGTGAAATCCGTCCCACTTAAAAAGAATATGGGGTTGGAGAGAAACCAAAGGGTCATTTAGGATCGTCTGTACTATTTTGGTGTGCTATATAGTATTGTTGTCCGTAAGAGTCTTATAACTGTGAAGGAATGATGCACAAACACCGATTCTTCTACTTAAAGAACGATACGGGTGAAATCCGTCCCACTTAGAAAGAAAAGAAGCTTGAAAAGAAAGAAAGGGCCGGTTAGGTGCGCGTGGAGTATTTTGGTATTCTTTATAGTATTTTTGCCCATAAGAGTCTTATAATATAGAAGGAATGAAGTACATATACCGATTCAACTTATTGGACGATCCGATTGAAATCTGTCCCACTTAAAAAGAATATGGGGTTGGAGAGAAACCAAAGGGTCATTTAGGACCGTGTGGACTATTTTGGTATGCTATATAGAATTGTTGTCCGTAAAAGTCTTATAACTGTGAAGGAATGATGCACAAACACCGATTCTACTTATAGGACGATACGGGTGAAATCCGTCCCACTAAGATAGAAAAGAAGCTTGAAAAGAAAGAAAGGGCCGGTTTGGTGCGCGTGGAGTATTTTGGTTTTTTTATAGTATTTTTGCCTATAAGAGTCTTATAATATAGAAGGAATGAAGTACATATACCGATTCAACTTATTGGACGATCCGATTGAAATCTGTCCCACTTAAAAAGAATATGGGGTTGGAGAGAAACCAAAGGGTCATTTAGGACCGTGTGGACTATTTTGGTATGCTATATAGAATTGTTGTCCGTAAAAGTCTTATAACTGTGAAGGAATGATGCACAAACACCGATTCTACTTATAGGACGATACGGGTGAAATCCGTCCCACTAAGATAGAAAAGAAGCTTGAAAAGAAAGAAAGGGCCGGTTAGGTGCGCGTGGAGTATTTTGGTTTTCTTTATAGTATTTTTGCCCATAAGAGTCTTATAATAGTGAAGGAATGAAGAACATATACCGATTCAACTTATTGGACGATTCGAGTGAAATACGTCCCACTTAAAAAGAATATGGGGTTGGAGAGAAACCAAAGGGTCATTTTGGACCGTCTGTACTATTTTGGTGTGCTATATAGTATTGTTGTCATAAGAGTCTTATAATTGTGAAGGAATGATGCACAAACACCGATTCTTCTACTTAAAGAACGATACGGGTGATATCCGTCCCACTTAGATAGAAAAGAAGGTAGGAAAGAAAGAAAGGGCCGGTTAGGAGCACGTGGACTATTTTGGTATGCTATATAGTATTGTTGCCCATAAGAGTCTTATAATAGTGAAGGAATGAAGTACATATACCGATTCAACTTATTGGACGATTCGAGTGAAATCCGTCCCACTTAAAAAGAATATGGGGTTGGAGAGAAACCAAAGGGTCATTTAGGATCGTTTGTACTATTTTGGTGTGCTATATAGTATTGTTGTCCGTAAGAGTCTTATAACTGTGAAGGAATGATGCACAAACACCGATTCTACTTATAGGACGATACGGGTGAAATCCGTCCCACTAAGATAGAAAAGAAGCTTGAAAAGAAAGAAAGGGCCGGTTAGGTGCGCGTGGAGTATTTTGGTATTCTTTATAGTATTTTTGCCCATAAGAGCCTTATAATATAGAAGGAATGAAGTACATATACCGATTCAACTTATTGGACGATCCGATTGAAATCTGTCCCACTTAAAAAGAATATGGGGTTGGAGAGAAACCAAAGGGTCATTTAGGACCGTGTGGACTATTTTGGTATGCTATATAGAATTGTTGTCCGTAAAAGTCTTATAACTGTGAAGGAATGATGCACAAACACCGATTCTACTTATAGGACGATACGGGTGAAATCCGTCCCACTAAGATAGAAAAGAAGCTTGAAAAGAAAGAAAGGGCCGGTTAGGTGCGCGTGGAGTATTTTGGTTTTATTTATAGTATTTTTGCCCATAAGAGTTTTATAATATAGAAGGAATGAAGTACATATACCGATTCAACTTATTGGACGATCCGATTAAAATCTGTCCCACTTAAAAAGAATATGGGGTTGGAGAGAAACCAAAGGGTCATTTAGGACCGTGTGGACTATTTTGGTATGCTATATAGAATTGTTGTCCGTAAAAGTCTTATAACTGTGAAGGAATGATGCACAAACACCGATTCTACTTATAGGACGATACGGGTGAAATCCGTCCCACTAAGATAGAAAAGAAGCTTGAAAAGAAAGAAAGGGCCGGTTAGGTGCGCGTGGAGTATTTTGGTTTTCTTTATAGTATTTTTGCCCATAAGAGTCTTATAATAGTGAAGGAATGAAGAACATATACCGATTCAACTTATTGGACGATTCGAGTGAAATACGTCCCACTTAAAAAGAATATGGGGTTGGAGAGAAACCAAAGGGTCATTTTGGACCGTCTGTACTATTTTGGTGTGCTATATAGTATTGTTGTCATAAGAGTCTTATAATTGTGAAGGAATGATGCACAAACACCGATTCTTCTACTTAAAGAACGATACGGGTGATATCCGTCCCACTTAGATAGAAAAGAAGGTAGGAAAGAAAGAAAGGGCCGGTTAGGAGCACGTGGACTATTTTGGTATGCTATATAGTATTGTTGCCCATAAGAGTCTTATAATAGTGAAGGAATGAAGTACATATACCGATTCAACTTATTGGACGATTCGAGTGAAATCCGTCCCACTTAAAAAGAATATGGGGTTGGAGAGAAACCAAAGGGTCATTTAGGATCGTTTGTACTATTTTGGTGTGCTATATAGTATTGTTGTCCGTAAGAGTCTTATAACTGTGAAGGAATGATGCACAAACACCGATTCTACTTATAGGACGATACGGGTGAAATCCGTCCCACTAAGATAGAAAAGAAGCTTGAAAAGAAAGAAAGGGCCGGTTAGGTGCGCGTGGAGTATTTTGGTATTCTTTATAGTATTTTTGCCCATAAGAGCCTTATAATATAGAAGGAATGAAGTACATATACCGATTCAACTTATTGGACGATCCGATTGAAATCTGTCCCACTTAAAAAGAATATGGGGTTGGAGAGAAACCAAAGGGTCATTTAGGACCGTGTGGACTATTTTGGTATGCTATATAGAATTGTTGTCCGTAAAAGTCTTATAACTGTGAAGGAATGATGCACAAACACCGATTCTACTTATAGGACGATACGGGTGAAATCCGTCCCACTAAGATAGAAAAGAAGCTTGAAAAGAAAGAAAGGGCCGGTTAGGTGCGCGTGGAGTATTTTGGTTTTATTTATAGTATTTTTGCCCATAAGAGTTTTATAATATAGAAGGAATGAAGTACATATACCGATTCAACTTATTGGACGATCCGATTAAAATCTGTCCCACTTAAAAAGAATATGGGGTTGGAGAGAAACCAAAGGGTCATTTAGGACCGTGTGGACTATTTTGGTATGCTATATAGAATTGTTGTCCGTAAAAGTCTTATAACTGTGAAGGAATGATGCACAAACACCGATTCTACTTATAGGACGATACGGGTGAAATCCGTCCCACTAAGATAGAAAAGAAGCTTGAAAAGAAAGAAAGGGCCGGTTAGGTGCGCGTGGAGTATTTTGGTTTTCTTTATAGTATTTTTGCCCATAAGAGTCTTATAATATAGAAGGAATGAAGTACATATACCGATTCAACTTATTGGACGATCCGATTGAAATCTGTCCCACTTAAAAAGAATATGGGGTTGGAGAGAAACCAAAGGGTCATTTAGGACCGTGTGGACTATTTTGGTATGCTATATAGAATTGTTGTCCGTAAAAGTCTTATAACTGTGAAGGAATGATGCACAAACACCGATTCTTCTACTTGAAGAACGATACGGGTGAAATCCGTCCCACTTAGATAGAAAAGAAGGTAGGAAAGAAAGAAAGGGCCGGTTAGGAGCACGTGGACTATTTTGGTATGCTATATAGTATTGTTGCCCGTAAGAGTCTTATAATAGTGAAGGAATGAAGAACATATACCGATTCAACTTATTGGACGATTCGAGTGAAATACGTCCCACTTAAAAAGAATATGGGGTTGGAGAGAAACCAAAGGGTCATTTAGGACCGTCTGTACTATTTTGGTGTGCTATATAGTATTGTTGTCATAAGAGTCTTATAATTGTGAAGGAATGATGCACAAACACCGATTCTTCTACTTAAAGAACGATACGGGTGATATCCGTCCCACTTAGATAGAAAAGAAGGTAGGAAAGAAAGAAAGGGCCGGTTAGGAGCACGTGGACTATTTTGGTATGCTATATAGTATTGTTGCCCATAAGAGTCTTATAATAGTGAAGGAATGAAGTACATATACCGATTCAACTTATTGGACGATTCGAGTGAAATCCGTCCCACTTAAAAAGAATATGGGGTTGGAGAGAAACCAAAGGGTCATTTAGGATCGTCTGTACTATTTTGGTGTGCTATATAGTATTGTTGTCCGTTAGAGTCTTATAACTGTGAAGGAATGATGCACAAACACCGATTCTTCTACTTAAAGAACGATACGGGTGAAATCCGTCCCACTTAGATAGAAAAGAAGGTAGGAAAGAAAGAAAGGGCCGGTTAGGAGCACGTGGACTATTTTGGTATGCTATATAGTATTGTTGCCCATAAGAGTCTTATAATAGTGAAGGAATGAAGTACATATACCGATTCAACTTATTGGACGATTCGAGTGAAATCCGTCCCACTTCAAAAGAATATGGAGTTGGAGAGAAACCAAAGGGTCATTTAGGACCGTGTGAACTATTTTGGTATGCTATATAGAATTATTGTCCGTAATTGTCTTATAACTATGAAGGAATGATGCACAAACACCGATTCTACTTATAGGACGATACGGTTGAAATACGATTCGACTTTAGTTCAAGGTGTTCGTCTAGGTCTTGGAGTTCTTTTGAGGCGGCCGAATGTTGGGTTTTTCTTGCATCTGCCGTTCGATCTGGTTCGGGAGGCGATTTGCTGTAACCGAAGCCTCTACGACGACCTATTCGTGAGCTGTGTGGCCCTCTCTCCAGACGAATTGATCGTCGGTGCTGCGCGTTGAGTTCGTGGCTGACTGACGATTGACGTGCTGCTCCTGTTCTTGAGTTTCCTGCGAAGCTATAAAGCTGTTTCTGCAGTTTCTCTGATTTCGGGCTGGAGAGCAGCGCATCAGTCACTCGTTTGTTCGTGCAATCCAACACATTTTCAGAGCAGCTTCGCTCAAGAAGTTCTCTGGTCTTCGTCAGGCTGCGTCGGTGGCTCTTGGTGGTGATTCCAGCTGCGAGGAGACGGTTTCTAGCGAGGATCCGTGCTGCTCCCTGAATCTGAGTAAAGGGTGTGGTTTCGTTTCTTACAGTCAGTTTGGTGGCGATCCTGAAGCTGAGTAGGGAGCTGCTATTGAAATTTTGCAGAGCTTGGGTAAAGTTTCTCTATCTTTTTTATTTGGGGTTGGTGCCCTATTGTCACTTGGGTTGGTGCCCTATTTTCTTTATAATTGTGTTCTGTGTTTTGGGGTTGGTGCCATATTTTCTATCTGTTGTTGGTGTATTTTGCATATCGTATTTGTATGATGGGGGAAGCAACTAAGGTTGAAAGTTTGATAAAGGAAATTGAGGATTTACGAGAAGCTCTTGAGGCAAGCCAAGAACTAAATGATAAATATAATTTTGGGCCTAAATATTTCACTCCAGAATCTCAGTATGTTAATAATGAAATTCAGAAAGAATCGAGTGAAGAAGATGCAGGTAAGAGTGTGTTGACTGGGTCTGTTATGGTTGATCACCAAGATCCTGTTGACAAGGGTAAAGGGGTTGGGAAATCAGGAAATGATATAGTAAAACAATTGCTTGTGAAAAAGTCTGAGTTGACATCAAATGTTTTGGGAGCTGAAATTGCTGGTTTTGAAAAAGAATTTCCAAATCTAAATGGGAAAAAAAATGTTAATGTGAGTGAAGAAGGTCAGAATGGAAATGCTAATCCTGGTTTACAGTCTATGTCATGGGCTGAGACTCTGACAAAGAATATATCTAGAAATAAAATGCAACTGAACTATTATCCACAGGCTGTGAAAGATAAAGTGGTTGAAATTCCACACGAAATTGAAATGAAGGGGTGTTTTTTGTGGAAGGATAGTTTGGTTGGGTATTGTATGGATAGAAAACTCCCATTTCCTACGGTAGAGTCAATTGCAAAGAGGATTTGGGGGAGGGGAGGTTTAAATGAAGTTTTAAGTTTGGATAGAGGTTTCTATTTATTTAAATTTGATTCCCCGGAAAGTAGTGATGCAATCATTGAAAGTGGACCGTGGCATTTTGCAAATCAGCTTATGGTATTGCAAAAATGGAGGCCTGATTTAGAAATCCACAAGAAAGGTCTTAAAAGTGTACCAATTTGGGCAAAATTTTATCATGTTCCATTACAGCTATGGACTCCAGAAGGTTTAGGTTATATTGCAAGCATATTGGGAAAGCCATTGTATACTGATGCTCAAACGGATGGTCAAGGGAGATTAAACTATGCCAGAATATGTATTGAGGTGGACATAAATGCTGAGATGCCCTCGGAAGTTGGGGTCAAATTAGCGGATGGTAGGATTGTCCCTATAGATGTCGAGTATCAATGGATACCGTTGAAATGTAATCATTGTGAGATTTTTGGGCACTCAACAAAAAACTGTGTAAAATTAAAAATTCAAGCTGCAATCCAAAAACCTAAGGAGATTAAGAGAGAATGGGTGGTTGTGGGGAAGAAAATTGGGGAATCATGTAATTCTGGAGAAATAAAAAATGTTCCAGCTGAACAAATAAATGACCAAATGAAAGATCAGTTTCAACCCAAAATTCAAGATATTGAAGATGAGGTAGAGGAGGTAAGACATATAGATGAAAATAAAAATTCACCAGGTATTGAAGACATATCACAAAGTAAAATGGAACAATTAGAGCAGGAAATGGAAAAAGTTGATTATAAAGATGTGGAAAAGGATGTTATATCTCCAAATAAGTTCTCTTGCTTGCAGGATTTTGATGAAACTGATATAGTGGAGGATTGGGGTATTGATGATGTCAATACTGATTTATCTACTGAGGAAAATGTGATTACTACAAAAATTGAGGGAATTTCTTCTGAAGCTAGTTTAAAGATCGAGAGTTTGAAGAAAGGTTTTAAAAAGAAAGGAAATGGTAGTCCAATTAATCTTTTGAATACTGGTGATGGGATTGTAAATAAGGTTCCTTCTAGCAAATTCAAAACTAAAAGGGTGTTGGTAAAAGGGTTATTAGAGAAGGGGGATCCAAAGAATATATCCTGATTAATGAAGATTATTATATGGAATATTAGAGGTCTGAATGGTGATGTGAAACAAAGTGAAATTAAAAAGATGATTAGGAATCTGGATATTGATGTTCTATGTATTGTTGAGACAAAAGTAGTTATGGAAAAAGCGGAAAGAGTCTTGAATAATATTTGTCCCGGATGGAAGTTGTTTCATAATTATGATCATGCCGAGTTGGGGAGAGTGTGGGTTTGTTGGAATCCTATGAAAGTGAAAGTTGAGCAACTCATCACTAGTGATCAATTTATTCATACTAGTATTTCAGGGATTGATAATAGTTTCAAATGGTTTGCTACCTTTGTGTATGCTAGTAATGATTATATCATTAGGAGGAGATTGTGGAAAGCACTGGATGAGTTATCTCATAATTTATGTGATTCTGATTGGATTTGTGCTGGTGATTTTAATGCCGTCAGATACAAGCATGAAAGATGGGGAGGGACTGAGGTATGGAATTCAGCAATGAAAGAATGTGGTGATGCTCTTGAAAAAGCTGGGTTGTTTGATATTAAATATGCTGGGATAAAATACTCATGGTCAAATGGTCGTACATTCTCAAAATTAGATAGATGCTTGGTGAATGCTAGATGGATAGATTCAATCCCTAACACTTCTGTTACTTTTTGTCCTCCGGGAGTTTCGGATCATGCCTCTATTAATATTGATATTCAGATTGAGGTGAGGAGAATTAAGAGACCTTTTAAATTCAATAACTATCTTGCAAAACATGAAGATTTCTTAGGTGTGATAAACCAAGTGTGGAACAATCATATTGGAGGTTCTAAGATGTTTGCTTTAGTTCAAAAGTTGAAGATGGTGAAACAGGCCCTAAAGCATCTTAATAGAAGAGATTTTGGTGATATTCCAAAAAGAGTGGATGAAGCTAGAAGAAAGCTCCTAAATGTGCAGGATCTTATTGATAAAGATATGGGAAATAAGGACCTGAAGTTGATTGAGAAGAAGTGCATTTCTGAATTTTATAAATTTGCTTATGCTGAAGAGAGTTTATACAAGCAACAATCTCGGGTTCAGTGGTTGGGATTAGGAGACCAAAATACAAAGTATTTTCACAAAATAGCTAATCAGAGGAGAAGTATGAATAGGATAAGTTCCATTACTAGAGCTGATGGGTCTGTTATTACGGAGCATGACGAGATTAGTAGAGATTTTGTGGAGTATTTCCAAAATCTGTTTTCCAAAAAAGATAGAGAGTCCCCTCATGATATAAAAGAATACATTTTTAATCCCATTTCTGCCCAGCAAAGTGAGGAAATGTCTAGAGATATAACTCCTGAAGAGATAAAAACTACCTTTTTTGCTATGAAAAATGATAAAGCTCCCGGTCCTGATGGATTAAATCCCGTGTTTTATAAGTCCTCTTGGAGCATAATAGGAAGGGAAGTGACAAAAGCTATACAAGATTTTTTTACTTCTGGGAAGATGCTCTCTGAGATAAATTGCACTTCCATATCTCTTATCCCTAAAGTAGAAAACCCAAACAAAGTGAATGAATATAGACCTATATCAGTATGTAATTTGCTGTACAAATGTATAGCAAAAATTTTGGCAAAAAGATTGAAACCAGTGCTGGATTCTTGTATAAGTGCGAATCAAACAGGCTTTGTTCCAGGAAGAAACATTGGTGAAAATGTTTTATTAGCGCAGGAGATGATGCTAAATTATCATAAAGACAATTATCCTCCTAGAGTGGCTATGAAGATTGACATTACAAAAGCTTATGATTCGGTTGATTGGGAGTTTTTAAATGAGGTCCTAGTGGGGTTTGGTATTCCTGATAAGATGAGGGGATGGATTGTGGCTTGTTACACTTCTCCTAAGTTCTCTTTGAATATAAATGGTTCTTTGGAGGGATTTTTTAAAGGAGAGAGAGGGTTAAGACAAGGGGACCCTATGTCCCCTTACTTGTTTGTGATGTGCATGGAGGTTCTTTCGGGTCTTTTAAACAAGGTGGTTCATGGTAATGATTTTAAATTCCATAGCAAGTGTAGAAGACTTGGTATTAATCATTTAATGTTTGCGGATGATTTGTTGATATTTTGTGGGGGCGACATAAATTCTGTTAGATCTATATTGGAAGCTCTAAACAAATTTGGAAAGTGGTCAGGTTTATGTCCCAACCCATCTAAGAGTATGCTTTTTGCTGCTGGTGTTGAACAAAATATGCTAAACCAAATTTTGGCTAGTACAAATTTCAGTTTAGGCTCCCTCCCTGTAAAGTATCTTGGGGTTCCTCTTATGTCAATGAAACTGAGAAATGAAGACTGTGGTGAATTAATTCAAAAGATTACAAGAAGGGTCCAATCTTGGAATAGCAGGTTCTTGTCGTTTGCAGGGAGACTCCAATTAATTTCAGCAATTCTTTTTTCTGTGCAAGTGTATTGGAGCACAACTTTTCTACTTCCTAAATCTATTATGAAAGAATTGGCTGCAATTATGAGAAAATTTTTATGGAAAGGGACTGATCTTAAAAGTGGGGGTGAAAAAGTTGCATGGGAGAGAATCTGTCTACCAAAGAAGGAAGGTGGGCTGGGGTTAAAGGACTTAGTAGAGTGGAATACAGCAGCGATAAGCAAGTTTCTATGGAATGCTCTAAATCCGGAAGCAAAAAGTCTTTGGAGCAAATGGGTTAAAATAGAATTAATAAAGGGCAGGGATTTCTGGAATTTACAAATTCCTGATAAGGGATCTTGGTGCTGGAAAAAGATTCTTGGATTGAGATCTCAGTTTAGAAATATTATCAAGTACAAGGTGGGAAATGGGAAAGCTATTTCGATGTGGAATGACAGTTGGTTATATGATATATCCATTATAGAGAGATTTGGAGAAAGGACTCGGTACGATTCTGGTATGAGGAGTAATGCAACAGTGAGTTCTATTATTGTCAATGGAAATTGGTATCCCCCAACGGCTGTTTCTCATAAACTCATGGAGTTGAAAGAGGATATTCTGAAGCTTGAAAGACCTGATATTCTTCAACATGACAAGTTGATCTGGGTTCCTACTCAAGGTAAATTCTCTATTAAAACTGCTTGGGAGCATGTCAGAAGAAGAGCAAATAATGTGGATTGGACTACAACAGTCTGGTTTTCTGCTTATATTCCTAGACATTCGTTCATTCTGTGGACAATGATTCTTAATAGGATGCAAACTCAAGATAAATTGGTTATGTATGGCATTTTAAATCAACAAAAGTGTGTTTTTTGTCAATTGCCATGTGAATCAAGGGATCATTTATTTTTCAGATGTGAGTTTACAAGGAAAGTTTGGAAAAGAGCTATCCAAGATACAAAGACTATACTCTCTGATCTGAATTGGGAGGAGTTGTTACACTGGTGTAATATTAATTGCAAGAGCAAAAATGTCATATCTATAACTATAAAACTATTATATGCAGCAACAGTGTATATTGTATGGAGAGAAAGGAACATGAGAATCTTTGCAAATGAAACAAGGGATGAAAATCAGTTGGTCCATGAGATTATTACTACAGTAAGCTTTAGACTTGAATCTATAAATGAAAATATGTTATGATATTGATGCTTTCTATGTAGTGAATTTTTTTTCCACAGGTTGTGAGATGAGATATTTAGCTATCCAGCTTACTTGGATATTAGTATTGGGGACCAGACCATCAAATGGTACAGCCTTGTGCGATTGTGCTAGAGATATTCAGAATATGAGATACCATGCCAAAAAACGAGATGCTATGGAAGATGGAGGACTACAAGAACAGACTATCAAAGATGGGGTTTTGGCTGTTTTTCAGTGCATTTTGCTGGATTTCAGTGCAGTTTTGACTGTTTTTCAGTGCAGTTTGCTGAATTTCAGTGCAGTTTTGACTGTTTTTCAGTGCAGTTGCTGGATTTCAGTGCAGTTTTGATAGTTGTTCAGTACTTCAAGGCTGTTTTTCAGTGCAGTTTAGGCTGTTTATCAGTGCTTCAGGGCTGTTTTCTCAGTGCAGTTTGCTGGTTGTTAAGGATGATTTCTGGGCTGTTTTTATCAATGCAGTTTTATGTTGAGAAATTCTGGATAGCATTGCTGTTTTATCAATGCAGGAATTATTTACATGTGCTTTATGATGAGATTGTCAGGAGGGCTGTTGGAAGTCATGCGGTCTCAAGAACTGGAGGGTTTTTAATTGAGCTGTTCTATATGCTTTATTGTAATCTGATGAAGATTCTATGGTTCTTTTTTGAGAAGAGTTTTTTCATTGTAAAGCATGATTTCACTTGGTTCTATATCTCTGATGCTAGAGTTGGTGGGTATGCTGATAGGGCTATTATGATCTTTATGTATTTCTCCCCTTTTAAAGAATTGAGTTTGTCTATTTGGTGGGTTTGGGGGTACCACCCTTGGGGTATGCCCCAAGTACTCTGTAGGCGATAAGCCATGATTTTTTTGTTTTTTATAATATTGGCTTACTTATCAAAAAAAAAAAAAAAAAAAAAAAAAAAAAAAAAAAAAAAAAAAAAAAGAAGTTTGAAAACAAAGAAAGGGTCGGTTAGGAGCGCGTGGACTATTTTGGTGTGCTTTATAGTATTTTTTCCCGTAAAAGTCTTATAATATAGAAGGAATGAAGAACATATACCGATTCAACTTCTTGGACGATTCGAGTGAAATCCGTCCCACTTCAAAAGAATATGGGGTTGGAGAGAAACCAAAGGGTCATTTAGGACCGTGTGGACTATTTTGGTATGCTATATAGAATTGTTGTCCGTAAAAGTCTTATAACTGTGAAGGAATGATGCACAAACACCGATTCTACTTATAGGACGATACGGGTGAAATCCGTCCCACTAAGATAGAAAAGAAGCTTGAAAAGAAAGAAAGGGCCGGTTAGGTGCGCGTGGAGTATTTTGGTATTCTTTATAGTATTTTTGCCCATAAGAGTCTTATAATATAGAAGGAATGAAGTACATATACCGATTCAACTTATTGGACGATCCGATTGAAATCTGTCCCACTTAAAAAGAATATGGGGTTGGAGAGAAACCAAAGGGTCATATAGGACCGTGTGGACTATTTTGGTATGCTATATAGAATTGTTGTCCGTAAAAGTCTTATAACTGTGAAGGAATGATGCACAAACACCGATTCTTCTACTTAAAGAACGATACGGGTGAAATCCGTCCCACTTAGATAGAAAAGAATGTAGGAAAGAAAGAAAGGGCCGGTAAGGAGCACGTGGACTATTTTGGTATGCTATATAGTATTGTTGCCCATAAGAGTCTTATAATAGTGAAGGAATGAAGTACATATACCGATTCAACTTATTGGACGATTCGAGTGAAATCCGTCCCACTTCAAAAGAATATGGAGTTGGAGAGAAACCAAAGGGTCATTTAGGACCGTGTGTACTATTTTGGTATGCTATATAGTATTGTTGTCCATAAGAGTCTTATAAATGTGAAGGAATGATGCACAAACACCGATTCTTCTACTTAAAGGACGATACAGGTGAAATCCGTCCCACTTAGATAGAAAAGAAGGTAGGAAAGAAAGAAAGGGCCGGTTAGGAGCACGTGGACTATTTTGTTATGCTATATAGTATTGTTGCCCGTAAGAGTCTTATAATAGTGAAGGAATGAAGTACATATACCGATTCAACTTATTGGACGATCCGATTGAAATCCGTCCCACTTAAAAAGAATATGGGGTTGGAGAGAAACCAAAGGGTCATTTAGGATCGTCTGTAGTATTTTGGTGTGCTATATAGTATTGTTGTCCGTAAGAGTCTTATAACTGTGAAGGAATGATGCACAAACACCGATTCTTCTACTTAAAGAACGATACGGGTGAAATCCGTCCCACTTAGATAGAAAAGAAGGTAGGAAAGAAAGAAAGGGCCGGTTAGGAGCACGTGGACTATTTTGGTATGCTATATAGTATTGTTGCCCATAAGAGTCTTATAATAGTGAAGGAATGAAGTACATATACCGATTCAACTTATTGGACGATTCGAGTGAAATCCGTCCCACTTCAATAGAATATGGAGTTGGAGAGAAACCAAAGGGTCATTTAGGACCGTGTGAACTATTTTGGTATGCTATATAGAATTGTTGTCCGTAATTGTCTTATAACTATGAAGGAATGATGCACAAACACCGATTCTACTTATAGGACGATACGGTTGAAATACGTCCCACTTCGATAGAAAAGAAGTTTGAAAACAAAGAAAGGGTCGGTTAGGAGCGCGTGGACTATTTTGGTGTGCTTTATAGTATTTTTTCCCGTAAAAGTCTTATAATATAGAAGGAATGAAGAACATATACCGATTCAACTTCTTGGACGATTCGAGTGAAATCCGTCCCACTTCAAAAGAATATGGGGTTGGAGAGAAACCAAAGGGTCATTTAGGACCGTGTGGACTATTTTGGTATGCTATATAGAATTGTTGTCCGTAAAAGTCTTATAACTGTGAAGGAATGATGCACAAACACCGATTCTACTTATAGGACGATACGGGTGAAATCCGTCCCACTAAGATAGAAAAGAAGCTTGAAAAGAAAGAAAGGGCCGGTTAGGTGCGCGTGGAGTATTTTGGTATTCTTTATAGTATTTTTGCCCATAAGAGTCTTATAATATAGAAGGAATGAAGTACATATACCGATTCAACTTATTGGACGATCCGATTGAAATCTGTCCCACTTAAAAAGAATATGGGGTTGGAGAGAAACCAAAGGGTCATTTAGGACCGTGTGGACTATTTTGGTATGCTATATAGAATTGTTGTCCGTAATAGTCTTATAACTATGAAGGAATGATGCACAAACACCGATTCTTCTACTTAAAGAACGATACGGGTGAAATCCGTCCCACTTAGATAGAAAAGAAGGTAGGAAAGAAAGAAATGGTCGGTTAGGAGCACGTGGACTATTTTGGTATGCTATATAGTATTGTTGCCCATAAGAGTCTTATAATAGTGAAGGAATGAAGTACATATACCGATTCAACTTATTGGACGATTCGAGTGAAATCCGTCCCACTTCAAAAGAATATGGAGTTGGAGAGAAACCAAAGGGTCATTTAGGACCGTGTGTACTATTTTGGTATGCTATATAGTATTGTTGTCCATAAGAGTCTTATAAATGTGAAGGAATGATGCACAAACACCGATTCTTCTACTTAAAGGACGATACGGGTGAAATCCGTCCCACTTAGACAGAAAAGAAGGTTGGAAAGAAAGAAAGGGCCGGTTAGGAGCACGTGGACTATTTTGGTATGCTATATAGTATTGTTGCCCGTAAGAGTCTTATAATAGTGAAGGAATGAAGTACATATACCGATTCAATTTATTGGACGATCCGATTGAAATCCGTCCCACTTAAAAAGAATATGGGGTTGGAGAGAAACTAAAGGGTCATTTAGGACCGTCTGTACTATTTTGGTGTGCTATATAGTATTGTTGTCATAAGAGTCTTATAATTGTGAAGGAATGATGCACAAACACCGATTCTTCTACTTAAAGAACGATACGGGTGAAATCCGTCCCACTTAGATAGAAAAGAAGGTAGGAAAGAAAGAAAGGGCCGGTTAGGAGCACGTGGACTATTTTGGTATGTTATATAGTATTGTTGCCCATAAGAGTCTTATAATAGTGAAGGAATGAAGTACATATACCGATTCAACTTATTGGACGATCCGAGTGAAATCCGTCCCACTTCAAAAGAATATGGAGTTGGAGAGAAACCAAAGGGTCATTTAGGACCGTGTGAACTATTTTGGTATGCTATATAGAATTGTTGTCCGTAATTGTCTTATAACTATGAAGGAATGATGCACAAACACCGATTCTACTTATAGGACGATACGGTTGAAATACGTCCCACTTCGATAGAAAAGAAGTTTGAAAACAAAGAAAGGGTCGGTTAGGAGCGCGTGGACTATTTTGGTGTGCTTTATAGTATTTTTTCCCGTAAAAGTCTTATAATATAGAAGGAATGAAGAACATATACCGATTCAACTTCTTGGACGATTCTAGTGAAATCCGTCCCACTTCAAAAGAATATGGGGTTGGAGAGAAACCAAAGGGTCATTTAGGACCGTGTGGACTATTTTGGTATGCTATATAGAATTGTTGTCCGTAAAAGTCTTATAACTGTGAAGGAATGATGCACAAACACCGATTCTACTTATAGGACGATACGGGTGAAATCCGTCCCACTAAGATAGAAAAGAAGCTTGAAAAGAAAGAAAGGGCCGGTTAGGTGCGCGTGGAGTATTTTGGTATTCTTTATAGTATTTTTGCCCATAAGAGTCTTATAATATAGAAGGAATGAAGTACATATACCGATTCAACTTATTGGCCGATCCGATTGAAATCTGTCCCACTTAAAAAGAATATGGGGTTGGAGAGAAACCAAAGGGTCATTTAGGACCGTGTGGACTATTTTGGTATGCTATATAGAATTGTTGTCCGTAAAAGTCTTATAACTGTGAAGGAATGATGCACAAACACCGATTCTTCTACTTAAAGAACGATACGGGTGAAATCCGTCCCACTTAGATAGAAAAGAAGGTAGGAAAGAAAGAAAGGGCCGGTTAGGAGCACGTGGACTATTTTGGTATGCTATATAGTATTGTTGCCCATAAGAGTCTTATAATAGTGAAGGAATGAAGTACATATACCGATTCAACTTATTGGACGATTCGAGTGAAATCCGTCCCACTTCAAAAGAATATGGAGTTGGAGAGAAACCAAAGGGTCATTTAGGACCGTGTGTACTATTTTGGTATGCTATATAGTATTGTTGTCCATAAGAGTCTTATAAATGTGAAGGAATGATGCACAAACACCGATTCTTCTACTTAAAGGACGATACGGGTGAAATCCGTCCCACTTAGATGGAAAAGAAGGTCGGAAAGAAAGAAAGGGCCGGTTAGGAGCACGTAGACTATTTTGGTATGCTATATAGTATTGTTGCCCGAAAGAGTCTTATAATAGTGAAGGAATGAAGTACATATACCGATTCAACTTATTGGACGATCTGATTGAAATCCGTCCCACTTAAAAAGAATATGGGGTTGGAGAGAAACCAAAGGGTCATTTAGGACCGTCTGTACTATTTTGGTGTGCTATATAGTATTGTTGTCATAAGAGTCTTATAACTGTGAAGGAATGATGCACAAACACCGATTCTTCTACTTAAAGAACGATACGGGTGAAATCCGTCCCATTAGATAGAAAAGAAGGTAGGAAAGAAAGAAAGGGCCGGTTAGGAGCACGTGGACTATTTTGGTATGCTATATAGTATTGTTGCCCATAAGAGTCTTATAATAGTGAAGGAATGAAGTACATATACCGATTCAACTTATTGGACGATTCGAGTGAAATCCGTCCCACTTCAAAAGAATATGGAGTTGGAGAGAAACCAAAGGGTCATTTAGGACCGTGTGGACTATTTTGGTATGCTATATAGAATTGTTGTCCGTAAAAGTCTTATAACTGTGGAGGAATGATGCACAAACACCGATTCTTCTACTTAAAGGACGATACGGGTGAAATCCGTCCCACTTAGATAGAAAAGAAGGTAGGAAAGAAAGAAAGGGCCGCGAAGGAGCACATGGACTATTTTGGTATGCTATATAGTATTGTTGCCCATAAGAGTCTTATAATAGTGAAGGAATGAAGTACATATACCGATTCAACTTATTGGACGATCCGATTGAAATCCGTCCCACTTAAAAAGAATATGGGGTTGGAGAGAAACCAAAGGGTCATTTAGGATCGTCTGTACTATTTTGGTGTGCTATATAGTATTTTTGTCATAAGAGTCTTATAATAGTGAAGGAATGAAGTACATATACCGATTCAACTTATTGGACGATTCGAGTGAAATCCGTCCCACTTCAAAAGAATATGGGGTTGGAGAGAAACCAAAAGGTCATTTAGGACCGTGTGTACTATTTTGGTATGGTATATAGTATTGTTGTCCATGAGAGTCTTATAAATGTGAAGGAATGATGCACAAACACCGATTCTTCTACTTAAAGGACGATACGGGTGAAATCCGTCCCACTTAGATAGAAAAGAAGGTAGGAAAGAAAGAAAGGGCCGCGAAGGAGCACGTGGACTATTTTGGTATGCTATATAGTATTGTTGCCCATAAGAGTCCTATAATAGTGAAGGAATGAAGTACATATACCGATTCAACTTATTGGACGATCCGATTGAAATCCGTCCCACTTAAAAAGAATATGGGGTTGGAGAGAAACCAAAGGGTCATTTAGGATCGTCTGTACTATTTTGGTGTGCTATATAGTATTGTTGTCATAAGAGTCTTATAATAGTGAAGGAATGAAGTACATATACCGATTCAACTTATTGGACGATTCGAGTGAAATCCGTCCCACTTCAAAGGAATATGGAGTTGGAGAGAAACCAAAGGGTCCTTTAGGACCGTGTGTACTATTTTGGTTTGGTATATAGTATTGTTGTCCATAAGAGTCTTAAAAATGTGAAGGAATGATGCAGAAACACCGATTCTTCTACTTAAAGGACGATACGGGTGAAATCCGTCCCACTTAGATAGAAAAGAAGGTAGAAAAGAAAGAAAGGGCCGGTTAGGAGCGCGTGGACTATTTTGGTATGCTATATAGTATTGTTGCCCATAAGACTCTTATAATAGTGAAGGAATGAAGTACATATACCGATTCAACTTATTGACGATCTGATTGAAATCCGTCCCACTTAAAAAGAATATGGGGTTGGAGAGAAACCAAAGGGTCATTTAGGAACGTCTCTACTATTTTGGTGTGCTATATAGTATTGTTGTCATAAGTGTCTTATAATAGTGAAGGAATGAAGTACATATACCGATTCAACTTATTGGACGATTCGAGTGAAATCCGTCCCACTTCAAAAGAATATGGGGTTGGAGAGAAACCAAAGGGTCATTTAGGACCGTGTGTACTATTTTGGTATGCTATATAGTATTGTTGTCCATAAGAGTCTTATAAATGTGAAGGAATGATGCACAAACACCGATTCTTCTACTTAAAGGACGATACGGGTGAAATCCGTCCCACTTAGATAGAAAAGAAGGTAGGAAAGAAAGAAAGGGCCGGTTAGGAGCACGTGGACTATTTTGGTATGCTATATAGTATTGTTGCCCATAAGAGTCTTATAATAGTGATGGAATGAAGTACATATACCGATTCAACTTATTGGACGATTCGAGTGAAATCCGTCCCACTTCAAAGGAATATGGAGTTGGAGAGAAACCAAAGGGTCCTTTAGGACCGTGTGTACTATTTTGGAATGGTATATAGTATTGTTGTCCATAAGAGTCTTATAAATGTGAAGGAATGATGCACAAACACCGATTCTTCTACTTAAAGGACGATACGGGTGAAATCCGTCCCACTTAGATAGAAAAGAAGGTAGGAAAGAAAGAAAGGGCCGCGAAGGAGCACGTGGACTATTTTGGTATGCTATATAGTATTGTTGCCCATAAGAGTCTTATAATAGTGAAGGAATGAAGTACATATACCGATTCAACTTATTGGACGATCCGATTGAAATCCGTCCCACTTAAAAAGAATATGGGGTTGGAGAGAAACCAAAGGGTCATTTAGGATCGTCTGTACTATTTTGGTGTGCTATATAGTATTGTTGTCATAAGAGTCTTATAATAGTGAAGGAATGAAGTACATATACCGATTCAACTTATTGGACGATTCGAGTGAAATCCGTCCCACTTCAAAAGAATATGGGGTTGGAGAGAAACCAAAGGGTCATTTAGGAACGTGTGTACTATTTTGGTATGCTATATAGTATTGTTGTCCATAAGAGTCTTATAAATGTGAAGGAATGATGCACAAACACCGATTCTTCTACTTAAAGGACGATACGGGTGAAATCCGTCCCACATAGATAGAAAAGAAGGTAGGAAAGAAAGAAAGGGCCGGTTAGGAGCCCGTGGACTATTTTGGTATGCTATATAGTATTGTTGCCCATAAAAGTCTAATAATAGTGAAGGAATGAAGTACATATACCGATTCAAATTATTGGACGATTCGAGTGAAATCCGTCCCACTTCAAAAGAATATGGAGTTGGAGAGAAACCAAAGGCTCATTTAGGACCGTGTGTACTATTTTGGTATGCTATATAGTATTGTTGTCCATAAGAGTCTTATAAATGTGAAGGAATGATGCGCAAACACCGATTCTTCTACTTAAAGAACGATACGGGTGAAATCCGTCCCACTTAGATAGAAAAGAAGGTAGGAAAGAAAGAAAGGGCCGGTTAGGAGCACGTGGACTATTTTGGTATGCTATATAGTATTGTTGCCCATAAGAGTCTTATAATAGTGATGGAATGAAGTACATATACCGATTCAACTTATTGGACGATTCGAGTGAAATCCGTCCCACTTCAAAGGAATATGGAGTTGGAGAGAAACCAAAGGGTCCTTTAGGACCGTGTGTACTATTTTGGTATGGTATATAGTATTGTTGTCCATAAGAGTCTTATAAATGTGAAGGAATGATGCACAAACACCGATTCTTCTACTTAAAGGACGATACGGGTGAAATCCGTCCCACTTAGATAGAAAAGAAGGTAGAAAAGAAAGAAAGGGCCGGTTAGGAGCGCGTGGACTATTTTGGTATGCTATATAGTATTGTTGCCCATAAGACTCTTATAATAGTGAAGGAATGAAGTACATATACCGATTCAACTTATTGGACGATCTGATTGAAATCCGTCCCACTTAAAAAGAATATGGGGTTGGAGAGAAACCAATGGGTTATTAAGGACCGTCTGTACTATTTTGGTGTGCTATATAGTATTGTTGTCATAAGAGTCTTATAACTGTGAAGGAATGATGCACAAACACCGATTCTTCTACTTAAAGGACGATACGGGTGAAATCCGTCCCACTTAGATAGAAAAAAAGGTAGGAAAGAAAGAAAGGGCCGCGAAGGAGCACGTGGACTATTTTGGTATGCTATATAGTGTTGTTGCCCATAAGAGTCTTATAATAGTGAAGGAATGAAGTACATATACCGATTCAACTTATTGGACGATCCGATTGAAATCCATCCCACTTAAAAAGAATATGGGGTTGGAGAGAAACCAAAGGGTCCTTTAGGACCGTGTGTACTATTTTGGTATGGTATATAGTATTGTTGTCCATAAGAGTCTTATAAATGTGAAGGAATGATACACAAACACCGATTCTTCGACTTAAAGAACGATACGGGTGAAATCCGTCCCACTTAGATAGAAAAGAAGGTAGGAAAGAAAGAAAGGGCCGGTTAGGAGCACGTGGACTATTTTGGTATGCTATATAGTATTGTTGCCCATAAGAGTCTTATAATAGTGATGGAATGAAGTACATATACCGATTCAACTTATTGGACGATTCGAGTGAAATCCGTCCCACTTCAAAGGAATATGGAGTTGGAGAGAAACCAAAGGGTCCTTTAGGACCGTGTGTACTATTTTGGAATGGTATATAGTATTGTTGTCCATAAGAGTCTTATAAATGTGAAGGAATGATGCACAAACACCGATTCTTCTACTTAAAGGACGATACGGGTGAAATCCGTCCCACTTAGATAGAAAAGAAGGTAGGAAAGAAAGAAAGGGCCGCGAAGGAGCACGTGGACTATTTTGGTATGCTATATAGTATTGTTGCCCATAAGAGTCTTATAATAGTGAAGGAATGAAGTACATATACCGATTCAACTTATTGGACGATCCGATTGAAATCCGTCCCACTTAAAAAGAATATGGGGTTGGAGAGAAACCAAAGGGTCATTTAGGATCGTCTGTACTATTTTGGTGTGCTATATAGTATTGTTGTCATAAGAGTCTTATAATAGTGAAGGAATGAAGTACATATACCGATTCAACTTATTGGACGATTCGAGTGAAATCCGTCCCACTTCAAAAGAATATGGGGTTGGAGAGAAACCAAAGGGTCATTTAGGAACGTGTGTACTATTTTGGTATGCTATATAGTATTGTTGTCCATAAGAGTCTTATAAATGTGAAGGAATGATGCACAAACACCGATTCTTCTACTTAAAGGACGATACGGGTGAAATCCGTCCCACATAGATAGAAAAGAAGGTAGGAAAGAAAGAAAGGGCCGGTTAGGAGCCCGTGGACTATTTTGGTATGCTATATAGTATTGTTGCCCATAAAAGTCTTATAATAGTGAAGGAATGAAGTACATATACCGATTCAAATTATTGGACGATTCGAGTGAAATCCGTCCCACTTCAAAAGAATATGGAGTTGGAGAGAAACCAAAGGCTCATTTAGGACCGTGTGTACTATTTTGGTATGCTATATAGTATTGTTGTCCATAAGAGTCTTATAAATGTGAAGGAATGATGCACAAACACCGATTCTTCTACTTAAAGAACGATACGGGTGAAATCCGTCCCACTTAGATAGAAAAGAAGGTAGGAAAGAAAGAAAGGGCCGGTTAGGAGCACGTGGACTATTTTGGTATGCTATATAGTATTGTTGCCCATAAGAGTCTTATAATAGTGATGGAATGAAGTACATATACCGATTCAACTTATTGGACGATTCGAGTGAAATCCGTCCCACTTCAAAGGAATATGGAGTTGGAGAGAAACCAAAGGGTCCTTTAGGACCGTGTGTACTATTTTGGTATGGTATATAGTATTGTTGTCCATAAGAGTCTTATAAATGTGAAGGAATGATGCACAAACACCGATTCTTCTACTTAAAGGACGATACGGGTGAAATCCGTCCCACTTAGATAGAAAAGAAGGTAGAAAAGAAAGAAAGGGCCGGTTAGGAGCGCGTGGACTATTTTGGTATGCTATATAGTATTGTTGCCCATAAGACTCTTATAATAGTGAAGGAATGAAGTACATATACCGATTCAACTTATTGGACGATCTGATTGAAATCCGTCCCACTTAAAAAGAATATGGGGTTGGAGAGAAACCAAAGGGTCATTTAGGACCGTCTGTACTATTTTGGTGTGCTATATAGTATTGTTGTCGTAAGAGTCTTATAACTGTGAAGGAATGATGCACAAACACCGATTCTTCTACTTAAAGGACGATACGGGTGAAATCCGTCCCACTTAGATAGAAAAGAAGGTAGGAAAGAAAGAAAGGGCCGCGAAGGAGCACGTGGACTATTTTGGTATGCTATATAGTATTGTTGCCCATAAGAGTCTTATAATAGTGATGGAATGAAGTACATATACCGATTCAACTTATTGGACGATCCGATTGAAATCCGTCCCACTTAAAAAGAATATGGGGTTGGAGAGAAACCAAAGGGTCATTTAGGATCGTCTGTACTATTTTGGTGTGCTATATAGTATTGTTGTCATAAGAGTCTTATAATAGTGAAGGAATGAAGTACATATACCGATTCAACTTATTGGACGATTCGAGTGAAATCCGTCCCACTTCAAAAGAATATGGGGTTGGAGAGAAACCAAAGGGTCATTTAGGAACGTGTGTACTATTTTGGTATGCTATATAGTATTGTTGTCCATAAGAGTCTTATAAATGTGAAGGAATGATGCACAAACACCGATTCTTCTACTTAAAGGACGATACGGGTGAAATCCGTCCCACATAGATAGAAAAGAAGGTAGGAAAGAAAGAAAGGGCCGGTTAGGAGCCCGTGGACTATTTTGGTATGCTATATAGTATTGTTGCCCATAAAAGTCTTATATTAGTGAAGGAATGAAGTACATATACCGATTCAAATTATTGGACGATTCGAGTGAAATCCGTCCCACTTCAAAAGAATATGGAGTTGGAGAGAAACCAAAGGCTCATTTAGGACCGTGTGTACTATTTTGGTATGCTATATAGTATTGTTGTCCATAAGAGTCTTATAAATGTGAAGGAATGATGCACAAACACCGATTCTTCTACTTAAAGAACGATACGGGTGAAATCCGTCCCACTTAGATAGAAAAGAAGGTAGGAAAGAAAGAAAGGGCCGGTTAGGAGCACGTGGACTATTTTGGTATGCTATATAGTATTGTTGCCCATAAGAGTCTTATAATAGTGATGGAATGAAGTACATATACCGATTCAACTTATTGGACGATTCGAGTGAAATCCGTCCCACTTCAAAGGAATATGGAGTTGGAGAGAAACCAAAGGGTCCTTTAGGACCGTGTGTACTATTTTGGTATGGTATATAGTATTGTTGTCCATAAGAATCTTATAAATGTGAAGGAATGATGCACAAACACCGATTCTTCTACTTAAAGGACGATACGGGTGAAATCCGTCCCACTTAGATAGAAAAGAAGGTAGAAAAGAAAGAAAGGGCCGGTTAGGAGCGCGTGGACTATTTTGGTATGCTATATAGTATTGTTGCCCATAAGACTCTTATAATAGTGAAGGAATGAAGTACATATACCGATTCAACTTATTGGACGATCTGATTGAAATCCGTCCCACTTAAAAAGAATATGGGGTTGGAGAGAAACCAAAGGGTCATTTAGGACCGTCTGTACTATTTTGGTGTGCTATATAGTATTGTTGTCGTAAGAGTCTTATAACTGTGAAGGAATGATGCACAAACACCGATTCTTCTACTTAAAGGACGATACGGGTGAAATCCGTCCCACTTAGATAGAAAAGAAGGTAGGAAAGAAAGAAAGGGCCGCGAAGGAGCACGTGGACTATTTTGGTATGCTATATAGTATTGTTGCCCATAAGAGTCTTATAATAGTGATGGAATGAAGTACATATACCGATTCAACTTATTGGACGATCCGATTGAAATCCGTCCCACTTAAAAAGAATATGGGGTTGGAGAGAAACCAAAGGGTCATTTAGGATCGTCTGTACTATTTTGGTGTGCTATATAGTATTGTTGTCATAAGAGTCTTATAATAGTGAAGGAATGAAGTACATATACCGATTCAACTTATTGGACGATTCGAGTGAAATCCGTCCCACTTCAAAAGAATATGGGGTTGGAGAGAAACCAAAGGGTCATTTAGGAACGTGTGTACTATTTTGGTATGCTATATAGTATTGTTGTCCATAAGAGTCTTATAAATGTGAAGGAATGATGCACAAACACCGATTCTTCTACTTAAAGGACGATACGGGTGAAATCCGTCCCACATAGATAGAAAAGAAGGTAGGAAAGAAAGAAAGGGCCGGTTAGGAGCCCGTGGACTATTTTGGTATGCTATATAGTATTGTTGCCCATAAAAGTCTTATATTAGTGAAGGAATGAAGTACATATACCGATTCAAATTATTGGACGATTCGAGTGAAATCCGTCCCACTTCAAAAGAATATGGAGTTGGAGAGAAACCAAAGGCTCATTTAGGACCGTGTGTACTATTTTGGTATGCTATATAGTATTGTTGTCCATAAGAGTCTTATAAATGTGAAGGAATGATGCACAAACACCGATTCTTCTACTTAAAGAACGATACGGGTGAAATCCGTCCCACTTAGATAGAAAAGAAGGTAGGAAAGAAAGAAAGGGCCGGTTAGGAGCACGTGGACTATTTTGGTATGCTATATAGTATTGTTGCCCATAAGACTCTTATAATAGTGAAGGAATGAAGTACATATACCGATTCAACTTATTGGACGATCTGATTGAAATCCGTCCCACTTAAAAAGAATATGGGGTTGGAGAGAAACCAAAGGGTCATTTAGGACCGTCTGTACTATTTTGGTGTGCTATATAGTATTGTTGTCATAAGAGTCTTATAACTGTGAAGGAATGATGCACAAACACCGATTCTTCTTCTTAAAGAACGATACGGGTGAAATCCGTCCCACTTAGATAGAAAAGAAGGTAGGAAAGAAAGAAAGGGCCGGTTAGGAGCACGTGGACTATTTTGGTATGCTATATAGTATTGTTGCCCGTAATAGTCTTATAATAGTGAAGGAATGAAGTACATATACCGATTCAACTTATTGGACGATCCGATTGAAATCCGTCCCACTTAAAAAGAATATGGGGTTGGAGAGAAACCAAAGGGTCATTTAGGATCGTCTGTACTATTTTGGTGTGCTATATAGTATTGTTGTCATAAGAGTCTTATAATAGTGAAGGAATGAAGTACATATACCGATTCAACTTATTGGACGATTCGAGTGAAATCCGTCCCTCTTCAAAAGAATATGGGGTTGGAGAGAAACCAAAGGGTCATTTAGGACCGTGTGTACTATTTTGTTATGCTATATAGTATTGTTGTCCATAAGAGTCTTATAAATGTGAAGGAATGATGCACAAACACCGATTCTTCTACTTAAAGGACGATACGGGTGAAATCTGTCCCACTTAGATAGAAAAGAAGGTAGGAAAGAAAGAAAGGGCCGCGAAGGAGCACGTGGACTATTTTGGTATGCTATATAGTATTGTTGCCCATAAGAGTCTTATAATAGTGAAGGAATGAAGTACATATACCGATTCAACTTATTGGACGATCCGATTGAAATCCGTCCCACTTAAAAAGAATATGGGGTTGGAGAGAAACCAAAGGGTCATTTAGGATCGTCTGTACTATTTTGGTGTGCTATATAGTATTGGTGTCATAAGAGTCTTATAATAGTGAAGGAATGAAGTACATATACCGATTCAACTTATTGGACGATTCGAGTGAAATCCGTCCCACTTCAAAAGAATATGGGGTTGGAGAGAAACCAAAGGGTCATTTAGGACCGTGTGTACTATTTTGGTATGCTATATAGTATTGTTGTCCATAAGAGTCTTATAAATGTGAAGGAATGATGCACAAACACCGATTCTTCTACTTAAAGGACGATACGGGTGAAATCCGTCCCACTTAGATAGAAAAGAAGGTAGGAAAGAAAGAAAGGGCCGGTTAGGAGCCCGTGGACTATTTTGGTATGCTATATAGTATTGTTGCCCATAAAAGTCTTATAATAGTGAAGGAATGAAGTACATATACCGATTCAAATTATTGGACGATTCGAGTGAAATCCGTCCCACTTCAAAAGAATATGGAGTTGGAGAGAAACCAAAGGCTCATTTAGGACCGTGTGTACTATTTTGGTATGCTATATAGTATTGTTGTCCATAAGAGTCTTATAAATGTGAAGGAATGATGCACAAACACCGATTCTTCTACTTGAAGGACGATACGGGTGAAATCTGTCCCACTTAGATAGAAAAGAAGGTAGGAAAGAAAGAAAGGGCCGCGAAGGAGCACGTGGACTATTTTGGTATGCTATATAGTATTGTTGCCCATAAGAGTCTTATAATAGTGAAGGAATGAAGTACATATACCGATTCAACTTATTGGACGATCCGATTGAAATCCGTCCCACTTAAAAAGAATATGGGGTTGGAGAGAAACCAAAGGGTCATTTAGGATCGTCTGTACTATTTTGGTGTGCTATATAGTATTGTTGTCATAAGAGTCTTATAATAGTGAAGGAATGAAGTACATATACCGATTCAACTTATTGGACGATTCGAGTGAAATCCGTCCCACTTCAAAAGAATATGGGGTTGGAGAGAAACCAAAGGGTCATTTAGGACCGTGTGGACTATTTTGGTATGCTATATAGAATTGTTGTCCGTAAAAGTCTTATAACTGTGAAGGAATGATGCACAAACACCGATTCTTCTACTTAAAGAACGATACGGGTGAAATCCGTCCCACTTAGATAGAAAAGAAGGTAGGAAAGAAAGAAAGGGCCGGTTAGGAGCACGTGGACTATTTTGGTATGCTATATATTATTGTTGCCCATAAGAGTCTTATAATAGTGATGGAATGAAGTACATATACCGATTCAACTTATTGGACGATCCGATTGAAATCCGTCCCACTTAAAAAGAATATGGGGTTGGAGAGAAACCAAAGGGTCATTTAGGATCGTCTGTACTATTTTGGTGTGCTATATAGTATTGTTGTCATAAGAGTCTTATAATAGTGAAGGAATGAAGTACATATACCGATTCAACTTATTGGACGATTCGAGTGAAATCCGTCCCTCTTCAAAAGAATATGGGGTTGGAGAGAAACCAAAGGGTCATTTAGGACCGTGTGTACTATTTTGTTATGCTATATAGTATTGTTGTCCATAAGAGTCTTATAAATGTGAAGGAATGATGCACAAACACCGATTCTTCTACTTAAAGGACGATACGGGTGAAATCTGTCCCACTTAGATAGAAAAGAAGGTAGGAAAGAAAGAAAGGGCCGCGAAGGAGCACGTGGACTATTTTGGTATGCTATATAGTATTGTTGCCCATAAGAGTCTTATAATAGTGAAGGAATGAAGTACATATACCGATTCAACTTATTGGACGATCCGATTGAAATCCGTCCCACTTAAAAAGAATATGGGGTTGGAGAGAAACCAAAGGGTCATTTAGGATCGTCTGTACTATTTTGGTGTGCTATATAGTATTGGTGTCATAAGAGTCTTATAATAGTGAAGGAATGAAGTACATATACCGATTCAACTTATTGGACGATTCGAGTGAAATCCGTCCCACTTCAAAAGAATATGGGGTTGGAGAGAAACCAAAGGGTCATTTAGGACCGTGTGTACTATTTTGGTATGCTATATAGTATTGTTGTCCATAAGAGTCTTATAAATGTGAAGGAATGATGCACAAACACCGATTCTTCTACTTAAAGGACGATACGGGTGAAATCCGTCCCACTTAGATAGAAAAGAAGGTAGGAAAGAAAGAAAGGGCCGGTTAGGAGCCCGTGGACTATTTTGGTATGCTATATAGTATTGTTGCCCATAAAAGTCTTATAATAGTGAAGGAATGAAGTACATATACCGATTCAAATTATTGGACGATTCGAGTGAAATCCGTCCCACTTCAAAAGAATATGGAGTTGGAGAGAAACCAAAGGCTCATTTAGGACCGTGTGTACTATTTTGGTATGCTATATAGTATTGTTGTCCATAAGAGTCTTATAAATGTGAAGGAATGATGCACAAACACCGATTCTTCTACTTGAAGGACGATACGGGTGAAATCTGTCCCACTTAGATAGAAAAGAAGGTAGGAAAGAAAGAAAGGGCCGCGAAGGAGCACGTGGACTATTTTGGTATGCTATATAGTATTGTTGCCCATAAGAGTCTTATAATAGTGAAGGAATGAAGTACATATACCGATTCAACTTATTGGACGATCCGATTGAAATCCGTCCCACTTAAAAAGAATATGGGGTTGGAGAGAAACCAA